>CP129447.1:38247500-38847500 GCA_030445155.1 Quercus variabilis
ACCAACTAGGCTTGAAGTTTAATCAATATAATTGACAGAGTTTTAGGTCTATTTTATATTCACTCCATGTTAATGTCTTTGATATTAGACACAAGTAATCTTACTACCATATAAAAAGTCACAATTTTTGCCACAATTATCTTATGTGACAGATTGTAACTAGCTGTATGTCACTTTCATATGAACTCACTACTTTTTCTCTACTACTCACAGTCTGACATAGACAGTTGTGACAAGAGTTGTGGTTTATCATGTGTTCTTAGAATTTTCATATTGTACACAGATTCTGTAGAGCTACTAATTATCATATTTACAAAATGATATCATTTTATTAGTTGGGCATTTCCAACAAAGCCCTCTTGAGTCCTGACCTGCATCCCCAAGAAGATGAAGCATAGAGCCTAGAGGGTTAATGGAACTAATCGAGCCATAGAAGCCTGAAACTGAGAAAGAATAGAACTCATAGAAATCTCATAGAGCTCATGGAAATCTCATAGAGCTCAACAATCATGGAAATCTCATATAGCTCAACAATCATGGAAATCGCACAACTCCGATTAGGTACGAATTGATCTCAGTTTTGTGACTTTTCGTCTCTCATGGCGTTGTGTTCTCAGCTCCAATTAGGTACGAATCACAACCTTAATTTCGTATTTGATTTTTTTGTTTTTTGGTTTACCCACACTTTTTCATCGATTTCCCTATGATTTTCGTTTCACATTTCTCAAAAAACTAAGCTCATCATCGATTTCCCTATTTCAATTTCTAATTGTTTGACTTTTGTGATTTCATTATTCGAGTTCAAATCATAATCTCTGTTTCCTTTACAGTTTTCATACAAATATTGGTTGAGTTTTTTTTTTTTTAATTAATTGTGAGTACAGGTACAACGAGATTGCAAGGCTCAATCCAAGGGATTGCTAGTATTGGTTGTGTGGGAAATGCGCTTTTAGACACTCTGTAAGCCTTGATTTATTTCTTAATATAATTTGGACATTCAATAACTAGGAATTTAATTTTCATTTTTGCTTTGTCAAGTGTGTTTGTGTATTCAAATTTAGTTTTCATTCTTGTCGTGTTTAGTGACAGTGCGAGTGTATTCGCCCTTGAAAGCTTCCATGTCTTTGTTGAAAGGGAAGGCTTGAATCCTTCGATTATGTTTAATATTATTGTCTAACTTTGAGCAGACCACATGGTAAAAATTCAATTATTTTTTAGGATTCAATATTTATATGAGTAATCAGTTCAACCAATTTATGATGTACTACAACATCATTGACATTGATTGTTGTGCTTATATGGTCCTTTTTCATCTCAATACACTGCCTGTATTAAGCCAACTAGGTTAGTACCAACTTTAAAACTGGTTTTGACTAATGCCTTGGGGTGGTTGAATGAAAGAGTCACTGGTTACTTATATTTCTTGTTTATTTTTTTTTTTCCAGTGCTTTGGTTCATATTTTATGGTTGAAAAGGATGGGCTCAAAATGGACCCTCTTCATTACATTTAAAACAAATCTATGGCTAATGTTAGGCTCAAATTATTTTAATGTTGGCAAATTGCTTTCAAAACATTTTTCTTGTGCCCTTAATTGTTTGCATTCTCTTAGTTTACTTGTTTTTATTGCTATTTGTTATAGTTGTTGTTTTGTTTATTTTCAAATTGAAATCTAATATAATATTCCAAAGTGATAATTTTCGTTTGTGGTCTTTAAGCGTGTGCATAATATATGAATTTGTTGTGATTAAATGCAAGGTTGTTCTTGTTGCAGTTGTCCTCTGTTTGGAAAAACAAAAGGGTAAAAAAGCAAAAACCGTGTCCAAATTCAATAGCCAGTCCACGTTTTGGTATGTATGAAGTTAGAATAATGTGTCATTAAGATTGGCTTCTAAAGTTACTATTGCTGCACTTATACAGTTGTGCCTAATTAATTTATGTTTGTTTTTTTTTTTTTTTTTTTTTTTTTCTATTTTTGAAGAGAGAATTATTTCAAGATTTAGCTCCATTATTGTGGAATTCTTTTCGTACTATTGCTGCACTGTTACAGGTATGCTCTTTATATGGAAAATTCAAGGATACAATTGATTGCATTATTTAATAGTTGTTTGATTGCTATAACCCACATAATATCATACATAGTATCATACGATAGGATTTAAGGGCACTAATCCTAACAATCTCCCACTTGCCCTAAAGACTATTGTGCACTAATCTAACTCCCATACCCTCCAAATGTGACTCAAAAGTCCTTTGGGGCAAGGCTCTGGTAAAGAGATCTGCTAGATTATTTACAATATCAATCTTTGCTACTACTACATCTTCTCGAGCAAAAATGTCTCAAATGATGTGGTACTTTCTTTCAATGTGCTTTCCTTTCTTGTGATTCCTTGGATCTTTGAATTGTGCAACCACTCCACTATTGTCGCAAAACAATGTGATAGAAACTTGCTCCATTCTCACAACACCAAGATCAGAAAGGAATTTCTTGAACCAAACAGCTTCCTTTGCTACTTCGCAAGCAGCAACATATTTAGCTTCCATGGTGGAGTCAACAATACAAGATTGCTTAACACTCCTCCAGCTTATGGCTCCACCTCCCAAGGTGAATGCACAACCTGAAGTGGACTTTCTGAAATCAAGATTTGATTGAAAATCTGAATCTGTATAACCAATGGGAATCAAATTCTCACACTGATAAACAAGCATATAATCTCTTGTTCTTCATAGATACTTGAGAATATGCTTTATAGCTTGCCAATGTTTTGGTCTTGGATTTGATTGATATTGGCTGACCATGCCAACTAAATAGAAGATATCTGGTCTAGTACAAATCATGGCATACGTGAGACTTCCCACTGCAGAAGCATAAGGATTGAATAGGGATATTGTATTGGATAGGTAAATAAATATGAGTTATTGGACATATATATAAGTAATTTTGTACTAAATTACTTTGACAATGTTGATGCTTTGAGATGAGAGGTTTGTGTAGAGCAAGGATCTACTAATTTTACTTCATTTACAATTGTGTCACTCTCACAGCAAAATGTTGGTAGGTTTTTGGTAATGTAACATTTAATATATATATATATATATATATATGATGGATTTACTTACTTTTAGTTACTTTTTAGGTCATTCAAGACATATGGAGAATGATCCATTTCTAAGGAGCACTAGACAAAGGCAACAAGATTATAATAGTGAGACCATAAAAAAAAATTCCAATATCTGTATACATTCTACTTTAAATGAAGATGACGTTGTACATATCTAAAGCTTGAGTTCCACCTACTAATAGTCATTTCAATAATAACGTGTCAAACATAGAACATCGTAATGATATGCTGCATTTTTCTTTTTTCTTTTTTGATAACCAGCCAATTCATTAAACTAAGCAGAACTAGAATAGGGACCCCAATCTTGCCTACAAGCTTGCAAGATAGGGGGAGGCAAATCATAGTCAGTGCACAAAAAACCTGCCTTAAGAGCAACATATGCTGCATTTTTCTACTCAAACAGGTGAAATCTAAATTTTATAAAATGTTGTTAGCATGCCAAATTATTCCATAATAAACATTAACTAATTATTCAATTATGATCTTAGGAACTCACACATGAAAAATGGTGATAGTTAACTTTAGTAATACAATAACTTTAGCTTTGTAAGAGTGAATCTTTTAGGGTTAATTTCGTATTTTCATATGGCTAATCAAATAGTAATAATTGTTGAATATTTGCTCTGATACCATGTTGAATATTAGCTCTGATACCATGTTAAATGGAGAATATTATCAAACGCAATGTGTTATACCATGTTGTGTATGCTAGAGTGGATGCGGAAGAAGAAGCATAGAATAGGAACATCAAGAACACGAGAGTTACGTGGTTCAGTCTTGACGGCCTACATCCACGGAGGAATCCCTTAAGGGCTACATCTTTATTGTGTAGGAGTGTAGTACAAAAACTTGTGTTACAATGAACCCTAACATGAGTATATATAGGCGACTAAACCCTAGACTACTAGTACAAGCAGGAATGAGCTTGGGCCTATTACATTGGGCTAATATGTCTAATATATATCTCTAACACCCTCCCTCAAACTCAAGGTGGAAGCTTGATGAAGGCTTGAGTTTGGATAAGCATGAGAAGATCACTTGGAGATGCCTTGAAGAATGCCTTTGAAGAAACCACAATGAAGAATGTGCCAATTGACCAATTTCGGAGTTTCAAATGAATAAACGAAGTCCAAAATTGGAATCTACGCGAAAAACTAAGCAAGATAAGCCCTTTCAGAAATTTTTACTTTTGGTCAAAGGTCAACGCAAAAAGTCAAAGTCAACTGGTCAGAACTCATAGGTCAGATCCGGGTAGTCCGGGTCGGGTCGGTCCGGGTCAACAGTCAGCAAGGTGACATGGGCTGACGAGGCAACACTGCTGACGTGGCGAGTTGCGTGGCTGATGACGTGGAATTAGGGCTGACGTGGATCAAGCTGACGTGGCATTTTCTGACATCATGATGACATCAGCATCAGTTTTTCAGTGCGTGGCAGGAGCGTGCGATGTTCACCGGCGCGTGGAGGAGAAGCCCGAAATCCTAGCGGTGCGTGAGGGTGTGTGCAACATCCGATGAGCTCCGGATTTCACAGTTTTGTAGATCAGCGAGCTACAAGGCTATCAGGGCGGCGTGTGTAACTACAGGAGGATCTGAACAAGTGAAATCCTCGGCGGCATGTGGGCTACAATGGAAGCGCGTGGTCGAGCGTGAGGCTGCCATTGTTGGCCGTGTTTCTGGGTTTTTGTCGCGAGAAGTCGTGGAACACGTCTGTGGTATTGGTTTTATCAGGCGAGGCATGAATTTGCACAGATCTGAAAAGTTAAGTCACGGCTTTGCTTGAGTTTGTGGATTTTGGACACAGCACTAAGCCATGGTGGCTGCAAGATGCAGTGGAGTCTAGATCCGGCAGACAAGCATGTGTGACTTTTGATGGTGGTGTGCACATGAGAATCTTCTTTGCTTGCTAGAGATGTTTGTTTGATGCCAAGAACGAAGTTTGGCTCTGATACCATGTTGTCACGGCTTTGCTTGGGTTTGTGGATTTTGGACACAGCACTGAGCCATGGTGGCTGCAAGATGCAGTGGAGTCTAGATCCGGCAGACAAGCATGTGTGACTTTTGATGGTGGTGTGCACATGAGAATCTTCTTTGCTTGCTAGAGATGTTTGTTTGATGCCAAGAACGAAGTTTGGCTCTGATACCATGTTGAATATTTGCTCTGATACCATGTGGAATATTAACTCTAATACCATGTTAAATGGAGAATATTATCAAACGCAATGTGTTATACCATGTTGTGTATGCTAGAGTGGATGCGGAAGAAGAAACATAGAATAGGAACATCAAGAACACGAGAGTTACATGGTTCAGCCTTGACGGCCTACATCCACGGAGGAATCCCTTAAAGGCTACATCTTTATTGTGTAGGAGTGTAGTACAAAAACCTGTGTTACAATAAACCCTAACATAAGTATATATAGGCGACTAAACCTTAGACTACTAGTACAAGTAGGAATGGGCTTGGGCCTATTACATTGGGCTAATATGTCTAATATATATCTCTAACAGGAGGATCTGAACAAGTGAAATCCTCGGTAGCGCGTGGGCTACAATGGAAGCACGTGGTCATGTGTGAATCTTTGTAAGAGTGAATCTTTTAGGGTTAATTTCGTTTTTTCATATGGCTAATCAAATAGTAATAATTTACCATGTGTGATGCAATACTCTGTCGCAGAACTTGCTATGAAGTAGCTGGCAAATAAAGATTATATAGAATCGTTTGTAATTTCTCCAAAATAAACAGATTCTAGCTTTCTTTAAAACTTCATGAATCTCTTTAACTTCAATGTAGAAAAAGACAAAGAACATATTAGAGACAATGGACAGTATGATTTTGGATGAATTGAACTAAGAGTATTTAATATTTATAACTGGGAGACTGAGACATAGAAATATTAGCAGACAGAGTAGTTAGATGATATTTTATATTTGGCAGGTGGCCGCCCAAGCTGGCAAACGCTTACCTTTGGCGTTTAGACTTTAGAGTGTAGCTGATGCACACCATTTTCGGAACTTTCAAACTTTCGGACCCAGGAAACTGCGAAGAAATCTCTTGGGTGTAAAATACTCTGCTTTTCACTTTCAGACCTGGTTGAATTCATCCGTATGACCCAATAAACAATCAATTATTATAGTTTATCTCTTTATGAAATGCATATGTTTAAATTTTTAATTACTATTATTTCTATTTGCAAATGCGGTTGAAATCTTTGAGTCAATATTGGTTGGTGATGTTGTCAGGTTTAGACCCATGTCAAAAGACTCAGAACACTTTATTTAACCATTTTTACATCCAAGTTAATTATTAGATATGTTATGGAAGCTTTAGGTTAAACACATAATTATCAATATCATGGAAGTGTGGAAATTTAAAAGAGGGATATGATAACCCATGAAAACTAATAAATGAACAGTTTCACAGTAAAAAACCCTAAGAGACTTGACCTTATTAATCTCGAGGTGAATAGATTCACTATTAGATAGAGATTTACAATCAAAATAATCCTATTTGTTGTAAATCTGAGTACAGTTTACGTGAACCTACAAACCACAGCTCCAAGACAACCCTAGAAGGTTTTCTCCAACGTAGACCTCTAGTCCATGACTCCAAGATAACGCTTGAAGGTTTAGATCTAGCACTCTTGATGACTAGTTTGCAACAACTTCAAATCTACCAATTTGGATAGTTTATAGATTGATTTCCAGTAATGACTTTAAAATGAAAAGGCACAAAACCTTTTAGATATATATATATATAAAAAAAAAAAAAAAAAAAAAGCAGCTCTAAAGTCTTGAAAAACATGTCTTAGGGTTTTTCTTTATATACTTAGTGAAGTAGGTCTAAAACCCTAATCAATTGATGGGTAGATGGGCTAAATTTCTAAAAGTAGGCCTGAAACCCTAATAAACTAATGGGCTGGTGGGCTAAATTTCTAATTCTGCATATATGCATTTTGAGCAGTTAAACTTAAGTTTTGACTAGTCTAAACTGTTAAAATTTATGATTCTTGAATCACTTGAAATCCTGTTCTTGAACACTCCTATCGTGAATCATATCGTGAATCGATTTTTAATTTTTCCATATTGTGTATCGTAAGATACACAAACACTTAATAAAATTTACAAAAATTATAAATATACATATACAAAGGGTATATTCATTATAAATTTTGAATATATTCAACTAATGACTAATTTATTCATCACTTATGCAATAATATTTAACAAGCTAACTAAATAAATCAAACTAGCATGTATTTATAATATACACATTCAAATTAATTACTTAAATTCAAAAGTGATAATATATTACAAATGACCCCAAAATAATAATTTATTTTCATCATATTCATCAAATTGCCTAATCAACCCCATTTAAATCAATGCTATCATCATGTTTATAATTTTCCAAACTTATTTCTCCATTAAAAGTTTCTTCATCGTCATTTGTTATTAACATTTACTATCTCTTCTTGTTCTTTTTATTTTAATAATTTTTTTTTTTTTTGGCATTCTAGTTTCTTGGACTTATAACAATAATGATAATAATATAAAATTTATATTGTCAATTAATATTATATTCATTGTATATAAAATAAATTTGTAAATATTAAAGTGAAGGGTAAATGTGTAATGTATAATCCAATCGTAGGAGAGAAAGGGAAAAAAACTTATGAATATGTTATTTTAGTAGGCTAAATTAAGTAAACTAATAATTTTCTGTTAAAAACAAGTCTAACAACTTGTTAGATTCAAATAAGAGTATAAATTTTAACAAAAAATTTCATTTTAAAGTATTTGTCTATGTATTGTACGATACGTACGATTTTATAATACGATACAATTCATATGATACGCACAATATATTGTACGATTCATGAGCACTTATAATATGCTGATACGATACGAAACATTTTTCACACAATATGATATTGGCAACTATGTGAGCTATAACTAGACCGGTTTTTGTTCACGTGTTTGTCAACACAACTATATAAATTTAAAACCTGAGAGATGTCATTATGTTATACATGCAGTTATGATGACTGATTTCGCCCAATTGAATTCGATTAAAGGTAGTTGGTGCTGTGTGTTTGTATATCAAAGATTCAAAATACTGCTATGTTGGACTTGGGGGACAATATATGATTTCCAAGTTGTTGTTGAATATTAGCTCTGATACCATGTTAAATGGAGAATATTATCAAACGCAATGTGTTATACCATGTTGTGTATGCTAAAGTGGATGCGGAAGAGTAAGCATAGAATTGGAATATCAAGAACACGAGAGTTATGTGGTTCAGCCTTGACGGCCTACATCCACGGAGGAATCCCTTAAGGGCTACATCTTTATTTTGTAGGAGTGTAGTACAATAACCTATGTTACAATGAACCCTAACATAAGTATATATAGGCGACTAAACCCTAGACTACTAGTACAAGTAGGAATGGGCTTGGGCCTATTACATTGGGCTAATATGTCTAATATATATCTCTAACACCCTCCCTCAAACTCAAGGTGGAAGCTCGATGAAGGCTTGAGGTTGGATAAGCATGAGAAGATCACTTGGAGATGTATTGAAGAATGCCTTTGAAGAAACCACAATGAAGAATGTGCCAATTGACCAATTTCGGAGTTTCAAATGAAGAAACGGAGTCCAAAATTGGAATCTACGCGAAAAACTGAGCAAGATAGGCCCTTTCGAAAATTTTGACTTTTGGTCAAAGGTCAACGCAAAAAGTCAAAGTCAACTGGTCCAGGTCAAAGTCAACGGATACTGGTCCGGGTCGGTTCCGGGTTTCCGGGTCGGGTCACGGATCGGGTAGCGGGCCGATGACGTCATCCTATGACGTGTTGCTGACGTGGACTAGGGCTGATGTGGCAACGGCTTGCGTGTCGCTGACGTGTCAAGATGACGTCATCAGGTGACGTCAGATGACATCAGCCGCAATTTCCGGCGCGTGGCAGGAGCGTGCAATGTTCACCGGCGCATGGAGGAGAAGCCCGAAATCCCAGTGGCGCGTGAGGGCGCGTGCGGTGTCAGATGGCTGCCGAAATTTCAGGTTTTGTTGAACGATCGACGTGGAGGCCGTAGGGGCGGCGCGTGTACCAATAAGACTACCTGGAAATGTGAATCGGAGGCGGCGCGTGGGAGGTTTACCGGAGACAACTGCGGCGCGTGGAAGCGCGTGCGATAGCGGTTGAAAGCTAGATTTCTTCTGCAGGCAGATCGGTGGTCGACATGGCCTATGGGGTGGCGCGTGTGACCAATAAATGAGCTACAAAAGAGGAAGTCGTGGCGGCACGTGGGGAGGTTCCGGAGATACCTGCGGCGCGTGGAGGCGCGTGGCAAGGCTTTGGGTGGCCGGATTTCTGGGTTTTGGTTGCCGGAGGTTGTGGAGCACGTCTATGGTGTTGGTTTCATTAGACGAAGCCTGAATTTGCACAGATCTGAGAAGTTGAGTCACGTCTTTGCTTGAGTTTGTGGATCTTGGACACAGTACTGAGCCACAATGGTTGCAAGATGCCATGGAGTCTAGATTCAGCAGAGAAGCATGTGTGACTTCTGATAGTGGTGTGCACATAAGAATCTTCTTTGCTTGCTAGAGATGTTGTTTAATGCCAAGAACGGAGTTTGGCTCTAATACCATGTTGAATATTAGCTCTGATACCATGTTAAATGGAGAATATTATCAAACGCAATGTGTTATACCATGTTGTGTATGCTAGAGTGGATGCGGAAGAGGAAGCATAGAATTGGAATATCAAGAACACGAGAGTTACGTGGTTCAACCTTGACGGCCTACATCCACGGAGGAATCCCTTAAGGGCTACATCTTTATTGTGTAGGAGTGTAGTACAATAACCTATGTTACAATGAACCCTAACATAAGTATATATAGGCGACTAAACCCTAGACTACTAGTACAAGTAGGAATGGGCATGGGCCTATTACATTGGGCTAATATGTCTAATATATATCTCTAACAGTTGTAAAGAGTGTAGTAAATCACTATATGAACATGTCTATTTCTTAACGCTAACTTTGTCTCATTTGCCTCCTTAAGAAATGTAAAAATGGTTTCGCCATGTTCATAGATTCCGTCGGGTTATGTTCTCAAGCAAGGTTTTGAAATCCAGACCGTTCATTGAACCGTAAAAGGGAGAGGTTCAAGGTTTTTGAGGTCGAACCGAGGTTGAACTGGAGTCAAACCATGAAGACATCATAATTAATTTAATAATTATTTAAAATATAAATAATTATATTAAATGAGTACAAATATTAAAAAAATTAACTAAAATAGTGCAATTAAATATAGAGATCTAATCCTATCAATATATATAGAGATCTATTATTCCTTTATAAAAACAAAGAAATCTATCTTTCAAATATATTCTCTATATCATAATTCATAACTTTAAGAAATATTAAATCCTAGTATTTTTTACGTTGATTAATTAAATTTGTGTTATCTAATAATATAATAATTAGAATAAATATATATATATATATATATATATATATATATATATATATATATATAATGGTATTGGTGTAATTGTGTTGCATGTCCGCAACATGGCACTTATAAAATTACGAATGCATTAATTTTTTTTAAGAAAAATGATATATTCAAAATATTTTCACAATATTTTTATAACAAATTTTAAGTGGCAAGTTGTTACTAGTTATTATTGTTAAAGCAAAAAAGTAATCTTAGCGTTAGGTTCAAATTTGAACCAATAACAACTATCCATCTATGATTTGTTGTAAAAATGTTGCGGACGTATCACCTCTTTTTATTTAATGTGATGAACGATATTTGTATTGCATTGCATGCAACGTGGCTCACTGGTAAGATAAGAATCAACTATTTTCTTTAAAATAAAAACAAAACATAAAAAGTTAAAATTTCAACCACTAGCAAAGCAAAACGTGAAACTCCAATAAATTCTCCCACCTATGGCCACCAATTACCTTGACCACATCTCTTTCTTTACTTTTGGCCGCTGAAGTAGTGAAGCCATAATTCATTATTTTATCTTTCTCCTTTCTATTCTTTTGTGAGCTCTGTGTCTCAACTTTGGTCTTCGCCCTGGAGTAGCCTACATCCGCTTGCTGGGTTTCTTCTCCACAAGCAACAATTTGCTCTTTCATCAGTGGTCTCTTTGTGTTCGTGTCTGTGTTTGTGTCATCAATCAAAAAGAGTTCATTCTCTTGATTATAAAAAAATAAATAAATAAATAAAAAAAGCTCTCTCTCTCTCTCTCTCTCTCTCTCTCTCTCTCTCTGTGCAGCAGATTTGAAAATTGCGAATCAGTGAAGCTTAAGCACCTCCAAAAATTATCAGATCTCCTTTTGATCTTTGTTCTTCTTCGTGTTCTTTCATTTCTTTTTCATTTCTTCTAAATCTGATCATAACTTCATCCCGGTGTACCCAAAATTCATCGAAAAAGCTGAAGCAAAAAGAAACCGTCTGAACCTTAAAAACTGGTCACGGTTCTCAGAACCGCATGGTCCGACCACAGTTTGCACGGGTACCTGCTTTTTTCACATCGAGCAGTTCTTAAAGCTAAAAAAACAGCAAAATTGAGAGGTTTACGGTTTTTCCGGTTGAACCGTACGGTCTGGTCTGGGTTTCAAAACCAAGTTCCCAAGTGGATACAATAAATAAATTTGGCTTTCATTTGGTTAATTTGGCCACTACACCTCGTTAGTCTGAACTTTATCTCGGGTTTTTATGTCCAAATCTATCAACGCCTTAAAATGAAGGTATCATATTAGGAAACAATAGTTCCTAATAAGAGTGCATGTCATACGTTTGATAAAATTTCAATGAGCTGTGATGTGTAAGTTGTAATACTCTGTTTCAATTATTATTATTATTATTATTTTAAGCATAGCACCGCATCCTTAGAGCATCTCCAATGGTGTAGTTAAACCTAAAATTCTCTATATAATAGAGAATGAAACCATAAATCGTTGCTCCAACAATCTCTCTATATCTCAAAAAGTTTTTTGCTTATGAACAGTAACTCATCAAGTTTGAGGTGAAAATGGCCAAATACCACCATTTTCAAAAATTTGTAGCAATTAAGCACTGTTTCGAAACTAAATGGGAATGTACCACTTTTTATGTACTCGAGCTCACTAAACTTGAGTTCTAAACAGTACTTGAGCTTAGTAAACTCGAGTTCCTAGTTTCATTCCACCGTGGCGCTACTAACCTGGAATTTGTTCAATTAAATAAAATAATATGGTACTCGACCATGGTAAACTCAAGTTCCATGCAACATAATACTTGACCATACCAAGCTCGAGTTCTTTGTAAATAAAATGCTCTTTATTTTTTTTTCTACAATACTTGAGCTCACCAAGCTCAAGTTTCTTGTAATATGGAACTCGAGCTTGGTAAACTCGAGTTCCTTATAACTTTTTTTTTTTTTTGGGGATAATCGACAAATAAACATAAACATAAAAATAAGTTTTTTTTTTTTTTTTTTTTTATGTTTTTATTTATTTAAATAGAAGCATTGTAAAATACAAAGATTTTAATTTCAAAATATGAATTTTTAGGCCACTCATACCCCTTGTTCATTCATTTTTAACACACTCATCAATTTCTTACTTCTCGGAAGTGTTATGGTCAACTTGGTTAAAATATTGGGGTTACAATGAGAAATTAGAAAAACATGTAAAAGAAAAATCTCACTCCATTTTTAGATATGGGCACACCGAAGGAAGTTTAAGCTACATATTGCTACTTTATCAATCCTATTCAGAATTATCGTATGGTCAAATGATTGATAAGTATTGCAGAAAGAGTGGACCACTCGAATATAAAGAAGAACTTAAACTTTACCACATCTGGATATGTAAGTTCTTGACTTGTAGTGTTTCTAAGAGGAATGTGAAACATTTTTTTATGTATATCTGAATGTTTGGATGATGATGTGAAAGTCGCTTTGGCAACCTCTTTTCTTGGTGAGTTGTAGCACCCCATGTTTAGATATTGTTCATTGTTTTCTCATAAAACACCTCCTGAAATTGTGTTCTCTAAATTTAAAAGCCAAATCTATATGCTTTTTCATGTTTAAATTTCACAATAATCGAATTTGTTTTTCTGTATTGATAAAATCTATTTTTACATTAATAAAATTTGCTTTCTGCACATCATGTTTACTGTATATTCAAATACGCTTACTGCATTCATAAATTTTTTTTTCTACATTAATTAAAAGTGTTCATCGTTTTCTCATAAAAATTGTTCACTGTTTTCTGCATAAATTATTTCTAGCTTTCTGCATAAAATTATTTTCTGTTCAGCATTATTTAAAAAATTGTGCACTCTCTTTTCTGCATAAACTATTCTCTGTTCACTGCATAAATTGTTCACTGTTTTCTCATAAAACACCTAGTGAAATCGTGTTTTCTAAATTTAAAAGCCAAATTTGTATGCTTTTACATATTTAAATTTTACAATAATTGAATCTGTTTTTTTGCATTGATAAAATCTGTTTCTACATTAATAAAATTTTCTCTCTGCACATCATGTTTGCTGTATATTCGAATTTGCTTATTGCATTCATAAAATCTATTTTCTGCATTAATTAAAACTGTTCATTGTTTTCTGCATAAACTATTTCTAGCATTCTGCATAAAATTATTTTCTATTCAGCATTATTTAAAAAATTGTTCTCTCTTTTCTGCATAAATTATTCTCTGTTCACTACATAAATTGTTCACTGTTTTCTTATAAAACACTTAGTGAAATCGTGTTTTCTAAATTTAAAAGCTAAATCTATATGTTTTTTCATGTTTGAATTTCATAATAATCGAATCTATTTTTATGCATTGATAAAATCTGTTTCTACATTAATAAAATTTTCTCTCTGCACATCATGTTTACTGTATATTTAAATCTGCTTATTGCATTCATAAAATCTATTTTCTGCATTAATTAAAACTGTTCATTGTTTTCTCATAAAAATTGTTCACTGTTTTCTACATAAACTATTTCTAGGATTTTGTATAAAATTGTTTTCTGTTCAGCATTATTTAAAAAATTGTTCACTCTTTTTTTTTTTTTTTTTGCATAAATTATTTTTTGTTCACTATTTAAAAATTTTTCACTGTTTTCTCATAAAACACCTCCTGAATTTGTGTTCTCTAAATTTAAAAGCCAAATCTGTATGCTTTTCATGTTTAAATTTCACAATAATCGATTCTGTTTTTCTGCATTGATAAAATCTATTTCAGAATGCTAAAAATAGTTTATGCAGAAAACAATGAACAATTTTTATGAGAAAACAATGAATGGTTTTAATTAATGCAGAAAACAGATTTTTTTGAATGTAGTAAGCATATTTGAATATATAGTAAACATGATGTAACACCAACTATGGCATGAGTAGTTTTTTGAAGTCATGCCACCAGCCCGTTGTTGTAGGACCAACTGTAGTCATACGAACCACATGTGCCAACAAACACCACTGTTTCACACGTGCTGCTCAACAGCTCGGCACTGTTTCACACACTGTCCAGTCATATCATCCACATTCACGTGAATACTTAAATATATGAATAATCGTACCTTGGTGCTAGGGACATAACACTATGTCAATTAAATATGACGCTTTGTTCAAGAACACTGTAACTACCGCCCACATCTTCAAATCTCACTATGACATTGGGAACATTTAAAATCTTGTTCATGTAGTGTTTTTCCAGCTTATATTGACATGACAAGCCCTAATAACTGAAATTATAATGCTTGGAACATGAAATGAGGTTATAAATGCACCACAATAATGATCTTATTTCTACCCCACTAACTTCGTAGATTGACTAAGCTATGAGTCACAACGCCTCAACATCAAATTGTACAATGCAAAACAAGTTTGGATCTACTTCAACAAATGGATTATCATAAGTTCCAGCAAATCAACAACTATAGACATATATCGACCACTATGGAAGGAAATGGGTTGAAAAGAAGAGAGATTTCATTAATATGCCAATATATACATATAAGAGTCTTGGAAGCATCGGGCACATCATGGTCGGCAAACTTACAAAACTAAGTACAGATACCACCGTAATAGAGTTCACCATAGCAGAACCACCATGGTCAACCCTATACGAAAAGAGGTGTGAGTTGGAGGTGTATTGTCGATGGCATGGGTTACGAGTTCCTAAGGCACGCTCAACTGAGTTACCTAGAGATGAATCTGTCAATATACTTGCTCGTCTTGAACAAGAGAACAATCAAATGCAAAGGTGATTAGACCATTTTCATGCAATCCAAAAAGCTAGGAAGCATCTAAAGGGGAAGGTGCAAGAGCGGACCATCAAGTCTATTAATAAAGTTACTGCGTTAGATGATGAAAGAGATATTTCAGACTTCTCAGATTCAAGCAATGATGATTTTCAATAATTTCTACCTATGAACATTAGACGTTGTTGTTAATGTTTACACGTTTTGTGCAATACAAAATATTGCTGTTAATGTCTGACAACTGATGATTATGTACATTCAACTTTTGCAAATCTAAAGATTAACTGTTGATTAGTTTTGGCTAAGTTTATATGAAATCACTTGGTCATTTTTTCCCTACTGTTCTTTGTTGCTACATATGATTCTTGTGCTTTGGTTGGACAATTTCCTCTGCTTTATAATGTAGGAAACACCTTAGGAAGTGAAATGCCTCCAGTTAGATATGTTGATGTTTCCAATATTCTATTTGTGTAATTTGAAATGTTACACACATAACACTTATCACCCAAATTAAATTTATTGTACATTACTTGTAGCAAAATTTAATAGATTCAATACATAAAAACTCATCCAAACCACATAGACCAACCGCTCTTTCACAAAAAAAACCATATGGCTCCTAAAGCAAGGACTCACCACGTGAATATACAGATATGCAACCCTTTGCAATGCACCATTTTCAAGGATGTAGGGCATCCCTGGAAAGTTTATGCATCAATTTTTGGGGTGAGCTGTGTCCACCATTAGCTTCCATAATCAAACATCTATGACCACGATGTTTGATCGAACAGTCAAGTAAATATGTATTCAAAATCTGCAACGTAACAATAATTGGCTATGCTTACAAGAGATATTTCAGTGTTTCAGGCTATGGGGCTGCTTAATTTGTAAGAGTGATGGTTCTGAGAGCAAAGTGATGCTTTTAATGTACATATTTATGAGATGTGATTGTTTGACAGCTCAGTTTCAGGGTTCAAGATGTGCTATTACTTCTAACTAGTAGTCACGGATTATGGGAAGAGCGTTTTGACTAGCATCCTTGAAAATGACCAAAGATAATAAACAGCTCTACACTGTTGAGCCTTGACTAGAAGTGCCCATGTGCTATTACTTCTAACTAGTAGTCACAGATTATGGGAAAAGCGTTTTGACTAGCATCCTTGATGAGCTGTCCACCATTGCTACACTGATGTTTGCAGTGTTGCATGTGCTGCACAACGAATTGGTACATTCTTTGATTTTCCATTGAGTTTACACGATTTCGTTCATTCAACGATTTTGAATTTTTCAACAAATTCAGATGATCAATACATTAGTATATAGTTTTCCATTTAATTTTCACGATTTTGTACATTTAACGAATTCAAACTTTTCAACAAATTTAGACTATTTGTACATGTAATTTACACAATTTTATTTTGTACTTTCAAGATTTTATACATTCAACGAATAATTTTTTTTTTTTTACAAATTCGAACGATCTGTACATCTAATGTACACAACTTTCTCTTGAATTTTCACGATTTTGTACTTTAAACGAAATCAAATTTCTCAACAAGTCCAGAATATTTGTACATCTAATGTACACAACTTTCCATTGAATTTTCACGATTTGGTATGTTCAACAATTTTGATCTTCTATTAAGATTTCACGATTTTGTACGTTCAACAATTTCAAAATTTTCATCAAATCAGGATGATTAGTACATTAGTACACAGTTTTAACAAAGTCAAATTTCTCAACAAGTCTAGACTATCTGTACATCTTATGTACACCTTCACGATTTGGTACGTTCATTGATTTTTCATCGATTTTTCCCGAATTTCTACATTCAACTAATTTGAACCTTTTTACAAATTCGAATTATTCGAGGCATTTACCATTAGGTGATTTATACGAATCATTCATTTTTCTTTCATGGAGTTTGTCCATTATTCATATGGTTACATATTTAAAAAAACACAAAAACCATTTAAGTGCAATAACCGCGCCAATGCTAAAAATGTTCATACAGAAAACAGTGAACAATTTTTATGAGAAAATAGTGAATAGTTTTAATTAATGCAAAAAATAGATTTTATGAATGCAGTAAGCAGATTTGAATATACAGTAAACATGATGTGCAGAGAGCAAATTTTATTAATGTAGAAATAGATTTTATCAATCCAGAAAAATAGATTCGATTATTATGAAATTTAAACATGAAAAAGCATTCAAATTTGGCTTTTAAATTTAAAAAACATGATTTCACTAGATGTTTTATGAGAAAGTAGTGAACAATTTATGCAGTGAACAAAGAATAATTTATGCAAAAAAGAGAGTGAACAATTTTTTAAATAATGCTGAACAAAAATTAATTTTATTCAGAATGCTAGAAATAGTTTATGCAGAAAACAGTGAACAATTTTTATGAGAAAACAATGAATAGTTTTAATTAATGTAGAAAACAGATTTTATGAATGCAATAAGTAGATTCGAATATACAGTAAACATGATGTGCAGAGAGCAAATTTTATTAATGTGGATATAGATTTTATCAATGCAAAAAAATAGATTCGATTATTGTAAAATTTAAACAAGAAAAGGCATATAGATTTGGCTTTTAAATTTAGATAACACAATTTCAGGAGGTGTTTTACGAGAAAACAATGAACAATATCTAAACATGGGGTGCTACAACTTGCCAAGAAAAAAAGTTGCCAAAGCGACTTTCACATCATCAGCCAAACATTTAGATATACATAAAATAATGTTTCACATTCCTCTTAGAAACACTGCAAGTCAAGAACTTACAATATCCAGATGTGGTAAAGCTTAAGTTCTTCTTTATATCCGAGTGGTCCACTCTTTCTGCAATACTTATCAATCATTTTACCATACGGTAATTCCGAACAGGATTGATAAAGTAACAATATGTAGCTTAAACTTCTTTCGGTGTGCCCATGGCTAAAAATGGAGTGAGATTTTTCTTTTACATGTTGTTCTAATTTCTCATTGTATCCCTAATATTTTAATCAATTTGACCATAACGCTTCCGAGAAGTAAGAAATTGATGAGTGTGTTAAAAATAAATGAACAAGGGGTATGAGTGGCCTAAAAATTCATATTTTGAAATTAAAATCTCTATATTTTACAATGCTTCTATTTAAATAAATAAAAACATTAAAAAAAAAAAACTACTTATTTTTATGTTTATGTTTATTTGTCGATTATCCCAAAAAAAATGAAAAAATTTATAAGGAACTCGAGTTTACCAAGCTCGAGTTCCATATTACAAGAAACTCGAGATTGGTGAGCTCGAGTACCATAGAAAAAAAATAACGAGCATTTTATTTACAAAAAACTCGAGCCTGGTATGGTCGAGTATTGTGTTGCATGGAACTCGAGTTTACCAAGCTCGAGTACCACATTATTTTTTTTAATTGCACAAATTCCAGGTCAACAGTGCCACGGCAGAATGAAACTAGGAACTCAAGTTTACAAAGCTCGAGTACCGTTTAGAACTCGAGTTTAGTGAGCTCGAGTACATAAAAAGTGGTACATTCCCATTTAGTTTTGAAACAGTGCTTAATTGTTACAAATTTCTGAAAATGGTGGTATTTGG
This sequence comes from Quercus variabilis, assembly GCA_030445155.1. Taxonomy (NCBI): domain Eukaryota; kingdom Viridiplantae; phylum Streptophyta; class Magnoliopsida; order Fagales; family Fagaceae; genus Quercus; species Quercus variabilis. Next base: position 38,266,504 of record CP129447.1, read on the forward strand.
CCATTTTCACCTCAAGTTTGATGAGTTACTTTAGATTAGGAAAAGAATTTATCACATTAAAGAATTCCAGAGCTAACTATTATATTAATTTTTTCTCTTTCTTCTTCATTTTTTTTTCTCACACCCTCTCTTGGTTTCTTCTCACAAACCAAAGGAAAGGAAACAAAACACAAAACACAGCTTAGCCAACAAAATCAAACATCTTGAATAATGGAAAGAATTTAGCATTCGGGCTGCATGTCGCTGGCAATGGGGACGAGGTCCGGCAATGGTGGAGGCGAAGTAGGTAATGGAGGACGAAGACAACTTCTCTCTGACTTGAGCATTTCCTTCTCTTGGCTCTCTTCCTCTCCCTTTCTGTTTGATGAGAAGATAAATTTTTTGTTAGAAGATAAATAGTCTGGTTTTGTTTAAATGAAATGTGTGGCTTTTATTTTATATATATATATATATATATTTTTTTTTTTAATATATGGGGAAACGTGTGATTGTTGGTGTGCCAACGTGAATAAAGGAAGAATAAAAAAATATTAAAGAAATAATGAAGAAGTAATATTTTAATGGGATAGAGAATCTATAGGAAAATGTATTTTATAAAGTTGATAGATAGAAGGTAAAAGTTATTGTTCACTCATCAAACAGTACAAAAATTTGAAGAAACTGCTGGATCAGAGGCTACTATAAGGAATGCCAAGGTTTCTAACATACATATACCCCTAATGCTAAAATCACTTATTACCCTTCTTTAAATATATATATATATATATATATATATATATATATATATATATCATTTTTGTTTTAAAGAACCGAATGGATGAAACTTGAAATCTTCAAATTTAGGACATGTCATTAAAGTTCATTGAGCCCACCACCTGAGTTGTCCCCCAGAAGGACAATCAAAGGATATTTACATACAATTACATAGCTTTTTTTCTAGTTAACCTAAAAAAAACAAAATTTACTAGTTTATTTTCCTAGTTATAATCTTGAAAAGTAAAAATTAAATGAATAATCAACTAGTCTAATAACCCAAAATCTAACTTTGGAGACTACTTTATGTAATGAATGGGAAAGTGTAGGTACCCATTCCACCTGACTTGAAGGTTGGTCTTCAAAAAATTAAGGTAAAAATGCAAAACTCGCGTTTTAAGTTTCACCAGAATTCATTTCATATCTCTAATTTTATATTTATTCAATTGAGTTCTCTAAGTTTCAAAATTGTTCAATCAAGGCCTCCTATTAGCTTCCATTACATTGCTTTGTTAAACAAACCCAAAACTGCATAGTTTCGGTAATTTCAGAATATTTAATAAATAAACCTATTATTTTATTTTTATTTGAAAGAAAAAATTAAAATACAAATTTCACCTTCTAAGTTTGACTGAAATTCATTTTAGACCTCTAATTTTACTTCTGTTCAATTGAGTCCTTTAGGTTTCAATGATATTCAATTCAAGTCTTTTCATTCAATTTTGATAAAAAAAAATGTTGTTAAGTATGCAATTAACTATTGAAAAAAAGAAATTCACATAAAAATTCTATGGCTTTGAAACAGCTACGATCTTGAGCTCCATATTAACATTTTGTAACCAGGTCCACATGGTTCCAGCAAACTTTATTTATTTATTTATTATTGTTATTATTATTATTATTATTATTTTTTGAGAAATGGTTCCAACAAAACTAGAACAGTAAGGTAGACTTGGAAAAACAGCAAATACTTGTTGGTTCATTCGTACCATTAAATGTCTAGGCACTAGGCTAGGCTAATTTTTGTCCAAATAATCAATTTCATCATAAAAAGGTGATCAATCACCTTGATGTGTGTCTGCAGTGTGCTCGTGCAGATCAAATTAAATAAAAATAGACAGAAGCAAGCAATAGTCATTTATAAATAAATAATGGGTAACGAGGGCTTACAGTCAAAACCATAATCATCAAATTTTATAATGCCTCTTTTGAAGAATGAAAGCAGTGCAGAAGAAGATGCAATTCGGGAAATAAGGCGAGGAAGAATTAAATAATGAAGTTACTGATGAGTTCCAAAATTTCATTCTCAAATCTCAAGACCAAACCTGGTGCTGCACTTGTGCCCAGCCATGTTTGTTTCATTACTGACAGCATCTAGGAGATCATTGCATGGTCTCCTATTATTAGTTTATTGTCCCCCAAAAAAAAAAATTTGATGTTCCTCATCAATCAAACAGTATCATGCTCACATGGGTTGTGTCAATAGTTGAAATTCATTTGTCTTAAAACATCCCAAATTATCATAAACCTAACAAAGATATAACAAGAGAAAACTCGGATACTTTTTTGGGTAAGTACTATTAAAAATTAAAAACAGGCAATACAACAAAACCTCTACTTGATTACAGGACTACTCACAACAAGAAATTGGTTTCACATAGACAGTATAAAATATCTTAGCCAACCAAACACCAAAGAAGCAAATCTACTGTTTTTACTACCAAAGAAGAAAAATATTACTTTTCAAGTGCTTTTGGTTTTTGGTATATCAGATGAAAATAACATCATAGAAAATCCAAGTTACTATCTGTACATCAACACAACCAAAACAAGGAAACCAAACACAAGCAGTAAATCTTTCATCTTTGTGTCCAGGAGATATTACTGCCACACAACTTGGGATTTAATTACCACAACATGTGGAAAAGGAATATTAATCAACCCCTATATATGACATTGAAATTGTGCTCGTGTGTATACAAGCCCTCAGTACATTTCTTTTTCACTATATAATTATACAAAAACATACATGTACCGTTAGCAGCAACCATAACTTCTTGCTGTTCTGGGCACTGCCAAACACCAATGCCTCCACATCACGCACATCAACCTCACGTGAAATCTCTGTTTGCTAGCACCAAAAATTTAATGTGTCATATTGTCATGTGTAAATGGAACTTTTTATTAACGCTTGTATGCAGACCTTAACATGTAAAAGGAATAATGAACAGATCTTAGTTGCTCCTTAAGCAGGTGGCTATAATCCTGTTTTTCCCATTATTTATCAAAAACAAATCCTGTTGTTCCCATTAACCTATTATTGCAATATCCTCTGCAGTATTCTTATATAAAATGGTGATGAAACAATTGAACGTACTAAAATATGACACTTGTTACACATAATCAAATTCATTAAAAATCGACTAGCTTTAGATTTAGGTAAAGCAGGCATGGTTATTATTTCCAAGATCATTACCTTACCACTCTCATTATATGTTAACAAGGCTGTCTGTTTGACAATAGTTCCCTTACTATTCTCTCCATCAGTGGGTAGGATGTTCACCTTATTAACTGGGCAAGTTTTCCTGTGGGAATTTTGGCCATTTTTGTAGGTATGTAAATGTTGACTAAACCAATGGAGACTGCCAATGACAACCCTCCTTAGTATGCATAGTCGACCTCTCAGCAGCTGTTGGGAAATGCTGATTGGTTAAAATGCACTACATCAGGGGCTGAAGAAAGGTTGCTAGGATTGGACTCTGAAGCCCCATAAGAGGACTAGAGGAGTCGATGGCTACAACCTGTTCTAATTCTTCTATAATGAACTGCATATAAATTGCAAGATTAACTTTTCCATTACAAATTTTTCTCTATTCATTATATTTTTAATTTGATTAAAACCTAATAATAGTGGCATAAAACAGAGAAAAAATTCATGAAGAAAAAGTCCTTCAGTGCTTGTATTTGAACGATACAATATTATCACATGGTAAATCATCTACTTAATCATTCTTCATCAAAAACTTCATATAAAGAACCCATATCATATGGATTGAAAATCTATAAACAAAACCCAAACAATAGAACTATTCAAATTTTTTATGGGTTTCCTAAATGCCATGGCTTCACAGTAGATGTACAGATAGAGGACTAAATAAGAAAGGAGTAGCAGTAGACTACAAAACCGAAAACACGATCTACTTAGGTCCAATTAAGACTGTTCAAAGCAGCATAATAAGAACATAGAGCCCATTGGCACAAGCACAACACAAATATAAAGAAACAATACTAAACTGAACCTAGTTTCTTCCATTCATGACAAAGGTATAAACGCACAACCGAATCTTCCTTAAGATAAATGGGCTGGGCCTGGGATGGTATGATGAGTGGCATTAGTGTGTTTGTTTTCTCTCTCCTTCTCTTTTGGGTAAAGAAAGAAGAGAACAGAGCCCATTTTTGAGAGGCTTTTATAGGGCCCATTTTGATAGGTTATGGGTTGTTATTGAACAAAATATTGCCTCTAAGGAGCTTTAGGCATGGATGATATGGCCTGGTCCAATCACAAAAATTAGTGTTTACTTTACGTGCTTCTTACGATAATAGTAGAGTTTTGTGAGAGAAGCAAATATTGGGCATGCTTTAATCTATTTTAATAATAAATTTCATTACTTATCAAAAAAGAAAAATACAATGAAGCATATTCAGTCAAGCTTGGCCTAGGGTAACCACATGAGTCATGACTACTCCCATATCGAAATCAAATTATATTGCCAACAACTTCCTAATTGTTATGCTAAACTGTATTTAAGCATGAGGACCTTCAAAAGAAGCAATGCCAATAAAGACTATTCTGTCACGAACTGCTAATAAATTGATAGACCAAAGTCCAAATAGACATATTTGGCCAAAAGTAGAATGACACCTCGGACAATATGGGGGCTAACAGGCAAGGACACGTATTCAAGTCCACCTGCATGCGTGAGCAACTTATTAAAAAAAAAAAAAAAAAGAGAGAGAAATAATGAAAATCATAATACAATGATTCTTGTTTGGAGAATATGAGAAATTCGTATATTTGAATGTTTTGAAATGACAACTCACAACTCTCTAGAAGAAGAAAATAATTTCAAAATTTATTAGCTTCAACAAAATTTAAAATACTTCTCATTCTCAAAATAAATAAATAAATAAATAAATAAATTACTTCTTAAAGAAATAACAGTATATAAATGTTAATGAGTTGAACATAATTGATGTAGTCGCTTAAAGCCCCAAATATAAAAAATAATAATAATAATAAAGGCACCAAATTTTAATTTAATTAAATCCAAACATTAGACTATAAATAGAATAATATTTTTTATCAAATGAAAAAAAAAAAAAAAAAAAAAAGAGATAAAAATGCTACGTCATAACATTTTTCACAACACTTCTAATCTAATCTAATACTATATATAATAGCAGAAACTTTTAAGGAGGTGCTGCCACATTAGGAAAAAAACCTATCTAAAAACTGACACGTATAGAGTTTAAACTTAAAAAACCGCACAGTGCGTATGGTGAGGCTCACTTTCAGACAACAAGCCGCTTATCCTTAAAAAAAGAAAAAAAACACAAACCCTTATAAAAACACCGGCCGCTTTTCCACAAAACAAAAGGAAAAAAAATAAAAAATAAAAAAAGCAAAAACCCTAAAACCCAAACCGTATTTCCTGATCAAAATATTAACACGTAAGCCAAAAAAGCCTCCTTAAAATATTAACACGAGTAGATTTAATTCTTTAAAATTTCACTCGGTGCATTGGAGAGGCTCACTTTCGGACGAAATGGGTAAATAACCATAAAATCACAACTATGTAGTTATTAGTCAATAGTTTCAAACTATATTTTTTACTAGCATCTCGAGTCTAAGAGACTCGATTTAGGGGCCATAAATTGAGTCTCTGAGAAGAAAAAGGAAAGAACCCAGGCCGACGCACCCAGGCCAGGCGAGCCCAGGCCGCATGACCCAGGCCTCACGAGCCCAGGCGCGAGCCACTGAGCGACCATGGGCTCGGCGAGCTCAGGCCACGCGGCCTAGGTCATGCAAGCTCTTTCTCTCTCTCTGATCTGGTCTTTCTCTCTCTTTGATCTCTGGTCTTTCTCTCTCTCTCTCTCTTTAATCTGATCTGATCTAGTGAGGTGAGTCAGCGCATGAAACTTGAAATTTTTTTAAATTTTTTTGTTTGTAAATCGAGTCTCTAAGACTCGATTTTTAAGTCATCTTCATGTGGAAAATGATGCCACATCATATGTGATTAGACTATGAAAATCGAGTCCTAAAGACTCGATTTATAGGCTAAAATCAAATCTAAAAGACTCAAAATGCTAGTAAAAAATATAGTTTCAAAACCTTAACTACTAACTAGATAGTTAGAAAAATAAAATCAGTTAACTATTTTCACCCTCACTTTCAGACACAAATGTAAACCTTGATAAAAAACAATAGCCGCTTATCCACGAAACAAAAAAACAAAAACAAAATGCAAACCCTAAAACCCAAACCATATTTCTCGACCAAAATTCGGTAAACACTGCATCAATTGGGAATAAGAAATCAAAAAGTTTCAAAACACGATTTTGCAAACCCAAAACCTAGGCAGAACGGTAAACAGAGAAGGCACGGAGAAAGAAACAGTGAAAGAGGTAGAGTTCCTAAGGCCGTCCATTGTGCATTACAATTAAAAGAAAAAGAGAGAAGAGTTCGTCTGAACCATACAGTGTCTATTCCCATGCCAAATTTAGACCCCCAGACAGCGGAACCGACATTGACAACGGTATATTTTTTTTCTTCCAATTTTGTAGGTTTGGGTATAAAACGTTACTTTTAATTGAGTTTTTTTGTTGGGTAGGTTTAGATTTGATTCGTTTTTGTTTTGGGTTTTGGAATCTCTATCAAAATGTTTGTTTTCTCAATTTTAGATATTTGCTTTTGTTTGTTTTTTTAGATTACAGAAATCACTAAAAATGTTGTTTTTAGTTTGGGTACTTCTGTTTCTAATCTTAACGAAATCGTTGGGATTAAATAAGTATAGGATCGAATGTTGCATTGATTTTTATTTTAAGTTTTTTTGCCGTATACCCATAACCAGTAAAGTTATTGTTATTGTTTTTTTCCTTTTCTTTTTCAAATCTGGGGATTGAATATGATTTAGGTTTTTTGGTTGGATTGCTTTAGATTTAGTTATTTGAGATAAAAAATTAAAATGCAATCGAAACTCGAAAATCTTGAGATACAGATATAGGAGAGACAGAGTTCATAGGGTGCCAAGAGATAAATATTTAAGGCTGGCCATAACCATCGGTTTTTCCTCTACCATCCGTTCCTTTGCCAAACTTAGACCATTGGAACCATAATCACAAAGAGAAACAGTTTGTAAGGCGCAGAACGGAATGAGAGAGACTCAAAGTTCTGAGGAAAAAAATCAATTCTGATTCTTATTTTTCAGATTTGTATATTCCTTTTTTTTTTGTTAATGCTATTGTTCTCTTCTTTCTTTCTTCTTATTCTCTGAATTATATTTGGTTTTCCTTTTCTTTCTTACTTTTTTTTTCTCTGCAACCGTTCTATGGCAGTTTCTGTTGAAAGGTAGAACCACAGTTGCTGTGAAAAACTGTTTCAATATCAAACAGGAAAAATTTGGGGATTTTAGAATAACAATGTAGAGATTTGAGATTATAAAGTAGAGAAAGAAAAATCAGAGTCTTCACACACAATCAGATTGTCGAAATAATTACCTGCAAAAGTGCTGTTTTTAATTTTTGAAATCTTTGAAATACTTTGTTTCATAGGAGCACATTGCATTAGAAGAAATTTTTGAAGAATGAAGTGGATTTTCAATAGAAAATGTTGAAGTGATGATACAAATTCAGCGGTTATGGCCAAGAGAAGAAGTAAGACTGTTCTTTATTTGTCCAATTTTGTATACTTGGCACTGATAATTTACCAATGGAAATGATATGAACTTTTTTTCCCCTCAAAATTCTTAATGCATATAACAGTGAAACCAATTTTGGATTCATTAACAAGCTTGGAGTTGATTGGTGGTGCTTCCATGACAGGGATATAGCCCCTGATGGCAAAACCCTGGAGGTGAGTCATCTTTTAGGTCATTGTGCTAATAGGAGGTGAAATTCCTGTTGCTTAATTTAATTAATGGAATCAAAAGCAGATGTGAATTTTTTTTTTTTTTTTTAATAATAGTCAGCTTTTTTTTTTTTCTTTTTTAAATAGAATTTAAGAATCTCCCACAAAACCAATCATTTGGCATTGTTATCTTTGTAACAGGAAAGTAACGCAAACTTGGATGAAGTAGTGGCCCTTGCCAAGAAGCTTCAGGTAATTTTATATGAATTGTCTTTGGATTTTTATTTTTGGTGGTGGGGGAATTCTTTGTACTTTTGGAGCCTCTAGGTATATGTTGCTGTCATACTTGGTTCAAATCCTTTGTGTATTTGACAATGTGTATGCCATTCTCAATTTTTGTGAAGTTTTGGTAGGAATGAGCTTTGGCACAAATGGCACTTCCTTCCCCTAAGTTGTAGGGTGAGATCATGGATTTTAAAACGCAATGGATGTTTGTGTAACTCAACAATAAGTTTTTTTTTTTTTTTTTTTGGTTATTCAAAGTTTTGATAAGAAAACACATTTTGTTATTTAAAGTTTGGTTTTTGTTAATTGTTTACTTGGCTTGTGGTTTATAAATGTGTTATCTTTGGGATGTTGCTATTTGAAAATGGGAGTTTTTTGGGGTCATTGTTCCAATGGAGTCTGCTTTTTGGTTAGTGAAAGTGTTGTTTGTTTTTTAATTTTTTATGGGTTTTGTGCATTCTGATGATGAGATAAATTGTATATGGGTTATGAGGGTGATTCTTTTTCTCTTTTCTTTTTTTAATGTTAAATTAATTATTTTGCTAATTGTTTATAGTTTAGAAAGTTGTGCTGGCTTTGATGGAATGTGATGGGAAATGTTTGAGATCGTGTGAAGTGGGAGGGAGGGGGGAATGATAAAAAAGGACTAGGTAAAAAAAATAGGGTCTTGGTGAAATTGTTTGGTTTTTATGGGTGTTATATGTGCAAGCTGATTTTTTACTAGAAAATTTTCTGAAGGCAACTTCACTTAAAGTTTCAAGGAAATGAGGGAAGATTTGCATTTTCTTTTTATGACATTGAAAGAATCTGTGATAGACATACAATGTACTTTTTGGTATCAGAAACTATCAAGTTGATAAATGGACAACATGGAAAGTTGTATGTATACCTCTGCCTGTTGAATCTATAGGAAGCCTCAGCAAACCATAAATCTCATCTTATTGTTATGGCAAACTAGAAAAATTTTGTTTTACTGGATGCCTAATTATGGCGTGCTAGATGAAATTTTTTTTTTTTTTTATTTTGTAGAATGCATGCCTATTTTCCCATTAAGTTTGTAAATGGACTGCTTTCCCCCTCTCTCTCTGCACATAGGGTTCTATCCCCATACTCAGTTCTTAGTAATAAACCTTTAATTCTCTTTTCTTTGATTTATGTAGATAACCCTTATATATATATATATATATATATATATATTATTTTCTAGACTGCTGCAAAGTACAAACATCAGAGAGAGAACTTTTTCAATGAGTTGGAGATTGTCTTTGCTGATGTGGTATGGATATATCAATCATCATCATCATCATCATACATACATACATATATACATTTAAAATCACAGTAAGCTTGGCTTACATCACTGCTTGGTATTGGGCATGATCTGGAAGAGAAACCTTGGTGTATGATAATTGTCAACATGATAGTATTACTTGAAAATTTTGAGTATATTTAAAATGAAGTTCAGTTTTTGAACCCATTTATAAAGAACTGGAGTTTTTTTTTTTTTTTTTTCCTTTTTTGTTTTCTCAAAAATTGATCAATAACTTGCTGAGATGGGGGAGACTCCAGTGCAATTTGTTCATGTAATCATGTGTAGTGAACTGTGGATATAAATTAAACTTTTACTTCCTATGTTAAATTTTAATGGAAATAGCTTTATAGTCTCAATGAGGATCAAGAACGCCCTGACTCTCTTGAGGCTCAAATATCCACACATATTTCCTTTTTCTTTATTTTATCAATTTGATTACGTGTACTCATTGACCAACTAAAAACCTTAGTAATTTAAGTATATGAATTGTGTCATTAAACCATGTGTTATTTTTGTCATATCCTAGAAAAGAAACTAAGCATACCCAATCTTCAATGACATGTGAAGCTTAATCCTGTGTTTTCCTGCCAAGTAGAAGCAAGTTAAGGTGGAAAATTAAATTTTATGATGCATACATTCATGTAAATATTTTGTTATTGTCAACCCTTTAATTTCCTGGACTTGTTTGGGCAAGAGAAAATTTGCATAAGTTCATGATTTGTTTTTGAAGCAATTTGAAGATTTAATTGTACTAACTAGCTTGGCTCTTAATTAAAATTTAACTTTATCCTGTTGAAAGCAATAACGTGTGCTAATTAAAAAGTAAGAGTTGGGTGTTTTGTCATTTGATGAATTGCCTTGAATATGTTTGATTATAGTTGTAAAGTGGACTCACATTAGAGTTATGAATGAGATTTACTCTACTTTGATTCAAAAGAACAAAATACAAGCCCTCTCTTAAAACTCTTTCTAAAAAACAAAGAATGCCAAGAAGAAACCAGCACTTGACCGTAAATTAGTACTTAAAAATAGCTAAATTGAAATTCAGTGATTGATAGAAGTCAGTTCTTTACATGGAAGGAAGAAAAAGAGATAGATGGTCATGCCCCTGCTAGACGTGCAACTTATTTACTTTTTTCCTTTCTCTGATCTTTTTACAAATCCTTTGGAGATTGGTACCTCTCTCCTGGCTCGTCAGATATGTGCTAAGTAACCTGCTTCACTGTGAGCATAAAGTATTATTGTAAATCAGTATAATAGAAATTCTGCCATGTCCACATACATTCAATTGTTCTTCTTCCATGTGTTCACAAAAAATAAAATGAAGGTATCCATGATTGAGTTCTTAACTAACATCTCCTATCCATGTATAAGAACTGTGTTTTGAAGCATATTTGAATGCCAAATGTTTGTTGAAATGTGTGATAGAAAATCTAATAGCCTATGTGCAAATAAATATTAGCTACATTGCCAAACCTTTTAGACTAACTTTATAACAATCCATTATTATTGTCTCTTTTACTTTCCACAAACTTTTATGCTTAGAGCTTTAACATAATATGTAATTCATATCTATGAGAAATACCTAATTTAAGGCAACTGGCCTCCAAGAATGAGAAATAAGATTTAGAGAGAATAGAGAAGATTAGGAGAGAAACTATTGCATATTTCATTCAATGGTCCTTACAATCACTACTCTAGCGAACCACTAATATCCAGTTTTCTTGAGTATTCAAAGCTATTCCAAGTAAAGCCATATATATTGCATTCTAACAACCTATCTATCTAACTGACAGCAACTAATAGATGTTAACAGCTTTATGGTAAAAGACTAACAATTCTCTAACTCTAATGCAGCGGCTTAGGACAGGTGTATGTTAGGCAACATCAACAATAACAGCTATGGCAGCAAGTCAACTTCAACAGCAATATCACAGCAGCAACATCACAGGTGTTGCTTGATGACTCTTAGCATATTCTATATTGTTAAGTAATAAAATAGTTTACTATATTTTAATATACAAGTTACAAGGAAAGTTTTGATGCACGAGTTAAATATGATCTGTTATGATTTATTATTGCATAATATTCTCCTTGAGTTTGGTAGTGATTTGATTTGATGCAATGTTTTCCTATGTTCAGGTTTTACTAGAATGAGACTGATTTTCAGGATTTATGATAGCTGAACCAATGCTCATGATTGGTGGCAATAATGCTCAACTTAAGTTGCTGCATAACTCATGTTGGTGGTGCTGTTGGAGGCTTAAGTAGCTACATAATTGCTGGTGTTGTTGTTGCTTAAAGTCAAATTCTTTTTGTAGACACTATCTGCTTAAAGATACCATTTAAGTTTGAATGTATGCAGTGGAAGTATGATAACTAAGTTTATATAGGATGCAAAGTTCATAATTAATATGTAAAATGTTCCCGCGCATTGCGCGGGTTAAACACTAGTTTACAATAAATCCTAAGTAACAAATTGTTACAGGTTGTTATTGATAGCAAAAAAATAATTTAAATATTAGGTTCTATTGTGAATGTAGCACTTCTCAAAAAAAAAAAAAAATCACAACATTTTTCACAATAGTTGAGTTGGCAAACTTTTACTAGTTCTCACCTAGGTCTACTACTAACATCATTCTTTTACTTACCACTATCATTCTACCACATCAACAGTTGTGAAAAATTTTGTCAAATTTTGTGTCTATAGACTTTCTATTAAAAAAACAAAATCTGTATGGTTATGTTTAATTAGTAATAATTTTGCATCTAAATAAGGTAATAGAGTTTAAATAATTTTTTTTTTAAGTCATATATAAATATATAAAATGCCTCAATTTCAATTTTTGTCTTAGGCCCCAATGCATCAATCCGCCCTTGGTTAATGATCATACCTCAAAATGCTCGTCCAATTGAATGTGGCTTCTTGGCATGTTGAGACTTGAGAGCAACAAGGTTTTGAAGAAAAAAATTGGATGGTACGGAGGAGAAAGAACATTCAAGTCAATCAAGCAAACTAAATGCGTTATTTAAGGTCGCCATAACTAACATTACGAACTTTCAAATATTTGAGATTTTCAAAATCCAATTGCAAGTATTTTGGTTTAGGCAAGCACATCATTATGCCTTGGATTTAATCCAACCCCTAACTAGAAAAAATATTAAGTATATCACATTATACAAAAGAATTTGTAATAAATAGAATAGATTGTTAAATTTTAACCAAAAGCCAAGTTTATATTTTCTTTAAAATTAAAAATAAAAAATAAAAAAAAAAAAAGAAAGAAAGAAAGAAAATATCTAGCACACGTAAAGATGCAAAAAAGAGAACCAAAACAACTTATAACGTATTTCCGATTAGTACTTCAGAAGAATCATCGTAACACAAATTATAGTCTGCTCTGCTATGTTTCTCTAGCACTTGTGGTGATTATTGTTGAACAATTTCCCAACCCATTTGTAACCAAAGTCATAGTAGTCTTAACTGATGCTACAATTTTAGGTTTTATCCAAGAAAGAGATGTCTTTAATGATTGTAAGATTTACCGTAGTTTTTTAGCTGGTGATGGTGGACTTCGAGAAGTGGTTTGGCAGTTAATAGGATGCTTGTGTTGGACTTGCAGCTTTGTCTTGGTCAATTGGCTGGCTCTTCAAGTGTAGTGCAGCTTCTGGCAAGCAGTCGCCTAAGCAAAGATGCTCTGCTTCTTGAAAGAGTAACAGATAAGCAATGCAATAATTTTTATTTTACAATTTTCCTCCAAAGTTGTTTTTTTAATTCTCATTACTTGGAATTCAATAATTATAATGGATATGTGTGCAATTTATAATTGCTGCTTCTTATGACGAATTCATTACTAACAAAAATCTATAAAACCATAAAAATTATGTTATAATATATATATATATATATACAAAATTCTCTAAAACTATTTTACATAAAATATTACAACATTATCTATGCATCACACAAGAAATTTACTAGTTGTTTTTAAACATTAGTACCCTCAAAAGAAGCAACAATGAAGAGAGACCACGTTAGCCTGTGAGTGAATTTCCAAAACACATATTTTGGCAAAGTAAATGACACCCCCAAAAACAGGGTAATGGGTAAGGAATCAAATGAGAGAGAGAGAGAGAGAGAGAGAGAGAGAGAGATTAAACAATGAACTTTTTTTTTTTTGAGAGAAAGATTGGCAATTCATTAAAGAGAAGCCATATTGGCTTTTTTTTTTTGAGAGAAAGATTGGCAATTCATTAAAGAGAAGCCATATTGGCATGAATTACAACAATTGGGTGAGGAGGAACGTCCTCCATCTACACCTTGAGACCTGTGACATGCCTAGCAAGATTATACAATGAACTTCTATTTACTTGTTTTCATTACTATAGTTCTAAAATTTGATTTTTTTTTTCCTCATTATTTTACCATTTAGAGCTTTGCTTTATGAAAATTATAATTTTTTGAAGGAAAATTCTTCCATATTCGCGCAAAATTAAAACCAAGACCTCAGCCTTGTAATGATGTGGAAGGAGCAAGGAGGTACAATTTGGTCAAAAGACTATTACCTTATTTTCCAAGTAACTTTAGCTTAAATCGTCTAATATTTTAATTCAGTTATAAGCTATAAGTGACCTCTTGAGTATGACCCTTTAGAAATAGATCCTCATCAATTTAAAATAATCATACGCCCTATAAGAAATAAAAAAGATTTATATATTATGTTGAACCCATTTAGTGAGCTATAAGAAAAGCAAAGATAATTCTTTCCCTTATTAGCTTCCCATACTATGCTTGTCCATTGACCTTTACAAACTCACCCCTCTATCTATAATGAATTTTGAATATTGATTCCATTAAAATAAATAGAATTTCTTAGCTGTAAATCAAATGACTATTTTCTATAATTCCAGTTTTTAATTTTTCTTTACATTAATGTCCTTTTAAATAGGATGGTACCAAATCATATGAATGAGCTAGTTAATTTATAGGGAGAGAAGTAACAAAAGCAGTCAAAGATGCAAACGAAAAAAATAAAATTAAAGAATGAGACATTCCTGGAGGCTAAAAAACACAATAGAAAACAATTCAATCTTGAAAGGGAGAAAATACGCGCTAGGATGCCTATTGTGAATGTACAAGCTGACTATAGTCCCCGAAAATAAGAACAGACGAGCCCGTTATTTACATGAGGCCTTAAGTGGACGGACCTTAAGTGGACGGACCTAATGCAGACAGAGCGAAGAAAGATGGGCTGGTCGGCCATGGGCCTGTTGGACCCCTTAGTGGGAATATTTTGGCCCATTCTCGTAAGGCCCAAAACAGAGTCCTTGTGCTACTTGGACTCTAGGAATCTCATGTATTGGTAAAGATCTTCCCTATAAGGAGAAGATCTATCCACCACGTTTTGGACTCTAAAAAAGAGGATTTCTACAAGGAAAAGACTTGGATGCCAAGTCTAAGAGGAAAAACTTTCGACTACTATAAAAACCCCAATACTCTCACCAATAAAGGTACGCATTATTTACCCTCTCTAGCACTCTAGAGTTGTGAGAATACTTTCTGACTTAACCTTCAGAGGGTATTTGGCCGGCACCACACCGGTGCCCTTTGATAGGTTTTCTTCTTTGTATTGTGTAGGTTTACGTTCGAGCGCGAAGGCATCGTGTGACTCACTGGTGAATTTCTCGGTTTCATCAGTTGGCGCCGTCTGTGGGAAACGTGAGAAGAAAGTAGTCAGACGTTGCTTCATCCCTAAGAAAGAAGGGTTGCATGGTACTCACTCACTCGATGGCAACAACCAACGACAACCAAGGAGAGGAACTACCCACAACCGTACTCGAAAGACAGGTTCGGACTCTCACTGCGGCCGTGGAGCGCCTCACCAAACAAAATCATGACCTAGAAGAACAGTTACGTCAAAGAAACACAGCACTCAACAACCAGAGGGAGGATCAGGAAGGTACCAGTGCCATGCAAAGAGATCGAGAAGGGCCTGAAGGGAGCAACGCCCCAAGCAGGCCAGAACAGCAAAAGACGAGCCTCCCATCCCTCATGGATGCGACTCCTTCGCCTATGTTTGCGGAGATGCAGGCGATGAAAGAATAGATGGAGATCATGATTAACGCCCTAAAGGGACGATTGTCCAGCGACCTGAACGACCTAGTGAACCGGACTGACTCTCCATTCACTGGCCCTGTCAATTCCTTTCCCCTACCACACAAGTTCTGGATGCCACAGATAGAGAGTTATGATGGGGTCAAGGATCCCCTAGACCACCTAGAGACGTTCAAGACCTTGATGCATCTATAAGGGGTATCGGACGAAATCATGTGTAGGGCCTTCCCAACCACACTGAAGGGTCCCGCAAGAATTTGGTTCAGTCGGCTAACGCCGAACTCCATCAGCACTTTCAAAGAATTGAGCGCTCAGTTCAGCTCGCACTTTATAAGGGGACACAGGTATAAGAAATCCACGGCATGCTTAATAAGCATCAGACAGAGAGAGGACGAGACATTAAGATCCTACATAACCCGCTTCAATAAGGAAGTGCTTTCGATCGATGAAGCCGACGACAAAATACTGGTGGCGGCTTTCACGAACGGGTTGCGGAAGGGCAAGTTTTTGTTTTCCCTATACAAAAATGACCCCAAAACCATGTCAGAGGTACTCTACAGGGCCACCAAGTACATGAACGCAGAAGACGAGCTACTAGCAAGGGAGGAAAAGCCCAGAAAGAGGGAATGGCAGGCGGATGTGTGTCAAGGGCAGAAAAGACCAAGGACAGGAGACAGAAGGGACGAAAGGCGCCCTAAGCCCCCGGGAGGAAGGTTCACAATTTTCACCCCTCTAAATGCCCCGATTGACCAAGTTTTGATGCAAATCAAAGACGAGGAAACGCTGACATTCCCGGGGAAACTAAAGAGCGACCCAAGCAAACGGCTGCGAGACAAATATTGTCGTTTCCACCGAGATCACGACCATGACACAGCCAATTACTACGACCTGAAGCAGCAGATTGAAGCCCTCAGTAGACAAGGGAAGTTGCAGAAATTCGTCAACAAAGAGAGAGCGGATCCCAATCGCCAAGAGCCGGCCCCCCGACGGGATAACGAGCATCCTAGACCCCCCATCGGAGACATAAGGATGATCGTGGGAGGGACCGCGGCTACTAGTTCTTCCAAAAAAGCTCGAAAAACGTACCTCAGATCAGTCCTGAACGTCCATCTAACAGGCTCTACGCCTAATACCACACAGGTGGAAAGCCCTATCATTGGTTTCACTCAAGAAGACGCAAGGAGACTCCATCATCCACATGATGACGCGCTGGTTGTCAGCATACGTGTGGGGGACTACAACGTCCATCGAGTACTAATTGACAACGGCAGCTCAGTAGATATTCTATACTATCTAGCATTCTAGCAAATGGGGATAGACAGAGCACGATTGATACCGACAAATGCTCCACTTGTCAGTTTTGGAGGGACAAGGGTATTCCCAATAGGCTCTATCACACTCCTAGTAACAGTGGGCAATTACCCGCAAGAACTCACAAGGAATGTAATGTTCCTCATGGTGGACTGCTCATCCGCTTACAATGGTATTCTCGGACGACCCACACTAAACTCGTGGAAAGCAGCAACATCAACATACCAAATGATGATCAAGTTCCCAACTGACTACGGGATTGGGAAATTACAAGGGAATCAGGCAACCGCCCGAGAATGCTACATTGCCATGCTAGAAATGGAAGATCATCATCAGACAATGTGTGTAGAAGAGCAGCGGACAGTCGCAAAACTGGTCGAAGAGCTGGAGGAGATAACACTCGATGAATCAAAACCAGAGCGGACGACCAGAATAGGAACATTGGCCTGCCAGCCGGTGCACCAGGCCCTCACAACATTCCTCAGAAGGAACCTAGACGTTTTCGCATGGAACCATGAAGACATGCACGGGATCGATCTCTTTGTCATAGTACACAAGCTTAACGTGAACCCCTCAACCCCACCTGTCCGGCAGAAGAAGCAAGTGTTCACTCACGAACGGGACAGAGCAATAGCGCAAGAGGTCAAAAAACTACTCGAGGCGGGTTTCATTAGGGAAGTATATTACCTGGAGTGGTTGGCGAACATGGTCATAGTCAAGAAGTCTAGCGGGAAGTGGCGAATGTGTGTCGACTTCACGGACCTTAACAAAGCGTGTCTAAAGGACAGCTACCCCCTCCCGCAGATAGATGTGCTGGTCGACTCTACGGCCAGACACCAGCTTCTAAGTTTTATGGATGCCTTCTCAGGCTATAATCAGATCGAGATGGAGGAATATGATCAGGAGAAAACGTCATTCGTCACCAGCCATGGACTCTTTTGGTGTAAGGTGATGTCATTCGGACTCAAGAACGCTGGGGCAATGTACCAAAGGTTAATGGACAAAATGTTTGCGCACCAGATAGGGAGGAACGTACAGGTCTACGTCAACGACATACTGGTCAAGAGCCTACACGAAAAAGATCACCTGAGCGACCTCCAGGAGACATTCGATACCCTACAATCATATAGCATGAAACTGAATCCGGGCAAGTGCGTATTCGGAGTAACGACGGGAAAATTCTTGGGTTTTATGGTGTCCCAAAGAGGAATAGAGATCAACCCGGAGAAGATACAGGCCATCATGAAGCTGGAACCACCAAGGACAGTAAAGGACGTGCAGAGCTTAAACGGCAAAATCGCCACTTTGAACAGGTTCGTCTCCAAAGCAACGGACAAGTGTCTACCATTCTTCCGCGTCCTAAGGATGTTGTTAGTGGACAGATGAGTGCCAAAAGGCATTTGAAGACTTGAAGAAATACCTTGCCTCGCCACCCTTGCTCAGCCCGTCCAAGCCAGGAGAGGACCTCTACTTATACCTAGCTGTTTCGCAGGTTGCAGTGAGCGCGGCCCTAGTAAGAGAAGAGGAAGGAACTCAACGACTCGTCTATTTCATAAGCAAAGGGTTCCGAGGGGCTGAAGAAAGGTGCCCCCACATGGAAAAACTCACCTTCGCACTGGTAACCTCAGCCCGAAAACTCAAACCGTACTTTCAAGCCCACAGCATCATCGTCCTAACGAATCAACCCCTAAAAAAGGCAATGAGCAGCCCTGAAGCTGCCGGACGAATGGCCCTATGGGCGATAGAGCTGAGCGAATTTGACATACATTACCGTCCGCGAACCGCAATAAAGGGCCAAGCAGTGGCGGACTTCATCACCGAATACACGCAAACAGAGCAAAAGGAGCCACAAGCCCTCAGACAATGGAACATCCACACGGATGGATCATCAAACAAGCAAGCTGGAGGCGCTGGGATAGTAATTCAAACCCTTAACGGAGAGAAAATCAAATGTATGATTCGGCTGGATTTCCCAACAACCAATAATGAGGCCGAGTGTGAGGCATTGGTGGCAGGATTAGACCTGGCAAAAGCAGTAGGCACTGAGGCCATGGTTGTACATTGCGATTTGCAAGTAATAGTTAGTCAGATTAACGGCGCCTATGAGTGTAGGGAGGAAAAGATGAAGAAATACTTGGAAGAGGTCAGGAGACAAATCGACACCCTCCAGGTCACATTCGTCCAAATCCCAAGAGAGGAGAACAAATGTGCTGACTGGCTCGCAAAAGCCCCTCCGCAGAGGTCATGATGGCCCTCGATCAGGTATTGTCGTTTATCCAGAATTCCTCAATCATTAACAGTAGGGCAAAAGTGCAGGAAGTAAATCTTGAATACAATTAGACTACGCCGCTAACGGCCTACCTGAAGGAAGGCACGCTCCCAGACGACAAAGACGTAGCAAGAAAGCTGAAAGTCCGAACTTCGCGATTCATAATAATCAATGACGTCTTATACAAGAGGGGATTCTCACAACCATACCTAAGGTGTTTGGGCCATAAGGAAGCAAACTACGTAATGAGAGAGTTCCATAAGGGTATCTGCGGAAACCATTCGGAGGCGTGATCTTTAGTACACAAACTGATCCGAGCAGGATACTATTGGCCTACAATGTAGAAGGACACACAAGCCTACGTCAAGACTTGCAACAAATGTCAAAGGTTCGATAACCTAATTAGGCAACCAACAGAAGAACTGGCACCCATGACGGCCCCTTGGCCGTTCGCCCAATGGGGGTAGACATCATGGGCCCTCTCTCGACGGCTGCACGACAGCTGAAATTTCTGGTGGTAGGGATCGACTATTTCACTAAGTGGGTGGAGGCAGAAGCTCTGGCGACTATCACGGAGAGAAACGTCAAGAGCTTCGTAGAACAAAGGTTGGCCCGATACCAAAACCTCATGGCAAAATACTACAACTCCAAAGTCAGACACAGAGACTTTCAGGATCGGGGACCTTGTGCTACGGAAGGTAATGGGAGCGGCTAAAGATCCTTCACAAGGAAAACTTGGCCCCAACTGGGAAAGACCTTACAAGATCTCATCTTGGCAGAGGAAGGGAACCTACTACCTCGAAACCATGGACGGACAGAAATTGCAACACCCGTGGAATACAAAGCACCTACAGAGATACTACCAATAGAGACGACATAAAAGGCATCAACCCCCCCCCCCCCAACTTTCTAGTTTATTTCTAAAGTTTTTTAGTAGTTTTACTTCGAACAGCTATTCTCATTATTTTGCTTTACTTTGAACAAATCTCTCTACCAGTGCTTTTTTAAGCCCAAGGGGGCAGGCACCTTTTTTCCTATAAAGATTTCTTTCAGACTCTACTTAATTTTTCCTGCTTAAACTAGTTAATTCAATATCGAACGGTTAAAAATATGGTCCACATGATGGACGGATCATTCCAAGAGGATGAAAATCTTAAAGTCCTATGACGGACCGTTAAAAATATTGTCCACATGATGGACGGATCATCCCAAGAAGATGAAAATCTTAAGTCCTATGACGGACTGTTAAAAATATGGCCCACATGATGGACGGATCATCCCAAGAGGATGAAAATCTTAAGTCCTATGACGAACGGTTAAAAATATAGTCCACAAGATGGATGGACCATCCCAAGAGGATAAAAATCTTATGTCCAGATAATGAACGGATCGTCCTACAAGGATGGTAATAATGGACGGATCATCCTAAAAGGATGGTAACTACCAAGTCCAGATAATGGACGGACTAATAATAACGTCCACAAGCTGGACGGATCGTCCTACAAGGATGGTAACTACCAAGTCCAGATAATGGACGGACCAGTAATAACGTCCACAAGCTGGACGGATCATCCTACAAGGATGGTAAGTACTAAATCCAGATAATGGACAAACCCAAAATAACGTCCGTAAGTTGGACAGATCATCCTAAAAAGATGGTAATTACTAAGTCCACATAATGGACGGGCCCAAAAATAACAACCACAAGATGAACGGGTCATCCCCGAAGGGGGATAGCACTTAGAATCTAGGCTAAGCCCATGTACTAAACGGACCATTCTAAAACGAATGGTACTTCTAAAAGTCCCACGAACGGACAAATCATCTTAAGGGATGACGACCCTTGGTTAAACGGTTAATGGACGGATAAGTTAATTTCGTAAGGCTAGACGGATTATCTTCAAAAAAAAAAAAAAAAAAAAAAAAGAGAGAGAAGGGAGGACAGAAGAATTGCATAAGCAGAACGGAGTTCATTTTAACATGAAATGTACTTTAAAATAAAACACATGCATTTCACAAAGATAAAACAAAGGTTAACGAACCTTGCAGAATGTAAATATACTAAACGGCCAGTATTCATATAAACCCCATAAACATGACGGGTATTAAAAATTGTTCTAGACTTGATACAAAAAAAAAAAAAAAAAAAAAAAAAAAAAAAAAAAAAAGAGATTAATTAGTAAAACTAAGTTATTACAAATCTGCTATCTCTTTCTCTTTAGCTGGACGGTCCCCAATGTCCTTAGCCTGGCTGTCCGCGACGATTTGATCTACAGGAGCTTCGCGGACAAGGACGTTCTCGTCGAAAAGAACATCAGTATCTTCAGACTGAACTGGCTGAACGGTTGATGGCTCGGGGGCAATGACGGTGACGGTGGATAAGTCTATATCTGGGTATAACGCCTTCACCTGACGGAGGGTATCATCAAACCCGTCGTTATAAACAAGACTCAATTCCGAAATGAGGGCGTCGGAGTCGCGGTACTCACATATCACCTCCTCCTTCGCCTGACGAACCTCATCGTCTTTCTCCACCAGGGCTTTCTTCAGACGGTCCGTCAGCTGGATACATTCGTCCCGGGCCATCTCGGCCATCTTAAGCTTCTTCTCCTGGATGACCTTCCAGGCCTTGAGATCAAGCAGCTCCTCTTCCATCGCCTTGGCTTTCTCACGAAGTCGGCCAATGGTCGTCTCATGATTGAGACACCGTCCCATCATGCCTTTCATCATGATCATAGCCTGAAGGACAACAAAAATGCATAAGTAAAATATTTAAGGGCAGCAAGTGGTGGACGGATGGACCAAAAGACGACGGAAGAATTACCTGAGCAATGTTGAAGAGGCCCGTCTCCCCCATCGCCTTTGTTGAGTGATTCCCCAAATCCTCATAGTCGTCTGTAGTAATAATCGACGACAGCCTCTCAAGGGCATACTTAGAGTCCTCACGAAGTAGGACGGGTGGCTTTTTCTGGCTGCCAAACGTACCCGTCATTAGACCCTTGCCCGCACCGTGTTTAATCGGAGTGACCAACTTATTCCCCCCAGCCATCAAGCTGACAACCGGCTCCAAGGGGATCTTAGGCTGTTTTGGCGGACAGTCACCCTTCACGGGCAGTTTCCTCTTCAGACTCTGATTGCTGGAGCCCGTCCCCATGGGGTCCGTTCCAGCTTCTTTGTTCTTTGCAGCCTGAAGTCTTATAGCTGCTCGCCTCTTTGCATCCTCTATCTCTAAAAAAGGTAGACGGATTAACAAATAATAATAATGACAGTAAAAACAGGTAATAGGGTCAACGAACTTACGAAGACAGGTCTGCTTCTCGTACTTTAGTGCTGCCGGGGTTAGTTCGGGCCTGTCACAATACCAATGGATGGTGTTGAGGTTGACGAGCTTGGCCCAGGTCCGCTCCTCAGGTTTTGTCTTTGCAAAAAAATTTTCAAGGAAACTGAATTTCTCAAGGGTAATCTGGGGACGCCATCGAACTGTATCAAAGAGGAAGGACGTTAAAAACATTATAAAAATTATTAAACTGCACGGAATCATTTACGACGGGCCATACCAGATGGGTTTAAAACGCCTCAAACTGTGTCGACGGGCATAAAGTCCGTCTCCCCTAGATGACACATCCAATTATCTCCTTCGATGAAAAAGTAGCGGCTTTTCCAGTCTCTATTTGAGTCTAGGGTTTCAAAAATAACTTTTAGGACGGGGCTCCTAGGGACAAAGCTATACATGCCCCTCGACTTATCTATCTCATCTAGACGATAGCAGTGGAGGAACTCTTTTATCGTAAGCCTTCTCC
The DNA here is from genome assembly GCA_030445155.1 of Quercus variabilis. Classification (NCBI taxonomy): domain Eukaryota; kingdom Viridiplantae; phylum Streptophyta; class Magnoliopsida; order Fagales; family Fagaceae; genus Quercus; species Quercus variabilis. Next base: position 38,289,475 of record CP129447.1, read on the forward strand.
CACCGTCTGACATGGCTCCGTATAGAACCTCCATCATGATGAAAACCCTCCAGGCATTAGGAGACACCTGGCTGACGGATATACCTAGGTATTTTAAGAGTTCGCGGTGTAACGAATTTAACGGAAATCTCAAGTCGGCCTTAAGCACTTGTTCGTACACATCTACTCCGTTAACTCCTTCGTAATAACATTTTTCTGACATATAGGTTAGACGGAGTGGGATGTGGTCTGGGATTTGGTAACGGGCCCTAAGGGTATTAAAGTGGGCTTCCTTGATAATGGACGTGAAGGCGTGTATCGTCCACTCTGGAAGCATGATGAACTCCCTAAGTCCATCAGCTCCCACGACAGATCTAACTATTAGCTCTTCGTCGTCAACTGAACCGTCTTGTATTTCGATCATCTCCAGGCCCTCATTTGTTGAGGACGAGGAGGATGATGACGGACTACTCTCCTCGCTCGGGGCGTCGTGGTCTTTGGGACCTAACGGGTATACCTCTTCGTAGTCCACCCCGTCACAGACAACCAACTGATTACTCAACACACTAGACATGGCCTACAGGTAATGACAAAACCTAAGATTCTGACGGGTTTGGAAAGAACGACGGGCGCATAAAGTCTAAAATAGAGATAAAGAAGAACTAAAATTAAAAGAGGACGGATAGGAAACTACTTACCAAAAGTTCGAAGTAAGCAAGATGTTGCAGGCGATAGGTATGGGAGTGAACGGACTAGTCTCTGACAGATGTGACGGACTCGCTCTGACAATTTTTTCCAGCAACAAGTGGAAAAATGAGGGGCGAAGTGGTTGATATTTATAAAGGATATGCACGAAAGACGAAGCGACACCTCGTTCCAAAACAATGACCATTGATAGGATGATACTTGGCACGGCTCATAAATGTGTTAACTCCTGATCTAACAATGTATGGAGGTAAGTTCACGGATCTAGGTGCCATGAAAACATTATCGAGATTTTAAAACCGTCACCCCATGGGTCCGTTCTCTTATCCATGACAGACCCATCGGGTGAGGGGGCAACTGAAAGGGAGAAAATATGCGCTAGGATGCCTATTGTGAATGTATGGGCTGACTATAGTCCGCGAAAATAAGAATAGATGAGCCCGTTATTCACACGAGGTCTTAAGTGGACCGACCTTAAGTAGACGGACCTGATGCGGATGGAGCGAAGAAAGATGGGCTGGTCGGCCATGGGCCTATTGGACCCCTTAATGGGAATATTTTGGCCCATTCTCGTAAGGCCCAAAACAGAGTCCTTGTGCTACTTGGACTCTAGGAATCTCATGTATTGGTAAAGATCTTCCCTATAAGGAGAAGATTTGTCCACCACGTTTCGGACTCTAAAAAAGAGGATTTCTACAAGGAAAAGACTTGGATGCCAAGTCTAAGAGGAAAAACTTTCAACTACTATAAAAGCCTTAATACTCTCACCAATAAAGGTACGCATTATTTACCCTCTCTAGCACTCTAGAGTTGTAAGAATACTTTCTGACTTAACCTTCGGAGAGTATTTGGCTGGCACCACACCGGTGCCCTTTGATAGGTTTTCTTCTTTGTATTGTGTAGGTTTATGTTCGAGCGCGAAAGCATCGTGTGACTCACTGGTGAATTTCTCGATTTCATCAAATCTAATAATAGTACCTTGTCATATTCTTTGAATTTGAATTATGAGGCTCTCGTTTCTTCAGTAGTATACTTGGATTGAAGTCAACGACCTAGATGCAGCATCAAACCCCAAGGCCCTCTTCATTGCTGGGGGAATGTTTACACCATTTCAAAATGGTGAAGAAGCCTAACAAAAATGACCTTCATTGTGCTCTTCAACTTGGATTTACAGTGAAGTTGATGATGTTTATTGTAATTCAAAAGATAAATCCTCAGCAAGATAAACATTATTTCTAGAACAGAGTTTCCAGACTACAAAAAAGGAAGAGATATAAGTTATATAACAATCAAATTGTGTAATGTTTATTGTATTTTAGCATTATACATATACTGAAGCTCCTATCTAGAAAAGAAGAAGAGTGAGTTCATTCATTCAAACCATAGTAACATTTTATCAAATACTTAAAAAAGAGTGGTTACCTTTGTACCCTATGCCACAACTTGCTCAAGTCTCTCCTCTTTTGCCAATGGCATTGCCCATCTTATTGCAGAGGCTTATCCCACGTCTGATTGCCATTCCATTCCCCTTATGATCTCTGACAACCACAGCCAAGCCTACATTATTTGGATCACATGATGCATCAAAGTTAAGCTTTACCCATTGATCAAATGGTTTGGTCCAGGCACTTCCCCTTTTTTGCTCTTTGGCTCCCCTTTAGTCCCAAGTGACCTCAATTTACAATCATATTTTTTGTCAAGATGATGGGTTAGCTGGTTTATGCTGGCTTTAGCGTTCGAAAATAGAGCTTCCTGTCGTGCCTTCCAAAGGATTTTCATCGCCACTACTGCATACAATGTGAATTCATCTTTAGTGACTCGTTCTGCAAGTAATTCCTTTGAGGGGTCAATAATCTGTTCAATGAACTCCTTTACAGATTGAGCTTGGATGATTTTGACTCGAAAATCCAATCTACCACCTTACCACATTCCTTTGGTGTAAGGGCAACAATGAAATAGATGTAATACTGAATCTTCTGTTATTTCGCAAAGAGGGCAATAATAGGCATCTTCGGCTTCAGAGCATTTGACCATCTTCTGCTTAAAGGGGAGGATCTCTGCAGCCACTTTGGATAAAAATACTTTCAATCTTTCATCGAAAGGCTCTTTCAATCTTTCATGAATTCTTATGCCGGCCTTCTTAGAATTGCGAGGGGGACATATGCATGCCACATGGACCCCGCACCTTTTTATTGTAACTTCTACTACTTTGCAATCGTACTTTGAAATTTCACATCCAAAAGTAACTTCATTCCGATCACCTAAAATTATGGGTTTCATTGAGCTATCTATAAATCTTATATAGTGAAACAACATGATAGTTGATAATCTAATAATAATCTATAATTTGCATGCTGTCTTTTACAACCACTGATGGAAGAATATATAGAACAATCAAATTTTCCATTTTCCCCATAAGACTTGAATTCCACTTCTAAAGTAACACAAAAGGCCATTGCTGGAAAATTCCAACCAACAGAGAATGATATAGAACTTCCGACACTTTGATGGTTAAACCAATTTGGAATCTTGCTTCCTGGAATTTCAAGGTTACATGTCAATTCCATTTTACAAGCCATGCCTTCAGATGTAGAGTATTGCTGCGATGATCTCATTGCACATACTATATTTCGGGGAAGCCCTGTCTTTTCTCCAAACTGCTTGCAATTAACAAATTAAGAAACCACAGTTTAGCAAATCTAGTAATATATTTGGGAAAATTAACCAAAATTATTTATTTTTATAACACACAGACAAAGAGAGACAAGAGAAACCAGACTCAACAATCTTCTTCTTGATTGTGAACTCAACAAAAAGCAATTTCTTGCAACTACGGTTTTTATACATGGTGGAAGCCCTTGGGATTTTCCGAAGGTTTCGACAGCCTTCAACATTAAAAAATTTTAATTTAGGAAATCTGCTGGCAATATCAGGGAGGATAGTAGTGTTGCTGTCACAAAAATCTAATCGTTCTAATTTAGGGAAGCAATCAGGAGTATCCAACACCTTCAGAAAATTTTTAAAATCATGCATACGGAGGTCCCTAAGATTTTTTAAATTAGAGATGCTACTTGGAGCATCTTTTAGGTTTTTACAACCTATGCTTAACGCACAAACACCACTGAGATCTCCAATTAATGAAGGTTGTGCTAATCTTTGCCTTCCTTGCTCAATAATGGGGAACTTCTCAAGACTGTCACAGCCCCAAAGATAAAACCGCTTAAGAGATTTCAACTTGAGTTTTCCTGGAATAATTTTAAGTTTTTAGCATTTGTCTAGACACCATAATTCAAGCGCATCAAGAAGTCCAACGGATTCATGAACCTCAACTAAATTTTCACAACCAATAAGTTGCAACTTCTTTATGTTTGGGGCAATCACAGATAAGTCAGGTATTTTTGTAATGTTTTTACAGAATTGAAAATCCATATATTTCAATGTTTCAAACCGGCAACTCTGTAGAGAAATAAAATAATTTAGAAATTTATTAGCTTCAACAAACTTTTAAATATTGCTTAAAGAAATAACAATTTATAAATATTAATCTTCATACCTCAAAATGCTCGTCTAGCTGAATGTGGCTTCTAGGCATGTTGAGTGCAATGAATTTTTGAAGAAAAATGTTGGACCAGAAGGAAGATAAAGAAAATTTAGGCCAATCAATCAACCTTAACCCATTGGGAAGATATCTAAGGTCTTCACATATAACAATATGAACAATAAGATATTTGAGATTTTTCATCTTTCTAAGATCCAATTGCATTTTTCTTAGTTGAAGCAAACATACTTTTATGCCTCGAATTTCATCAACTCCCTAATTAAACAAAGCATGAAGTAAATAACATTAGACAAAAGAATTAACAAAAAATAGAATCATTTTTAAAGTTTAAACAAAAACCACAATGATAACCTTAAATTTTCTTAAAATTTAAAAATAAATAATCAAATAAGAAGGAAAAGTGAATCACTAAATAAACATTGTGAAAAAGGGGAAATTAAATCAAAATAACTTATACCATATTTCCAATTAGTACATCAAGAGCATCCTCAAAACACAATATCCTACTACGATTCTCGAGCACTTGGGCTGATTCTTGTTGAACAATATCCTGACCCATTTGTTGAATCAAGTCATGCATCAATAGTTTGTTATCTCTAGTAAAAATTATGAGACACTTATCAATAAGGCCTTTAATATCATAATATGGTTCGTACAAACTCATACTAGTCAAGATACCTATAACAAGATCCATGTGGGATCCTTTAAGGAAACATGCAATATCAAGAAAAATTTCCTGTTGAGTTTGGTCCAAACTATGATAGCTTATTTTTCTCAACAAAAAAAAAAAAAATATATATATATATATATATATATCATAGCTTATTTTCAGTATTTCTTGAATATCTCTCTTAGGAATTGTTTTATATTTTTCTAATGCACTTTTCCATTCATGCTTAGTTCTTCTATACAAATCCACGCCAATTATCTTTAGAGCTAATGGAAGGCCTTTGGCATAATGTACAAATTGGTCAACAAGTTCCAAATAATCTTCCTCGGGTTTATTTCTTCCAAAGGCATGTAGACAAAAGAGTTCATGAGCTTCATGTTTATTTAATTCCTTAACCTCATAGTACATTACATGACAATCTTTTTCAAGAGTGTCTAGGAAGTGTTTGTCTCCTGTCGTTATAATGATTCTACTTCCAAAACCAAACCAATCATACCTTCCAAGTAACTGGTCTATCTCGTCCAATTTTTCAACATCATCAAGAACTATGAGAATCCTTTTACAGTGAAGCCTTTCAATTGTCACATTGATTCCTCTAGATATGCTCCCCACCTTCAACTCCCGATACCCTAAGATCTCATCACAAAGTGTCTTTTGTAAATGGACTATACCATCATTTGTCCTTGATTTTTCTCTAACATTCTCTACAAAGCTACTTTAATCAAAACAATAATGAATTTTTCAAAAATTACTTTTGCAATTGTTGTCTTACCCACTTCAGGAAGGCCATAGATCCCTACAATGCGAACATCATTTGACTTAATATCTAAACATCAATTTATGATGTCACTTACACGAGAATCTATTCCAACTAGATATCTTACAATAGATAATTTCATGCAATTTAATCGAGCTCTTGAGATCTCATTAAAAATTTCTTCAATAAATTCAAATTGAGAGTTGCTGCAGCTACCAATTACATAACATCAAAATATGTAATGAGTTAGCTAGAGTAGATAATAGAAATACTTGAACAAGGAATAAATTCAAGAAGTTTGGCTTGTGTACTACAATTGATATATCATATTAAATACAATAAAAGTTAGGCCCTAAAAGTTGTGGTTACACCATGTGCTACACTATCTTTGTATTTTTGGTAAATTACCTAATTTACTATAATTTGAAGTAACTATAAATTAAATCTTAAATTATAAGAAAATCTAATTTAAACCATAAAATTTTAAATTGTTTAATTTATGTTGTTAATGAAATTATAAGACCTCTGGCACACTACATAAAATTTTATGAAACTAAAATAATCAATAATGTAATTATTGTCACCAAAACATTCACAATAAAATTAATTTATACAAAATAATATCCAAATTGTATCATACCGTATTCTATACAATAAAAATTTTGCACTCCTCTTTTTTCTTTTTTCTTTTTTCTTTTTCTTTTTTTGGAATTCTTTTTCATTTTTTCTCTTGTAGGTCATGGTGAACTATAAGTAAATTATAACAATTAGCATAGTTGCTCTAAGATAAACTCTATTGCTAAAAATTTAAATAAATGTTAACCAATTAAAACTCTACTGAAAAGAGTTTCATGAATTTTAATAGAATTTCATTATTATTTTTATATTGTTAATGACGTACCATAAATTTTATTATTTATTTTAAATGATTTTATAATCTATTGTAATTCTTTTTCTATTTTCTTTATATATATATATATATATATAAACTTCGTTTTACAGAATGTGCATTCAGCATGTCACTTATAATAAATTTTTACTATTTATTTTATAATTCAATTTTAACAATATTTTTGAAATACATACTTTTGTTTAAATATGAATATATGATTCTTGGTTAAACCTCACAACGTACATGCATAATAATAGTTGTTAATCAAAGTAAATTACGTGAAATTCATGGATGTGATGAAACAAATTATTAGAAACCCACTTTTGATACTTTGACAAAATTACTAAGTAATTTTTGGAAAATTTTCTAAATAATGCAGAAGAAAGTCCTCATTAATTGCTAAGATTATCTTGAATATATATTATTATGTTTCCGTCATTGATCTTTGTAGCCTAACTAGATTAGTAATAGAACATAATACTTTCATAATTTGACCCAAAAAAAAAAAAAAAAAGGTTAAAGCCATTAATAAATAAATAGTGAAAACTGTTGTTAATACTAAAATTCAATGATGATAACACACGCTTAAAAATTATAAAAAGTCAAAGAGTAGACATTAAATACATGCTCGTCCTTGTAGGTCAAACTAGATATGCTACCAACTTCATTTAGAGCTTCCCTCCACCTTTGAACCTTCTTCATATTATTCTTGAATTTTTCATCATGTTTTGCTAAAGCTTCTCCAAAGTTTTCCTTTTGGTCACATACTTCTAAGGGATCCACCTTGTAAAAAACTGGTAGCATCATTTTGCCGTTCCTCCTACACTTGAGAATGTTGACAAGTTCATCCAAACACCAAGTGGAAGATACATAATTTTTGGAGAATACAATTATGAAACTCCTTGAACTTTCAATGGCTTCAAGAAGTTTTGCAGAAATTTCATCTCCCCTCGGGAGCTCATAATCAATGAAGGTGATAATACCCTTCAAATTCAAAAAGCCATTCAAATGGCTTGTAAAATCCATGCGGGTATCTTTACCTCTGAAACTTAAGAACACATCATATTTGCGTTAATGGGTGGAAGAGGAATTGAAGGCTCCTTTGTTGGTTAGAAAAGCCATTGTGGTTTGAAAGGATGGTTGAGAAGACCTAAAAGGAAGAGGATAAAGAAATTAAAAATGTGAATAAATTAGAAATGTAAGAGTTCAAGAAAGCAATGTATACAAGAAATTATAAAGAAAAGATATTTCTTTCTGGATTTTTGAGAGAGAGTGGGAATTGTAGAGTTAAGAAATGAGGGCCCATTTGATAGCTGTGTTTAAATCAAGTGTTCACATTTTAAGTGTTGATAATTTGGTAATAGTGTTTAACAATGAGTGTTTGAGCCATATTTCTCAATTTAGAGTGTTTAAACATTGTATTTTAAGAAAACTTAAAGGGTTGTTTTTAGTTTTCAAGTAACAGTTTTGAGTGATATTGTTGTCATCAATCAATATATATATATATATATATATATAAGTAGAGACCTCATGTGGGAAAGTACAAGATTCTGTCAAGTGGCACATTGTATGACATCCTTCTTATTTAGACTTTCATCTCATCTAAATTTAGCATTTATGTCAAACTATTAAGTAATGGCAAATGCAATTATTTCAATGTATTAATAAAATTCAAAGAATTTGTATACATTTATAACTTTACATACTTTGAATTGATACATATGGATTTAAAAAGTCATGGGAAATGTAGGAATAAAATTCAAAGAATTTGTATACATTTATAACTTTAGATGCTTTGAATTGAAACAGATGGATCTAAAAAGTCATGGGAAAGGTAGGAATTAAAAAAAAAAAAATCAATTTTTTGCATAAGACTAACTTCAATGCAAAATTGCAAGAGTCGAATTCAATGAATTGGACAAATATTATTTGTCTCCATATCAATATATATATATATATATATAAGCAGAGATCTCATGTGGGAAAGTACGAGGTTCTAGTAAGTAGCACATTGTATGACATCCTTCTCATTTAGGCTTCCACCTCATCTAAATTTAGCATTTATGTCAACTATTAAGTAATGACAAATGCATTTATTTCAATGTATTAATAAAATTCAAAAAATTTGTATAGATTTATAACTTTACATGCTTTGAATTGATAATTTGATATAGATGGATTTAAAAAGTCATGGGAAATGTAGGAATAAAATTCAAAGAATTTGTATACATTTATAACTTTATATGCCTTGAATTGAAATGGATGGATTTAAAAAGTCATGGGAAATGTAGGAATAAAATTCAAAGAATTTGTATACATATATAACTTTACATGCTTTGAATTGATACAAATGGATCTAAAAAGTCAGAGGAAATGTAGGAATCAAAAAAAACTTTTCAATTTTCTGCATAAGACCAACTTCAATGCAGTATTGCAAGAGTCAAATAAAATGAATTGGGCAAATATTATTTGTCTCCACATTTGTCCAATATAAATCCCCATTTCCATTGAACTTAAAAGTTAAATTTCCATAATTTTCTCACAATATCTTTGTTTTTCTTTCTGAGAGGTATGTTAATTTTAAAAATATTACGTTCGTCTTAAATATTTTGTTTAGATTTTATGTATACAGTTTTACTTATGTAGCATTGTAATTGATTTAGGCTTATTTTTTCATATTATATGCCAATTTATATTTTTGGTTTTCTCTATGATACATATACTTGGTAAGATCTATTTTTGACTACTTTTAGTTCAATTAAAATTTGGAGGTTAAATTGTGATATTATTGCATCACTATGGCATTAATATTTTCTATTGTTGTATCATGAAATTCTAGAATTTTTTATAACCAATTTGTATGTTTTTTAGATCCCTTAAAACACAAGTTGTTTAACCTAGTTATTTAGCCAAGTGATTACTTAGATAAATTATTCAGATCTAGATTAACACAATCAAATCATATCATGTAAATAATGCGGAAATATAAAGAATACACGATATGATAACCCAAGAAAACCAAACTGGTAAAAAGCCTGGAAAGGATTTAATCTAGCTATCCTCAAGGTAAAGCAGATCCACTATGAAAGAATTGAAGTTTGTACAATAAGACTTAGACCACTAACATCCTATTGCTAGCTCGAGTAGAAAACTTACTACCATGACCATGTGACAGCTCTGAGTCTACGGACTACTTCTTTCCTTGATCCACTGCAACCACAAGTACTCCCACCTGTGACTTTGAGACTCCACTCAAAGGTTTCAAATCTTCTTTAAATTCTTTATGTAGCAACTGAAGCGATCACCAAGTTCTTGGCATAAATCTCAATCTTGATAACTCTAAGTGTGTATGAAGGTAAACACCTCTAGATTTCACAAGAGATTCAACACACAACACATCAAAGACATCTAAAACGTAGCTAGGGTTTTTCCTTTTATACATGGAGTAAAATATAAAACCCTATATGTTAAACTGGGCTTGAGATAAGTTGGAAAATTCTGCAGAAAATTAATCTGCACGAGACTCAATCGATCGAGTCTAATTTTCGATCAATTGAGCCTTACAGATTTAGACCAATAAATCTTGCAATCACTAGATTCCAACTTTACAAATAAACACACTTTGAGCAGCCTAAATCTAGACTCTAAGTTTTGATCATGGTTTGCCAACACATTACAAATTAAAGTTCTAATATATTTAGCTCCTAAAGTCTTAGAACCTAACACAATTGATATATAAAACATAAATAATACAAGAAAGACACCTAGGAACCAATAGGTTTGTAGGTGACAATTTTACTGTGATCTGGTGACATTTCTTAGTTGCATGAATTAGAGGAATTCTCCCCCCAGTGTATTTAGTTTGAATTTAGTTTTAGTAGAAAACCTCATAGATTGAGTGTGACTAACAATAATAGTATTCATGAAATCAATGGGTCAAAAATAACTTCTTACAAAATTTATGAAATTGCACTGCACATCGCGCGGGATATCGGCTAGTTATGTTAAAAACCGTGGGACTTATATAATGTTGACAATACATAAAACACATTTTTTTTTCTTCTTAAAAACTCATATTCATACTAAACTCTTAATTGTGTGCTTTCAGTTTTATAATCATATTGTAGAAACATGGTGCCAAATCATTTTTACATTATGAGTACTCAAAATACACTTTTTCACTACACATTTAAGATCACAATTTTCATATCATTTTGAAAACCAATACCTAAATGTTGCTACCAAATGGCTCAGAATGTTACTTAAGGGGATGCCAAAGAAGACTAATGTGGTCTATTATGAGACCGAGAGTTATCTTTTGAGTGTAAGGGGATGCCAAAGAAGACTGATGTGGTCTATTATGAGACCGAGAGTTATCTTTGGAGTGTAAGGGGATGCCAAAGAAGACTGATGTGGTCTATTATGAGAATGAGAGCTATCTTTGGAGTGTAGCTGATGCCACATGAGAAAAGTAGTAAGAAAATTTCTTTGTTGAATAGGTGCTTGCTTTTGGAAATTTGGATCCCAATAATGCTATTATCATACACTTAACACACTTTGTAATAATTATCTTATGTGGTTGACTGTGAATGGTGAAGAAAAAATGGTAAGTGTATGTGACAGACAATCAACCACAATCTGTTATATAGGATAATTATGGCAAAGTGTGTAGTACAATTATGAGCATGTTGTGGGTGTGTTTCACAAGACCAGTTTATAGCAAAATAATAATAACAAATAAGCATATTATGGGCCTAATTGAAAAAAGTGTTGGATGGGTCTGAATGATCCCATTCCCATTATAATCTATCTCGATCAAGTATTAATTTTCTTCTAAGGAGTAATGACAATGACTTTTGAATCTATTTCAACCATGATATGAGTTTTAATTTTCTAATCATATTAGATAATATAATTTTGATAAGTGTGTAAATATTTTGAATTTTAATTTTCTGATTAAGTTAGATAATAAAGTTTTAATTATATGTATTTTCAATTTTCTAATTATATTAGATAATGAAGTTTTAATAAGAGATTTTTTTTAATCAAGTTTTAATAAGAGCATGATTGCATGTATTAACTTCTATTAATATATCCCCTAAAAAAAACTTGTATTAATATAATCTATCAAAAGAGAAAAAAACTTCTATTAAATAAGCAACAATAAGTTGTATCCAAATGGAATATAGATTTACAAAATTTGATGTGAAATAATAGTTTGGAGTTTGGACTGTAGCTGATGCCTCATGCCAGAGGAAGGTAGGAAGGAGATTTGATATTTCCTTGTTGGATTTGGATACGCGCTCGGTGTGGACCTAGATGCGTTTAGCAAGACTAATATGACCCAAAAAAAAAAAAAAAAAAAGATGTGGGCCTAGAATTGGAAAAAGTGTATCCATTTCCATTTTAATCTATCTCCATCTTCTCAAAAAAAATATCTCCATCTATCAAAAGAAATATATATATTAAACATTAATTAATCAATCAATTATAACTTACTAGTATGTAAGCCATGCTTACGCATGAGAATGAAGAATCATTGTAGTGCTATTGATATTACATTGAGTTATTAAACATATAGGACATAGTTTGACCAGTACATTTGGAGGTACTAAAATAGATTTTTTCTTGTAATTTTCATGATATTGGTTACACTAAGTTTCTCATTACATTGCTATTACGTATATAATTTTGAAAATCACTATCAGATTTACATATACAATATCAATTCACAATTATTATATGTGAAAATCTACTAAATATAACACAAAATAAAATAATAAATTGGCCAAATAATATCTCTTAAATTGAATGGAAATAGGTGTATGGGATCGTTCAACTCAATTACAGTTTGTTATGTTCAATATCTTCGTATACAAATATTTGAGTAGAAACTATATAAAATATATATTCATTAGTTGAGAGCTAGAAAAAATAATAACAAAATTCTAAACAATTTAATTTGTATGAAAAGCTAATAAAAGCAAAATTTAATTTTGATTCTAATTGAATTTTCTATAAACTATGGTTTTATATATATATATATATATATATATATATATATATAACCTTGTTAGTAATGGACCATATATAGTCATGGTATTACCTAAATGACTTATAAATTTGAATCGTTTTTAATTATATGATTAGGTGTTTTATGATTTATTTATATTGGACTTCTCGTTTTTTACACTAAATTAACTCATTTGATACAAAAATTAAAAAATTTAGATTAGATGAGACACGTGGTGCAAAATTAAACTCTAATTAAAATCCAATTTTTACACTAAATTAACTCAATTGACACAAAAATTTAAAACTTAGATTAGATGGGATATGTGGCACAAAATTAGACTTTGATTGAATTTCAATTGAATTTTCTTTCAGCTTTATCTATTAGTATATACTAACTTGTAACATCATGTATATGCATGAAGACACTTAAAGATATATCATAAAATGCATAATATAATTCATATATATATATATATATATATAATTTAAATACTATTGATAGTTATTTTTATATTTTGTTAACTCTTTAAAAAAATTTGCAAGGATATTATTAGGTATAAAATGTAAATTGTCCATTTAAAAAAAAAAAAAATTATTGTGAAGCACCTTTTTTTTTATGATTCATTTATTCTAAACTCTTTGGTTTTTGTACTTAATAACTTACTTGAATGAATATTTATGATGTGATCCGACATTTGATTCTAAAATTAAGAAATAGAACTCTCTAATAATAAATAATATATGACACATGATACAAAATTGGAACTCTAATCTGGAATTCTAATTTGAGTTTCTCTCAGCTTCACCTATTAATATATATATATATATATAGATGCAATTCTTCCCATCATGATACATCACCTACATGAGAGTTATTCATCCAAAAAAAAAAAAAAAAAAAAGCTACATGAGAGTTAAAACAAGAATATGTTGTGTGCCTTTGAATTGAAAACGTGTTGGATGGGTCTGAAATCAATGATCCACTTCCATAATAAAACTATTTCAATCGATGTAAACGTTAATTAACCAATCAATTATAGCATATATATTTATTCATGAAGCTATTTATAGTTATTATTATTTGTAGTAGACTTGGTAAATGCGAAAACCTTGGAGTCTCTTTCTCCCATTTCATGTCATTTACTTTGCAGACCAAAACACGCGTTTGAAAAGAAAATGAAATTGAAACTGTTTCAGGGCTAAATTTTCTTTCTATATCTAAATTTTGAAAGGACAAAGTTTAGCTACAAAATTAAGGTACAAAATCTTACTCAATAAAATAAACATTATTATATATTTTGAAAATCTAACCGTTGAATTGCATGATCTTTATGCTTTTAATATGCATGTCAAATTTTGTGTTAATCGGATATTATTTACTATATGATCTATAAGGTTATATTTTATACATAATTTTAAACTACAAAAATATGCAATTTAAACAATTTATTGATGACATAGAAATTTTATAAGTATAGAGGATATAAAAAGAAAATGTAATTTAATGGCAAATTTGTCAAAATTCACCTTCAATAAAAAGATATTAAGTAAGGTTACAACTAATTTTGTTGCTAAATTTTGTCCATTCTGAAACGATGCCTATTCAACTTTACTTTAGTCAGGTGCATGTCAGCTGTTTGATTCTATACATATTTGCTGTTAATTTGTCGCCAATCTGATTTGATCAGCATAAGAGTTGGTTTTGTGTAGATGTTTCGTGTATACTGTGATGGTGTCAAATCAACGAGTTTAGACAAATGAGGAAAGATTCAAAGAATACAACATATTTTCAACTGCCCATGAGTTGAGTTTAGACAAATTAAAGTTGTGAAGACCTTAAAGCATTGGATGATATTGAATCCATATAAAGAGTTTTTTAAGTTTAGATGAAATCATCAGAATTCCACAAACAAAAGTGTGTATTTATATATATATATATATATATATATATTAAAAAAAAAAAAAAAAGTAACTTTAGAGACCACAAGAAAAAAGGGCCGTAAGATCACTCAACATTTTTTAACCAAAAAAAATCCACTTAATATTTTTATCTTAGAGAGTAAAATTAACGATTCCATGCCTTCTATGTACGATTTTTATTCAATGACTTGACACAGTTATGTTTTATTTTGTGTAAACTTCTTCATTAGAGTCCTGAAGTTGCAAATGGATAAGGGCCTGCTGTATTAAGATTGAAGATTATAGATCATGATTATGTACTTGCAAAAAAACAAAAATGCTTGCCTGTATTCACTCTTTCATCGGAAACCTCTTGCGGTAATCTTGATAGGCATAATTACATAGTCGTGTTATGAGCCTGATCATGATTTAAAATTGAGCCTAAAAATTATTCAAGAAGATTTTTATTAGTACTGTCTTATATGTTGCAATTAATTGTTTTGATAAATTCCTTGTACAAATGTCAAAACACTTAAAAATAATTTTTTGTGCAAGCAAATAGATACAATATATTGTTGACATATTTTTTTTTCAATCTATCATAGTCTTATTTTCCCTGTGAATTGTTGCTAAGTTTTATTCCAAATTTCCAACCGACTTGAAGGATTGCATTGGAGTACCTTCTCTGTCAAGGTAATCTAATCTTGATGATGTCTAAAGTGATGAATTTCATAAGTGAGAATTCAAAACATATTCTACGTTAATAATTGATTTGTTGAAGGATTCTTAAACAACTTGACTAATATAGTACTTTATCTAATAGTTTACAAATCTCATTATGCGATAGTGTTTTGCTTCTCCACATGAGCCTGTGTCAACTTGATGTTACTGATTGTTGTGTGAACTTTTCTATCACACCTTTGGAACAATGGTCCTTGTACTTGCATAATCATACCTCAGATAGCCAAAATCTTCTAAATATTGCAATTACTGCTGCTTAAAATTTGCCAGCATATTTTAGATTCAATTTCAATGGTTAGTGCACAAGCATCTGTAATGTAAAAAGTGGAATAATATAGACTTAACATCTTCATGCTTTTACTAAATCTAGAACTGATTTCCTTGCAAGGGTATTTTACATGGATTTCAAGCTAAAAAAATGTTTTACTCCTGAACAATGGGCACAATCCTTGATAGATTTTGATTTGTCATGTTGACATTTGAAAGCCACAGGTATTCTAGTCATCCAATCTTCTTAAGCATATATAGTCTCAAGGAAAGGGGAAAAATAGAGATTTTGGAACAAAGGAACTGCATAGATCCAATATATTTTGAGACGCATTAGAATAAATCCGATAAAATCGGGTGCTGATATGAGTATTTTTGTTCTACCTCAAGATACTGTTTACAGGTAGTGGTGGCTGTGGTTATAGGGCAAGAGGGTAAAGATATGTTGGGGGACAATAGTGATGTCAAAGTTGTAAAGAACACAGTGAATTGGCGAACATTTCTATTTCTTAATGTTAACCACCTCTCATTTGAGTCCTACGAAAAGTAACAATGCTTTCATCATTTTCTTTGACCCCTTGGCTACTATTGCTATTCAAACATGGGATTATATATTTAAATCTATCAATGTCTCAAAATCTAAGATCTTATAGTTATAAATATCAAATTACAAATTAGTTTATGAGTTAAACTATAATGAATTGAGCCAACAGTTTGTATATCCAGTTTAGAAAAAATGAAAAATGAAGACCATGACTAACACAATGTGGCATGGTTTGGGTCCAAATCCTCTCTGGTGTTGCATATCAATCAATTTGTCTAATTTTTTATTTTTTCTTTCTTACATCAGCTTGTCAAAAATTCAGAGGAACCATGGTTTCATCTTTTCCATGAGTCATTGTCTTCCTAAAATTAATGACATTTAAGTTGCTAAAAAGTGGTAACATCTTTGTATACAAAATTAGACATTTACAATAAAAACTAACAAGTAGTAATGGATTCAAGGGACAATGAAATGATCTCTCTCTTTCCAGATAACCCATAATATAGAAAAATAAGAAACAGCACCTGGGGAATGTAATAAACTGTAAGAAAGCCGTAGCATATCCTTTGTTCTTTTTTTTTTTTTTTTTTTGGGGACGAATTACAAAACCTTGATTTCACTAATGGTAAAAAAAATGTAAAATGAAAGCTTGTTGGATAAAAATCAAAACTACTTACATTTTGCTTATTAAAGTTAGTTACATCACTTAAGTATGTTTTTCTCTCGTAACTATTGGTGTTTCACAATTTCCATCAGTCATCCACTTTGTAGGTCATTTTGCAATAAGAGATTGAAATTGTCAAAAAACTAGATGAGTAAGGGAAAGATCAAATATGAATCCTTATGGTATCCATACTTATTTCCTTAATTTATCTTTTTGGGGATACAAAACTATGGGTAGAGGCAGATACAAGAAGGATATGACCTAGGGATTAAAAACAGAAAATATGGATGCTTATGAAATTTGATATTGCCTAAATGGTTCATGATAGTAACAAATCATGTTCTAACAGTTTCAATACAGAAGAGATGCCAACAGTAAATCCAATCTATTGAAATACTGCAAGTCAAATTCATAGTGCAGAAAGCATTTAGTGGAGATGACGTATGAATGTGCAGTGGTTGATTCAATGTTAACATAAATTAAGGATTTTTAGTCTCAATGGTCCTAATACTAACCTCAATTACATATCTCTGCCCTATATACTTAATCTATCGAACTATTGCATATGTGGGTACATTTATTTTGTTGTTGAACAATTCCCCTCATCATTGTTTACCGGTTAATGATCAATAAGGCTTAAGATGCCCCTGAAGTTATTACAATAATACAAGGTTTGTACTTGTTTATACAAAATATGCAATGTAAGAGTTGACAAGTTATTGATACCCTTGCATCCAATAATCTGGAATTTGAACTCCCTGCCAATTGAGGTCTTGTACAAAGACGAGAAAAGAGAGAAGGAAATAGTCTAACAGAGAAGAAGATCACAATGCTGAAGAAACATATTTATGAGTTAGAAAGCACCATAAGGTGTATAATTATAACACTCAACTGAATCTTCAATAAGTTACAAAGGGCTGGGCCTGAGATAGTATTACTTCTTTAGCTCACCAATTGTGTTTTGTTTCCTCTCTTTTCTTTTTTGGGAAGGAAAGAAGAGAACAAGTCCCATTTTTGTGAGGCTTTTTTTGGGTCTATTTTGACTAGTTGTGGGCTCTTTATTGCGCAACATATTGCAACTAAGGCAAAATTAAGCTTTGCCCTTGGATCATGTGGCTTGGTGCAATCACTTTCCTTGTTTTGCTCTTTGGTTTCCTTGTAAAATGCCAACTCCCAAGTCAGCTCATTGCATGGTCTTTCTCTTATCATTACAAAACACTTGAGAATTCTTGCCAATCGAAAAATTCTATGTACACATGGTTGAGTCATTACTTCAAATTCATTTGACTTCAATCACCACAAATTATCAGAACTGCAACACAGATATAAGAAGATTTGAATTTCTCTGGAGTAGGTATTATGAAAAGAAACAGACAATTCACCAAAGACTAAATATCTTTAGAGCCAACCAAGCACTAAAGAAGCAAATCTAGTCAGTATATCAAAGAAGAAAAATAGTGCTCTTTTTTTTTTTGGGTACATCAAAAAAACTATGTCATGGTAAAATCTAAGTTAGTATCTATACATCAATCCATCCAAAACCAGGGGGAAAAAAACAAGCAATCAAGCTTTCATCTTTGTGTCACTGCCACTCAAGAGACAACTTCCTATCCTCCTATTTGATGCAAAAACTTTTCCTGCTGCTTCTAATGAACGTTCTTTGAGTCCAACCATCACATTCCTTACTGAGCATTAATTTTGATACAGTTATGCTTCTTGTCAATACCAAAATCACCAGCACCCTCTTTGCACCAGATTTAAAAAAGGCCTTCTTAATGGAAAGACTAATAGCAGTAGTAGTAAGCCAATTCTCACAACCAGCAAGAACCTTCTACCAATCTCTCGATTTACAAATAAAACAAGTGCCATGCCAAGTAGATTTTTATTTGCCACACCCTTCAACCAGAATAGGAACCTACCAATCTTAACATAGCAAAAGTTATCTGCCGAAACCAGGCTGCTCCTGCCAAGTAGATTTAAACCATAAATAATTTCAAAATAAGAAGCTGATCATCTGATATAAATCCAACTACGTCCCCACTCTACATAGTATGGAAACTCCTAAACCCAACTATGTCTAATGTCCCCACCATTCTTTTTTCTTCAATAATCACATTTAATAATTAAAAATAAGCAAAGATAAATCCTATATTTTTTGGGGCAATTATTATTTAAAAATTATAACTAAAGTATTACATGATCTTGAGAACAAACCGCTGCATTGCACCTAATCCTACCCTTGATTAGAGGACTGCTCACAACAAGCTGACCACAGAAGAACTAGATGATGATCGCGATGTGGGCATTTATTCCAAGTCAACTTCAAATTTTATTCTTCTTCTGGTAACCAAGCTAAGCTACATCACATGATCATGCATTAAAGAAGCTCTCACTATCTTGTTGAGAAGACCTCCAACTTTCCACTTGAAGGAAAGTGTAGAAAGAAGGGTTACCTCAAGTTCCCAACATTGCACCCACCAAGTGCAATATGGTTGAAGGTGGATCAGAATTAACCCATTTAACCCAACTGCTCATATTTGACAATTGAATCATGGTCTCCATGGTTAATGAGCTCTCTGCAAAACATCCTGCCACTATGGCCATATCAGACACCATATTATTATATCATTTAATCAAAGTTAAACCCAGAATAGATGTTAAAGTGGAAAGGCCAGAAGATGGTATATCAAGTAGGTCAAAGAAGCAAACCAATAGGCCAATATAATATTAAATGGCCAAGAAAAAGAAAAAGTCATCTAAGAAATGTTATTGACTCATGATAAGAGAGAGAGAGAGAGAGAGAGAGAGAGAGATCAAATAACTTATGTTCATGCCCCAAAAATGCTTTCTTATTTCTTAAAATCAAGTAAGTTTCTTAATGCATCCAAGCTTCTAATAACCTAAGAAATGACCACCTAGGTTGGCAGGAAAATGACTTATTCAGATAACCTGTTTTACCCAACCCATTTTGGGTCAGAAATGAGCACTAGAAAGAGAACTGTCTTCAATCTATATCTCATTTTCAAAATTTACAATCTTTGTCTCATTTTAAACTACAGAAATTTTGCATATTACTTAAAACATTTATAGTCACATATTCAACTTGGGTCTTTCTCAAATCTTTCCCAAAGTTCCTTAAACTAATCCAATAGGATAAAAACTCATATCTCAAACTGCAACTTCATAGATAAACAAGTCAAATTTCACATCATGATAAAAAAAATTAACCCTTAATTCAGATTTGAAATATAGTTCTCCACCAAAAGAATAAAACCTATATATCATAAAAGCATTCAACAAAAGAGAAATCACAAATTTTATAGAGAACTCCATGTTTTTCAAACTAAATTCCAATCATCAAAGAAATAGATATAGTTTTTTTTTTTTTTTTTTTTTTTAATTAAAAAAGAAGAAGAAGGAATTCAGATCAAAAATAAATTTGAACAAAGAGGGGAAGTGTTAATATCAACCATAGTGTCAAGTTCCTATAACATAAAGAGATCAAAACATGTAAAAGCTGCAAGTACCTATGGTATATTAAGATTAGATTCAGATCTATTTAAACCCAAATGAAATTTACACAACATTGGAGATTTAGATTACTTTTAGTTTGGAAGGGCACAACAATGTTGCAAATAATAAGAGAAATAAAATATATATTATCATAAATATACCACAATCACCTCGGCCCAAATAATTAATACATAAACATAAGTGAATTACGTGGGTTAATCACCTTAAATGTATTTATCTTGTATTGGAAGTGTATCCATGGATATGAGCTTCCAATTCTTGGCATCTTGGCATCTTCATGTTCCAAATGTTTCATGCAAACCAATATCAATGACTTCCTGTACATGCCCAAACTTGTATTAGTATATTGCACATCTACACTGTCAACGTTAACATTGACACATTCTAGATTTTACAAAACCAACTAGAAAATGTAGGAGTCATTTGTATCAACTCTTTACCTCATTATACGTGTGGCTACTACTTGGCAAAACAGAGTACAATAGCCTACCTATAACACTCAAACTTTTCTTGTTGCCTAGGTTTATGGAGGTAAGTTCAAATAGAAATTTGATCGTCCATGTCTATATTTGAAATATGGAAAGTTGACTACTCTTAATAAGGATTTGAATTGTAAAACCCGATAAACAAATGAAAAGGAGAAGGAAAAAGTAGTTTATCAACATATGGTACCATCGAGTGTGTTGAGCCTCATACAAACACGGGAAAGAAGTGAACATTGTGACTTAACCATAAATTACTTGTTGCATACTTTATCTGTATGACTACTATAGAGCATATATGGCATGCATTAGTGCATGTTCCATGGGTGTAGGTGTGTCTAGTGTAGTAATAATATGTAACAACTATGTCCCAACCTGATGTACCATTGACGGTATAAAATCCAAAAGTCAAACACTTTGTCCTTTAAGTTAGCAAGAAGTATGATATAGTGTGGATTGAGACACATTGATAAAAACATCTGCATTAACCCCTTAATGACATCAATAATCCTCCGACAATATGCCAAGTATAGCTCACTAGAAAATCCTATTTATCCAGCATCTGAGTATTTGGAACTACAATTCAAACAGTTAACATGTTACACAATTACACATTACACTTACAGATGGGGTCGGTTACAATACCATTGCAACCCTATTTTTGTCATATGATCAGTACATATTGTCTATGACTAAAGGATGCAACTCTACATAGTGGATTACATAAATGAAAGTTACCAATATTACTAGTGACAGTTCAGTCCACAACTTAAAATAAATATAGCAATCTCAAATAGATAGCATAACAAATATATCTATGGCAAAAGGAATGATAATATAATTGCAATGCACAGGGTTATGCTTTTAGACAATGACTCATCACAAGGCATATAGATTGTGTCAAAGTTTGCATGGAGCATTTAGTAGAGAAGAGTTGGAGATTTTAAGTTTCAACAATCCTTATACTATCCTCAATTACATACCTCCACCAAGTATACTTAATTTGTTGAAATTGTTGCTACATGTGGGTAAATTTATTGGGAAAACAAATTATTTGGTTATCTGAACATTTCGCCTCCATCATTGCTTACCAGTTAATGATTCAATAAAGCTAGAGATGCCATTTTAGTTAATCCAAGGTTTATACTTGTACATACAAAAATGTCATGCTAGAGTTGACAATAGAGTTGGGTTGGCATGATGTTACACAAGTTATTGATACCTTACTACCAACAATCTGGAATTATATCTTGATGTGGTAAATGAGGATATTTCAACACTAGAAGATTTTAATTCTGAAACCCCAGCCAATGAAGATTCCACTAAGGTCATAAGCACAGACTTAGACCTCCTAAATCAGATTTTGTAGAGACAATACTGCTAGAATAACATAGGGGTACAAATCAGATTTGTCATAAAGCAATTGAAAAAATGCTTAGAAATAAATCACTTGATAAAGGAAAAAGTAGAACACACCAGAACCAGCATTTGTAAATAATGCAGAAAAGATATGGGAACTCTTCAATGTGAACCTATTCAAATTGCACAAAATGAACAATCAATAAAATAATTATTTGTCACATGAAAAAGACTTAAAACAACACAGAGTACTTATTAATGATGAAAAAAAGCTTACCAAACTGCACTAAGGAAAATATTTATTATATGGTTACACTTGCACATAAAAACAATAATCTTTCACCCAATGCATTAGGGAAAACACTGTACAAGCCTATTGAAATGTCTTCAAAAATTTTTTTTATTGAATTAGTCTAATCTCTAATGAGTCATGAAGCACTATATAAAAGCTCTTGAAATGAATTTTTTTTTGGACAATGCAACAACAACATAGGGTTGTAAATTAGATTTGCCATAAACAAAAATTTAAAAAAAAAAAAGGCTTGGAAATATGAGAATCACATACAAAAGGAGAAAGTAGAACATACAAGAACCAGCATTTGAGATAACGCAGAAAAAATAAGGGAACTCTAAGATGCAAAACTATTCAAATTGTACAAAATGAACAATCAATAAAATAATTATTTCTCACATAAAAAAGGCTTAAAACAACCACATAGTACCTATTAATGACGTAAAAAAGCTTGACCAAACTACATGTAAGAAAAAAATTTATGATATGGTTACATGTAAGAAAATAAGCCTCGCACAATGCATTAGGGGAAGACACTGAACAAGCTTAATGAAATGTCTTCAAAAAATATTTTTGGTTAAAGCAGTCTAATGAGTCATGAAGCACTAGATGAAAGCTCTTTAAAAGAAAAAAGCTTTGGAGAGACAACAATATACTAAAATGAAAGGCTTTGCATATATAAAGAAGCAAAATGGTCTCCATACCCAAAGAATTTTCTATTTAAGATGAAAAAAGAACGGCAAGTTTGATTATCGACTGTCATGTGCTTTATCAATATTTCCCCTGGTTTGGTAGCTATTATCGCTAATACATTTGCCTCTATATTTGTCACAGCCTAGACTTCCCAGATTATTGATGTAATGTTTTAGGAAAGATATAAATAGGCTTATAACACTAGCATTTTTCTTATACACACTGTTAGACATCTACAAGAAAATTCCTTGCTCATGATAGTTAAAGACCTCCGTTTTATATGAATGCACCTTGACGTCTTAATTTCTCAAAATTACCTTGTTAGACATATGTCCGTGTTGATACTCAAGGTAAATGTTAGTGCCTACAAATCTTAGCCTAGAAGACTTGATGGCTTAAATAAGTAATTTATTCAAACAAAATTAAGAAATCTAAACCTTAAATGTCAGCTATTAAATTGCTGGATCCTACTATCTACACTTTGAGAAGCTGAAGGACCATATTTATTACACATAAAACAGTGAAGTACTAGCACCAAGATACATCATCATGTACCCAAAAACTAAATGCATAAACCTATTACCATTCATGCTCAAGCTACCAGCAGCTAACATGACATATCAAATTAGCTAGCCTCTGAATGAATAGGCCATTAAATTGAATGAGAATCTGCAAAAATATCCTTCGCTCTTCCATTCCTAGCTGAGCATGCAAGCTGGACTTGCAATGAAGTTGATGATGTTTGCTGAAATCCAAAAGATAAATCCTCAACAACTAGCTAACAATAGAAATACAAAAGTGTAATCTTTACAGTAATTTACCATTATATATATATATATATATATATTGAGCCTCCTCTTTTGTAAAGTAAGAGAGTGAGTTCATTCATTCAGCCCAAAGTAACATTTTATCAAATACTTGATGTGCTTCCTCTCGTGCCTCCTAAAGAATTTTCATCACCACAACTGCATATAGTGTGAATTCATATTTGGTGATTCTGCTTGTAACTCACTTGGGATTAAAATTTAAAAAAAAAAAAAAAAAAAAAAAAAAAAAAAAAAAAAAAAAAAAAAAACTAAACTAGATTCAGAGTAATCATAGTACCTCGGCATATTTGTTTGAAGTTCAATCAAGAGGTTCTCATTTTTCTTCAATGGTGGATATGGGTTGAAGTCAGCATCCTCATTTACATGGACTCCGCACCTTTCTATTGTAATATTTGCAATTTCAGGATCTAAATCTGAACATTTACATTGAATCTTAATTTCATTCCAATGCTCCAGAATTATGTCTTCCAAAGAGCTATCTCTTTTATAGTTGAACCACATAAAAGATGCTGAATCTAATGAAAAATCAATAGACCCGAGCAATCTTTCAAAACCAATGATGTTCATGTAGATAGAACAATTAAACAAATCAAATCTATATGTCACATCCTTCAGTTCCAATTTTAGAGCCACATAGATAGCAAATGGTGGAAGTTTCCGACCGACCGAAAATGATACGGAACTTCCAAAACTTTGATGGTTGAACCACAACTTTGGAATCTTAGTTCCTGGAAGTATAAGTGAATAAGAATCATAAAGTTTCCATTTTGAGTCCGTTTCAGATGTAGCTTCATCGAGTTCAAATTCTGATACAGATTTATTGTTCGCTTCAGGATTATAGTTCGTTTCAAATGTAGAGCCCGTTTCAGATGTAGCTTCATGGAAATCAAATTCTGATTCTGATTCAAAGTTTGTTTCAGAATCAGAATCCTGATGCTGTATTCCCCTTGCACATACGATATTTTGTCGAAGCCCTATAAATTCTCCAAACTGCTTGCCATTAGCAAAATTAAGAAACTTCAGTTTAGCAAATTTAGTAATAATCTTCAATTAACAAAAAAAAAATTTATAACTTTGAGAGAAAGAAAGAGAGACCTGATTCAATAATCTTCTTCTTGATTGTGAAGTCAACGAATTACACCCTATTGCATATACATCTTCTATACAATGTGGAAGTCTTGGAATTTTCCGAAGGTTCCAGCAACAGTAAACCTCTAGAATCTTTAATTTGGGAAATATGATAGCAATTTCAGGGAGGGTAGTAAAGTTGCCGTAAAAGAGATATAGACCTTCTAAATTGGGGAAGCAACCAGGGGTATCCACGGCTTTTGGAAATTCATCACAATCTTCTATACAGAGCCTCCTAAGATTTTGTAAATCAGAGATGTTACTTGGAACATCTTTCACATTTGTTAAACTTATTGCTAACTCACGAAGGCCTGTGAGATATCCTACTGATGAAAGCAACGCTAATCTTTCCGTTCCTTGATCAAGACTTTCATAGCCAAAGAGATAAAAGCTTTTAAGAGATTTCAACTGGAGCTTTGTTGGAAAAATTCTAAGATTTCGGCATTCATTGAGATCCCAAAATTCAAGCTTTTCAAGAAGTCCAACGGACTGATGAACCTCAACCAAATTTATGCATTTAAAAAGCTTCAACTCCTTTACGTTTGGGGCAATCACTGATAAGTCAGGAACTTTTGTAATATTTTTACAATATGTAAAATCCATATATTTCAATGTTTTCATTCGACACCTCTGCAGAAGAAGAAATTTTTTTTTTTTAATTTATTAGTAAAAAGAAAACAAAATAAGGCTACAAGCTCATTTCAAAAATAAAATAAAATAAAAAGGCTAAGAGCATATATTAAGAAATAATAACTGTTTAATTATGAATTATGATCCACACTTTTAAAATAAAAATGCTAAAGGTACTACAATTTTATAAACATAAAGCTTAAAAATTAATGTGACAATGAATGTGATTAGTAGGCTTCAACCACCTCATAAATAAATATTTGAATTTTTTTTTTTTTGAGAATGAAATAAATATTTGAATTAACTCTTTATAATTTGTGACACATCAATTTGTATGTTCAATATAGTAAAACTTGT
The DNA here is from genome assembly GCA_030445155.1 of Quercus variabilis. Taxonomy (NCBI): domain Eukaryota; kingdom Viridiplantae; phylum Streptophyta; class Magnoliopsida; order Fagales; family Fagaceae; genus Quercus; species Quercus variabilis. The sequence goes on from CP129447.1 coordinate 38,315,469, forward strand.
AATATTTGTAGCACTACTCTTTTTTTCTTTTTCTTTTAAAAAAAAAAAATATATATATATATATATATAAAAACATTTATCAATAGTTCATTAATTTGCACCATAAATTCTTTATGGTTATGTGTACATTTTAAAATATTTGTGCACAAATTGATTTTATTTATTAAAAAAATTTATTGAAATTTTATTTTATATAGTAATAAATGCATGGTTTGGTTTTAGCAACAAAAAAAAAAATGTTCCTTAACATATTCTCTAAAAGTGCGAGTTAACAACAACAAAAAAAAAAATCTAATAAGAATTTATAAATGCTATGATTATACCTCGAAATGCTCATCCAATTTAATGTGGCTCCATCGCATGTTAAGTACAACGAGTTTTGTAGGTTCAAAGGTAGATGGCAAGGACAATAAAGGAAATTTATTCCAATCAAGAAACCTTAACCCATTGGGAAGAGATTTAAGGTTTTCACAAATTACATTACGAATTGTCAAATATTTGAGACTTTTCATCTTTCCAAGATCCAATTGCATCTTTCTTGGTTGTGGCAAGGACAATATTATGCCTCGAATTTCATCTAATCCCTAATTGGACAAAAAAGCACAAGTCACATTACACTGTAGAATTTATGATTATTAAATCTTAAAAAAAATTAGTGCTAATAAACTTATATTTTCTTCAAGATTAAAAAGATAAAATCAAAGAAAATAAGAAAAAATTAACTATGTTAGCATTATGAGAAAAGGGAAAAGATAAATAAAAATTACATACCGTATCTCTAGTTAGTACTTCAAGAGCATCCTCATCATCCAATAGTTTTTTATGTTTCTTTGTCACTTTTGATTCTTGTCGAACAATTTCAAAACCCATTTGTTGTATCAAATCATGCATCACTAATTTGCCATTGTCAAAAATTATGAGGCATTTGTCGATAAGTTTTTCAATATCACAGAACGGGTCGTATGAGTAGCTACTTTGTAATACATCTACAACAACTTTCCAGTAGAATCCTTTGAAGTGACATGCGATATCAAGGAAAATATCCTGTTGAGTTTGGTCCAATCCATCATAGCTTATTTTGAGTACTTGTTGAATATTTGGATTGGGTAATATTTTATGCTTTTCTAATGAACTTTTCCAATAATGTATATTTCTCTTGTACAAATCAGAACCTATTATTTTTAGAGCTAATGGAAGGCCTTTGGCATAATATATAAATTGGTCTACGAGCTCCAAATAATCTTTTGTAGGCTTGTTTCTTTTGAATGCATGTTGACAAAAGAGTTCATAAGATTCAAGTGGATTTAATTCCTTAACCCTGTAGTTATAGTAGCTTAGATGACAGTCTTCTTGAAGAGTAGATAGCACCTTTTCCTCTCTTGTTGTGATAATGATTCTACTTCCAGAAGCAAACCAATTGCATTTTCCGAGCAAATTTTCTACTTGGACTAATTTGTCCACATCATCAAGAATTAAAAGAATTCTTTTGTGATGAAGCATTTCCGTTATCACATTGATTCTTTTAAATACACCATTTGCATTCAAATTTCTACCCCCCAAGATCGCAGAATAAAGTGCCTCTTGTAGTTGGAGTATGCCCTCATTTGTTCTTGATTTTTCTCTAACATCCTCTAGAAAGATGCTTCCTTCAAAACGAAATGCAATTAAGTTAAAAATAGCTTTTGCAATTGTTGTCTTACCTATCCCAGGAAGACCATGGATCACTAACATGCGAACATCGTTTGACTTAATATCTAAGCGACAACTTATTTCCTCTACGCGAGAGTCTATTCCAACGGGGTATTTAACAACAAATACTTCCAAACAATTTAATTTAGCACTTGAGATCCCTTCAAAAATTTCTTGGATAAACGTAAATTGAGGGAGGCTGCCAATCACAAAGCATTAAAAAAAAAAAATGTTAGAAATAGAAATATGATCCTAAATTGAATTCAAAATTGCTAATTTTGTTTAGCTTCTAAACTACAATTGAAATTTTGTTAATTAAATTAAATGGCACATAATTCATAGATCTAAACTATCAATACAAATACTTTTTTTTTTTATTATTGTTTAGCTAGGATATCAATATTAGTCTTTTTGCACAAAGATGCATGGAAAATCTTTTTTGGAAAAGAAGATTTTCTAAAGATTACATGAGAGAAGCTTCTAATTAATTGATAAGTATCAGTCATATATTCTTCTCTTGCTATCATTAACCGTTGTAGTTTAACTAGCTCCGTGATGAAAGATATGATCAAAATATAATAGTTTCATAAAAAATATAAAAAAATAAAAAATAAATAAAACAAACAAACAAACAATATAGCTTCAGGGAGTTATTTTTTAATAGTAAAATTTTGTGGTGATAATAGAGTAGTGATTAAGTACATACTCATTTTTGTAATGCCAACCAGATAAATTGCCAGCTTCATTTAGAGCAGCCCTCCATCTTTGCACCTTGTTTGTGTCATACTTGAAACTTTCTTCATGTTTTGCTAACGCTTCTCCAAACTTTCCCTTTTGGCTACGTACTTCTGAACAATCCACCTTGTAAAAAATTGGAAACACCACTTGGCCTTTCTTTTTACACTCAAGAATTTTGACAAGTTCATCCAAACACCAAGTGGAAGTTGCATAGTTTTTAGAGAATACAATTATCGAAATCTTTGAACTTTCAATAGCTTCGAAAAGTTTAGTGGAAATTTTCTCTCCTCTTTGGAGCTCATCATCCATGAAGGTGTTAATACCATTATGACACAAAATACCATTCAAATTGCTAGTAAAACCATTGCGGGTATCTTCTCCTCTGAAACTCAAGAACACATCATATTTACATCGTTGGGTGAAAGACGAAGAGAAGGCTCGTTTATTAGTTAGAAGAGCCATTGTGATTTGGATATATAGATGGTTAAGAAGATCTAAAGGAAAGAGGAGAAAAAAAGAGGTGACAAAATTGAAAATGTTTTAAGAGTTTAAGAAAGTAGAGAGAATGAAAGTTATGAAGAGGAGATATTTCTCAATGGGTTTGAGAGAGAATGAGAAAGGCAAAGCGAAGGAAATGAATGTTAGATTTAGCCAACGTTTGGATAGCATTGGTGTTTGGGCGTCTGTGTTTTCAGCTTTTTTTTTTTTTTTAATTGAGAAGCACTCCATCACGTAATGTCAGTGGGTTCCGTGCACTGTGCACAGGAACCCACTACCTCTTTGACAGCCAATGACTTCATAGGAATGTGTCACACTAGTGGGTCCCGTACACTATTCTGAGACTCTTTTTTCAACAACTTTTTCATTAAAAATGAGTCTTATGGAACTATTCACATATTTAAAAATTATTCTGTTACAGTATTTTCAGTTTTCAGTTTTCAGCAAAATAAGTATTCAAATGCACCCTTAGATAATTGTTATGAGGTGAAGAAGCCCGAGAAAGTCAAATGTGAAATTATAGTAGTAGTGTACTACTACTTTCATTGTTGGTGGTCCAAACACGAAATGTAATATAAAAATAAAAAATTGGTCGTCCAATTAGATAATTGTTATGAGGTGAAGAGGCCCGAGAAAGTCAAATGTGAAATTATAGTAGTAGTGTACTACTACTTTCATAGTTGGTGGTCCAAACACGTAATGTAATATAAAAATAAAAAATTGGTCGTCCAATGTAGAGAAAAGGTATTTCTTGCTAGATTTTTTAGAGAGAGTAGGAATTGCAAAGTTAAGAAATGAGGGCTCATTTGATAGCAGAGTGTATACTATGTGCTCACTTTTTAATCGTTGATAATTGTTGGTAATATTTTTTTTTAACAAAGAGTGTTTGAGTCACATTTCTTAATGTAAAGTGTTTAAACATTGTATTTTGAGAACACTTAAAAGGTTATTTTTAGGTTTCAAGTAACAATTTTGAATGATATTATTGTCGTTATTTTAAAAACCGTGGGACTTACATGATTTTGACAATATATAAAACACGTTTTTTTTCTTCTTAAAACACATTCATACCAAACACTCAATTGTGTGTTTTCAGTTTTGTAATTATATTGTAGAAACATGGTACCAAACCATTTTTACATTATTAGTACTCAAAATACATTTTTTCACTACACATTTATGATCACAATTTTCACATCATTTCGAAACCTAATATCTAAACACTGCTACCAAATGGCCAAAATGTTACTAAAGGGGATGCCGAGAAGACTGGTGTGGTCTATTTGAGACCGAGAGTTCTCTTTGGAGTGTAGCTGATGCCACATGAGAAAAATAGTAAGAAAATTTCTTTGTTGAATTGGTGCTTACTTTTGGAAATTTGGATCTTAACACACTTTGTCACAATTATCTTACGTGGTAAACTATGAGTAGTGGAAAAAAATGGTAAATAGATGTGACAGACAACCAATCACAGTCTACTATATTAGACAATCATGGCAAAGTGTGTAGTACAATTATGAGCATGTTGTGGGCGTGTTTCACAAAACCAATTTATAGCAAAATAATAATAACATATAAAACATATTGTGTGCCTAAATTGAAATTGAAAAAGTGTTGGATGGGTCTGAATGATCCATTTCCATTATAAACTATCTCGATCAAGTATTAATTTTCTTCTTTTTTGCTGAATAAGTATTAATTTTCTTCTAAGGAATAAGGACAACGACTTCTGAATCTATTTCAACCATGACAAGAGTTTTAATTTTCTAATCATATTGTATAATAGAATTTTAGTAAGTGTGTAAATATTTTGAATTTTAATTTTCTGATTAAGTAGATAATAAAGTTTTAATAGGAACTTTTTTTTTTTTTTTTTGTGAATCAAGTTTTAAAAAGAGCATGATTGTGTGTATTAACTTCTATTAATATATCCCCTCAAAAAAAAAAAAAAAAAAAAAAAAAGAAACCTTTTATTAATATTATCTATCAAAAAAAGAAAAAAACTTCTATTAATATAGATTTACAAAATTTGATGCGGAATAATAGTTTGGAGTTTGGACTGTAGCTGATGCCCCATGCCGGAGGAAAGTGGGAAGGAAATTTGATATTTCCTCGTTGGATTTGGATACACGCTCGGTGCGGACCTAGACGTGTTTGGCAAGTCTAATATGGCAAACAGAAAAACATAAATGATGTGGGCCTAGAATTGAAAAAAGTGTATCCATTTCCATTTTAATCTGTCCCCATCCTCTCAAAAAGATATCTCCATCTACCAAAAGAAAAATATATATTAAATATTAATTAATCTATCAATTATAACTTACGCAATTCTTCCAGGCATGATACATCACCTACATGAGCGTTATTCATCAAAAAAAAAAAAACGCTACATGAGAGTTAAAACAAGAATATGTTGTGTGCCTTTAAATTGAAGACGTGTTGGATGGGTCTGAAATCAATGATCCACTTCCATTATAAAACTATTTCGATCGATGTTAATGTTAATTAACCAATCAATTATAGCATATATATTTATTCATGAAGCTATTTATAGTTATTATTATTTGTAGTAGACTTGGTAATTGCAAAAACCTTGGAGTCTCTTTCTCCCATTTCATGTCATTTACTTTGCAAATCAAAACACACGTTTGAAAAGAAAAGGACAAAATTGCTAAATGCCCTTTTTGGGCAAACTAAGCAGCGTTTCGTCATATTTTTCAAACTAATTAAGGAAATGCCCCTCTTTTGAAAATCGATTTTCTCAAAATCGAGTTAGGCCCTAAAACGACATTTTTAAGGAGTCTATAGTGACGTTTTCAGGACCTATAATGACGTTTTGTAACTCGACTTCCATTAAATCAAGTTACAGGCAATTTTTTTTAATTTTTTTTACCTATAACTCGATTTTATATAAATCAAGTTACAAAACGCCACTATAGATCTTAAAAACATCACTATAAGCTCCTTAAAAACGCCACTATAGGGCCTAACTTGATTTTGAGAAAATCAATTTTCAAAAGAGGGACATTTCTCTAATTAGTTTGAAAAATAGGGCAAAACGTTGCTTAGTTTGCCCAAAAAGGACATTTGGCAATTTTTTCCAAAAAGAAAATTTCATTAAAACTGTTTCAGGGCTAAATTTTCTTTCAGTATTTGAATTCTGAAAGTACAAAGTTTAGCTACAACTAAAAAACTAAGCTACAAAATCTTATTTAATAAAATAAACATTATTACATATTTTAAAAATCTAATTGTTGAATTGCATGTTCTTTATGCTCTTAATACACATGTTAAATTTGATGTTAATCGGATATTATTTAATATATGATCTATGAGCTTATATTTTATGCATAATTTTAAATTACAAAAACTTGCAATTGAAACAATTTATTGATGATATAGCTATTGATCTTTAATTTTCTAGAAATTTCGCAAGCAAGGAGGATATAAGAAGAAAATGTAATCCAATGATGGATTTGTCAAAATTTACCTCTAATAAAAAATATTAAGTAAGGTTACAACTAATTTTGTGACTAAATTTTGCCTATTTTGAAATGATCCCTATTCAACTTTACTTTAGTCAAGTGCATGTCAGCTGTTTGCATATTTGCTGTTAATTTGTTGCCAATCTGATTTGATCAGCATGAGAGTTGACTTTGTGTGTATGCTTTGTGCATACTGTGGCGGTGTCAAATCAACGAGTTTAGACAAATGAGGAAAAATTCATAGAATATAACATATTTTTCAACTGTCCATGACTTGAGTTTAGACAAATTAAAGTTGTGAAGACCTTAAAGCATCGGATGATATTATCCAAATAAAGAGTTTTTTGAGTTTAGATGAAATCATCAGAATTCCACAAACAAAAGCAGATAAAAAAAGGGTAACTTTAGAGACCACAAAAAAAAAGGGCCGTAAGATCACTCAACATTTTTTAACCAATTTATTGATGACATAGCTATTGATTTTTAATTTTTTAGAAATTTCGCAAGCAAGGAGGATATAAGAAGAAAATGTAATCCAATGATGGATTTGTTAAAATTTACCTCTAATAAAAAATATTAAATAAGGTTACAACTAATTTTGTGACTAAATTTTGTCTGTTTTGAAATGATTCCTATTCAACTTTACTTTAGTCAAGTGCATTGATCCCTATTCAACTTTACTTTAGTCAAGTGCATGTCAGCTGTTTGCATATTTGCTGTTAATTTGTCGCCAATCTGATTTGATCAGCATGAGAGTTGATTTTGTGTGTATGCTTTGTGCATACTGTGGCGGTGTCAAATCAACGAGTTTAGACAAACGAGGAAAAATTCATAGAATATAACATATTTTTCAACTGTCCATGACTTGAGTTTAGACAAATTAAAGTTGTGAAGACCTTAAAGCATCGGATGATATTATCCAAATAAAGAGTTTTTTGAGTTTTAGATGAAATCATCAGAATTCCACAAACAAAAGCAGATAAAAAAAGGTTAACTTTAGAGACCACAAGAAAAAAGGGCAGTAAGATCACTCAACATTTTTTAACCAATTTATTGATGACATAGCTATTGATCTTTAATTTTCTAGAAATTTTGCAAGCAAGGAGAATATAAGAAAAAAATGTAATCCAATGATGGATTTGTCAAAATTTACCTCTAATAAAAAAAATATTAAGTAAAGTTACAACCAATTTTGTGGCTAAATTTTGTCTATTTTGAAATGCTCCCTATTCAACTTTACTTTAGTCAAGTGCATTGATCCCTATTCAACTTTACTTTAGTCAAGTGCATGTCAGCTATTTGCATATTTGCTGTTAATTTGTCGCCAATTTGATTTGATCAGCATGAGAGTTGATTTTGTGTGTATGCTTTGTGCATACTGTGGCGGTGTCAAATCAACGAGTTTAGACAAATGAGGAAAAATTCATAGAATATAACATATTTTTCAACTGTCCGTGACTTGAGTTTAGACAAATTAAAGTTGTGAAGACCTTAAAGCATCGGATGATATTATCCAAATAAAGAGTTTTTTGAGTTTAGATGAAATCATCAGAATTCCACAAACAAAAGCAGATAAAAAAAGGGTAACTTTAGAGACCACAAGAAAAAGGGGCCGTAAGATCACTCAACATTTCTTAACCAAAAAAAAATCCCACTTAATATTTTTATCTTAGAGAGTAAAATTAACGATTCCATGCCTTCTATGTATGATTTTTATTCAATGACTTGACACAGTCATGTTGTATTTTGTGTAAACTTATTCAGAGTCCTGAAGTTGCAAATGTATAAGGGCCTGCTGTATTAAGATTGAAGATTATAGATCATGATTATGTACTTGCAGAAAAACAAAAATGCTTGCCTGTATTCACTCTTTCATCGGAAACCTCTGCAGAAAATTATTGCCTGCGGTAATCTTGATAGGCAAAATTACATAGTCATGTTCTGAGCCTGATCATGATTTAAAAATTATTCAAGAAGATTTTTATTAGTACTATCTTATAGGTTGCAATTAATTCTTTTGATAAATTCCTTGTACAAATGTCAAAACACTTAAAAAAGAATTTTTTGTGCAAGCAAATAGATACAATATATTGCTGACATATTTTTTTTTTCAATCTATCAGCCTTATTTTCCCTATGAATTGTTGCTAAGTTTTATTCCAAATTTCCAACCGACCTGAAGTCATTGATGATTTTGAATTTTATCCTATAGAGGTAAGGATTGCATTGGAGTACCTTCACTATCAAGGTAATCTAATCTTGACGATTTCTAAAGTGATGAATTTTATTAGTGAGAATTCAAAACATATTCTTGGCTAATAATTGATTTGTTGAAGGATCTTTTTCTTAGACAACTTGATTAATATAGTACTTTATCTAATAGTTTACAAATCCAATTATGCCACAGTATTTTGCTTCTCCAGATGAGCCTGTGTTAGCTTGTTGTCCCTAATTGTTGTGTGAACTTTTCTATCACACCTTTGGAAAAGTGGTCCTCATACCTGCATAATCATAACTCAGATAGCCAAAATACTCTAAATACTGCAATTTTTGCTGCTTAAAATTTGCTAGCACATTTTAGATTCAATTTCAATGTTTGGCTGTACAAGCATCTGTAATGTAAAAAGTGGAATAATACAGACTTACATCTTCATGCTTTTACTGAATCTAGAATTGATTTCCTTGCAAGGGTATTTTACAGGGATTTCAAGCCTAAAAAATGTTTTACTCCTGAACAATGGGCACATTCCTTGACAGATTTTGATTTGTCATGTTAACATTTGAAAGACACTGGTATTCTAGTTATCTAATCTGCTTAAGTGTATATAGTCTCAGGGAAAAGGGGAAAATAGAGATTTTGAAACAAAGGAACTGCATAGATCCAATATATTTTAAGATGCATTAGAATAAATCTGATAAAATCGAGTGTTGATGTGCGCATTTTTGTTCTACATCAAGATACTATTAACAGGTAATGGTGGTAATGGTGATAGGGCAAGAGGGTAAAGATATGTTGGGGGACGACAGTGATGTCAAAGTTGTAAAGAACACGGTGTTTTGGTCATGGATGAATTGGTGAACATTTCTATTTCTTAATGTTAACCACCTCTCATTTGAGTCCTAGGAAAAGTAACAATGCTTTCATCATTTTCTTTGACACCTTGGCTACTATTGTTGTTCAGTTTGAACTTTATCTTGACATGGGATTATATATTTAAATCTATCAACGTCTCAAAATCTAAGATCTTATAGTTATAAACATTTTCACTGTAATATCAAATTACAAATTAGTTTCTGAGTTAAACTATAATGAATTGAGCCAACAGTGTGTATATCAAGTTTATAAAAAAATGAAAAATGAAGACCATGACTAACACAATGTGGCATGGTTTGTGTCCAAATCCTCTCTGGTGTTGCATATCAATCAATTTGTCTAATTTTTATTTTTTTCTTTCTTACATCAGCTTGTCAAAAATTCAGAGGAACCATTGGTTCATCTTTTCCATGTGTCATTGTCTTCCTAAAATTAATGACATTTAAGTTGCTAAAAAGTGGTAACATCTTTGTATACAAAATTAGACATTTACAATAAAAACTTACAAGTAAGCAGTAATGGATTCAGGGGACAATCAAATGATCTCTCTCTTCCCAGATAACCCATAATATAGCAAAATAAGAAACAGCCCAGGGCAGCCTTCAACACTATACACACTAGCCAGCCAATAATTCAACAAGTTGCATAGGGAATGTAATAAATTGTGAGAAAGCCGCAGCATATCCTTTTCTCTTTTTTTATGGACAAATTACAAAACCTTAATTTCACTAATGGTAAAATGAAAGCTTGTTGATAAAAATCAAAACTCTTTGCATTTTGCTTATTAAAGTTAGATACATCACTTTAGTATGTTTTTATCTCGTAACTATTGGTGTTTCACAATTCCATCAGTCATCCACTTTGTAGGTCATTTCGAAATAATAGATTGAAACTGTCAAAAAACTAGATGAGTAAGGTAAAGATCAAATATGAATCATTATGGATGAGTAGAAAGCTTTAGATGGTATCCATATTTATTTTCTTAATATATCTTTCTGGGGATACAAAACTATGGGTGGAGGCAGATACAAGAACAATGTGACATAGGGATTAAAAACAGAAAATATGGATGCTTATGAATTCTCATATTGCCTAAATAGTTCATGATAGTAACAAATCATGTTCTAATAGTTTCAATACAGAAAACAGAAGAGATGCCAACAGTAAATCCAATCTATTGAAATACTACCAAGTCAAATTCATATTGCAGAAAGCATTTAGTGGAGATGAGGTATGAATGTGCAGTGGTTGATGTAATGTCAACATAAATTAGGGATTTTTAGTCTCAATGGTCATAATACTAACCTCAATTACATATCTCTACCCTATATACTTAATCTATTGAAATTGTTGCATATGTGAGTACATTTATTTTGTTATTGAACAATTCACCTCATCATTGTTTACCAGTTAATGATTCAATAATGCTTAAGATGCCCCTGAAGTTATTACAATAATACAAGGTTTGTCCTTGTTTATACAAAATATGCAATGTTAGAGTTGACAAGTTATTGATACCCTTGCATCCAACAATCTGGAATTTGAACTCCCTGCCAATTGAGGCCTTGTACAAAGATGAGAAAAGAGAGAAGGAAATAGTCTAATAAAGAATGTCACAATGCTGCAGAAACATATTAATGAGTTAGAGAGCACCATAAGGTATATAATTATAATGCTCAACTGAATCTACAATAAGTTACAAAGGGCTGGGCCTGGAATAGTATTACTTCTTTAGTTCACCAATTGTATTTTGTTTCCTCTCTCTTCTTTTTTAGGAAGGAAAGAAGAGAACATAGCCCATTTTTGTGATGCTTTTTTGGGCCCATTTTGACTGGTTGTGGACTCTTTATTGTGCAACATATTGCCACTAAGGCAAAATTAAGCTTAGCCCTTGGATCATTTGTGGACTGGTGCAATCACTTTCCTTGTTTTGCTCTTTGGTTTCCTTGTAAAATCCCAACTCCCAAGTCAGCTCATTGCATAGTCTTCTATAATCATTACAAAACACTTGAGAAATTTTTCCAATCAAAAAGTTCTATGTACACATGGGTTGAGTCAATACCTCAAATTTGTAAAGTTGTGATTTACAACTATTTTGCATTGGCTTTAATTCCGTGCCAAATTTGAATGTAATTTTATTCAATCATTTTTTTTTTCCTTGTATTTATGTGGGGTTTTTAATTGTAAGGGTTGAGTGTGAGAAAGTGTGAAGACTCAAGCTTAAAATGAAGAACAAGTGGATTTCGCGAGAAGCTAACCTGCGAAGTAGCCACATGTAAAGCACATGACTGGAATGCGAAGAGTCATGACAGCCTGAAGTTTTCGCGAGTGTCTCGCAGGTAAGGCCTTCCCTCGAAATACTCGCAAAACATTCTGTTTAGCTAATTTGTCATGTTTGTTTTACTAAGTCCTTACCTACACTATATATATCCTCATTACCCATATATTATAAGAAGTGCTTTTCAGAGAGAAAAGCCTAGCATACACACTAGAGAGTTAGAGATCGTTATACCCACAATCATCTATATATTTTCTTGTGGTTTTCCTCTACTCGTACCTCTCTGTTAGGTTCTAAGACTTTAGGAACTAATATATTAGAACTTCAATTTGTAATATGTTGTCAAACCATGATCAAAACATAAAGTCTAAGTTTAGGCTTGCTCAAAGTGTGTTTAATTGTAAAATTGGAATCGAGTGATTGCAAAAGTTATTGGACAAAATCTGCAAGGCTCAATCGATCGAAAATTAGACTCGATCGATCAAAACTCGGGCAGATTTAATTTTTTGCAGAATTTCCAATTCAGCCTAAGCCCATATGACGTGTAGGGTTAAGTGTTTTACTTCAAGTATAAAAGGGAAAACCCTAGCTACATTTTAGAAGTCTTTGGAGAGTTGTGTGTTGAATCTTCTGTGAGATCTAGAAGTGTTTACCTTCATTCACAGAAAGAGTTGTGAAGATCAAGATTCGTGTCAAGAACTTAATGATCTCTTCAGTTGCTGCATAAAGAACTTTAAAGAAGATATAAAACATTTGAGTAGAGTCTTAAACTCACAAGTAGGAGAACATGTGGTTGTTGCAGATCAAAGAAAGAAGTAGTTTGTGGACTCGGAGTTGTCACGTGGTCGTGGTAGTAAGTTTTCTACTCGAGGTAACAATAGGATGTTAGTGGTTGAAGTTGTATTATAAAAACTTCAATTCTTTCATAGTGGATCTATTTTACCTTGAGCATAGCTAGGTTAGATCCTCCTCAAGTTTTTTACCAGTTAAGTTTTCCTGGGTTATAATATTGTTGTGTTCTTTATATTTCCACATTATTTACATGATATAATTTTATTGTGTTAACCTAAAACTAAATAATTTATCTAAGTAATCACTTGGCTAAATAACTAGGTTAAACAACTTGTGTTAAAGGGTCTAAAAACATACACTCCCCATCTCTAAATCCTTAAGAGGTTGATAGCCCAAACACTTACCACACCCAATATGAGTGTAAAGTGAGGTTTTGGTGCTGCTGGGAAGCATTGGAAGAAGCCAATCATTGGTGGATGCAATCGGGCTGAATTGCGGGATCCGAGAAAGTTAGAGAAGACAAGGTTTCAAGAAACTAGTTGGTAGCAAGAGCTTGGAGGGCTCAAGTACATGGGGTAGACTAGGCTTGCAGGGTCTTTTGTTATTTGTGTACTCCAACTTATGATCTACTGGATCGATTTACCACTTGGAGGGTGGCGGAGAGGTTTTTCACTGAGTTTTTCGATTTCCTCTTTGATAACACGTCTCGGTGTTATCTTATGTTTGCATCCTTCTTCCCTACTCTTTAAGCTTTTCTTTTATTGTTAATATTGGATGAATATGGCTTAGAGTAGTTTTATCGGTTGTTTGCACGCATTTACTCTTATTCTGCACTTAGTTTAAGTTAGGAGAAAAAGCAACCAAACCGTAATTTTTATTGGGGGTCTAAACAAACTCTTGTATTTTCACACAATTTCGAGCTTTCAAATTTCATTTAACTTCAATCACCACAAATTATCAGAACTGCAACACATATGTAAGAAGGTAAAACTTGGATTTCTCTAAAGTAGGTATTATGAAAAGAAACAGACAATACAACAAAGACTATAAATATCTTTAGAGCCAACCAAACACCCAAGAAGTAAATCTACTGTCAGTATATCAAAGAAGCAAAATAGTGCCTTTTTTTTTTTTGGTACATCAGACAAAAACTATGTCATGGGAAAATCTAAGTATCTATACATCACTACATCCAAAACCAGGGGGAAAAAACAAGCAATCAGGCTTTTATCTTTGTGTCACTGCTGCTCAAGCTTGAAAAGATAACCTCTTATCCTCCTATTTGATGCAAAAAATTTTCCTACATCTAATAAATGTTCTTTGAGTTCAACCATTACATTCCTTCCTGAGCATTAATTTTGATACAGTTGTGCTACTTGTCAAGACCAAAATCACCAGCACCCTCTTTGCACCAGATTTTAAAAAAGCCCCCTTAATGGAAAGACTAGTAGCAGTAGTAGTAAGCCGATGCTAACAACTAGTAAGAACCTTGTACCAATCTCTAGGTTTGCAAATAAAACAAGCGTAATGCCACTTAGATTTTCATTTTCCATACCCTTCAACTAGGATAGGAACCTACGAATCTTGACATAGCAAAAGTTGTCTGCCAAAGCCAAGCTGCTCCTACCAAGTAGATTTAAACCATATATAATTTCAAAATAAGAAGTTGATCATCTTATATAAATCAAAAGCGAAAACACCATTTTGGTCCCTACATTTTGTGGTCACAGTCAATTTAGTCCCTACATTTTAGTAACAGTCAATTTGATCCTTGCTATTTTCAACTTGCAGTCAATTTAGTCCCTACCGTTAATTCATTAACGAAAATTACTTACGTGGCAAACGGTGGACATAGTTAGCACATTTGATGCTGACATGGCAAATAAAATAATAAAAATAATATTTAATAAATCCCAATTAAAATAAAAATAATTTTAATTTTAATTTCGCAATTTTAAAAGTGGAAATTAAAATTAGGAATCCAATTTTCTTTGATTTTCTTCAATTTTCATGGCAACCAAACAAAAAATCACCTTCTTCATTTTTTTTTTTTAATCCTTGAATTCATAAATATATTCCACAACATGTCACCTCTATACAATTGAGAAACATCTTTATCAGTAAAAACCAATAAGAAATTGAAATTTTGGAATACAAAAAATTCAACAAATTTTCCCTAGCAAACTTTCTCAGTAACCAAACAGAAACCAAGAAAAAGAAAAAAGAACAAGAGCAAACCCAGATGAAGACCCCTTTCATTTCGGGTTGGTATCTTTATGTTGAGTCCAATCCAGTGGCTTTGATGGGGACAAATCTAACTAAATATGTTTACACAAAACCTAAATAATCTAGTGGCCGAATTTCTCCTTGAAACTTCAAAAAACCAAATCAAAACACCAAACCCATGGATCTAACATCAACCTCAAAACCCAATTTTCTAAACCCTAACAACCAATAGAAAATCCATTACAAAGGAAACAAACTTGCTCATCAGGTGGCTGCGATGAGATCTCAATTTGGCGCTAGGATTTGATGGCTGGAATGGTGACAATTCAAGGCAGGAATGGCAACAACGGCCCAAGGCATGAACGGTGACAATGCAAGGCAGGGATGACGATGGTGCGTGCATGTTTACATTTCAAAGACCCAATCCCTTCCACTCGTTTTGATCTTTTCTAACCATCAATTTCTCTCACGTTTTGACTTTTAGTTCTTTGTTTCTTTACCATCACCAAAACTAAAAGAGGTAGTACGAAGGAAATGTTTTTTCCTTCAAATAAAAGTGTTCTTGTCTCTTTGTTTGGTTCCCAAAGAATGAATATAACTCTTTTGAGTTGAGGTTTTTGTTCTTATTTTATTTCAAATTTTGTATAGTGAGATTGTTGAAAACTTGAAATTGTAATTTGTGGATCGATTTTTTACAAGAACTATAATTAATTTGAGTTGTCCACCAGACATGTTTTATTAGGAAAAGTAATAATATTTAGCAGCAATTTCTTTTCAACTTATATATATTTTTCATTGGGAAAATGCCAACTTGGCATTTTAAAATATTTATTAAATATTATCTTTAGTATTTTATTTTCCATGTTAGCATCAAATGTGTTAACTGTGCTCACCAATTGCAATGTAAACATTTTCTATTAGTGAGTTAACAATTGGGACCAAATTGACTGCAAGTTGAAAATAGCAAGGACCAAATTGACTGTGAACTCAAAATGTAAGGACCAAAATGGTGTTTTTGACTAAATCCAACTATGTCCCCATTCTACATAGTATGGAAACTCCTAAACCCAACTATGTCCCCACCATTCTTTTTTCTTCAATAATCACATTTAATCATTAAAAATAAGCAAAGATAAATCCTATATTTTTTGGGGGCAATTATTATTAAAAAATTAAAACTAAAGCATTACATGATCATGAGAATAAATCGTTGCATTGCACCTAATCCTGTCGTTGATCAGCTGACAGCTCACAACAAGCTGATCACAAAAGAACTACATGATGATCACAATGTGGGCATTTAGTTCAAGTCAACTTTAAATTTTATTCTTCTTTTGGTAACCAAGGTAAGCTACATCACATAACCATGCATTAAAGAAGCTCTCACTATCTTGTTGAGAAGACCTCCAACTTTCCAGTTGAAGGAAAGTGTAGAAAGAAGTTTTACCTCAAGTTCCCAACATTGCACCACCAGGTGCAATATGGTTGAAGGTGGATCAGAATTAACCCATTTAACCCAACAGATCATATTTGACTATTGAATCATGGTCTCCATGGTTAATGAACTCTCTACAAAACATCTTGCCACTCTGACCATATTAAACACCATATTATTATATCATTTAATCAAAGTTAAACCCAGACTAGATGTTAAAGTGGAAAGAACAGGGTATGGTATATCAAGTAGGTCAAAGAAGCAAACCAATAGGCCAACATAATATTAAATGGACAAGAAAAAGAAAAAGCCATCTATGAAATGTTATTGGATCATGAGAGAGAGAGAGAGAGAGAGAGAGAGAGAGAGAGAGATCAAATAACCTATGTTCATACCCCAAAAATGCTTTCTTATTTCTTAAAATCAAGTAAGTTTCTTGATGCATCCAAGCTTCTAATAACCTAATAAATGACCACCTAGGTTGGCAGTAAAATGAATAATTCAGATAACCTATTCTACCCAACCCATTTTTGGACAAAAATGAGCACTAGAAAAGAGAACTGTCTTCAAATTTACAATCTGTGTTTCATTTTAAACTCCAGAATCTTTGCATATTATTGAAAAATTTTGTAGTCACATATTCAACTTTGGTCTTTCTTAAATCTTTCCCAATGTTCCTTAGACTAATCCAATAGGATAAAAACCCATATCTCAAACTGCAACTTCATAGATAAACAAGTCAAATTTCACATCAAGATTAAAATAAAAAATAAAAAATAAAATCAACCATTAATTCAGATTTGAAATATATTTCTCCACCTAAAGAATAAAACCCATATATCATAAAAGTATTCAACAAAAGAGAAATATAAAATTTTATAGAAAACTCCAAGTTTTTCAAACTAAATTCTAATCATCAAAGAAATAGATACAATTTTTTTTTTTAATTTTAAAAAAGGCATTTTGATTGACCACGAATAATTTTGAACAAAGAGGGGAAGTGTTAATATCAACCATAGTGTCAAGTTCTAATAACATAAAGAGATCAAAACATGTAAAAGCAGCAAGTCCCTATGGAATATTAAGATACAATTCAGATCTAATTAAACCCCTAATGAAATTTACACAACAAGGGAGATTTAGATTACTTTCAGTTTGGAAGGCGGCAACAATGTTGCACATAATAAGAGAAACAAAATATATATTATCATAAAGATACCACAATAACCTCGGCCCAAAAAAGAATACATAAAACATTTTAGGATTGGTCACGCAGATATTTCGATAAAAGTAGCTGAATTAAGTGGATTATGCACCTTAAATGTATTTTCTTG
This sequence comes from Quercus variabilis, assembly GCA_030445155.1. Taxonomy (NCBI): domain Eukaryota; kingdom Viridiplantae; phylum Streptophyta; class Magnoliopsida; order Fagales; family Fagaceae; genus Quercus; species Quercus variabilis. The sequence continues at coordinate 38,333,037 of CP129447.1, forward strand.
TATTGGAAGTGTATCCATGCATATGAGCTTCCAATTCTTGGCATCTTCTTGTTGTAAATGTTTCACGGAAACCAATATCAATGACTTCCGTACATGCCCAAACTTGTATTAGTACATATATGCACACCTACACCGTCAACTTTAACATTGATGCACTCAAGATTTTACAAAAGTTAATTAGAAAATATGCAGGAGTGATTTGTATCAACTCTTTACCTCCTTTTTCGTGTAGTGGCTACTTGACAAAACAGAGAGTATAATAACCTACCTCTAACACTCAAACTTTTCTTGTTGCCTAGGTTTATGGAGATAAGTTCAAAAAGAAATTTGATCTTATATTTCTACATTAGAAATATGGAAAGTTGACAACTCTTAATAAGGATATGAATTGTAAAACCCAATAAACAAATGAAAAGAAGAAGGAAAATGTAGTTTATCAACATATGGTATCATCGAGTATTCGAGTGTGTTGAACCTCATACAAACATTGGAAGGATGTAAAAATCATGACTTAACCATAAATTACTTGTTGCAAGTACTTTATCTATATGACTACTATAGAGCATATATGGCATGAGTTAGTTCATGCTCTATGGGTGTGGCTGCATCTATTGTAGTAATATATGCAAACTATGTCTCAGCCTGATGTACCATCGACTGTATATAATCCAAAAGTGAAAAACTTTATCCTTTCAATTAGCAACAAGTAGGATATAGTGTGGATTGAGACACATTGATAAGGACATCTGCATTAACCCCTTAATGACATCAATAATCCTCTGACAACATGCCAAGTATAGTTCATTGGAAAATCCTAATTATCCAGAATCTGAGCATTTGGAAATTGGAACTATAATTCAAACAGTTCACATGTTACACAATTACCCATGTAAACTTATAGATGGGGTGGGTAACAATGCCATTGCAACCCTATTTTTGCCATATGATTAGTACATATTGCTTGTGCCTCAAGGATGCAACTCTAAATAAGAATCTGCAACATGTATATAAATGGCACACAAGACACACACAAGCAAGGAAAAGATTTTAAACAAGAAGTCAACCAATTGGACAACGTAAATATGTTGAGCTAACCCATGTTAATAACTTGTCAGCAGAAAAGGCATCTACTTAAGTATTTGGAGAAAATAATCCACTAATCTAACTTTACTTGAGAAGGCTTTGTCCAAGTAGTTATCATGATATCATCCCAAGAAAATTAGCTATTGGTTAGGCTGGAAGGCAATAACAAGGAGAACATTCAGTAAATTGAACAGAATCATGGGTAGAATCTGCAAAAGGTATTCAATGCAACCAATCACAAATGAAAATAAATTAGGCCGATACCCCATTTCCCACCCAAAAAAAAAAAAAAAAAAGCAAAAACCTTGTAATGTATAAATTCAATGTACAATAAATTACAAGTATATACTACAAGGGAATCTAAAATTTACCCATATGATGAAAAAATTAGACACCATTGCAACAAAGAAAAGATAAATTACTGAATCAATTGCAAAATAAGACATGCTTCTCATCATGTCTAAGTTGCCTATGGCATATATTATAAAAAGTAATGATTATAGAATATTAAGCACCCAAAATCAAGATCTTTATTTGTTTATAATTCATTATCCTACAGATTAATTGGCTACACTAAAATAAACTGCATTAGGTCTCTTCCATTTTTTCTCCTACTGACGCTATCATAGCCTAGGGTACCGACACTCTCTTTGTCCTCATGGTTAATGCGGTCCTCCTAGTTCTTTGTAGCAGGTCAGCAAACTGGGTTATGCATAGATTTTCGAGATTAACTCTCTACAAGCTCTGTTTCTTCATGGTCTCCATAGCAGTCCAGAGAAACATCTTTAAACCTTTTGATGAACTGGACAAGATCCTCTCCAGGCCTTTGCCTTACCATTTGAAGGCTTTGGAAGGTAACCTTGTCTTCACCTGGATAGTACTTTGCACAAAACCTCTCCATCATCTGGTCCCAAGTCTTGATGGACCCAGGCCTTAAGGTGGTGTACCATGTATATGCTCTATCCACTAGGGACTTAGCAAACTCTCTTAGACACAGCTCCTTATCTCCTGCATAAGGGCCCATGGTGTGAATGAACCTACTCACATGTTCCACAGCACTTCCATTTCTTCCATCAAAAGGATGGAACTTTGGGGGTTCATATCCCTTGGGATAAGGCTTGCCAAGGATTTCTGGTGGGAATGGGGGAACACGAGAAATTGCTTAGTTAGGTGTTTTTGAGGAATTTCTGTTAGCAAAATTGGATACAGGTTTTGCATTTATGAAATTGCCCAAAACAGAGTCTAAACTGAGAAATCAAAGATCTAGTATGAGAACTAGGTTTTTATAAATTGTATTCCTTCCTTTGATACTTGGCATTTACAAAGAACTAGGTTTCATCTTTTAAGAAAAGCAGAAGTACATGTTTAAATTGAGGTCTTTATTAGTTTTCAATAATTGGCTGAAAGACCTTCCTTTCTGATGTACAAATTGGTCATTCCATAGATGATTGAGCTATGTTACCTGCCTTTGTTACCATTGCTGTCTTCTAATATCTGACCCTTTTCATATCACATCTTTTTTCTTTCAATTTTTCTTGCTTTTCCCTCACTTTGAAATTGCTTTTTCTTTCAATTACTATGATGTTATCCCAGTTTTACATGACTAGTAAAATGAATTGTGACTCTTAAGTGGTTCTTGCTAATATATATTTTTTTGATTGGTAGTTCTTGCTAATATTAATTGTGGAGCCTTTCCTTTATATCTTGAATCTGTTAAAATTGTTTATTCATATATGGGTAGTTTCTTTCATTTTTTTTATTGAGCCAGTCTCAGAATATATAAACTTACCTATAAATTCAGAGTTTTGAAAGTGACTAGCTAGGTTGTAGTTGTAGTCAGTTACATAAAACCTTAGAATTTCTAAATTTTGTCTGGATGAAAGTGGGGAAAATTAAGCGATGAACCTTGGATGAGAATGACAACTTGTTAGCTAGGAGGAAATAAAGGAGAGGAAACTTGGGGGTGACATTTGAAATTGTAATGAGGGTGCTTTTTACATCCTCTCATCACGATGATATTGGCGTGGATAGGAGGTATATTTTTCCATCTTTCCTTGGCTTCGACTGTAGTGATGTAGAGGTGAAAAAGAACGTGAGGGACACATTGAGAGTGTTCAAAGATAAAGAAAAAAAATATTTTTTTATGGTATAAGGTATAAAAAAGTTTATAAATAGGAAATCTAATCTATATAATAACTAATAGTCGAAACGTTTAACTTTTTATTGAACACTTCTCATTGCACCACGTGGCAACATAAATTTATGACACGTTCACATTTTAAAATACTGAACAATTGTATCTTTTTATTTTTTTAATAAACACCTTTTCAGTCAATAAGTACTCTACAATTTTTTTTTTTTAAAGGAAAAGTTGTCTTTTATTGAATTAACCAAATCGTTTCACTACAATTTTTGTTACAGTTGGCGGCTTGATTCGGTTTTTTTAAAAAACCAAACAGTCATATATATAAAAGAGTCTTACATGCATGGGTAGTTATAAATTTTGCAAGTGTCCAATTCCCTCTCAAAAAAAGCAAACACTTCTTCTCTCTCTATACGCTCTTCTTCCTCTCTCTCACCCTTTCGCTGTACTTCGCTCCATATAAATTTTTTCCTATCTACAGAAGCACTCAAAGCAAGAATTCACCATTTTTTACCAGCAAAGTTCCAAAGCAAGTCTAAAGGTTCACTGTAAGTCCAAAACTTTTTATTTTTATTTTGCAATCTTATGATTGTATTTGTTTGGTGAGAAATTGAGGGAAAAGAGAAGGGAAAAAAGGGTTTTGGATCTTGGGAAGAATGAGAAATCTGAGGGCACTTCCGTTAAGATACAATAAAAACCTAAATAGTCAAAGGCTACGCCCCAGCCAATTCAAAAAATTGTATCAATCATCCTCTAGAGAAGGAGTAGAAGAAGAAGATGAGAGAACAATCTCACCACCCTGTTACCTTGCAATTCAAAAAATCTGTTAAGCAGTCTTCTTCTTGTCTTCCCTTTTTCACTGATTTTTTTCCTTCTTTTTTTTTTTTTTTTTGCCATTGATTTCAGGATCAGGTACTAAGTTTTTGCCCTTCTAATTGATTTCTCATAGTTCCAAAAACCCCCCTACAAAATTCTCTAAGCAAAAAACAATGGCTGTCTAAGTGGGTATGTATTTCTTATTTGAATTGTGATTGTGGGAATTATTGTTGATTGAAGAGATTGGCAGTAAAGATTGGGTTTCTAGGGTTGTTTTTAAGAAATTTCAAATAAATTTTTTGGGGTGTTTTGTTTGATTTGTTTCATGTGTTAACTATTAATGCTTTGGGATGTCATAGAGGGAAAAAATGTTGATATAGGGGAAAAATGTTTGACAATGAATAAGGGAGAGCAAGGAAAAGTGACATAGTAAGAGTTGAGGCATTGCAACTTGCAAAGCCAGTTTGTGGATCATGGACTTATGGAGTGTCTAATGTAATAGGTATAACCTGAAAACATGGAATAATTTACGATATTTAAAATAGTGAGAACTACAAGTGGAAGAAAATTACAACACTATGAAATAAAATAATATCAAATGGGGACAAACTGCTCATAAGAATTAGGAATATTAGAAGGCACAGATTAATGCTGTGTGAGATCATGGCATATTATTTGTGAAAATATGACATTCATAAGTTCCATAGCTACTTCTATGTTGCATTATAAAGTTAGCATCATTAGTTTTGAGTTTTAAAAAAATTGTTTTTACTGTGTTTTAACTCAATTTTATTTTTAGATAATATTCATCTCATATATTTATTTTTTCATTGTTCAAGATTGTGTTTGGTTCTAAATTGATGGTTTCACTCTCTACTATTCAATTACAGTCAAATTTCAATCTGAATAATTGCAATTGTTAACTTATTTTATGCAATTTTTATCTATTCAAGATAATTACATCAAACTTAGGCATCTACATCCCATTGTGGATTTCCATAGCAAGTATGTAAGTGATTTTGCTGCTAACTTTGAGCTTTAATATTTTTGGACTTCAATGGGGACTGCTCGATGGAATCTAACATAAGTTTTCATTTTTAATGTTTTGAGGCATGAGGAGTACTTTTAGAAACATGATCATGGACTTGAATTTATTGTCTATATGAAGAGGTAATTTACCCAATTCAATTTCTTAATGCTTTAGAATTTATGGGGAAAAAAAAAATCTTAATGCTTTAATACGATTGCCTTTTGTTGGAGTCACAAAATCCTATTGATCACAGGCGTTAAATTTTTGTGTGGAAGGTTTTAATTGTAATCGATTTCTTGGCTTGGTTGGTTTGCAGCAGTTTTGTTGCTTTTTGGATCTATGCAAAACCTATCTTTTCTGTCCTGGTTTTCACAGCTTCCTTAAAATATGTATTGTCATTATATGTCATTCTATTTATTTGTTTATGCTAATCTAGGCAGTGGCAATAGAAAGGCAGGAGGTGAATGTTATGACAGATTACATTCTAAAGGTAATAACAGCAAATTTTTGAATTGATTATGAAATTGTTTAGAACTTAAAAATATAGTTCACTTTTATTCATTTTCCACATTGTTTTCAGGTTTTGGGATTGCAAGTCTGTGCAGATACCTTAGTTGGGAATCAAATGTTAGGGGGAATATCTGGAGGGCAAAGGAAACAAGTTTCAACTGGTAAAGTCAAATTTGTAGTACATATATACAGAATCATATTCTCTCTACATCTGTATCAATAATATCTAATACTAAAATTGTAGGTTAGATGTTGGTTGGACCACCTAAAGTGTTATTCATGGATGAAATATCTACTGGTTTGGATAGCTCAACAACTTTTTAGAATGTGAATTCAATCAAGCAATATGTTCACATTAGAACCAAACATTTCTTATTTAGTGTTTTTATTATTGCATGGGTTTGAACATGAGAAATGAAATTATTGTAATTGCATATTATTTAAATATGTATCATAATATAATAATATATATTTTGCAAAACTTTCCCGTGCATCGCACAAGTTAGCGACTAGTATTACTAAAAACTGAAGCGTAGCATTTAATGTTGCTACGCTCCCATTGAGCCACATCAGCAGCCATGTCATCATCTTTTTTCTTTACAATTTTTCATATAATTTTTTAACATTTAAAGTGAATTAATAACTCCATTATATTAAAATCAAAATATCATATTAATCTTATTTTTAATTATTCTTATTTATTATTATACTTTCTTCAACTTTTCTCATTCCATTTTAACTTTTCATATCCCTACTACTCTCAAACTTAATATCACTATTCCCCTACCCCTTTATCTTCTTTTATTTTTTACTCTTCTTATTCTTAATCTCTTGCTATAAATTTGTTGTTCTCTCAATCATTTCGTGCATAATTTTATGTTTTTCCACACAAAAAGTTCTCTCTCTCTCTCTCTCTCTCTCTCTCTCTCTCTCTCTCTCTCTCTCTCTCTCTCTCTCTCTCTCTCTCTCAGTTTTTGGTGTATTTTTTAATTTTGAACTTTTGTATTCTTTACAATTCTACTTTGAATTGATATGATTTAGTTTTGTGTTTTCTGCTGTTATCTTCTTAATTCTTATTTGATTGTAAAATATTATCTTATTGTAATACAAAAATAGTATATAATCATCATTTCAAGGAAGACATGCATTTTCGATTATTGGTTCAAAACATGGTAGGTAATTCTTTTCATCATTGTCATAAATCAAGTTGACCCCAAACTTCTTCACCTGGAAACTACTGCTTATTATGTATTATTGAATACTCCATTTCATCTCTGGCTTTCAATAGAGTGCAACCACAGATATTCCTAACATGGTATTACACGACAATTCTTTTGTCAATATTGCCATGTGATTTTCTTGGTATAATTTTTTGATTCATAGATTATAGTGAATCCATTCATATCATGAAAGCTTCTTGCAAATATCGCACATAAAGACCATCCTCGAATCTTTTGCTTTATTAGCGTCGGCACAACAAAATATAAAATTGATCCCTTACTCTTGTACTCAAGCCAATTTGGAAGCTCACCCAAAGGAAGGAAAACACTAAAACTGTCGGTTGCAATCAATTCCTAATAAATTAAATCATGAGCAACAAATTATTATTCAAATTGAAAGTTTAAAACCCACAATCAAATTAGGAGAGAGAGATAGTGGAGATAGAGAGTCATTATCTCTTTCATTTTATTTTATTTAACATTTAAATTTAGTAACATCCTTCATAATCCATATCATTAAATTATTTACATTTTGTCTCTTTTTAAAAAAAAATTAAACATATAATATTTTACTTGAATTTAAATAAATAAAAATTGTTCTTATAAAGTTTTCCCATGAAATCTTACAATGGAAAAATGAAATGCAAAACAAATACCAATTTAGAAACATAAATTAAAAAATAATAATAATAATAATAATAATAGAATATCAAACCAAACATAATTGAAAAAACTAATAGTGATGGCTATACTAATTTAATGGCAGCAAAATGGAATGAAAAAAATAATAATAAACATTACAATGCATATTTAGTACATTAGAATTATTATCAAATTTGGGAAAACAATAGGATGCCAACGAATAAACAAAAAGAGAGAGAATTATAGGTAATAAAGTATAGAGAGAGAAAGAAAAATAAAAGAAATTAAACGTCAATTTGTAACTGTTATTTAGAAAATAAAAAGGCCGACGAGTACGTGATGGGAGGAGTTAAAAAAAAAAAAAAAATAGAGATGACCTTACGGTGGACATTAAAAACTTTATAGTGTAACAAAATCAATTGTAGCATTTATTTTATGTTATTATCCTTTTTCTTTCCAAATTTTCCTATAACTTTTTTAATGTTTAAAGTGAATTAAAAAATCTATTATATTACAATCAAAATATCATATTTTTCTTTTTTCAAACTATTCTTATTATTATTAAATTCTCAACTTATTTTTACACTTTCTCATTCCTTTTACTTTTTCATCTCTCCTCTACTCTTTACCTTAATATCACTATTCATCTTGCCATTTATCTAAATTTATTTTTCCTTTTTTTTATTCCCTCTCCCATTCTATGCATAATTCCTTTTATTTGTGTTTCAAGTTGTTATCTTTTTTTGTATTCTTCAGAATAATTTGGTGTTTATTGATATACATTTCATTTTTACTATTTTTTCTTTTCATCTTATTTTATTCAAAATTTAAATTCAGCCATATCCTTCATATTATTAAATTATTTATATTTTCTATCATTTTTTTATTTTAAAAAATTAAACATAAAATATTTTACTTAAATTCAAATAAATAAAAATTGTTCTCATAAAATCTTCCCATGAAATGCTACAATGCATCAATAGAAGAATGGAATACAAAACACATGCTATTTTAGAAACACTAAATTTATAATAATAATAATAATAACAACAACAATAGAATATCATACCAAACGTATCATAAACAAAATAATAGTTATGGATACACTAAGTTAATGGCAATAAATTGGAATGAAAAAAATAAAATAAAAATAGACGTTACAATGCATATTTAGTACATTAGAATTATCATCAAGAAATCAAACGTCAATTAGTAACCGTTACTTGGAAAACAAAGAGCTTGATAGAAGGAGTAAAAAATTAATTAAAGATGACCATACGAATGTCAATAAAATCAATTGCTACGTTCACTTAATTAAATCATATAATTAAATACAATCATACAAAATTTAAATTTAAAACTAATCAAACTCTAATATGGAAAACCATATTTCTTATCAAAACTAAAAAGAAGATATTCTTCAATAATAATAGAAATATATAAATTCTATCAAAAAAATAGAAATATATAAAAAATAAAGATGAAAATTTTCAAAATCCTATTTTTGACATTTCATTTAACATTATTTAGGCAACATTAAGACAAGATATAAGAATTTTAGTTTTTAACTTCCATAGAATCAAATGTTTCCCACATTATTTCAACCTTATGGAAAATAGGGTTTACATGTAGCATGCAAAATGTGTATAATTGACTTAGAGATGTACAAATTAGTCAACCAACTATGGTAGAATTAAGGTTTTAAAATTTAAATAAAACAATTCTACAATAATAAAAAATCATTTTGCAATGAACATGATTATGAAATGCATTTCTCTTCATTAAGTTAGTTCAAATTACAAAATAATGATAACAATGAGACCTCCCTTAAAAAAATAATAACGCGTAACGCGCGGGTCTGTGTCTAGTGTATTTATATATATATATATATATATATAGAAAAGAGACTGTGGTCTGTGAAATTTAAAAGATTCGATAGAACACAGCACAGCACAAAGTCAAGGAATTTGCAAAAAAATAAAGCAACTATATAGGATAAAGGAGATTTTGCACTTACAGATTGTTCATAGGCGGGAACATAACCAACAAAGACAACATCAAATATATTAAACAAATTTACCGTTGTCGTATGAACAGGTTCTCTGTACGTGCTTGCTTTTCAAGTCTTCTTATTCAGTTATTCTTTTCTGGTGACTAAAGGCAGTTGTCCAAATAAGTTAACAAAATTCACAATTGCTGTAAAATCAAACAATAATGACTTCTTCGCTTGCCTGCATCACCTCATCGCCATCCACTTATAAGCATGAAATTAGGTTTTGTAACATATTTATGAGCGTTGCCATCCACTTCCTTTATAGGCATTACCATTGATCTGAAATATTTATTTTCCATACGGATCAAACCACATATCAAAAGAATTGTTATGAAGTGTTGGTGGGTTATATTGAATTTGAAATCTAATCACATTGTATCAACCCCACCTCTTCTTTTATTTTTGTATTTGAATGTTTTTGTACCTTTGTGTAAATGTCACAGTATTAGCCTAGTGGCCCTAGCCTGTGATTTTGATTATATTGGTGTGGTTTGTGTTAGAAGTGGTTATAATTAGAGGTTGTTTTACAGTTATATTGTTGTTTTCTTTAAGCATGGTATGAAAACGGTGGTGAAGAGCCATGCCAACAGAATGTTTCACATGGTCATCAAATAGGTTTCACAGGTACTGATGAATTTGATATTAAAACCCAATATAATGTTTTAGTACTATAGGATAAATTTGGAATAACTTGTTGAGTTGTTTATGTGGATAGAATAGATAGGTACTAGTTTGCTTTTGCAATCCTTATCTTGAAAATTTTATTGTGGATGTTCTTTTTTTTGGTAGGTGATGAAAATAGTGAGTAGTGACATTAGAACAAATAAGCAAACATATTTATGGAATATTAGATACTGTAGCTCTAGGTGGATAATGTAATGGTGAGGGGAGGTGGGGTTTGAAGTGAGAGAGAGAGCTGATGATGACTTTGTGATTTGTATGATATTGTATATTTGTATATCTCCCTCTCTATTTCTCTTTTCATATTTTAGCTTTGTAATTTCAGTTATTCTTCTTCTTCTTCTTCTTCTAGTTATTATTATTATTATAGTCTTCTTGGTTTGACTGCCGATTGCAATCTGATAAGGGTAATTTTGTGGTTTTAATAAAGTTGTCCATGTTAGGCAAAAGCGATGGTCCTAATGAACTCGTCAACCTCACTTGCACGTTCATGGCCTAACAACGATAGGATAAAGTCGACAGTTCTACTTCAAAGCCGACAGCTGCACCTTGAGGGCAACAAACACCTGAACAAGACGACTAGAATATATAGACAAGATACGAAGTTCACAAAGAGAAGCTGAAGAGAATAAGCGAACCTTTGACAAAGCTGACATGGCTCTACTTGGCCTCCATGCATAAACATATAAGGAAATATCTTGTGTCCTACATTTAACTCTAATCAAGAAAGTCCTATAAGGAAAGGATCCCGTAAGATACACGAATTAAAGAAGATCTCTCCCACAAGGATAGATCTTCTAAGCCAAGGAACAAATGCCAACCCCATGCTACTATAAAAACCCCAAGGCCTTCACAAACCAAGGTACGCATAATTCCTCTAGCTCTGGCACTCTAGAGTTGTGAAAGTTTTCTAACTTAATCTTCGAAGGGTCTTTGGCCGGTACCATACTGGTACTCTCCTAAGGTCTTCTTTGTTTTTGTATAGCAGGCATTGTCTCAATCACGTGAGGACCATGTGACTTACTGATGATTTTTGGCATCAACAATTGGCCCTATCTGTGAGAAGCAACTTTTGACTTGTAAAGCCATACTATCGTTTCCTAGAAAAAGAGTGGTAATGTGCTTACTCGCTCGATGGCGACCACAAACAACGTTCAAGGAGATGAGCCGCACACCACCGCCCTAGAGATATAGGCTCAAACCCTCGCCGCTGCCGTGGAACGTCTCACCAAGCAAAACCATGATCTAGAAGAACAGTTGCGCCAAAAGAACGCAGGACTCAACACTTAATAGGAGGATCAAGAAGGCACCAGTGTGGAAAGAAGGGACCAAGAAGGGTCTGAATAAAGCAACGCCTAAAACAGACCAGAGCGATAGGACACAAGCTATCCATCCACCGCGGATTCAGCTCTGCCCCACATAGTCGCAGAGATGCAAATGATGAAGGAACGGATGGACTTCATAATGAACGCTCTCAAAGGGCAGGTGTCTAGCGACCTCAACGATCTAGTCCATCGAACTGATTCACTATTCACGACACCTGTCACTTTGTTCCCTCTTCCACCAAAGTTCTGTATGCCACAGTTGGAAACATACGACGGATCCAAAGACCCCCTGAACCACCTAGAGTCTTTCAAGACCTTGATGCACCTACAAGGAGTGGCGAATGAGATCATGTGCAGGGCCTTCCCCACCATGCTGAAAGGACCCGCAAGGATTTGGTTCAGCAAGTTAACGCCCAACTCCATTGGTACCTTTAAGGAGTTAAGCGACCAGTTCGCCTCACACTTCATCAGGGGACACAGGCATAAGAAGTCTACTGCATGCCTGATGAACATTAGGCAATGGGAGGATGAGATGCTGAGATCTTACATAACCCGTTTTAACAAGGAGGCCCTCTCGATCAACGAAGTTTACGACAAGATACTCGTTGCTGATTCATGAATGGGCTACAGAAGGGTAAGTTCTTGTTTTCTCTGTATAAGAACGACTCCAAGACTATGTCAAATGTGCTTTACAGGGCGACTAAGTACATGAATGCGGAAAACGCATTACTGGCCCAAGAAGAGAAGCCTAAGAAAAGGGAAAGACAGGAAGACGTACGGCAATATAAGGGGTAGAGATGGCTAAGATCGGAGAACGGCGCGAGAACAGGCACTCCAAGCCCCCCACAGGGAAGTTCACAAGCTTCACCCTGTTGACTGCCCTAATCAACCAAGTTTTTATGCAAATTAAGGATGAAGGAACCCTGACCTTTCTTGGCAAGCTGAAGGGAGATCCTAATAAGAGGTCTAGAGACAAGTACTGCCGCTTCCATCGTGACCATGGTCATAACACAGCCGACTGCTACAACTTGAAGCAACAAATTGAAGCTCTCATCAGGGAAGGAAAGTTGTAAAGTTTCGTCAACAAGGAGAGAACAGACCCACCTCAAGAGTAGGCTCCCCACCGAGAGAATGAGCATCCATAGCCGCCCATAGGAAATATAAGAATGATTGTAGGAGGCACAGTGACAACTGGTTCATCCAAAAAGGCTCGTAAGGCTTACCTAAGGATGGTTCAGAACGTCCAACTAACAAGTTTCATTCCAAAAATGGCGCGGGTCGACAACCCATCATCAAATTTTTGGAAGAAAATGCTCGATGTCTCCACCACCTGCATGACGATGCACTCGTCATCAATATATGGGTGGGGGACTATAACACACATCAAGTCCTGGTCAACAATGGAAGCTCTACTGACATCCTCTACTACTCGATGTTCCAGCAAATGAGGACTGACAAAGGACAGCTAGTCCTGACCAACGCCCCTCTCATCGAGTTCAGAGGAACTAAACTATACCCCCTCGGAGTAGTCACGTTACTCGTCACTGTTGGTGATTATCCTTAGTAAATCACTAAAGACATTATGTTCCTGGTCGTCAATTGTTCGTTCGCCTATAATGCCATCCTCAGACAACCTACCCTCAACTCGTGGAAGGTCGTATCTTCGACCTACCACTTGATGATCAAAGTCCCTACCGAATACGGAGTAGGAGAAATATGTGGAGATCAAGTGGCTACACATGAATGTTACATTGCAATGTTGGAGATGGACGATCACCTACAGGCGATAAGCATAGAAAAGCAGCGGACAGTGGCAGAACCCATTGAAAGGCTTGAAGAGATACTTCTCGACAACTCCAAGCCAGATCAAACAACCAAGATTGGTACCCTCGCTAGCCCAAAGGTCCACCAAGCACTCACAACTTTTCTCAAAGATAACCAAGATGTATTCACCTAGAGCCATGAAGACATGCCAGGAATTGACCCTTCGGTCATGGTGCACAGGTTGAATGTGTCGCCCTCCTTTCCACCCATTCGTCAGAAGAAGCAACTGTTTACCCCAAAACGGGACCGAGCTATAGTGGAAGAAGTCCGCAAGTTACTGGAGGTGGGCTTCATTAAGGAAGTTTACTACCCCAATTGGCTGGCAAATGTCGTGATAGTCAAGAAAGACAACAGGAAATGGAGGATGTGCATAGACTTCACAGACCTGAACAAAGCATGCCCCAAAGTTAGCTACCCCCTCCCGCGGGTTGATGTCCTAGTTGACTCTACAACTCAACACTAGTTATTAAGCTTCACGGATGCTTTTTCAGGTTACAGCCATATCAGAATGGACGAAGCGAATTAGGAGAAGACTTCGTTCGTTACCAGCTAAGGCCTCTTCTGCTATAAAGTAATGCCATTTGGCCTTAAAAAACGCAAGTGTGACATATCAGAGGCTCATAAACAAGATGTTCACACAGCAGATTGGGAGAAATGTCCAGGTCTACGTTGACAACATGCTAGTAAAAAGCCGAAGGGAAAACGATCATTTGAAGGGTCTTAAGTTCAATACCCTTCGTTCTTACAACATGAAGTTCAATCCAGGCAAGTGTGCGTTCAAAGTAACGGTAGGAAAGTTCCTAAGGTTGATGGTGTCGTAGAGAGGTATTGAGGCTAACCCAGACAAGATCCAGGCCATAATAGAAATGGCACCCCGTAAGAACATGAAAGAAGTACAAAGCCTCAATGGCAAGGTAGCCGCACTTAATAGATTCGTGTCAAGAGCAACGGATAAATGTCTACCTTTCTTCTGCATGTTGAAGAAATATTTTGAATGGATGGTCAAGAGTTAGCAAGCATTCGAGGATCTAAAGGCCTACGTCTCTTCCCCACCACTGCTAAGTCCTTAAAAACCAAGGGAAGAATTGTCCTCTACTTGGCCATATCCCTCGCTGCCGTCAGTGCGGCATTGATCAGAGAAGAAAATAAGGTGCAAAAACTCGTATACTACACCAACTGGGCACTTCATGGTGCAAAGGAAAGGTATCCACCAATGGAGAAGCTCGCATTCGCTTTGATTACAGCAGCCCACAAGCTCAAGCCATACTTCCAAGCGCACACAATAGTCGTTCTAAATGACAAGCCTTTACGACGAGCAATAAGCAATCTGGAAGCTGCTGGACGAATGACACTATGGGCAATCAAGCTGAATGATTTCAACATACAATACCGCCCACATACTACCATTAAGGGGCAGGTGGTCGTTGATTTCATCGCAGAGTTCACTAACATGGAAGACCAGGGGGCAGAAGAGTATCCTCAGTGGAGTATACACATAGACAGATCGTCCAACAGACAAGTTGGTGGAGCAGGTGTGGTACTTCATTCTCCGGAAGGGGATGAGATCTAATGCATGATTCCCCTCGACTTCCTTACGACTAACAACAAAATGGAATACGAAGTTCTAGTGGCGGGACTAGATCTCGCTAAAGCTGTAGGGGCTGTGAGTGTGGTCATCCATTGTGACTCCCAAGTCGTTACAAACCAAGTAAATGGAGACTATGATTGTAAAGGCGAGAGCATGAAAAAGTACCTAGAGCAAGCAAAGAAAAGGGTGGACGACCTACAAGCCAGGATTGTTCAGATTCCTAGAGGAAAGAACGAGCAAGCCAACCACCTTACCAAAGCCGCGTCAGCAGAACATTTGGTCATCCCTGATAAGGTACTCTCCTTTACTCAGTGTTCACCATTAATAGACCCTATCGACGTGCAGGAGATAGGTTCTAAAAACAACTAGACCACACCATTGGTCTCCTACTTAAAAAACGGCACATTACCTGATGAAAAAGGAGCCACGAGGAATTTGAAGGTCCAAGCAGCATGGTTCACTTTGATAAATGATGTCTTATACAAAAGAGGCTTCTCCCGCTCGTACCTAAGGTGCTTAAGCCCCGAAGAGGTAGACTATGTCATGAGAGAAGTCTATGAAGGGATCTGCGAGAACCACTCAGGGTCGTGGTCGTTGGTGCATAAACTGATTAGAGTTGGATACTACTAGCCTACTATGCAGAAGGATGCCCAGACTTACGTCAAAGCCTGCAACAAATTCCAAAGGTTTAGCAACGTCATCAGACAATCGACGGAAGAACTCACCCCAATAACAACCCCGTGGCCATTCTCTTAATAAGGATTAGACATCACAGGCCCATTCTCGATAGCGTTGCAACAATTAAAGTTCCTTATAGTCGGCATAGACTATTTCACTAAATGGGTAGAAGTTGAAGCCTTGGCCACCATAATTGAAAAGAACATGAGAAGCTTCGTTTGGAAAGACTATTTGTAGGTATGGGATCCTTAGAGTCTTAGTCTCAGATAACGGGAATAGTTTGACAATGACTCCTTCAGGGATTTTTCCTCACAATTAGGAATCAAGAACCACTACTCCTCCCCCTACCCACCTTTAAGCCAATGGGCAGGTTAAGGTTACGAACCGATCCTTGCTTAAAATCATCAAGACTCGACTTGATGGGGCAAAAGGTGTATGGCCAGAAGAGCTACCAAGCGTATTATGGGCGTATAGAACAATGGCCAGAACACCTATAGGAAAGACACCATTTCGATTAGCATATGGAAGCGAGGCAGTCATCCCAGCAGAGATCGAACTCATGAGCTACAGGTTGGGTAATCATAATGAAAGAAAGAACAACGAGGCTACGTGTCTACAGCTTGACCTACTAGACGAAGTCAGAACGACAGCTGAACATAGACTCGCACAATACCAGGACCTCATGGCCAAGCACTACAACTCCCGAGTTAGACATAGAGACTTCAAGGTTGGGGACCTCATATTGAGAAAGGAAATGGGCGCTGCTAGAGACCCTACCCAAGGAAAGCTTGGCCCTAACTGGGAGGGACCCTACAGAATCACGTCATGGCAGAGGAAAGGCACCATCACCTGGTGACGCTAGATGGATAGAAGTTGCACCATACATAGAACACTGAGCATCTTCGAAAGTACTATCAGTAAATGATAACAAGAAGAGATACACTCCTCATTTTTCAATTTATTTTAGTTAATTTTTGCTACAGCACTTTTTAAGCCTAGAGGGCTAGTCTTTTTCTTTAAAAGAACAATTTTTCTACGTATGCATGCATTTATCATAATAAGAGGAGTTTATTCAGATATGACTAGCATATTTATTTGTTTTCTACAAAACAACTTTTATCACGAAGTCCACAAGTGGACAAATTCCTTATTAAGTCCACAAGGGGACGAGTTCATCCCATGAGGATGAGTTAACATTTTCAAATCCACAAGTGGACAAATTCATTATTAAGTCCACCAATGGACACAGTAAAAGTACAAAATCCTTAAGTGGACGAGCCCATTATTAAGTCCCTAAAGTGGACAAGTTCATTATTAAGTCACTAAAAGTGGACGAGTTCATTATTAAAGTGGACGAGCTCATTACTAAGTCTTTGAGTGGATGAGTCCATTACCAAGTCCTTAAGTGGACGAGTTCATTAGGGATGTGTACATTAGTAAGGTCTTAAGAGGACGAGTTCATTATTAAAGTGGACGAGCTCATTACTAAGTCTTTGAGTGGATGAGTCCATTACCAAGTCCTTAAGTGGACGAGTTCATTAGGGACGTGTACATTAGTAAGGTCTTAAGAGGACGAGTTTATTATTAAAATCCACAAGTGGACGAGTTCAACCCATTGGGATGCCTTAAATTTATTCAAGTCTACAAGTAGATGGATTTGTTACAATATCCACAAGCGAACAAGTTCATCCCATAAGAATACCTATGTTCTTTAAAGTCCATAAGTGGACGGGGCTACCACAGAGTCTACAAGCCAACAGATTCTTCCTCGTTGATTATCAAATTCTTTAAAGGATAAACACATCCTAACATTAACACAAGATTGGAGGGACATGTGCATAAAAATCAAACACAATGTAAAGTGACGGGTGCAAAATAATAAAAATGTACCATAAACAAAATAAAATTTTTACAAAGACGACCCAAAAACAAAGGGGCATTCAACATTGTCTGAAAGTTAGACTAAATATACAATAAAATTATCATTCAAAAAATAAAAAGCTAAAAGGCCGATGCGTCCTGAGAATTCTTGTCGTTCTTCGAAGAAGGGTCTTAGACGTTCTGAGCAAGAGGGTTTTCAATATTTGGTAGTTTAGTGGACGGGATAAGCGGAGTGACAGAAGGGTCTGCAGTAGGTTAAGCAAGGATGACACTATCATGTTTTGGATCCTACTCTGACTGAGTGGATTCATCGGTTTCCTCAAAAATAATGTCGCCAACAAGAGTCGATGGTAGGGGATCGTCCATGGTGACCTTGGATAAATCCAAGTCAGGGTAGATGGACCTAACCTGTTTAAGGCAATCCTTAAACCCGCCACCATAGTAGACAATGCAAGAATCAACAAATGGCTGTGATGCCTTGAATTCCTTCACGGCGTCAGCCCTGCCCATCTCCACCTGCCCAAGAAGGACCGTCAGCTCTTTTTCTACCATTGCCTTAGCTTCTTGCTCCTCTTTCTTCTGATGACCCTCCTCCTCCAGCTTCTCCCTTAGCTCTTTCACCTCTATATTGAGAGTACGAAAGGCCCTCTTGTACTGCTCTTGCTCGTTAGTCAAGGTCCCATTATGCTTGCGCTAATGGGCAATCACCCCTTCTTAGGCAACGCTCCTATCCTACAGTGCCTTCATGCGAACCAGCACCTACAAACAGAACAACCGTTAGCTATTAAGTAATGAATAAATAAAAAAGAAAGGAAAAAGGAAGTGACTTACTCGAGCAAGGTCAAAAAGGCCTAACGCCCTTAGCTCCTCCATCATTTGCTCAGCACAAGGGTCCATGTCCTTATCCTTGATGATTGACTCAATCACCTCAATGGTGTAGTCCTTATGAGTAAGAAGACGACAATCAGGTCCCTGAGTGACGAGACCTGACGTCGTCATTAATCCTTGCCTGCCTCGTGGCTCGTTTTGGGAGGCAACGGCTTCTTAGGGAGCTTCTTCGCGGGCATAACGGACACTTTTTTGGGAGGACTGTCGTCCTTCCCGTCAGCCTTCCTCTTGGGCGCCCCCTTGCTAACGACCTTAGGGGTCGACAAAGACACCCCTTCCTTCCCCTTAGCCTTCTTTTCTTCCTCTTTCCTACTTGCAGCGGCTGCTCTCACCTGCACCCTCATCCTAGCTGCCTCCATTTCTGCAAAGGACAAGTGACGAGCGTTAGGCCAAGAAACAACAAAAGGAAAAATGACGAGAGAAAATAAGTAATAACTTACGCCGACAGGAATAAGTATTTAATCTACGAGCTGCAGGCGTTGGCTTTAGACCTCCATAATATGTGTGCAACGTATTGAGGGTGATCAAATCCCTACACTTCTGTTACTCAAACAGAATTTCAAGGACCCAATGGATGAAGGCCTCCTACTCGTCAGTTATGTTGGGATGAACACTAGCTAAAAAAGGAAAATAACGACATTAAAACACTTGGCAAATAAATGGAAAAAGTTAAAGCAAAAGACTGACGGTGCTAAACCTGAATCTTTGACAATGCCCCAAGTATTGTCAAAACCATGGGGCATTGTATCCCACTCTTCTGGATGGCATACCCAATCTGTCCCCTGAATGAAGAAGTATCTACCCTTCCAATTCCTATTAGAGTCGGGCATGTCTGACACAAGCCTTAACCCTTTCTTCCATGCAGCAAAATGATATATTCCTTAGGATGAGATAATGTGCTGAGATCTGTAGTAATAAAAGAACTCATCCAACGAAAGCTGACAGTTCACTCCACTCAGACGACTCCACAAAATCTTAGCCCCTATAAAGATCCTCCAAGCGTTTAGAGCAATCTGGCTGACGAATAATCCAAGAAAATTAGTCAACTAATGATGCAACGCCGTCAGTGGCAACCTTAGTCCCGCTGCGAACATGGCATTGTACATGCCAATGTCCACAATCTTCCCTGAGTGGCACTTCTCGAATTTCCCAAGGAGACGGATTGGGATATGGTCAGGAATTTGATAACAATCTCTTGGATTCTTAAAATTGTTGGCCATCATCATCGGTAAGAAGTCATTGATGGTCCACATTTTTAGGAGGATAAATGGACGGGTGTGCCCATCCCCAAGGCTTCTTAAACTTCCACCTTCAGGGGTTCTCTCATCAGCATCACCCTCATCCCCATCATCCTCTTCTCCCTCATCAACTTCATCCTCACCCTCATCTATCTCCTCTTCCTCACCTCCCTCTCCAACATAACTTTCCACTTCCTTGTCAAGAGAATGGGCTGACATTTCCCTCTCTGATGACCAGAAAAGGCCCTCCTTGGGTTCATGACCTATCTAGAAGATCTTGTCATAGCCCACTCCCTCACGGACTGACAACTGTTCACTCATCGCTTCTCTAGACATCTATCTACCTACAAAGGTATTCTAAGAACCTAAGTTGATGGCCTCTCTAAAAAAGTTAAACGATCAACTAGAAAAAAAAAAGATGAAAGATAGGATGAAATAAAAGAAAAGGTGACTTACCAAGCAAAGTAAACGGTTTCCTGAAAAGTGACGGTCTCAGCAAAAGGACGGTAACAAAGGCAACGAGGTCAGCAAGGTGACATGAGTGAAGTTCTTGGAATGACGAGCTCTCTCTCTGAAGATCAACAATGAAAAAAAAAATTGAGAAAGGAAGGGAGATGTATATAGGGTGAAAAATGCACGGACGATGAAGCGACACCCTCGTCCAGAAACAGGGCCAATCTGCTTAAGCCACATGTTCAAGCAATTACTAAAGGCTGCTCGAGGAATCACCCATAAATGCCCCCTCTTTTCTTTCGGATAAACAAAAATAATAATAAATAGTAAAAAAGAGCTACAAATTGAACTCCATAACCCATTGGCTGAAGCCAACGGGGCTATGGAGTAAGGAGCAGATGATAAGGGTAATTTTGTGGTTTTAATAAAGTTGTCCATGTTAGGCAAAAGGGATGGTCCTAATGAACTCCTTAGCCTCAGTTGCATGTTCACAGCTTGACAACGATAGGATAAAGTCGACGGTTCCATTTCAAAGCTAACAGCTGCACCATGAGGGCAACAAACACCTAAACAAGACAACTAGAATATATAAACAGGATACAAAGTTCACGGAGAGAAGCTGAAGAGAATAAGCGAACCTTTGACGAATCTGACATGGCTTTACTTGGCCTCCACGCATAAGCATAGAAGGAAATATCTTGTACCCCACATTTAACTCTAATCAAGAGAGTCCTATAAGGAAAGGATCCCAAAAGATACGCGAATTAAAGAAGATCTCTCCCACAAGGAAAGATCTTCTAAGCCAAGGAACGAATGCCAACCCCATGCTACTATAAAAACCCTAAGGCCCTCACAAACCAAGGTTCGCATAATTCCCCCAGCTCTGGCACTCTAGAGTTGTGAAAGTTTTTTAACTTAACCTTGGTCTTTGGCCGGTACCACACTGGTACTCTCCTAAGGTCTTCTTTGTTTTTGCTTAGTAGGCGTTGTCTCGAGCACGTGAGGACTGTGTAACTTATTGATGATTTTTGGCATCATCACAATCAAAACTAGATATATGAACTTTGTTGTGCCTTTTTTGTTCTTTTTGAAATTGTGGATATCTTGAATTTGATATTGTGGAAAGGTGTGTAGATATATTTGCTGGGAAATTAAAAAACTTTTGGTATCATTCTCTCTTTTTCAGAAACTTGAGAGCACCAATAATGGCTGAAATGTTCAATTGCACTAGCTAATGACTTCTTGCTTTGGAGACGATGAAGAATAAAATGTATCAAAACTTTTAACTCTTGGACAGATTTGGTCTTTGTACAAAGTGTGGTTTTTGATATCTTTTCTCTTAAACAATAATTGACATATCGACTATTTGTATGCAGCGACTAATCTGTTAAGTAATCTCTATATTGAAATTGATACACATCATAGGTGTTAATTTGTAGGTTTGAGTTAAGAGATCAAAGAAAATGTAATTGTAGCAATATACCTTTTTTTTTTTTTGCTGAATAATTGTAGCAATATACCTTGATAAAGGGATTAGTGGTGTTTAAATATCTCATATCATCTCAACCATTGTGAATTTTTTTTTTTTTTTTGTAATATATATATATATATTGTGCATGATTGTGGTTTGTTTTTTTTTATAAATAAAATAAAATCTTATTTTGAGAGTCAAGAGACCCTTTAAATAGCCTTATTTATCAAGGGTTGTAAATGTAAATCTTTTGAACCTTGATAAAAGGTTATTTAAGGGTATCTTGACCCTCAAAATAAGATTAGAGCACTTGTTTTGAGGGCCACGAAGACCTTCAAAATTTTCATTTCGACGGTATAGGTTTCGAAGGTTATCAAGGGTTAATTGGACTCTTAAGGTTTTTTTAATACTTTTTTCAAGGGTTTTGACCCTTGAAAAAAGTCAGATTTGTTGTAGAATTATCATGCTAGTGCAGAAAGATGATTTAAAAATATATATATATTTATTTCACAGGTGAAATTTTCATTATGGCAGCCATTTATAAATGCCTCTAATTTACTTTTTTGCATGAGCAATCCACTAACGTAATGATTCAATTCTTATTATCTGATTTTCATTTTTGCGGTTAGTTATGATCTCTTGCCCTTAATTTAATGCTAAAAGTGAATTTTTTGGTGCAGTTGGTGTCACTGCAGCATATTTCCTGTCCAAGCAACTTGCAATTTGAATGATAAGGAACTGCAAACAGTTGTATCAAAGCTTGTTTTCCGGTTCATGAACAATAAACAGCCCAAAGTTTCGCGTCCTGTAAAGGTAAAGTTTAAACCTATTACCAGTACAGATACTGTAGTAATTTATAGAGCACATTATGCAGTAAATGTGAAGCATGGCTAATTATCTGCTTAAAACCAAAGGAACTATATTGACCCCTTTCTTTCTTTGCACTTATCATATTCCAAGGTTTGAATCCACTCTTTTGGGTCCACATTCAAATTATGTTTGTCTTTCTTAGACATTATTGTGGGGAAAGATGGTATCAAGTTGCTATTAAAAGAATTTAAGAAGGGAAATTTCAATGAATAATTTTCTCAAAAAGCCGCTGTTACAAGTTACAACTAAAGTAAATCCTTAAATAAAACAATAGAATGTTGCCCTAGCAAAGATGCAATCACACAACCACGAATTCTGATATAGGCTAATGGTTCTATTAGTTTCTTGCTTATTTGAAAAGTCACATGACTAATTAAAAGTCAGTATGTGGAAACCTTAGCTAGGTTTTTGGGTTGCAGTGTGGCGTCTCTTCCTATAACATACCCCTTGGGCCTTGGTTCACCTATTAAGACTAGATCTGCTTGAGATGTTATAGTAGATCGATCAAATGGAAAGGAGGCTAGTTGGGTGGAAAATTTGTATTTTTTGAAAGGTGGTAAGTCACTTTGATCAAAAGCTCTCTTTCAAGTTTACCCACCTAATTTATATCTATCCTTCCTATGCTTATAGGGGTCGCTACAAAATTATAGAAGTTGCAAAGGGATATTTCTTATGAACCTGGCTTAGGGCATGAAAGGAAGTTTTCCATTTGGTGAATTTGAGTACAGTTTCTCTCCTATTCAATCCTGTGGTTTAGGGATTCAAAGGTTCGATATTTTTAATCGATTTCTTTTATGAAAATGGCTTTGATCCTATGCCATGGAAAGGGATAATCTTAATTTGGAGAAGGGTTGTGGGGGTTAAATAATATGGAGAGTTGGTGGGTAAATTGTTTTCTGCTGAGGTTAGGGTTTCTCAAGCTGTGTGTGTATGGAAGCACATCAAATGGTTCAAATGAAATGTGAAATTCTTTTTTATTTTTTAGAGCAGTCACATCTTTTTATGGCATTATGTGTGGTGTGGTGATGAACTCCTTAGAATCCTTTTTTCCTGAGTTATAAGAAAATGCACCCAACAAACAAGCCTCTATTGACAAGTACATGTATAGACACAACAATGCTATCCATTGGTGCCCTTTATTATGCTTCTTGCAGTTCTGGAAATGGTTTAAATGAAATGTGCTTGTCTTTATTTAAGAATCATATATCTGACGTGAAATCTTACTATTAAGTTTAAATGATTATTGGGCAAAATACATTTGTGCCTAAAGTTTGCATACCAAGCGTTTTACATCATTGAAGTTTCAAGTGAGCATAATTAATCTTTAAAAGTTTGAAAAATAAGTATTATTGGTCTTTTCATCAATTTGTAATGGTTTCCTTGCTTTGTGTTTAGCGGTACACTATTGGTTGAATGTATGCTGGAATTACTAGAATTGGATGTGGTTAGTGTGCCCGCTTGCCTTTGGGTAAAAGGACATCTCCAACCACCACCACGGTTGGGAATCAACTAAGAACTTTGATTTTTAGCAGATCAATGGTGTGGTAAAATTTAAGTTGTGTTGAAACTTTTTCAATAGTAATTATTAAGTAATCTTGAATTACTTACAATGACATTATACTCTCTTCTCAAGCTGTCACATTTTCTACTAATTAATCTCATAGTAAAATTCACCATAAATACAAGAGGTGAAAGCATCTTGTCACTATACTTTGGTAGGATTCACAATAATTTTACAACAAATCTTTAGTAACAATTTGTTCACCATTGACCTCACTTTTTCAATCATCACTAGCAGTTTATTATATAACATAGGATTTGTTGTAAAAAAATTTGTGTGGCTAGCATTATGTTATTTAATTAATTACATGGGCTTAACTAAAAAATATAAATAAAAAATAAATGGTAAACTCAGTATTTGATCCATATCTTTTACACCATATTTCAATTTAGTTTCTAACATTTCAATTTAATCAATTTAATCTTTAACCTTTCAATATCATGTCAATTTATCCCCTACTATTATTTATTGAATGAAAATTTCGTGGCAAATGACCCAAAAAAAAAAATTTAGTTTCCATTAATGTGGTAATAAACTAATTTTTTATTTTAACTGTGGGGGGTAAAAGTCCATCCCTGCATATTGGGCCTAGGGCCCTATTTGAAGATCACTGTGTGTCCGAAGAGAAGAAAGTGGTTGAGAAGGAGCCCGTGTAGAAGAGATACTTGGAAATGAATGAGAAGTATAGTCCGAAGAGAGCGCCAGTGGTCTGAAGAGCTTATTCTCCTCAGATACAGAGAGTTTCGATCAAACAAGCACCTGGGAGGTTCAAGCAATCTTCCTAGCAACTTTCATGACAAGGACAAATTCTGGGCATGTTTGGAGATGATAAGAACAAAGAAATATCTAAAGGAAAAGCTACTGCCACCGTGTTTAATGCACTGCAGCAACTTTTTTTACCGCACTTATGTGGAGAAAACCCCTGAACAGTATAATTTCAACCACCAACACTCCTGGGGGACTAAAAAGGATACCTGATGTGACATGTACTCAAGTGATTGCTTGGATAAAGAACAAGTGTACGATGAAGATAGTCTAGGAGAAGGCTATATAAACGAGAGAGGTCTCTAAAGAAATGGATCGGAAAAAAAAGAGAATAAGAAGTGGAGAAAGAATTTACTGTAGCTCTAAGAACTGTAATCACTGTTCAATCAATAACATATCTCTTCGGACATCAGTTCATTTAATTTTTATGTGTATTTTTATGCTAGTTCATACATGGATAATATAGTGAACCGTTGCTAAGTTCACAATCAATCTAGCTCTTTCACCCACTCTCTACAAATTCATTGTTTTGGGATTGGGCTACAAATCCTAACCCTACAATTGGCGCTGTCTGTGGGGAGAGCTTGAGCAAAAGTGGGAGCAACAGTTAGTAATGGCTAAACCAGGGCAACAACCAGCAAAATCTAGGGCATCCCAACACGTAGACCCTTTTCTTAATTTGGAGCAGAGACAAAACCATGAAGGTAGTGTGCATACTACGCATACTGATCGAAGCCAGTCACATGGAGGAAGTCACATATCTCATGCAGAGAAGAACCAGAACATGCAACTAGAAATTGAAAGGCTAAAGAGAGAATTAGGCCATGCAAAGAGGAAACGGGTTTCTTCATATTCTGATGAAGATTCTGATGACCAACAGGATGTCACTTACAAGTAGAAATCGTGAACACCAATCAATGAATCCTTTTCCTATAAGGAAGAGCATCATTATAAGAGGCAACCTCAAAGCCCATCACATGGATCTCTAGGTCACCTTTTACACGCAAGATTGAAGGAGCAAGGCTCCCTCATCATTTTCTTCAGTCGGCGTTCACCATCTACAATGGCAAAACAAACCCTATGGAACATGTGAGTCACTTTAATCAAAGGATGGTTGTCTACTCCAGGGATGAAGCTTTGATGTGCAAGGTTTTCCCCTCCAGTCTTGGACCAGTTGCAATGAGATGGTTTGACAGCCTAGAAGCAAACTCCATCAGTTCCTTCAAGGAGCTCACTCAAGCATTTGGTTCCCATTTTGTCACATGCCGAAGAGTGGCAAGGCCCTTATCTTCACTGTTATCTTTAAGCATGCAAGAGGGTGAGACCTTGAAAACTTATTCGAATAGGTACTAGGAGATGTTTAATGATATGGAGGGCAATTTTAATGGAATGGCCCTTAGCACGTTTAAGCTCGACCTCTCCACTAACCATGGTCTAAGGAAATCCTTAACTAGTAAGCCAGTTACTAACATGCGTCAGCTCATGAATCGTATTGAAAAGTATAAAAGGGTCGAAGAAAATCAACAACAAGGGAAGGGAAAGGACAAGGTTATCCCCCAAGAGAGAAGGGATTTCAAGTCGGACCGTTACAATAACAGTAAACTGTGGAAAGATTTTGCTGGGCAATCAGGATCAACAAACCCTCAAACGGTCAACACTGTATTCAAAGAGCTAGTACACCAAGTTTTGGAAAAGATTAAGAATAAACCATTCTTTAAGTGGCCGAATAAGATGGTGGGGAACCCTGAGAGGCATAATCATAATCTCTATTGCCAGTACCACCAGGACCATGGGCATACCACTGAGGATTGCAGGAGCTTATGGGATCATTTGGACCAACTAGTCTGCGAAGGTAAATTGAGGCATCTCCTTCACCACTCCAGTGGCCGAGGAGGTCGGATGAGCTCAAAGCTCCGAAGAGATGACCCTTCAAAGCCTCCATTGGGAACTATCAATGTCATCTTTGTAGCACCAGGGAGAATAGGATCCTGGCCATCCAAGGTTATGTCAGTAGCCCGGTTACCCGCAGGGGACTTTGGCCAAGGTCCGAAGAGAGCTAAACCGGATACTCAACCGGTTTTAGGGTTCTCGGACGAAAACAAGATTGGAACCATCCAACCTCATGATGACGCTCTAGTAATCACCCTCAGAATTGGAGGGTATGATGTGAAGAAGGTAATGGTGGACCAGGGTAGTGCTGTAGAGATAATGTACCCTGATCTCTACAAGGGGCTGAACCTAAAACCTGGTGACTTAACACCGTACAACTCTCCCCTGGTTAGTTTGAAGGAAGAGTCGTCACCCCAAAAGGCCAAATATGATTACTCGTACAAATTGGCTCAGAGGTAGTGGAGGTAGATTTCATTGTTGTAGATGTGTATTCCCCCTATATGGCAATTGTAGCCAGACCTTGGCTTCATACACTAGGGGCTGTTTCCTCTACTTTGCATCAAAAAGTTAAATATCCATCTGAAGGACTGGTTTGTGAAATCCAAGGAGATCAATCCATGGGCAGACAATACTTAGTGGCTGCCATTCAGCATATGCCCGAAACTGAGTCCTCAGCCAAGGCCGAAAGAGGTTTATAGCGGTTAAAACATCAAGTATCGCCCACCGAAGATCCAAACGAGAGCACTAGATGCGAAGATTTAATAAAAGTTATTATTGGAGACAATCCTGGAAAGTTCTTTCAAGTCGGATCTCAGATGCTTCTACAGGAGAAGGAGGAGCTAATAGAGTTCCTTAAAAGAAACCTTGACGTATTTGCCTGGAATGCTTACAAAGCCCCAGGAGTGGATCCAAATTTCATCTGTCACCATCTGAAGGTCAATCCCTCGATTACACCTAAGAAGCAGCCCCTTCGGCGCCCATCTAGGGAACACGCTGATACAATAAGAGAAGAAGTAACAAAGCTTAAACAAGTTGGAGCTATTAAAGAAGTTTTTTATCCTGAATGGCTAGCAAATACTTTGGTTGTGAAGAAGAAGAATGGGAAGTGGTGAGTATTTATGGACTTCACTACTTAAATAAAGCTTGTCCTAAGAATCCATTCCCTATGCCAAAAATTGATCAGCTAGTAGATGCCACTGTCGGTCACCCTCGGATGAGTTTCCTAGATGCTTTTCAAGGTTACCACCAAATACCGTTAGCCCTGGATGATCAGGAGAAGACTGCTTTTGTCACCCCTATCGGTAACTACCATTACAAGGTGATGCCATTTGGTTTGAAAAATGCAGAATCCACTTACCAGAGAATGATGACAAGGATGTTTGAGCTACAGTTGGGTAAAAGTATCGAAATTTACATAGATGACATGGTGGTGAAAAGCAAGATTGTTTCCGAACATATAAAAGACCTTGAAAACATTTTTAAAGTTCTAAAAAGGCATAAGCTACATCTAAACGCTTCCAAATGCTCATTTGGGGTGGGGTCAGACAAGTTCTTGGGGTACATGGTGACCCACAGGGGAATTGAAGTTAACCCCGATCAGATAAAGGCCATCCACAATCTACAGGCTCCTCGGAATCCCAAAGAAGTTTAGAAATTGACAGGAATGACAGCTGCCTTAAACCGATTTATCTCTCGATCAGCAGATAGGTATAAACCTTTCTTCTTGTTGATCAATAAATGGAAAGGGTTTGAGTGGACTGAAGAGTGTGCTTCGGCCTTTCAACAACTCAAAGACTACTTGGCCCACCCACCAATCATGTCCAGTCCTGAGCTAGATGATGTCTTGTTTGCCTATATTGCTGTGACTCCCTATGCTGTAAGTTTGGTATTGATACGAGTGGACTAAAGTGTGCAAAGGCCAGTTTACTATGTGAGTAAGTCATTACATGAGGTCGAGATTCGATACCTACCGCTAGAGAAGGCCATATTGGCAGTAGTACTTGGTACATGGAAGCTGCCTTATTACTTCCAAGCACATACGGTTGTCGTGCTCACACAACTTCCGCTCAAAACCGTACTTAGAAGTGCTGACTACACAGGAAGAATAGCTAAATGGGGCACTATCCTAAGGGCTTTTGACATTAAATATCTACCTCGCACTTCGGTCAAGGGCCAGGTTCTCGCAGATCTGGTGTCTAAGTTCACAGAGCCTAGTTTAGAAGAGGTGACAGTGGAGAAGGACATAGATGAAAAATTGGTTGCTATGATTTCTCAACAAGGTCTAGCACCCTGGGAAGTATATGTAAACAATGCAGCAAATCTAAAGGGTTCTGGAGTAAGGCTAATGTTAATATCTCCAAAGAAGATCGTTATCGAAAAGTCAATAAGAATAAGCTTCACAGCCACAAGTAATGAAGCCGAGTACGAAACTTTACTGATGGGAATGGTTATGATTCGAAGAATGGGAGGAAAGTCAGTAGAGACGTTCTCGGACTCGAGATTAGTCGTTGGTCAAGTACAAGGCGAGTTTAAAGCGAAGGATAAAAGAATGCAGGAATACTTGAGTCGAGTTAAGCATCTGCAGTGAGAGTTTAACTTTTTTAATCTGCTACACATCCCCAAAAATGGTAATGCACATGCTGATTCTTTGGCCACGCTCGCTACCTCTTCGGCGCAAGATCTGCCGAGAGTTATCCTCGTTGAGGACCTACATGGGCCTATAGAGGCAAGAAGAGAGGTAGTCCAAGTTCACCAAATCAGGGCCGAACTCAGCTGGATGGATCCTATAATTAAATTCTTGAAGGAGGATATTTTACCCAAAGAAGGAAGGCTATTAGGTTCTGACTATCCGAGGACCAGAAACTTTATAAACACTCCTATTCTGGACTGTACTTACTATGCATGCATCCCAAAGCAGCTAAGCTACTACTAGAAGAATTGTATAAAGGAATCTGTAGGAGCCATACTGGTGGCAGATCCTTGACTCACCGAGCCATTACTCAAGGTTATTGGTGGCCGAATATGCAAAAAGAAGCCCATGAGTATGTTAAAAAGTGCAATCAATGTCAACGATTTGCGCCAAACATACATCAGCCAGATAGAGTCCTCAACCCACTATCTAGCCCATGGCCATTTGCTCAATGGGGCTTGGATATCATGGGTCTATTCCCTAAAGCTGCAAGAAACAAGAAGTATCTTCTGGTCAGCATAGACTATTTCACCAAATGGGTCGAAGCTGAACCTCTAGCCAACATCAGAGACGTAGATGTGCAGATATTTGTGTGGAAGAATATTGTCACTCGGTTTGGGGTTCCTTATACTCTCATCTCGGACAATGGCCTACAATTCGATAGTAAAGCATTCAGGAATTATTGTAACAAACTAGGAATCACAAACAAATATTCCACCCTTGCCTATCCCCAAAGGAATGGGCAAGCAGAAGTGGTTAACAAGGTTATAGTTAATGGATTAAAAAAGAGGCTAAAAGATGCAAAAGAAAAATGGGTGGGAGAATTGACACATGTGCTTTGAGCATACAGAACTACACCTCGCAGATCTACTGGAGAAACCCCTTTTTCAATGACTTATGGAGCTGAAGCTGTCATACCTCTGGAGACTGGGTTCCCAACTATGAGAACTAGTTTGTTCAGTCCGACCAGCAACAATGAGTTGCTAGAAAAGAGTTTGGATTTAATTGAAGAAATGAGAGAAAATGCAATGGTTTGATTAACACATTACCAACAAAAGCTTAGACAGGGCTATGATGCCAACGTAAAGCTAAGACCTCTAGAGCCTGGTGATTTAGTACTCAGGAAAGTTGTGGGTACTACAAAGAACTCAGCTTGGAAAAAGTTAGGACCCAATTGGGAAGGGTCATATCATATTACTTCAGGGGCTGGCATTGGGGCATATTTCTTGGAAGATTTGGATAGTCATGTAATACCACGTCCCTAGAATGTAAACAACCTTAAAAGGTACTATTATTAATCAAATCATTACTTCAATCAATGTGTTAGTTTATTATGTAAAGTTTTTAGAATTCTCTTAAGTGTTTAAACTTAAACCCAATCATGCCTAAAGTCCTCGGACTAGATGATTTAGTTTAGTTAACACTCGTGTACAACTCTCTTAAGTATTTAAACTTAAACCCAATCATGCCTGAAGTCCTCGGACCAGATGATTTGTGTTAGTTAACACTCGTTTACAACTCTCTTAAGTGTTTAAACATATATCCAATCATACCTGAAGTCCTCGGACTAAATGATTTAGCCTAGTTAACATCTCCATACAGTTATTATTAATGTTTAGATTTATAATGAATCATGCCTGAAATTCTTGGATATATTTAACTCTAACTTACAACAGGACTCCTCAGTTAAAAATATGCTTTGCACACATTCAAGAAGGCCTGTGAAACTTTCATATCACTTATTGCTTTCATTGCTTATTAATAATTCTTGTATAAACCACTCTTCTTGGTATTAATTTAAGTCATTTGCCTCATCAGCCTGATATCATGATTAAGTTTACCTTCACTATCATAATCACAAGTTATAGTTGTTTGCAATAATAGTGAGCCTTATAATATAAGCAACAAGGACATTAAAAGTAAAAGAGAAATGATTTCATTGATCAAAATAAAATAGTTTGCAAACCCTTACATAAAAAAATTAAAAAAAAAAAAAAAACTAAAAAAAAAAACTATATAACAATACAAGTACGAAATAAAAATTCCTAGGTATTTAAGTCTTCATCTGAGTGGCTGAGGGATCAACTGTTTGATGGGCTGGGCAGCAGCAACATCTGGGACTTGTTCTTTATCCTTTTCTTGAACACCCTCAAATCGCTTACTCGCGCTGTCAGCCAGGTCAGACTCTTTGGTTGCTTCAGCAGTAGCAGGAGGGATCTAGCCGACTGGGGGCTGCTCTAGAGCTTCTGGGAGTTCACGAATATCAGGATCGTAGTATATACTCCCAGGTAGTCTCAAGTCGGACTTTGCAGGAACCCCAGCAGCATCCAGTACTTTTCCCCAAGTTACATCGCAATACTCTCGGCTGACCGAAGTGAATTGCTCAGTAAGGTTGACTTGGGTCTCCTCCACCCCCAGCTGATATGCTGCTTGCCTTTCAGCCTCGACTGCCTCCTTGGCCAACTGAGCATTCTTCTCGACTAACTTAGCAGTCTCCTTGGCTTTTTGAAGCTCAACACGAAGATTGTTAACCATTTCTCTCTCTGTTGCCAGATTGATTTCGGTCATTCACAGTACTTTACGTTGTTCTTCGGCCTGCTTCTCAGTGTTTTTAAGGCCTGCATCCAGACTATCCCTCTATCTAGTCATTTCTTTCAGCTTGTCAGACAGTAGAGAATAGTCCTCCTTCAGATCTCCCAATGATTTTTTTGCTTCAGCACGAGAGTAGGCCTCCGCTTGGGCTTCAATATAGGACTTCTTGTTCCACTCCTCGGCCACATAAACTTGCTGAGTAATCTACATAACAAAAGTTTTTTTTTCAATATAGAGCAAAGAAAAGGGTCAAATTAAAAAGGATCAGCACCTTAATTAAGCAGATTATTTCACTTACCATGGCTAAGTCCCTCTTAAGGGATAGGAAGAGCTCATATTGGTTGAAGCTTCTGTAGGACTCCATGTCCTTTGGAAGGAGAAGTGGCTACTCCAAGGCCTTAGCAACGAGACCTACCCTTCCCCCATTGTAGTTCCTAAGGGAAGTCTTCCAAGGGATTGGAGCACCATCCAATTCCAGCCATGGGGACTAGGTGCGAGGTGCGAGGCGCACGTCAACCACAACGCCCTTGTCTTGGCTCTCTATAGATTGAGCCCTCTTGCTTTGGTGATCTTTAATCACCTTTTATTGCTTGGTCCCCTACGGAGGCGCTACCTCCCCTTCTTCCTTATCGGTGAAGGGCCTCTTCTTTTTGGATCTGGCAATTGCTTTATGCCGAGATCCAAAGGATATTAGGAAGGTGGTGGAGGAAGATTAATAGCTGGTTGAGACGTCCCGGTCTCTTTGGGCCCAGCTTTTTTACCTCTGTTCTTCATCAAATCTTTCAAGTTGGCCATATCTTCTTCCTCGTCCGAGGAGTCGTCCAGAACAACGATTGTTAAAACAGGACGAGCACTAGAATGCCTATCAATTTCCTCCTCAACCTCTGAAACTTGTAACACTGGACCCCTTTCTGAAGCCTCTTCTTCAAATCTGAACTTGTTGATTTGCTCCTCAAGCGAAGGGGTAGAGAAAGCAACTCTCTCTCCTTCTACAGCCTCTCCCAAGGGAACTTGCTGAACAGGTTGTACGAACTGCAGTATCGCCTGTGGATTCGAGTGTGGCACGGGGGCGAGATTGAATGGTGCCAGAAAATGACGCCGAAAGACGTTTATTCGATTGATCTGATGGTCTCCATGCATTATGGCGTTGTCGACTGGCTGACGGTCGCTCGGTTTTAGTGTGTAACCGAGAATAAGGGGAATGGCACGGAGTTAACCGTCTTCACTTACAAAAATTTCTAATCTTAGTAAGTAGTTGAGCACGGCAACATTCGTAAGGCTGAGCCGAGAAGAAACGTGTGCTTTATCTGTTAACACCACAACAGAATTTAATCAGAAACTTGAAAATATTAATACAAAGAAGAGAAAAACTACTAAAGAGCAAAGGTCCTAAATCTACTGTTAGGAAACCTAAATCTAAGATGTCCCACCTGGCTCTCCTAGCTGGGTTGGGCAATGAAGACCATCATGCCATGCGCCCGAGACGATCAGAAAATCGTCTTTCATCCCTTTGTTAGATTTGGAAAGGCAAAAGACGAGCTGAACGACATCGGAGTGGGATTTAAGATAATATCCCGCCCCTTTCTGGCTATGACACTCGTACATATGTACCACGTCAAGCCAGGTGAGTCCTAATCCTAAGTGAGGATTCAAAACGTCAATCGCCCCCAAGATCCTAAAGTCATTGGGTGCACATTAATCAGGGGAGAGCCTATGGTTACGAAGGTAACTTTGGGTGATAGACCCCATAGGGAGAGTCATTCCTCCTTCTATGAATGCTATCATAGGGATTACGACTTCTCCCTCTCTTCAGTCAGTTAATACCCTTTCTGAAGGACAATACCTCAAGTTTACTCCCTGTGGTATGCCGTAGGTTTCTTTAAATGCCTCTATTAGGGCAGGACTGTCGACAAGATATTGAAATCTACCCATCCTGGTTAACTAGAAGAAGACACCGAATAACAACTGGGAAATGATAGTGTAAAGACTGTGAACACTGGCAGAAGAGAAGATGAGAGATTTGAATAAGGAAAACTTACACAAACTAAATTGAAGAATGATCTTTAGCCCGTAGAGAGGTTCTTACAGGTTTTTTTGTAGAAATAGGATTGATGATTGAAAGTGCTTGGTGGATTGGAATGCTCGAGTGCTCTAGAGAGTCTGAGAATGTGCAAAGTGAAAGAGAAGTAACCTTACATAAGGCTTTATATAGGGGCAAACAAAATGATAGAAGTTATCCCGCCTAAATGCAGAGGAAAAAGCTCACCCGTTGGATCGATAGCCCACCATTGGATCGAAGAGACAAAACGCCGCCTGGAGTAATTAATAGAACTTTGGGAATACGGAAACGACAGTAACAATGATGAAGCGCGTAAACCTATGCTCATACACATGTGAATTCAAATACTTATGTTGTTAGTTCGTAGCAAATCAAAATCCTATTTTTTTCTCCTCGGATGCAAGGGAAAAATTAAAATTTTGAGGGGCTATTGTGGGAGGGTAAAAGCCCATCCCTGCATATTGGGCCTAGGGCCCTATTTGAAGATCACTGTGTGTCCAAAGAGAAGAAAGTGGTTGAGAAGGAGCCTGTGTAGAAGAGATACTCGGAAATGAACGAGGAGTATAGTCCGAAGAGAGCGCCAGTGGTCCGAAGAGCTTATTCTCCTCAGATACAGAGAGTTTCGATCAAACAAGCACCTGGGAGGTTCAAGCGATCTTCCTAGCAACTTCCATGACAAGGACAAACTCTGGGCATGTTTGGAGATGATAAGAACAAAGAAATATCTAGAGGAAAAGTTGCTACGACCATGTTTAATGCACTGCAGCAACTTTTCTGACCGCATTTATGTGAAAAAGATTCCTGAACAATGTAATTTCAACCACCAACACTCTTGGGGAACTAAAGAGGATACTTGATGTAGCATGTACTCAAGTGATTACTTGAATGAAGAACAAGTGTACGATGAAGATGGTCTAGAAGAAGGCTATATAAACGAGAGAGGTCTCTAAAGAAAGGAATCGGAAAAAAAAAGAGAATAAGAAGTGGAGAAAGAATTTACTGTAGCTCTAAGAACTGTAATCACTGTTCAATCAATAACATATCTCTTCAGACGTCAGTTCATTTCGTTTTTACGTGTATTTTTATGCTAG
Source organism: Quercus variabilis (assembly GCA_030445155.1). Classification (NCBI taxonomy): domain Eukaryota; kingdom Viridiplantae; phylum Streptophyta; class Magnoliopsida; order Fagales; family Fagaceae; genus Quercus; species Quercus variabilis. The sequence continues at coordinate 38,368,078 of CP129447.1, forward strand.
TTCATACATGGATAATATAGTTAACTGTTGCTAAGTTCACAATCAATCTAGCTCTTTCACTTACTCTCTACAAATTCATTGTTTTTGGATTGGGCTACAAATCCTAACCCTACATTAACTATTTGCCATATCAGCAATTTCACCAAAAAATAACAAAAATGACTAAATTTAAACAACACTGAAATGTTAGATATCAAATTGATAAAATTGAAAAATTATGAATTAAATTGAAATATAACGAAAAGGGTATTACCAAAAAAAAAGTTTTTTATTTTTTATTTTTAAAATTTTTGGGAAACATATAGTGGTTTTTTTTTTTTTTTTTTTTTTAGATAACATAAAGTGGGGGTGGGGTTTGATTGCATCGGAGGGGTACAGAACATAACATAGATAGTTGGTAGTATAGCCTGGTTTCTCCACTCCACGGGTGGGAATGGCGGAAGAAGAAGGATTTGAAAAAGCGCATCATCATGAAGAAGAAGAAGAAGAAGAGAAGAAGAAGAAGAAGGAGACGATGATGAGTCCATGGGAGCAGCACTCAGCAGTGATCAGTATTCCTCGCTATGACTACAACGCCCCATCTTCGCTTCTCCACCACTCCCTTTCTGGCTTCCTCATCACCTGCACTATCAGTTTGTACTTGCAAACCAAAACAAACCCACTTTCAATTTCCATTTCTTTTTGCAAAAATATGCCTCTGCTCTCAATATTAGTTACTAATATTTAGTTACATCTTATAAATTTGCTTCTTTTATTTTAGATACCTTAATAAATCAATGTTTTTTGTTCCCTTGTTTGTCAGAGAGGGAGAAAAGTGCCACAAAGGAAGCAATTTCTATCCTAGATAAGGTTAAGGTCTTCTCTCAAATTTTACTTGAAAAAAAAAAAAAAATCTTTGCTGTGTAAAATCAATATACCCAGCAATTTCCTTTGTTGTAAGCAGCATTTTAATTACCTGAAAATTATTTTTCTTCGTTTAATAGTAGCAGAAGACTTACTTAACTGCAATTTCATTGCCACCATTGCTTATGCTTGTCCAATTCCCATTTAAATCGAAATGTGAGACATGTTGCATTTTATTTTATTTGATTTTGTGTGCTTTTACATGTCTTTCTTAAGACCATTATATTTTTTTTAAAAGCCACATCTCTGATATCAGTTTATATTACTTCTTTATTGGGTCAAGAGAAGCTTTGGACTAATGTAGAGATGTAGCGTGTGTGTAGTTGCATCAAGTAACAATTTTCAGTTCTAGAATTTTACCACAATTTTGTCCATTGTTGTCAATGCTGACTTCTCTTGGTTGTTTTAAATTTTCTGGCAGTATGTAGGGTCTTGTAGTAATGCTGATTCCGGAAATTTGGACAATTCGGATGATAATACTGCTACTAAGAGAAGGAAAATATGCCCAGAGGATGACCAAGATGGGGAAACCAACACTGCTTCCAACAACTCTGGGAAAACTAGTGGTAATTTACTGGTTAATTTGGCTTGATTTCTTTTGGGGTTTCAACTAGTTCATTGGTAAGGTGTAGGGATCCCATATCCAAAAAAGATATATGATGTCCGATGAACTTTTGACAGGTACTTGTCTGTCTCCTGTAATGCCAGACACAAATCTTGATAGAGGTCATGTTCTTTCACTAGTTAAGCTAACAAGGAGTGGTTTGCTTCTATTTACTTTCCCTAGAAACACTCCAGCTGACACTGTTGGTATTGTATCAAATATTATGGAGTCTGTGGAATCTGGGATTTCCAAATCACCTCTGTAAGTTCACTTATTTGCCCCATTCTCATTTGTCTTCTTTGTTGGGAATGTTTAATATATATATATATATTTTTTTTGGTTATTTGTTTCAGATATTAACTTTGCATCTTTTTTTTTTTTTTTTTCCTTTCTTTTTTTTAAGTACCATATGAAAAATTCTCCTATAAATGAATATCAATCGTAGATATGACTAAAAGTCTTTGGAAATACATTGATTCTTATTTTATTTGACTTTTTGTTTGATTTTTTTTTTTTTTTTTTTTACAATGACTTTTTGTTGACATCTACAGCATGAGTTGGTTTCTTCTTCTTTCTAATTGATTATTTTCTTATTAAAAAAACTGCTGTACCTTCGATTCAGCAAAACATTCAGTTTTGCAACCTACTATTGGATGAGAACTGCAAAATTTATTTATTTATTTTTTAATTTTATTTTATTTGGTCTTGAGTGCACCAGAAGGGGGAGGTAAGAAATGGAACTTACTTTTTAAAAGCATATTTACTCCAATGCCAAGGGGGGAGGGTGATAATATTCTGAATTGGCAGTTGACTTGGAATGGTGTTTGTGAAGTGAGTTCCTTTTATAATTCTTTATTGGACGCCCCTTCTATTTCTTTCCCTTAGAAGAGCATTTGGTGTGTACAGATACCTAAAAGGGTGTCTTTCTTTTTATGGACAGCAGCTAGAGGTAGGATTCTCACAATTGATAACTTGTTATGAGGGGCTTGCCCCTTGTTAATTGGAGTTGCTTATGTTGTTGTGATGAGGAAACTGTGGATCATCTTCTGCTTCATTGTAAGTTTGCTCGTGCTTTGTGGAGTGAATTTTTTCTTATGTTTGAGGTTTAATGGGTAATGCTGAATACAAATGCGTCTCTTCTTTTTGCATGGAGGAATTGATTGGGGAAATTTTATTCAAATGTTTGGAATACGGGTTTGGCTTGTATTATGTGGTTAATCTAGTGGGAACGCAATTCATGTACGTTTGAAGATATTGAGAAGCCTATGGATCTTTTGAAGTCTTTGCTAGTTAGGACTTTGTTTGAGTGGTCTTGCATTTGGGGTTTTGCAAATTGTATTTCCATGTCTGATTTCTTAATTTCTGTTAACTCTTCTCTTTGATTTGCTTGTATTTGTTTCAAGTGCTGTAGGTTTACTATCGTAAACACATTGTACTTTTCTAATCAATAAAACTTCTCTTACCTATCCAAAAAAAAAGGCTAGTTCCAAGTCCAACGTATAATTTTTTGGACTAGTAAATTAATTCATGGTAGAAATTTAATTTTGACTAGTATTTAAAGCTAGCACCTGGGATGAGGCTTAAGGACAACTCGGGGAACTGGTTCATCCTTCAATGAATAGTACCAATATCCAAGAGGTTATATTGTCTGCTCTACCCCAGTTTTCAGAGTGTTGTTTTAGCTTATATCTCATAGATTTGGTAACTAATTTCTTTTTCCTCTTTACTGGATCAGTAGTAAAATACTAAAATTATTAACTAGAAAGCCAGAAAGAAGTTGGGGCGCCCTAGTATGATAGGCATACAATGGGAGGACAGAGAGAAGAGAGCAACTGAGAACTTGAATCCTTAAAAAAAAAAAAAAAAAAAAAAAAAAAAAAAAAAAAAAAAAAGACAGGTATCAATGAAATCCAAAAAGAAAATAAAATTTGACAACAGTGGGGAATCAAAGATAAAGAGAAAAGCATCTTCTGCAACTTCTTTATCTTGCTAATAGAAAGCTTGACTTCTAAAATGCTCTATCATTCCTCTCCTTCCAATTGCCACATCAAACAGGAAGGAACTGCAGCAAGCTGTTGACTGCTCTGACCCCCAAACAGACCTTTGCCACAGGCCATCAAATGTATGCGATGCTAGGCATCACCTAATATAACACTGAATAAGGAAAAACCAAGTACCAAATATCTTTGGCATTTGAAAATGTTTGTTCTGGTTCAACATCTTATTTTATTAATTTAAAAGGAGTAATCTTAGGAATCTATTAGGAAATGTCTTACTCAGAATTTGGAATTTTTTATTGATGCCTCAAATTTACCTTTTTGCATGAGCAATCCACTAAAGTTATGATTCAATTCTTATTATCTGATTTTCATTTTTGTGGTTAGTTATGATCGCTTGTCTTTAATACTGAAAATGCATTTCTTTGGTGCAGTTGGTGTCACCGCATTTTTCCTATCCAAGAAACTTGCAGTTTGAATGAGAAGGAACTGCAAACAGTTGTATCAAAGCTTGTTTTTCAGTTCATGAATGACAAACAGCACAAAGTTTCACATCCTGTAAAGGTAAAAGTTTAAACCTATTAACGGTGCAGATACTGTAGTAATTTATGGAGCAAATTATGAAGTAAATGTGAAGCATGACTATTTATATGCTTAAAACCAAAGGAACTACTGACCCTGTCTTTCTTTTCACTCACCATATTCCAAGGTTTGAATCCACTCTTTTGGATCAATATTCAAATTATGTTTGTCTTTCTTAGAAATTATTTAGGGGGAATAAAGAAAAAAGATATCAAGTTTGTATTAAAGGAATTTAAGAAGGGAAATTTCATTCAATAATTTTCTCAAAAAGCTGCTGTTACAACTTAAGCAAACCCTTAAATAAAACAATAGAATGTTACCCTAGCAAAGATGGCAGCCAGTAATTCTGATATAAGCAATGGTTCTAATAGTTTCATGCCTATTTAAAAGTCACATGACTAATTAAAAAGTCAGGAAAACTTTGTTAGGTTTTTGGGTTGCTGTGTGGGGTCTTTTCCTATAACTTACCTGGGTTTTCCCCTTGGTTCACCTTTTAAGACTAGATCTGCTTGAGATATTATAGTAGTAGAGCAAATGGAAAGGAGGCTGGTTGGGTGGAAAAAATTGTATTTTTTAAAAGGTGGTATGTCACTTTCATCAAAAGCTCTCTTTCAAGTTTATCCACCTACTTTATGTCTATCTTTCATATTCTTATAGTTGCTATAAAATTAGAGAAGTTGCAAAGGGATATTTCTTATGGACCTGGTTTAGGGGATGAGAGGAAGTTTTCCATTTGGTGAATTTGAGTACAGTTTCTCTCCTATTCAATCCGGTGGTTTAGGAATTCAAAGGCTCGATATTGTTAATCAATTTCTTTTATGGATATGGCTTTGATCATATGCCTTGGAAAGGGAAAATCTTTGGAGAAGGGTTGTGGGGGCTAAATAATATGGAGAGTTGGTGGCTCAATTGTTTTCTGCTAAGGTTAGGGGTTCTCAAGCTGTGTGTGTATGGAAGTACATCAGAAATGGTTTAAATGAAATGTGAAATTCTTAGCTGGAGATGTTAGTCAGCAGTCACATCTTTTTCTGGCATTATGTGGGGTGTGGTGATGAACTTCTCAGAATCCTTTTTTCTGAGCTATAAGAAAATGCAACCAACAAACAAGCCTCTATTGACAAGTACATGTACAGACACACCAATGCTATCCATTGGTGCCCTTCTTTGTGCTTCCTGCAGTTCTTTTTTTTTTTTTTTTTTTTTTTTTGATAAGTAACAGAATATATATATATATATATATATATCAAATAAGAACACAGCCCCGTACATAGGAAAGGTGCTAGAAAGGCAAAAACATGAAGAAACCAAATTACAATGACCAAACAAAACAGGAAGAGAAAAACAAGAAAAAAATGGTATAACTAAACACCATTCGAGAAGATTAAAAAAGAAAAAAAGACTTAAACTCAAGAATGGACCGTTCGCGACCCTTAGAGCTTCTAGAATTCCATTCCCGCCAAATACACCACATCATTTAAGAAATGTGCTTGTCTTCATTTAAGAATCATATATTTGACGTGAAATCTTACCATAAGGCTTTCAGTGGTGGTCTTAGGGAGGTTTTACCTTGGCAGGTGATTTTGAAGACTAAAGTCCCTAGGAAAGTTTCTTGTTTTTGCTTGGACTGATGCTTATGGTAATATTCTTAACATAGGTAACCTTCCAAAGGGCAAGATCATCATTTTTAATTGGTATGGTATCTCCAAAGTAGATGGGGAGAATATTGCTCATCTTTTCCTTCATTTTTCTGTTGCTAGGGATCTTTGGTCTATGGTTTTCTCTTTATTTGGTGTCTCTTGGGTCATGTGTCTTTCAGCAAAAGATCTCCTAGCATGTTGGAGATGTGCTTTCAAAGGCAATCAAAGCTCAGATGCATCTTTATGTCTCAGATGCATCTTTATGTTTGATATGATGTATTTGAAGGGAATACAACCCTAGATCATTTGCTGAAATTGAAATTTCCCTGCTCTGCAGAACATCGGGGATGTTGATTGTTCTTTTCTAGAGTTCCTTGATCTTTTTAAACTGTGAAGTTGCTCTTCTATATTTCTCGGGTACTTGGGCTTTGCCTTTTTACTTTTATTTTAAATATTAAAATTAAAAGTCAGACGCCTTATTACATAAAAACTTTTATAAAAAAGATTATAATAATGAGTTTAAGGCATAAGCTACTTAAAGAAACCAAGATTCATCGCAGAAGCTAGCTTATGAATACTTAGACTTCCCTTTAGTGTTCCCTTTTCCATGCTCAGGTGCTTGTAAAAGTTATCTTCAACTTTCTTTGCATCAGGATTAAGTTGTATTGAGTCAGCAAACTGCAATTTGTAGTCAATTTTACCTCTTATATCCATCCTTGTTATCGTGGGTTATTTATTTTCTTTTCCTAGTCTTGGCTGCTCCCCAGTTTGGTACGTGTTTGCTAATGTTGAGTTACATGATGCCAGACAAAATCAGCAACTGGAAATTTTTTTATGTTCTTTATGCCTTTTTTCCCCCTCAAAGGAAAAGAAAGCATAAAAAGCCTTAGCAGAGCCAATACTTTTGTCACATGAATTAAATCTGTATGTTGTAGTTTGCAGTTGGTTATAACAGAAGAGGAATAGAGGAGACAGAGTTGAAGATTGTGAAAGATACTTCAAATGGTTCTGATAAGTTTGCTTTGTTGGACCGTAACAAATGCTTTGGCGTTGTGGCTGCTGCAGTAAAAACTGCTGTATCAGATTCAGTTGTAGACCTCAAATCTCCAGAGGTAAAAGAACTGTTATCCTTTCTCACTTGTTTGCAAACATTTTACATTCTCCTGACCTATTTGTGCTTGTCCCAACTTCATCACCATACAGTTTTCTGTTCTTGTTGAGCTGCTTCCGCTTTCTGGAGTACCCAATGGGTCATTGGTGGTTGCTGTCTCAGTTTTGCCGCAAAATCTGGTTAATACCAAGCCACGTCTCTGCATCAAGGCTCTGGTTTCTGACTCCAAAGCAAAGGGTGGAAAGCATTAGAAAGGAATGGATAATGTGGTTTAGAATATTCTTACATGTGCTTTTGAATAGAAAAATTAAACTAATTTGGATCAAAATAAAAAATTTGGCTTTCAACGTAATGATCATTGTTCTTACCATTGTTGTTTTGATTTCTTACCGTTAATCATCTCTCTCTCCCTCTCTCTCTCTCTCTCTCTCATATGCTGGGTCATACATCATACTTATTATAATAAAGAAACTGTTTGTTTGAGCATAAAAGAATTTCCAAAAAATGTTTTCCTCGAAATACTTATTATAATAAAGATACTGTTATTCTCCAAAAAATAAATAAATAAAGACACTGTTTGTTTTGGCATAAAAGAATTTTCAAAAAATGTTTTCCTCGTTTTCGAGTGTTTGGATTTGAAAAAATTGGTTAAATAGAAATTAATTTCCACCTTGACGAGGAAAAATGCCATATTTGGGGTTGAGGCCCTGCTTGTTTTGGTGTAAAGCATTTTTTTATATGTTTTTCTCATTTTTAGGCATTTGGGGTAACTGAAAAACTTAGTCAATCTAACACATTTTATGTTAACCAAGAAAGTACTCTATCTCTCCTTGAAAAGTGAAAAGTTTTAGTCTTAAGAGAACATAAACATTCAAAATGACATATATATTCCCAAAATCTCAAAAATGGTCAAACTACCCTCAAAGCCTATAGATTGCTACTAAAATTTTCAAATGACTAAATTATACGTGAAACTTTTAAAATGACTAAAATACGCAATTACACATGAAACCTCTAAAATAACTAAAATCCTTAGAAAGCTCTAAAATGGTAGAAGTATTTCTAACATTTTAAGAATGATCAAAATTCTCCTAAATTGTACAAAATCATCAAATTATCCTTAAAACTTTTAAAATGAGAAAAATATCCCCTGAAAACATCTTTAAAAAAATTTTAAAAATAAAATAAAAATAAAAATAAAAAAAAACCCTTATAAAGCTCTAAAATGATTGAAATACCCTTAAAATATCTAAATAATCCAAATACCCACAAAACATTGAAAATATCCCTTAACCATGCAAATTGACAATAAGAATATTGAATTTCCTGTGTTAAACTCTTTCTTAGTTGACATCAATAAATCCGAACATTGTGTTGTAATGCTGATTTTGAAATAGTGAGTGTATTACTATTATCTTGATTTTGGCACAACTCGAGGTATTAGATTTATGAACAAAATTTGGGGAGTATCAGTCAATTCATTGAAGTTTATTCCTGCTAATTTTTTTTATTTTTTATGGTGCTGTTTAAGGTGTCTAAGGCTAACATAATTCCAGGTTACTCATTGTAGAAAGGAGTAGTGCATTAGATTGAAATCTTTGTAACTTCACCTAGGAGTACAGCTTTATCATGAAATTTGGAGTATATCAGTTTACATCCCATTTTGCAACTAGAGGTCGACTCATAAATCAAGGACAAAATGAAAATTGTAACAATGAAAGAATAGAAACGTTGTTTTAAATTAGATGAGAGAAAACTGGGTTCCAAAATACATAGGAGCTCATGACATGGTGAATGGAAAAATTGAACCACCAAATCAAATGATCAAAGTCATATCAAGTTTTAATGACCAGGATGCATTCTTGGAACTTAGGATTTAATCCATAAAATTTTGATTAGTCCTTAAAAGAATTCATTTCAGTTAATTAAATGTCAAAATCTCATTGGATTAAGTTTAATACAAGGATGTAATTAAAAACATGATATATTTCCAGTAGAGTATCATGATTTTTGTATAATTAATTAAGGCTAAAATATTATTTTGGTTCCCAAAAACAATAGTTTGTTTTTTATCTCTAAACTTTAAAAAGTTTGTTTTCATCCATAAACTATTGATTTTTTTTTTCTTCGTACCTAAACTATTGAAAATTCTCACTTTCTGTCTTTAAACTTTTTTTTTTTTTTTTCATTCTTAAAGTATTTTTAAAAAAATTATTTTTTCGTCCCTATTTTTTTCTCTAAACTATTGAGAAAAAAAAAATCTAAAGTTTAAGGACAAAAACAAATTTTTGGTAAAATTTAATGACCAAAATAATATTTTACTTATTAATTAATTATATCATATAAATGATGATTAATTAAAATTCTATCTTTGGGATAATGTAACATAAAATGGGTTAAAAAGTGGTTTAAACCTAGTAATCATCTCCATACTAATCAGAAAAAATCTTGCTAAAAATAAACTAGATTCAAAGTAGAGGAAAATTAGGACCTTGAGTTAAAGTCCTAATCGACACTTTAACCTAGAGTGGAAGCGCCAATCAGCATTCTGAGTGTCTCGATCGGCACTCTAAAATACCAATAAACACTTTTGCTCGGACCTATGTTTTTGAACTTTCAACTTTGTCGTTGTCCCCTCTTTTTTCTTTTTTCCTTTTTTTTTCCTTTTTCTTTTTTTTTTCTTTTTTCATTTTTCATTTTTTTTTCCTTAACTTGAACTTTTATCCTAATGTCATAAGGGGTAAATATGAGTTTAAATGCTTTGAAGTACAGGAGTAAAGGGAAAATACAAATTTCCTAAGCCTCTTCCTCAAGAGAAATTGTGTTTATTAGTGCCCCCTGCCCCCGCTTTTTTATTTTATTTTATTTTTTAAATTGTTTAAAGTAAGTAAAAATTGAGATCCAATCCCTTTTCTCAAAATTGGCCCCTTAGCTGTCCCTATTATGAGCTTGTAGCTTCAACTTTTAGTATTTAGTATGTGTTTAGCTCCAAGTTAAAAAGCCAGCTTATTTTACTATTCAGTTTATTTTTGCTACTATTTATAGCTCCCACTGCACTTTTTGTTATTATTCATGGATCTCACTATACTATTTCAGCTCACTTTTACCTTTATCTAAGTACTTTTAACAAAAAGTTTTCAATTTCAACAAAATAAACAGATCTCAAACAAATCCTTAATTTCACTCTTTTATAGTTTGTTATCTTACTTTTACTAATATTTTTTTTACTATTGAAACTCCCCTACATGTCAAGCCATTGGTTCGCTTTAGAAGCTTCACATTTTTAATTCCCTTTCATTTAAAAAGTCCCACATTTTCAAGCTATTGAAACTGGTCCCCCCCACCCCCACCTTTTCAAGCTTCCATTTTGTGCTCTATGCTCAGCTTCTTACTCAACAATTACCTCCTCCATCTTCCATAACAAAGAGTCCTGACACTTAACCCTACTTTGATTATTCATCTTTTTAATATGAAATTTGAAAAGAGAAGAAAATAATTCCTTCAAATTATCATGCTATTGTCTGTATATAGAAAATTCAGCAAAAAAGTTTTTGTTCTCTCTGTCTACATATGTCAAACCAATTTGACAAATTAAAATGTTAACGAGCTTTTACTCAATTTGCCAGAATTGAATTACAATCTTGAAATAAAAATTGAATTTACAGAATCTCAATTACAACTAAATTCCCTAAACCCATACCATGGTTTATAGAACAATAGATAACATCAAGTTGATTTTGTCATATTTGATTGAGTCCTTGGCCGAAAGGCAAAAAAAAAAAAAAAAAAATCAAGTCCGTTAAAAAATTTGCTACTTAGCTAGAGTCAGGAGAAGCAAGCCTAAATACCAAAGCCTTCATAAGCATATATATAGAAAGAACTTAAAGGGGCCTTAGAATTTAAGGACTAACATATTTAATTATTTATGGCTTATCAATCAAAATTCTTACATGCATATGATGCCCTCTATAAGCATACCCATTGTGACAACTTAAAGAAGACAGATTTATATTCAGGAAAAAAAATAAAAGAAGCCTTAGTTTTAATGGTCACAGGCCTAATAGAAGTCTCAAACAAACTGGAGAAACACTACTTAACAAAAATCTAGATAAAAACCATTGCAAAATTTAAGCACTAAAGCTTCATGAGATTGATTGTTCATCCTTTGCTTTCTCAACCAACACAAGCGCAAAACAGAGCCGTCCTTTGTTTTTATTAGAAGAAGCAGCATCATCACAAGCTTCTTTGTCCAAGACCATTCGACTTCTGGACATAGTTCCAAGTGGATCTCAAAGCATATGTTGAACTCGTGTTGCCCGTATCCTTAGGCATGTCCCGTATCCTTATCCAAATCTTGATCACTTGTTCGAACAGGCACGGTTTCTTCCACAGAGATTGGCTTCTTGAGAGAATTTTCTAGGAAGAGCCTATGAAACTTGTGAAATTTCTTTCTGGCTACGATGGAGACATCAACCAACGCGTCAAATGGAGTCCAATTGGGAGCAATAGTATGGCCCTCCATATCATGAATACCCATGTTCTCTAACAAAGATATATCTGTTTTAATCTTCTTCATCTCACTACTTTCCCTTCTTCTTGCTGTTAAACCCATAACTATATAGAATAGTAAATACTAAAAACGAAGAGAGAAACTATTATATATTGCTTTCCTTTAATTTGTTTTTGTTTCCTCAAGAGCGAGAGAGAGAGAGCAATGTTTTGTTATGAGAATCAAGAGCTAACAATATATATAGAGGGACTGAGGGAGAGAGCAATATTGGGTTGTAACTAAGTATTTCCTATTGAAAATCGGAATACAAATTTCCTAATCCTTTTTGGCAAAGTAAAAAGATTTAAATTAGTAACGGTTGTAAAATTTATTGGGTCGGTGGGATGGGATGGGATCTCAAGAGGACGACACGCTGTTTTTATTAAAATTATTATAAAGGGAGAATGAAATACCGTTTTATTAAACAAATTTACAGTTTATGTGTTTGGATAACACTGAAAGTTGCGGCTGCATTTTCTATTTCACGTTTCGGAACTTTTTTTTTTTGACGCATGAACAGTAAAATCGGAGACAATTATTACTATTCACGCATTGTAGCAGTACTGTTCATACATTAAAAAATATTAAAAATGGATCCCACGGTACTATTTACACATTTAAAAATTATTTTGTTACAGTATTTTCAGCAACAATAAGTTGTATCCAAACGGACCCACTATCTTTCTACTGTTTTTTTGGATTTTTAGGAAATAAATAAATGGAAATAGGAAGGGATGGTAGGTACTTATTTCATTTTTTTTTTTTTTTGGATAGAGTTTCAACTTCTGGTGTCTATAGCGTCTACTTTTGATAATTCTACTCTTTATCATCAAACCAAGATACCAATTGGTTTTTGGTTTAAGCGAAGATTAAACTTCAGGTCTCTTATTTAACTATCAGAAATTTTACTAGTTGAGTTACCTAGAACCTACTATTTCGTTTTAGTTGAGTGCTAGGGGTTGCTGTTTGAGTTGAAGTTAATAATGATATGGATTACTCATTGGTAAGATATTATTATTATTGAATAAGTGAAAGAAAGAGGAGGAAATATTTCAGAATTATATAGGGCATTACAATTACAATTATAATACTTTTTTTTGCTTAATTACAAATACAATAACTTTTTTTTTCTTTTTTTTTCTTTTTTTTTTTTTGGAGTTCATACAAATACAATACCTTGCTAACTGGACTTGCATTAAATATTTACATCGCATTGCAGCCTTTATTTTTGTTCCGAGTGTCCTGATTGGCACTCTAAAGTACCAATAGGTATTTCTGCTTGGACCTATGTTTTTGAACTTTGACTTTGTTGTTATTGTTGTTGGAGTCTTTTTTTTTTTTTTTTTTTTTTTTTTTTTTTTATAACTTAAAACTTTATCCTAACGATGCAAGGGGTAAATAGGAGTTTAAGTGCTTTGAAGTACAGGGATAAAGGAAAAATACAAATTTCCTAAACCTCTTCTTCAAGGGAGAAACTACGTTTGTTAGTGCGCCCTCCCCCTCGTCTTTTTTTTTTTTTTTTTTTTTAAATTGTTTGAAGGAAGTGAGAATTGAGTTCCAATCCATATTTCACTAAATTGACCCCCATAGTTGTCCACTACATTAGGGGATTGTAGCTTCAACTTTTAGTACTTTCACTCTTTTACTGTAAGTCTGTTATCTTACTTTTAATTACTAATAGTTTTTACCATTAAAACTCCCCTACACATCAGCCAATTGGCTTGCAAGAAGCTTCACTTCTTCTTCTTCTTATTCTTTTTCTTTTTCTTTTTCTTTTTAAGTATATTAGATACAAAATAGAGATAGAGACCACAGATTACACAGGGATTGAACAAGAGATCCCATCTGTAGTCACAACAATAGATACATCAACTGGAGGCTTCACTTTTTTAATTCCCTTTCATCTGATGCTCAAAAGCCCCACATTTTCAATCTATTGAAACTCGCCCCTAGACATGGAAAAACGAATTGGAATTTGTCGACCCAACCTGAATCCGAAGAAAAGTACACAATCCAAACCCAAATTTTTAACTCAAAGTAAAAAAGAGTTGACCTATGACCCAACCCGCTTTTTTATTTTTTTTGCATGTCAAACTGATTCGACTTGGCTAACCAGTGACTTGACCTTTTTTTCAACTTTTTTTTTTTGTAATAAATATAATAAAATTAAGACATTATTAGTTTAATTTTTTGTTGTGAGCCTTATAGTGCACAACTCAAACTCAATTTGACAAATATAATGCATGTTTTTATTTTTATTTTTATTTTTTATATTAAAAAAAATCAATCATATTTTGAACATTTTTTTTGGATAATGCCATTTAAATACAATGACCTCAAGAAAAAAATTAAGACTTTTATCTAATTGCATGCAAATGAATTGAAAGATGAATGGTTGAAGCATTCTCTCACTTGAATAACTTGATAAGTAAAGATTTTTAGAGATCAAATAACAAAGTACATGTTTAGAGTTAAAAACATATATTTGAAATTATAGACATGTATGGGAAAATTATTTATTATAGACATGTATGAGAAAAGTATTTATAAGTGTGAAAAAGTAGAAGACGAAATATATCAATGAAATTTGCATAAATTATGGATGCTTAGGCTTGGAGTATGCGTTTTTTTTAACAATAATATGATATTCATAAAAGAGACTACGAATAACTAAGTAAACAATCAAACTTTGATCTATATTCTCAAATTGAAATAAAGTGCTAACCATAATTGATATTATATTATGAAATTAGTTTTCAAGATTGTTAATTTCTTATATGTTTTTATTCCTTTTCAAATTAGCTATTCAATAGGGCATTTGTAATTTTGTTATATGTTTTGGGAAGTTGATATTGTGTAGAAGTGAAACTTGTGTGTTTGTTTTAATTAGATTTTCAAAGGGTAGACTAGACCCCTTTGTGCTTGTGCTATTTGTTTTGGTTTGGTTAGCAATGTTGGGATTTGTATGGTTTTATGATTATTGAATAAGTATTAATTTGTTGAGTTGGACTCATTCTTTATATGTTTTTATTCCTTTTCAAATTAGCTATTCAATAGGGAATTTTTAATTTTGTTATATGTTTTGGGAAGTTGATATTGTGTAGAAGTGAAACTTGTGTGTTTGTTTTAATTAGATTTTCAAAGGGTAGACTAGACCCCTTTGTGCTTGTGCTATTTGTTTTGGTTAGCAATGTTGGGATTTGTATGGTTTTATGATTATTGAATAAGTATTAATTTGTTGAGTTAGACTCATTCTTGATATGAGTGCTAAATTCAAAGTAATGCATTTTACACCAAGTAATTTCCTGCATGACTTACCAGATGGCAAATACATTCTTATAAAAAAAAATGGCAAATACATTATAAAATTTTTATAAAACAAATCATGTGAAAAAATACACCTGCAATTTGATTTACTCAACAAGTTTCTAACCTGCTTAAATGACCCTTTTTTTTTTTTACCCAAACCCGTTTTCGACTAAAAAAATACCCAATTGACTTGACTCAAACCATGATCTACCCGTTTTGTCACGTCTACCCCACCCTCCCCCAAACCATTTCAAGCTCTATGCTCACGTTCTTACACATCAATCAATTCCTCCATCTTCCTTACCAAAGAGTCTTGAGCTAATATGAAGCTTAGCAAAAATGACTTTAAAAATTAAAATCTTGAAAAGAGTTAAACTCGACTCCATGTTTCATTTCTATTTATTTATCTTATGTTTTATTATTTGTTTTTTTTATTTTAAGTTTTTGAATAATATGCTTGGATAGAGAATGTAAATCCTCTCTACTAATTTTTACATTTTACTTTATACTTCACTAATCACAACTTTTCATGCGTTTTTTTTTAACTAAAGTTAAAAAATAAATAAGTAAATAAATAAATAAAAAGAAAAGAAGAAGAAGAAGAACTTATGATATACCACAATTTTGAAGTATAAACAGGGGAATTCAACATGATATACCACAATTTTGAAATATATATATAAAATATTTTTTTTACTAGTTTAATTTACCCTTTAAAATATTTTAGCACAACC
Source organism: Quercus variabilis (assembly GCA_030445155.1). Taxonomy (NCBI): domain Eukaryota; kingdom Viridiplantae; phylum Streptophyta; class Magnoliopsida; order Fagales; family Fagaceae; genus Quercus; species Quercus variabilis. The sequence goes on from CP129447.1 coordinate 38,383,504, forward strand.
TAAAACCAAACAACAACACAGATCTCTCTTTCTCTCTCTCTCCTCATTCTTATGAATCTCATCTCATCTCTCTTTTCTTTATGTCTATCTCAACATTTCTAATTCTAAAAGTAAAGAGTGAGTGTTTTTGAGCTGTGAGTGTTATTCTTTTTATAAAAATTTTTATTACATGTGTGTGAGTGTGTGTCTAACTGTCTAATATTGATTGTATGCGTTATTTTTTTTTTTTATAATGTTATTTGTGTTAATTGTGATGTGTGCATGTATAGTATAAATATAGTATAATTTTATATATTTTAATAATTAGGAAATACAGATTATTTTTTACATGTGTGTATTGTTATCATATTATAATAACCTTTTGTTATAAAGTTAGTGTTTTAAGGGGGAAAAAAAAGTAAAGTTGGTGATTGTTCAAGTATTTGATTGGTTAAGTAGATATTTAATGTATTATTTACGTACGGATGAATGTGATTGTGTTAGTCAATAATTAATACAATACCAGTGAGCTAAGTTTATTCATTTAGTTTAAAATATTTTTATAAAAGCAATGACAAATAGATAAGAATAATTGCAAATAAAAATGTTATACAAACTTAGCAAAATAAAATGGTTGTACCAAACCACATTAATAATAGGTAATAAAACTAATAAGGAACTATTTTGTATTGATTCAAAAATATACTAAAGTTCTATTTTTATTAAATTTTGTTTGATTTTAGCTTCTTAATGAGCTTCTAAAAAAAATTCTTGGAGTCTTCACTGAGTATAAAATAGAACACAAAATGTGGTACAGATGATTTATATTTTTGGATGCGTATGGTTATGAATAAATCATTTGATTCCTTTTACATGTAGCTATTTTCATGGGCTTGAATTTATACATGTATGGTTAGAGTTGAATGGAAGTAAATTTGATATCCATGCATGATGTATATATAGTAAATGGAATTGCTAGAGTCTTAATATTAGAGTCTTAATATTGATTACAAAGATTGTGGGTTCAAAGTTTGGTTTATAATCTACATGTACAAGCTTGCGTTTATATGAATTTTTTCTTATTTGAATATGGCTTTGCATGCTAGCTCTTTAGCTAGTATTGCAAATCCCATCAATCTTTAGGCTTGATTCAAAGGCAACTTTCCAAATAGTTTTTCAAATCTAATTTTTAAAAGGAAAATTGATTTCAAATTGGAGTTTGTTTTCAAAAGTAATATAACCCCCTAAAAAATTTTGTTGTTCACTAAGAATGGATAGAAGGGATCAAAACCAATTGTTCAATTTTGATTGATGTGCCCAATAGGGTTCAGCTTTGAACACAAATGAGGATCAAATTAACATTGAACTCTATTTTATTTTCTAGAATTAAACTGAAGTAATATACATGGTTAAGATACAAATGACTGCATAAAATTAGGTTAACTAATACAAATGACTGAGTAAAATTCAAAATTAGTTGTATGCATTTTTAGGCTGTTTGTATCAAGGAAAATAAATGTTAGAAAAAATTTGTTAGGACATATGTGATTCAATGTTAGGAACATATGTCACTATTTTATATAATCAGCTAATCCTTTGACAAAACACACTTTACTTGTATTTGAGTAGATCTAAGATGTGTTTAATGCTTCAAGAAACATCGTTTCAAGTTCAACTGTTAAAACCATGCAAGTCTGTCCAAGAATCAAGTAATGAAGTGCTGGATTACCAAAACTCGATAGCTAGAATCTATGGAGGTTTAAAAGCTGTTGAAGCCTGTGACTTGATAGCTAGCTCGATAAATGGCTGTCTATCGAGGTTTATGAAACTCAATTTTTCAAAACTGTTTTTCATCCAATCCATGAGTATGCGTTTAGGCTTTCTTTTCTCACAACCCTAAACATATATAAGGATTATTTTAAGGGCCGTCAAAAGTTGCACAAGTGTGAAGCAAAGTCTTGTTCATGCAAATTGTGACTGGAGATAGAATTTGCCCTAGTTCATCTTTCTCTTGAAGAAGCTACTGTGTTTGTACATCGTAGGGTTTTGTGACCAAGAAGTTTTTTGATCTTCATCGTGTGATGAACTGAAGAACTTTACAGCCAACATTCTTCTTAAGTTGGTGATTAAGTCGCATATTGGGATCCGCGCAATTAGTTAGTCACACACTGAGAGCCGTGTATTGAAAATGAGAGATTGTCATTACAAAACAAGTCCAATTGGGTATTGGGCTAAGGGTTCAACTGTAAGTTGGTATAAAGTACTAGGATTCCTTTACTTATAACCACTTGTTTTGATAATAGTGGATTCTTGGGAGTGGTGACCTTAAAATCACTTGGTGGAGTTTTTACTGTGTAGGTTTTTCTCATTCGTAAAAAAATCACCATGTCAATTTATTTTCCGCTACAGTTAGTTTAATTAGTGATTTGTTTGTGCTGCCACATGTTTTGTATGTTAATTTGATTAATTAATAAACTTGGCTAATTAATCAATTAATTCATCATAAGGGGTCAATGCATTCTTGGCCTATCAAGTTGTATCAAAGTAGGCACACTCTAATTAGGGTTAATCCTTACTGTATGATCCATTGACCCCCGTTTGTCATGAATAAAGGACAATCTCTTATTATACCTCTTTTATTTAATAGCACTAACTATGCATACTGGAAAGTACACATGAAAGCTTTCTTGTAGTCTTTATATAAGAAAGTGTGGCAAGCTGTGGAAATAGGCTGGACCAAGCCTATGGAAGCACCAACCGATTGGGATAATGCTAAGATCAAGGCAGCAAACTTCAACAGTAGGACATTGAATACTCTATTCAGTGTAGTCACGAATGAGGAATTCAAGAAGATATCCTCTACTAAAACTACTAAGGAAGCATGGACCATTCTCCAGATAAACTATGAATGAACCAAGGATGTTTTTAAGAGCTTAAAATGTTGTTTGGATCTTTGGTTGAATAGTATACTTGATTGCAATCATATTTGTGTTTTTCTTTTCGTTGAAAAACTATTTTTAAGCAATCTTGATAATCCTTGATAGTTCTTGACAGATAAGCTATCTATCGAGACCCTTCAACTGCTTTTTATCGCATTCTTGATAGCTAATTCGATCCATCGAGAAACTTTCTATCTTCTTGATATTTACCTCGATCCATCAAGCTTCTTTGTTAAGAAAACCTCTCGTTAGATCCTCGATAGCTGGTTCGATAGCTAAAAGACGCATTTTTAAACCTCGATAGCTTTCGATAGATCAAGGTTTATGAAATTCCTATATATACACGCCTCACAATTTCATACCTATTCTCTTCGATCTCTCTCGACTGATTTGAGTCTTTTCACCTCCCAAACACCTCTCACTCATTCAAAACTTCATTCCTAAGTGTTCTTCGACCTTAATCTTGCTTTTCTTCACTGATAAGGTCCTTAATCCCTCTCTTCATCATGCATTTCATGTTTTTGACCTAACTTTTGGGATTTTTGATTAAATTTAGGGTTTTTTTAAAATTAATGAAATTTTTGTGCAATTTTTGGGCTGGGTGTTGCTTCTTTGAGTTTTAAACTTCATGCATTGCATCACATGTGCATTATAACAATATTTCATGCATTTTAGATGTGTGTTTACTTTATTGCTATGTTGTGTGCTAGTAGGTTTGGATTGGGCTAAGCCCATGATGCATTTAAATTTGCATGTCACATGTTCATGCATTTTCATGTATATGTACCTTCAACTTTCTATATTTGTTATATTGTATCTTGTTGGTACTTTTCTGACTCTCTCTCTCTCTCTCTCTCTCTCTCTCTCTCTCTCTCTCTCTCTCTCTCTCTCTCTCTCTCTCTCTCTCGTTAGTTGCATCATGGTACCTAAACATAAGTCTACTCCATCCCAAAACCCTCTTCGTTTTGGGGCATCTTCTTCTTCTCCTCCATCTAACCCCACTCCCTCTCTTATCTAGTTCCGTGATGAGAAGGCCAAATCAGACTTCTTGGAGAACTTTTCACGACGCGACATTCATTCGGAACACTAAGTCATTTTGTCAGACTTTTCTGACACTGACCTACCCACTCTCCAAAGGCGAACTCACATCTCTACTCTATGAGATGCCATCTTCTTGGGGTGAGCATCAAAACACCCCTTACTCAGCCTTTGCTAAAGGACCGAGATTCCTTAACATGGTGATGACATTTATTCTTCATCTGTTGTCTCACTATAACACTATCATAGAGTCTCGTGCTCACTTTTTGTTATCCCTCATTGAGGATCTTTCTATTGATTTTCCTTCATATTTCATACTCTCCCTTATAGATGTCTATAAGGATACGGCAACTCGTGATAAGCTCATTTTTTCTTCCGCTATCATAAGGCTCTTTCGCCATTTTTTTGTCTTCTATCCTAAGTCTCCCCACTTCACATATATGTGTGTCATAGATGCAGCTATCGTTCGACGGGGCGCAACACAGTTAAGACCGAGGTAGCCCTAGACACAGATGGCAGCTCCTCTGGCATCTACTGCTCCATCCACCTCTACTCCTTCCTCTTCAGCAAGTGGAGTGACACTTGAGGCCATCATGGCACAGCTTGTGTGCATGGATGCTCGCCTTGACACTCTCAGGGATGAGTTGTGTCAGGTGAACACCCGTGTAGGTAGTATTGCACGACGACAAGCTGTCATGGGTGGTTTCACTGTCACTTCCTCTCCATCTCCGCCAGCCTCTGAGGATGAGAGTGACGATGGCTGAGGCAGTGATGATGCTGATGAGGATGATGATGATGGCTCACCTAGTGATGATGAGATGTCTACTTGATTTACTTGCCCTTTTATCACTCGTGACAAAAATGGGGAGTAATTTTGAGATGAGAGTAGTTATACTGATAGGGGAAGGGTTAGTATAAGAGATAGGGGGAGTGTTTATATGACGGATGTAGTGAGGATTCTTGTATCTTTTCTTTTCTTTCTACTTTAAATACATTATCTTTTGTACATTGATCGTGTGACCATTTGACATACATTGTACTTATATTTGGTTTATATATATATATATATATATATATATATTGATGTATGTTATTTCACTTATCTCTTCATGTGTTCTCTCTTTTCTCTCTTTATACACATGTTTCTTATTTATTGTATGCAATCTATTATTTCTATTCACACTAAGATGCCGTAATGAGTTTTGATTAAAGTGTTTCAGAAATACAAGTTGTCAAAGTCTTCTTGCCATAAACTCTCTTTTTGCAAAGTTTTTCAAGAGTTTGTGTTAGGATAGATTTTATTGTATTCAACAAGTGAGTATGAGTTGAGTGATTTATGACTTCTCTCATATGTTTATTTGTTTGTTGTGGTTTTGTCACGGATTGCCAAAGGGGGAGATTGTTAGAACATATGTGATTCAATGTTAAGAACATACGTTACTATTTTATGTAATTGGCTAATTCTTTGATAAAACGCACTTTACTTGTATTTTGGTAGATCTATGATATATTTAATGCTTCAAGAAATAAGGTTTCAAATTATCATGCTATAGTCTATATATAGAAAATCCTGCAAAATAGCTTTTGTTCTCTCTCTACAAATTTCAAACCCGTTTGAGTAAAATGTTAACAAGCTCTTACTCAATTTTCCACTAAAAGAATTGAATTACAACCTTGAAATAAAAATTGAATTTACAGAATCACAAAAAAATAAAAATAAATAAACAAATAAATTCCCTAAACCCATAACATCGTTGGCACAACAATAGATAAACTGATAAAAACAAGTTGACTTGTCATATTTGATTGAATCCTTGGCCAAAAGGAGGGAAAAAAAAAATCAAGTCAGTTAAAAGATTTGCTACTTTGCTGGAATAGGAAGAAGCAAGCCTAAATCCTAAATAGAAAGAACTTGAAGGAGACTTAGAATAAAATATTAACATATTTACTGCTCATCAGACAAAAATTGTTACATGCATATGATGCTATATGCATACCCATAGTGACAACTTAAAGAAAACGGATTTATATTCAGTAAAAATAAAATAAAAGAAGACAGTTTTAATTAATGATCACAATTTATGAGCCACCATACTGACAGACACAACCTTTTCATAAACACCACCCTAGAGGATGGATCAAACAAACAAGAGAAACACAATATACTTAACAAAATCTAGAGAAAAACCACTTCAAACTTTGAACACTAAAGCTTGACATTGATTGTTCATCCTTTGCTTTCTCAACCAACACAAGCGCAAAACAAAGCCGTCCTTTGTTTGTATTAGAAGAAGAAGCATCATCGCAAGCTTCTTTGTGGCCACGCGGAAAGACCAGAGTTGCACGACATCATCTATCTTGAGACCATTCGACTCCCGGACTTTGTTCCAAGTGGATCTCAATGCATACGTTGAACTCGTGTTGCCCGTATCCTTAGGCATGTCCCATTGAACCAAAACAACACGACCACTCTCAAGCATGGGATCGATGAATTGCACTCGTATTTCTTGCCCTGCTCTAAGCTTCTCTTTCTCTTCCTCAGTCAAGAAATCTGTCCTCACTATTTGCCTCAATAGTATTGAAAACCGATTATTACCCTTAGTTATGTCAGTCTTGAAAAGCTTTTTCTGTATCACCAACAATTTGTCACGCCCACCCATTGCTTCGATCGCGTCCTGGAACTTTATGGCAGATCAGGTGGTGGGTTTGGACCCGGTGGAATTGCAGTCTTGATTGGCAATCTTGATTTCCAAGATTGTTTCTTTTTCTTGGTTTCCAAACACCATTCATCTTGATCTCCCAATCTTACACTCTTTGAAACGGGCACAGCAGTGGTTGTGATCATGAAGGCTTTTTCTTGCTCCACAAGGATTGGCTTGTTTTTCTTGGTTTCCAACTCAAAACAACAGTCTTGATCATCATCATCATCACCCTAGTCTCCAAATCTTGATCGCTTGTTTCGAACAGGCACAGTCACAACAATAGGGGTTTCTTCTTCCACGGAGAGTGGCTTCTTGAGAGACTTTTCTTGGAAGAGCCTATGAAACTTGTGAAGTTTGTTTCTGGCTACGATTGTTGCCTCAACCAAGGCGTCAAATGGAGTCCAATTGGGAGCAATAGCATGGCCCTCCATATCATAAATACCCATGTTCTCTAACAAAGAAATATCTGTTTTCATCATCTTCTTCTTCTTCATCTCACAACTTTCCCTTCTTCTTTTAGTTGAACCCATAACTATAAAGAATAGTAAATACTAGAAAACACAGAGAGATTAAAAGAAAACAGTGATGGCTTTTTTGTTTTCTCAGGAGCGAGAGAGCAATGTTTTGTTATGAGAATCAAGAGTTAACAACTAGCAATATATATAGAGGAAGAGAGCAATATTGGGTTGTAGCTACGAAGTATTTCCTAGTGAAACTCTGAATACAAAATTTCCTAATCCATTTTGGCGAAGGAAAAGGATTTAAACTAAAACTCTACCAGTCTTGTGACCGTTGTTTTTCTAGGGTCGGTTGGATGGGATGTCAGATGTGATCCTTAGAGGACGACCAGCCGTTTTTATTAAAATTATTATTTTAAAGGGACAACAAAACACCGTTTTATAAATAGACTGCATGGTTAAGCTGAAATTGTTTAAGCAGTAAAAACGACAGGTCGTATAGAAACAACTTTAGTACTCGCTGTATTGAAGATGAATGATGTGGGTACACACTATCTCTTTGTTATTGAGTGGTAAGTGTTGTTGTTTGAGTTGGAGTTACTAATGATGTGGATTGTTCATTGGTAAGTGAAAGTGAAATAAAGAAGAGGAAATTCAAAATTATTTAGGGTCATTACAATTACAATTACAATACCATTTTTTTTTTTTTTTTTTTTTTTTGTGTATGTAAATTAATAGAACACATCCAAATATATCAATTTCATCTTTTATAAGGTATCCTGAATACGATGGAAACTTGATCTGCAAACGCATTCCAACTGATGTTGACATTCCTGGGGTTTGTTTATCCTCCACAACAATAATTGTTATGTAAAATACACATACACGCATATATTTGTTTGACTGACACAGAATTATTGATTGAAGTATGATTAAGAATAGCCAAGAGCCTTGCAGCTTAATTGGTTAGTATCTCCTGGTATTTTAAATAGAAACATTCAGGGTTCAAATTCTCTCTCCCCGTTTGTAATTATCAAATTATAATTAAAAAAAATAGAGTGATCCCAGTTGCATCTATTGAATATTGTACAGAGATTAGTTCTCTGTTGTTGACTCTTCAATTGTTTTTGTAATCTAAATTCTAGCAATGGACTTGAGTCAAAATAACCATCACTTGGTAATATCTTAATTTTTGTTTATTGTGTTTCTCTCCTTTGGTATTACTCTTGCCAAAACTGATTGACTTCATTGTTGCTATTTTACCATTCATTTCACTAGTTTTCTTTCTCTTATTTTTGTTGTTTTTTGTTTAATTGGGACTGGACATATTTGGTTGCTATGATAGTTTGTGCAAACTTCAACTGATCATCATTTTTATTGTGCAGATTGACACTGCATTTCAGGTACCAACTAGTTTTACGCAGTCGGCCAGGGAGTTTTTAATCTACATATTGCTTTATTATATGTGAAATTTTTTGTATTCTATCAATTGGAAAAGATAACTGTTCCTTTCCGTTTTGTTATGCTGTTCTTTTCCTTGTCCAGTGTGCCCTCTTTATACCACCATCTATGGACAAAGGCGAATTTGAGTTACTACATTTGCGTGTTTCTTGAAGTAAGGTATTTTGATTCCATATGTACCAACTGTTTTGTTTTCAGAAATCTGTTATCTGCATTTGCCCATATTGCAACATCCAATTTTCTCATTCTTAATTGATGGATTTCAATTTCGAATGTATTTGTTATATTTGTTTTGCACTGCCTCCCATGGCAATGTCATTAATGATTATATTGGATAAACGAATTTAAAGAGAAGGATTTGTATTTCAATCTTTAGTTTAAATGACTTGAATAGTGTATTAGACAACAATTTTTATCTATGCATGAAATTTATCCAATTGAACCATTAATTTTATTTTAAAATTTTCAAGGCTAGTTCCAACATATAATTTTACTTTTAAATTTCCACATTTCAATAATGTAAACAGTAATCGTATTTGCAGTACAAAATATGAAATATGTTTATATTATGAAGGAAAAATTGATTAGTAGAAATAAGGCTAAAAAAATTTTTAAATCCCAATTGATGGAAAGAATGCTTAAACGAGGGATTGAGGTCTGCATGTTTTCAGAAAAAGGGTCATTGAAGTTTGTAAGTCACAGTGATTGGGGCAAAATTTTAAGCCTAGAAGTTAGAAAAATTCATATTCAAATTTCCAAAAATGAGCTTCACAAACACATATTTACTTTAAATTAGACTAGGATAGAATTTCTATCTTGTAAAAAAAATAAAAGGCCAAGAAGTATTTGTTGCTAGCGATTATAAATTTGAGGGCTACTCACTTAGGTATTTTTCTTTCCCTCATTTTGACCAGTTTATTTTTCTAAACTTTGCACTACCTTTTGCTTTGAATTTAATTATTGTAAGTTTTTTCAGCTAAGCATATGCCCCAGCTCAGGAGGCGCCAAAAGTGAAAAGGGCGTGCCTAACATGGTCCCTTGTTTTACGTACATGGCGCACACCTTATCTTTTTTCCTTTTTTCTTTTTGAGAAACAGGCCAAACCGGCCAGGCTATTTTATTGCTAGAAAATCATAAATAAAATGCTCATGAATGTCAGGAGGATCAAATTCCAACCAAACTAAAACAAGAAAAAAAAAATTCTCACTCTCTGAGCTAGAGTATGAGCCAAAAGAAAAAAATTGTAGAGAACTAGCTGAAAACATAATGTTTTTAATCAAATGACCCACTAAAAGGTGGTGGAAAAACTTATTTTTAATTGCCAAGATCGAAGTTTCAGAATCTCCTTCAAAGATAGAACTGCCCCAAGCCAAGCTCTTGAAGAAAGGTGGCTACTCTTCGCGCTGCAATTGTTTCCAGAACAACAATAGACGATGGCAGAGGGATGATCTCGGATAATGCCGCCAGAGCTTCACCCAAGGAGTTTCGAACAACGACTCCGATACCTGCTACATCCAAGTCTTCAAAAACAGCACCGTCAAAAAGGGTTTTTACTTTTAGAGTGCTCAGGTTAGGCGGTTTCCAGATAGTTTGTTTTGGTGGTTGCATGATGACAGGTTTGCCACGGAGCTGCTGAAATTCCTAAAGGTACTACTGTGCCAGGTCTTAGAGTTTATCCCGCCGCATCACTGCCTCTTTAACTTGGCTTTTGTTTCGACGTGTCCATAAAAACCAACAAATTGTGATGAATAGCTCTACTCCTCGTGAGTTTTGTAACGCCAACCTGAAAAGATCAACAAAAGATAATAATAGGGGCGACACAGCTCGCAACTCCTCAAAACATTTTCCCCGAACCAAGCCGATATTTTCACAACTCTGGAGAGCATGAAACACAATTTCGAGCTCTTTATTGCAGCTAGAATAGGTGGGTGATTGAACAACCTTTTGTTTCACTAGATTATCCAAAGTCGAGAGAGAATTTGTGCAAGCTCGCCATGCAAAAGTTTTTATTTTGTTTGGGACTTTCAGTTTCCACAGACCAGTCCAAAATTTTTTGTTTTCCCCAGAGTCTGAAACCGAAGCCAGCTCACTATTTTCCATTTCTCGAAGAAGTTGGTAGCTCGTCTTAACTAAATAATTCCCATCCCTTGTCTTTGGCCAGATTAAAATGTCTTCTTAAGGGGTGATACATACAAGGATAGATTTTATTTTCTGAGCTTCAAAAGGCAGAAAATATTTATCTATCAACACCCAATTCCACCAACTCGAATTTTCCACAAAGAGGTCAGTGACCACCGCGTCTGCTAGTATATTCGAGATTGAGGAAGAGATCTTACCCGAACCTGCACCTGGCAGCCAACAATCAGAATATATATGGGTAGTAAGCCCATTATAGATTCTCCACCTGGCCCCTACAACCACTACTTTACGGGCACTCAAAATACTGCGCCATGCATAGGAGCCCGACTTGACTTAAGCTAAAAAATGTCACTTGAAGTGATAAGTCAAAAATGAATTGACCCCTTGTGATGAAATTAATTGATTAATTAGCCAAGTTTATTAATTAATCAAATTAACATGCAAACACGTGGTAGCACAAACAAATCACCAATTAAACTATGTATGCAATAGAAAATAAATTGACACGGTGATTTGTATACGAATGGGGAAAACCTACACAGCAAAAACTCCACTGGGTGATTTTAAGGTCACCACTCCTGAGAATCCGCTATTATCACAATAAGCAGTTACAAGCAAAGGAATCCTAGTACCTTATACCAACCTACAGTTGAACCCTTACCCCAATACCCAATTGGACTTGTTCTGTAGTGACAATCTCTCCTTGTAATGCACGGCTCCCAATACGTAACTAACCAATTAATGATGGAATCTATAGTACTTGTTCTTGTCTCTTTTTTTCGCTGGAGTACTGATTGGTTTTGGCCATTGCAAGGAGGGATCGTCCCTTATCTACATAAGGACCTGCTTAATTGGCATTATTAGAAGAGCAAAGTTAGTGAACTTTGGCTTCCTATTCGGAAGTTCCTTCTTTTTCCCTGTACTTTGCCCGACACTTCTCGTCTCTTTCTTCTTATCGTGATTACTGGTTGTTCCTTCGTCTTTCTTCCTTTCATTTCTTTTGCGAGCACTGCGTCTTTTACATTCATGTACTTTTGAGCTTTTCAAAGCAACTTCGCGACTATTTTTGGTGGACTTTTAGTGATTAAGAATAAGAAATCCTCGAGCAACAACCCTGCTTGGAAAGTTATTAGGATGACTTGATCTTCAGTTTCGTCTACCTGCAGGAGGTCCTTATTGAATTAGGTAACATATTGTTTTAGTGATTCTCTTTCTACTTGTTGAATGTTGAGAAGATGGCCAGTTGGCTTTTTGTGTCTTTGCCTCCTTATGAAATGACGAACAAAACCCTTGCTAAATTGTTTGAAATCTGCAATAGTTCCTAGGGGTATCTTGCTGAACCATACTCTGGCTGCTCCCTTCAATGTTGTTGGGAATGCCTTACACATCACCTTGTCTGGGGTCATTTGCAATAGCATCAGTTTCTTGAATGATTCAATGTGATCCAAGGAATCCTTGGAACCGTCATACAGCTCCAACTATGGGAGACAAAATTTTAGTGGGAGGGTACAGTTTAGTACTTCAGTAGTAAATGGTGAGTCCGTCCTTTGAAACATCCCATTCAAATTCTTCCCGCCTTTGTCCTTCATGGAACTTTTTAACTCATCCATCTCCTTCCTTATGTTGCGAAACTCATTCTCCATCCTAGAAGAATCTTCTCCTGAGGTCCTATCTTGCCTGTTGGCTTGAGAGCTTGATTCTTCTTCATTCTGGTTTTCGCCTTTTCACTGATGTTCTACATTTTGGGATTTCATTGTCTTTCACAGCTCTTCATTCTACCGAGTCAGCTCTTCCACATTAGACAAGAGGGCCTGGATATGTTGTTGTTACATAACTTCTTCTTGTTGTGCGATTTCTTATTCCATCTCATACTTCAAGGAACTCTTTTATCACTGGGAAAGATAGCTTGAATGATTAGCGTCCCCACAGACGACACCAAACTAATGATGCAAAAAATCAGTAGTTGAGCTCCTCGTCGTAGCGGATGGACGAAGCTGTGATTGGGGTCGTCTTTGTTGAAGGAGAACCTGTAAAATGAACTGGATGGAAGAGTAACACGCCAGTGTGGCGTTAGCCAAACCTCCTCCAATGCTTAAGTCAATAAGGGAGAAAGATTTTAGAGAGAAATAGACTAAAGAGTGATTTTCATAGAGTATTTGTGTGTATCTTTTACTTCTGTTGCTTTTTCTTTTATAGTTGTATGCCTCATTAACGAGCAATGAATCGTTGTATTTATGCTCAACGACTAGTGCATTACAAAATCCTTATCTGAAGTTCACAGCTCATCCTGTGACCGTTGCTTCGTCCATTACGCTTTGTCATCAATAAGCGAAATAATTGCGTGGCATCGTCTCTTGGTTAATGTTGGGTTCGGCTTAATGATGATGGTAAATTTCTGACTCGTCACCTATAATACACTTGAATGGCATTTTATAGAAAATACACTAAGTTTCTTTCAATTCCAGATCATCTAGCCAAGCTTATTATGAACATGGTTCGCTCAACTAAATTCAATGTAACAGAGAATGGAATTAACCTCCTAGAATTTGTTCCTTCTAGGGGAATTCGACAAGGCGCCCCATTATCTCCTTATCTTTTTATTTTATACCTTGAATGGCTCTCTATCATGTTAGAAGAAGCTACTTGAAACCATTTAATTATCCCTATTTTGTTTCGGAAACAAGTAAAAATATCTCATTTGTTTTTTGTAGATTATATTTTTGTATTCACTAAAGTAACTCATTCTTGTTGTCTTCATCTCAAAGACATTCTAGATAAATTTTGTAGTTGCTCTGGCCAATTGATTAGCACACCTAAATCCAAATTATTCTTTTCATCTAATCAGGCACAAGGAAAAAGATTGTAAATTTGGTATTTTAAGTATATCCACTACAAACCAAATAGGAACATACTTAGGTACCCCCATTTTTATATCAAGAAGAGCTCATACCAATTTTTTATTGATGAAACTAGAAATAAGATTGAAGGAGGGCAAACCAGGTACTTATATATAGCTAGGAGAGTTAACATTGATTAAATCCACAACAAATACATTTCCTATTTATTCCATGCAAACTACTTTTACTTCTTGAAAAAACTTGTAAAGAAATAGATAGATTAAATCGAAGTTTTCTTGTGGGAAAACTCTACCCATCACTGCACGTGTCATACAATATCTTGGGCAGTGATCCAAAAAACCCAAAACTGGAGGATTTGGTATTGTTACCACTAGACATAGGAACCTAGCTCTACTTATGAACCAAGCCTAGCATTTATGAACAAATCCAGACTCCCCATAGGCCAAACTCCTTAAAGCCAAGTATTTTCCTAATAACACCCTAATGGATACCCACTCCTTTAGAAATTCATCTCATATTTGGAAAGCTTTTTATATAGGTGGTAAATGGCTATTTAAAGGTTTGACATGGCTAATGGGGGATGGATGCCTTATAAATGTATGGCGTGATAATTGAATACTAAGGGGACCTCTTAAGTATCGTATTGAGGCCTGATGGTCCTTTATCCCATACAAAAGACAAAATTAAAGTAGAATTCATGCATCTGGAAGGTGCATTGAATCTAGAATCCTTAACCATTCAACTACCTAACTAAATCAATTAACTTATTAGAGGTATTCCTTTGGCACAATACCATATCCAACTAGATAAATTGATTTAGCCAAATAGTAATGGCCAGTGTACTGTGAAAGAAGCGCCCAAATTCATATACGCACATTAATTAAGAGATTCAAATTGATAAAAGTGTGTGGAATTGGATATGGAAAACCCCAATATCCACAAAAAAATCAAATTTTTATATGGAAATGCACCCATAACAGATTACCAACACGTTCCTCTATTGCTCACCACCAACATGGTATTGGTCCTGAGTGTCTCTAATGTCTAAATCTTGAAAACACTTTACATGTCATTCGAGACTACCCCTGGGAAATGGAATTTTGTATTGCTCTCCTGGGACAACAAGAAATATCTTTTTTCCATAAATCACTGGTAGAATGGTTACACAAAAATCTAACTAATATATCTCCTCGCTCTTTTCAAATGATGCCTTGGAATATTCTAATTTCTTATGGAATTTGGCAACTTTGGCTATCTAGGAATAATAGGATATTCAATCCTCCTTCTGAAACACTAAACCAGCTAATGCACAAAACTTTACATTTAGCTGCATAATTTTATCATCTTGCATATAATAGAAAAACAAAAGGAACAAAAGTCACTAAAATAATATCTTGGCGTCCTCCACAACCCCCTTTTGTTGCTTTAAATACATATGGTAGTTCCAAAAATAACCCTGGTAAAGCAAGAGGTGGAGCTATATTAGGAGACAGTCAAGAAAGATGGATAAAAGGTTTCTCAATTCACATAGACACTGCCTCAAATAATATTGCAGAAATATGAGCTGTTAAATATGATTTAAAAATAGCTTGGGATTTAGGATATAAACATATAAACCTAGAAATTGACTCACAAATTCTCCTCAATTGGCTAACAACATATGCTGTTCTGGCACCAGAACTTTCTGTTTTGATTTTGGATTGCAAGATGTTGCTCGAACAAGAATGGATCATCCTTCCACGTCATTTCTTCCATGAAGCAAATGGCATGGCAGATAAACTAATAAAGAGGGGACAAGAGCACCGGCCAATGCAATTTCAGAGAATATAATAAATGTACAAAATTTTTTTATGTAAAATATATGTGTGTGATATTTTGCAACTGGGCACTCCTCGCAATTGCCCAATGGACAATACTTGTAACAATGCTCCTTAGTTAATAAATAAATCTTCTTTCTTATTTTTTTTTTTTTAAACAATTATTATGCTTTCTGATGCTATATTTTGGTTTACTTATTTTTCATTTGCTTGATCTAATTAAAGTTTCTATATGTGTTGTGAGGTTGTGATCTATATGTCTTTGTGACTTTAATTTATCTGAATATCTCCAACTTTATATTGACCTCACTATATGCACACCGACTGGTCATCAACAATGGTACTCAGATCTTCTGCATCACATGTGATATTTTTGAAGTTGAGTGGTGTAATTTTTATTTTTTCGAACCCATTTTTGGTTGTAGTGTTGAGGCTCATCTTGTGTAATTCGCATTAGCTTTGCACTAGTTCTTAGTATTGGACAGTTAGTCACATTGCTTATTTTTTACCTTGCAGCATGCTCAAGATCCAATGAAAAATAGCAATTCAAATAAGGAATCAGAGGAAGATAGAGATGAATCTGATGAAGAAAGTGAGGAAGAACCCTCCAAGAAAAATGTAAATTTACCTACTCTATAGTTGTGTGTTTCTATATATTCGTGTTTTGGTTGAATGATACTGATGAAATATGCAGTGATGATATAAGACAACTTGAGGATATTTTTTTGCTGAAGTACCATGCTTGGAGTTACCAAATCGAAGTTACATGGTCCATGAATACATGCATGTGTAATTTACCAATAAAAAAAAAAAAAAAACAATAGTTAGGGATATTTTGCTTAATTTTGTTTATTCAATCAGCTAGAATAATCATCTTAGGGCATACCATTTAAAAAGTTGATATAAGTGCTTAAGCTCTATAATATCAACTTTCATCGTAGACATTTTAGTCTTCAAATATAGCTTTTGTCCTTATTAATGCTCAAACTCCTTAACTTCTGGAACAAAAAATTGATGTGGAAATGGCGGATGCTATGTCACCAAAGACCAAGTAGACTGATTCAAAATCTGAGAAGAAAAATGTAATTGACTATTATGCCTGTGGCCTGTCCTCTAAAGCAGACAAATAGATTGTGTTACCCCACAGGGCCACAATAGCCATGTTCAAAATTAAATTAAATGAACACTATGAAACTTTTATTACTTTGGTTTGACTTGACTCATTTATAGCCTTAAAGAAGTGTTTATGGTTTAATAGGAAACCCAAAGAAAGGAACCAAGTCTTTCAACCGACTTTTGGTTCATACCTTCTCCACTAGACATTGAAAATCATGAGAAGTTTCGGTTGTTTAATGGAAAATCACAAATACTCACCTAAATCGGTAGGTCCCTAAATTTTCAAAATATCACAAATAACCAAGTTGAGTTAAGTAAGCCAAATATTAAAAGATCAAAATTGGTTCTTTTCTTTTTTTAACAAACATGATCCAAGTGTTCACCACCAAACTAAATTATAGGTTCTAGATTATATTCTTATCAAACAACTTAGGTTTTATCATGAGTCACTTGATTAAGTTAATCTTTCAGTATTTATAGTATACAACAAGACTAAAAATTTTCATCCCTTCACAAATCCATATTAATAATTAATAAGTAAATTATAGTTAAAATTATTTTATTTAAATTAATTAGATAAAATGATTTTAGTTTATAGACTTACACAAATTAAATTCACCAAAATTATATTGTTAAAAATCACAAACAATAATATGATATCACATGAAGTTATTATAATCTTACATAATACAATCTCAAATCTATATAAGTATTTTTCTTTTAATACATATAAATATATTATAATATATTTACCTAATTGAGTCTCATACTTACAAGTTTGTTCACAAACACATTATATTGGAGCATTTTAATATTAAGATAAATTAATTAAATAATAAGCTAATAACTTGAATGGAAAAATTAAAGTTTTATATGATAAATGAGTCTTAAGTAAGAAGTTAGCAATTTAGTAAAATAAAATAAAATAAAAAATTTGATAGGATATTTAGTAAAATAATTGAATTCATATTAAAAAGGAAAAAAAGAGTCCCTTTTTTAAAATAGTAGTCATATAGTGGGGAAAGAGAAGGGAAGGTGGGGCTATATTAATTTTGCAAGGAACATCAGGAGACGTTGCTGCATAGTCTTTGGCTGTGTGATCAAGCTCAATTTGTGTGGAAATCTAATCCGGGTTTTGCTACTTTGTTCCAGAAACCGTATCAGTCTTTTATTGACTTGCTTGAGGCGGTGATGCAGAAGGGTATGAAGAAATGAAAGAATTGGGAAAACTGAATTACTTCATTAATTTAGCTTATGACTATATATATACATGATTATGTCCACTGAGACTGAAACAAAGAGCTTAACAAACTAATCCAACTGCCTAACAACCAATCTCACATGTGACCAAACTAATCTACTCACGTGTGAACACTAATAACAGATCCAAAAATAAAACTAAACTACAAGTCATATTATTTACAATTCAAAACAGCTACTGAACGACAAGAGCATCAGATATGGCTTCTTGAACTTCAGCTATGCATGTTGAACCTCGTTGCTTCTGCTCTAACTGCTTGCCTTGATCTTGATACTCCCCCTCAAGATGGACTCCAGGTGGATAAATGTTAATAAGACCCATCTTGGACAAAAGCTCTGAAAATTGTTTGTGACTCAGAGCCTTAGTGAGTAAGTCTGCCAATTGGGACTGTGTTCTGACATGGATGAGCTTGATAACTCTCTCCAACACCTTATTCCTCACAACATGGCAGTCAATTTCTATATGCTTCGTTCGCTCATGAAATACAGGATTGGAACCTATGTGGAGAGCTACTTGGCTGTCACAAAACAGCAATGCTTCTCTATTGTGATTGACTTGAAGATCCTTCAACAAATAGAGAATCCAAACAATTTCACAAGTTGAAACAGCCATTGCCCTATACTCCGCTTCTGCTGAGGATCTGGAAACAGTGAATTGTTTCTTTGATTTCCATGAAACCAATGATTCTCCAATGAATATACAATATCCAATAATAGACCTTCTAGTATCCGGACATGAAGCCCAATCAGAATCTGTAAATCCTTTTACATGCAACTCTGAACTTGCTGAGAAGAAAATCCCTTTACCAGGTTCACTCTTTAAGTATTGCAAAACCTTAAGTACTGCCTCAAGATGTGGTTTTCTTGGTTTAGCTATAAATTGGCTTAGTTTATGAATTGCAAATGTGATATCAGGCCTAGTAATGCTTAGGTACAGCAACCTTCCCACCAATCTTCTATACTACCCTGGATCATCAAGCAATAAGCCTTCATGTTTGCTAAGCTTTAGATTCAAATCCATAGGAATTTTGGCAGGTTTGCAACCAAGAAGTCCTGCATCCTCCGAAATCTCAAGTGCATATTTCCTTTGACACAAAGAGATTCCTTTGGCTGTTCTAGCTACCTCCAAACCAAGAAAATATCTCAATGCACCTAAACCCTTCAACTTGAATTTCTGATTCAGCATCACCTTAAACTGATCAACTTGCTCTTTGTCATTGCTTGCTATAAGAACATCATCAACATAGACTAATAAAACAATGAAAGAAGCTCCTTGTTTCCTGGTAAAGAGTGAATAATCTACTTTGGATTGAATGAAGCCAAGCTGAATTAGTGTGGTTGAGAATTTAGAGATCCACTGTCTTGATGCCTGTTTAAGACCATAAATGGACTTGTTTAACCTGCATACAAGCTGCTCCCCATGCTCCCCCTTGCTGTGAAAGCCAGGTGGAAGAGCCATACATACTTCTTCATGTAAATCACCATGAAGAAAAACATTATTTACATCAAGTTGGCTAAGAAACCAGCCCTTCACAGTAGCTACTGCCAAAACACATTTCACAGAAACCATCTTAGCAACAGGGCTGAATGTCTCAAGGTAATCTAAACCCTCATTTTGGGTAAAATCCTTTGCAACCAACCTAGCTTTATACCTCTCAACAGCTCCATTAGCCTTATACTTAATCCTATATACCCATTTGCACCCAATAGGATGTTTATCATGAGGCAAAGGAGTGATAGTCCAAGTATTGTTTGGTTCTAAGGCTGCAATTTCAGCATCCATAGCATCTTGCCACTTAGGATCAGACACTGCTTGTGAAAAATGTTTAGGTTCTATGGTGGTACAAATGGAGCAACAAAAGGATTTGTAGGTGGAAGATAAATTGTCATAAGAGAGGTAAGATGAAAGAGGATAGGAAGTACCTAATTGGAGCTGATTGGAATGTGATGCTGATGAAACTTGGTTACAATGATAAGCCTTAAGATAGGATGGAGGTTTAGGCACCCTATTAGACCTTCTAGGAACATCAGTGGGTTCAACTGGAGTAACAGAAACAGCATGCTCAAGTATGTCAGGAACAACATGATCAAAAGCATCAGGAAAAGCTTGATCATTTGTGTCAAGATCATGATGTATCTGTACAATGGAATCAGTACTGACAGAAAAGATAGGATCAAGAAAAGTTGGGGAAATGGAATGAAAACTAGGCAAAAGAATTAAGGCAGAAGGAGGAAGGGAAGTGTGTGAGGCAAAAGGGAAAACCTTTTCATGAAAAATTACATCTCTAGAAATAAAAATGGAATGAGATTGAAGATCAAGCAGTTTGTAACCTTTGATATTAAAAGGATACCCTAAGAAAACTGACTTCCTAGCCCGAAGAGTGAACTTGTGTTTATTTGGAGTAACATCAGTAGCAAAACAAAGGCAGCCAAAAGTTCTGAGATGAGAATAAGAAGGAACTTGATTGAAAAGGACCTCATATGGGAACTTATGTTGCAGAAAAGGAGTAGGAAGTCTATTGATCAAATAGACAGCTGTGGGAATGCAATCTCCTCAGAAAACAAGAGGAATGTTGGACTGAATTTGTAGGGCCCTAGCTGTTGCCAAAATATGCTGGTGTTTCCTCTCCACAACTGAATTTTGTTGTGGAGTGTAAACACAGCTTTGTTGATGAATAATGCCTTTAGAATTGTAGAAATCAAGCATGTTAAACTCTAAGGCATTATCAGTTCTGATGGACTTAATTGTGGTTTGAAACTGAGTATGTACCATATTGTAAAATGAAACAATCAAAGGCCTAACTTCTGATTTTGCTTTCATAAGGAAAACCCAAGTAGTTCTTGATGCATCATCTACAATGGTAAGAAAATATCTATGTCCAGCAGTGGTGGGAATGGAAAAAGGTCCCCAAACATCCATATGAACAAGATCAAAAGATTGAACAGCTCTTTTATTATCAAAGGGAAAGGGTAGTCTCTTTTGCTTTGCCAAAGGACATACAACAGAGTCTTTAATACAACAATTTTGCAAGAAAGGAAAAAGATGACCTAAAGAATGAAGTTTATTATCAGATGGATGTCCTAATCTAGAATGCCATAAAGAATACAAATTGGCAGAAGAAACAGAAGAAGAAAAAGCAGTAGAAGAGCTGAACTTATTCTTGAGAAGAAAATCATCAAGAGACTTGGAAGCTGTGGAAAGGCTAAAACCTTGTAACAAATAGAGTCCATCATGCATTCTGGCCATTCCAATCGTGTTCCAAAGGGGCTGAGAATGAGTTAAGGCACTGACAGAGATCAAATTAAATGAAAAAGAAGGCACATACAAGACATTTGTGAGGGTAATGTGTGAAGAAAGTTTAAGTGTACCAACATGAGTCACAAGAGCAGCCTCTCCATTAGGTAATTCAACCATAGAATTAGAAATTGCAGTAAAAGAAGTCAACAAATGCATTGAACAAACTATGTGATCTGTAGCACCAGTATTTATAACCCAAGTTTCAACACCAAAAGCTTTTCTATTCACAACCTTAGCAAAAAAGACTGAATGTGGTGAAGAAATAGTACCTGCTACTGCATTGGATGGCAAAGATGTAGCATTAACCATATGAGGTTCTAGAACTGATGAAGTGTGATAAACTCCAATCAAAGACAGAAGCTGTTCATACTGATCAGGGGTAAATGCAGGTGCTTTAGCAGTGGCAACATGAGTAGAATCAACAATTAGAGCTAAGCATTGACCCTAAAACTGATTTGCAATTGATGAAACTTGATGAGCCATCATATTTCTGTTCTTAAATTTGTAACCCGATGGGAAACCATGCAGCTTGTAGCACTTATCCACAGTGTGACCCAACTTTCCACAGTGAGTGCATAAAGGCCTTTCCTTTCCTTTCCTTTTGGATTGTTGCCTGAGCTCTTGGCCAAAACAATAGACTCAACTCTAACAGAATTGACAACTGATTTCTGCATTTCCTCTTGGATGAACAAAGAATGGGCCTTGTTAACAGAAGGCAGTGGATCCATAAGCAAAATTTGTGTTCTGACTTGAGAAAACACATCGTTAACTCCCATAAGAAACTTCATTGTTGCTTCTTTTGCTTGTAGATCCTTCAACCTTTGATTAACATTGCATACACACTTGCCATAAGTGCATTGGGGAAATGGACTAAGATTCTGAAGCTGATCCCACAAGACCTTAAGCTGAGTGAAGTAGTCAGTGAGTGATTGTTCTCCCTGATGAATCTCAGCAATTTGCTTCTGGATATTGAAAACCTTGGTCCCATTCCCTTGACTGAAGGTGTCTCGAAGCTCAGTCCAAATCTCAAAGGCAGTATCTCTGTAAATGATACTACCCTGAAGTTTTGGTGATACTGAGTTAGTAATCCAAGTACCAACTATGTTATCAGCACGAATCTATGCTTGAATAGCAGTTGGTGAATTCACGAGTGGAGAAGAAATGGTTATGGATCCATCTATAAAACCAAGTTTATTCTTACCAATCAAAGATTTCCTCACCGATCTCGCCTATGCAGAATAGTTCTCTTCTCCAATCAAAAGCTGAAAAGAAAGAACAGCTCCTGGATTTTCTCCAGGATGTAAGAACAGAGGATCATTGAAATTATATGATTCTCGTGAGGAAGATGAAGATTCAGTGTTAGTTGTTGGTGCATCCGCCATTGAAGCAAAAGGAAAAGCTTAAATCCCTGAGATTTTGAGGAAGCTTGAGAAAGCCGAAAGAAAATCGTGAAAGGATTTGAAGAAAGCTTGAGAAACAACAATGGCGAAAAGAAATCCCAAATTCGTAAACCCTAGAATTCTAAGCCTCTAGAGAGCTCTGATACCATATGAAGAAATGAAAGAATTGGGAAAACTGAATTGCTTCATTAATTTAGCTTATGACTATATATATACATGATTATGTCCACTGAGACTGAAACAGAGAGCTTAACAAACTAATCCAACTGCCTAACAACCAATGTCACGTGTGACCAAACTAATCTACTCACATGTGAACACTAATAACAGATCCAAAAATAAAACTAAACTACAAGTCGTATTATTTGCAATTCAAAACAGCTACTGAACGACAAGAGCATCAGATATGGCTTCTTGAACTTCAGCTATGCATGTTGAACCTTGTTGCTTCTGCTCTAACTGCTTGCCTTGATCTTGATAAAGGGTTCTCATTTTTGGGTTGCATTGTTCTGCACCATGGCTTAGAGCTTATGGCAGCGACGCAATAGGATTAGGAAGAAGCAACCCTCTTGGAGTCTTCACAAGTTGGATAGTCGAGCAAAGGATTATGTCATGGAATTTCTCAATGCGAATCATCAATCATCACAGGTTGCTACTCAGCGTGTTCAAGTGAAATGGTCTCCACCGTCGGAGTCGGTATATAAAGGTAACTTTGATGCTTCTAGATGTGCGGGTATTGGAGTGGTGTTCCGTGATTTTTCAGGGACAAATTATCGCTGCGTTGAGTCGCAAAATTCCTCTGGTTCAATCGGTGGAGCTGGCAAAGGCCATGGCTGCCCATCGTGCATTGGTATTTGCTAAGGAGCTTAGGCTGTTTGATGTGGAGATAAAGGGGGGTTGTGCAAGGGTTCTTGCTGCCCTGAATATGTTGAGGAGGTGCATCACTTTATTTGGTCATGTGATTGATGATTCTAAGAGTTTAGGGCCATCTCTTCGGTCTTGCAAGTTCAGCCATGTTTGACAAGAAGGGAATAGGTTAGCTCATGCTTTAACTAGGAGAGCAGTTTTATTTGTAAACGCAGATGAATGGGTAGAACCCCTACTTAATGATTTGGATAGTGTATTCTAATCGGATTTGGTTCAATAAAATTCTCTTACTTTTTTCAAAAATATATATATATATATATATATATATTAATTTATAAGTTTTGAATTTCTTTGATTTGATTAATATTTTAATTTTTCTCCAAAAATATCAATATATTAATTTATATCAATGTAGGAGAAATAAGTTCAACCCATGCACGCGGAAGAAGGTGAGGGAATGAGCTATGAAAATTCGGTTTGGGATGAGCCACTTTTACTCCAGAATTTGAGAAATTCATTACATTCTAGAGACTAAAGATTTAAGTCTCGTTTTTTACCGTTGTTTAAACAACAGTTTTCTGTATTTAAACAGCATTACATGTATTTTCACACTTTTCACCCACACATATTTCCAAAAAATACAACTTTACTAAAAATCTCTTGCTCTAAATTTAATTGCTTTGAAGATTCTTTTTGTGTTAGGGTTTTATCTTTTGTTTACAGATAGGTAAATTTTCTAGCTCATAATATTTGCCAGTTACGTTATTTAATGTAATTGGGATATATAGGTCTTTATCCCAGAGGATTGAGAGATTCAATTTGGAATTAGGAGCATTTGAGAGATCTTAGCAAAGAGAGCATTCCAAACTCACTCAATTTAAACGACATTTGCACGCCTTAATTTCAATGTTATTTATTTGTATTTCCACCATCATGTTATTATATTTAAATGAATTTGACTTGCTGCTAAAATAACAAATTTTTCCCAAACCAAGCTCATAATGTACATGAACAAGTACAACTCATTTCGATTTTTAGCCCTATCCTCGCAAATGATTCTAGAGAGCAGTGACATTTGAGAAACAACTAAGAGCTTTAGAAAGAAAGGCTTAATTTACGATGTTACAAAACCTCTCGAAGGCATCTACATCCTCATATGTCCAAGTGTCCAAGCAAGCAAAATGTTTATAGACACTACTCTCTTTAATAACTATTGACAAGGATAATCACAATAGTGTCAATAGTGGACCCAAGTAAAAGTAACGTTTCTCTGGTCACAATAGGTCATATCAATAGTCATGAAAAACATTGTGTCCCTAACATTACTCAATTTTGGCCATTAGTAAACCAGATTTCAGGTGCCAAAAACAAATTGAAGTTAAGCTCTTACCTAAGTCTCCAAATATAAATATAGATCATGTCCATGAAAGTCGGTGAGTTAAACTGATAAATTGCTGATAAATTACAAAGAACGAAGAAATTTTGAAAGAGTATTATGGGAACATGGTAAAAGATGAATTCTACATTAACATAGAGCTATAGATAGGTCTAGGTTAATACTATGTTTTCCAGAAGATGAGCTGGAGCAATCTTTATAATAAGATCTAGAATAGGATGAGATTGTCTCACTGATCTCGCTCACGGAAGAAGCATTGCTTTTCTGGGAGGACGGATGAGGCAATGAGAGCGATAATGACAACTCGCAACCACCAACTACTTGTTCTCGGGCACTTCCCCTTCCATTGTTCTCATGTTTAGGCCTTCTTTCTGGGGTGTGCTTTTGATCCTCTAGACTGGATACCTGTTAAACATCAAAGTAAGAGGTCATGATAACAAGTTTATGGTCTATCAAACACATGTTGAAGGAAGGTTTTGCTCGTGCAAGTTTATTACTTGATGTCGAATATGTTAGTGTTAATACTTTCTATCGAGGATAATTTTGTAAATGTCATAACAAAAACATGCTAAATGCAATATACATGTGAGGAGAACCTTTACGAGTACTGAAGCTTCCAAAGCTATGACTATAAAATTACAAAAATGTTCGGCAGATAGGGGGACGTGAAAAAGTCATTTACCAATAATGTTGTAAGCATTTTTTTTTTTTCAAGATCACTAGGTAGCCTTTTAAATGAATGACTTTATCTTCTCTTGGCAGCTTGCAAGCAAAAGTAGCAGTAAAATTTAAAGAGCATTCAATTCAGTTACTCTACTAGCTTTAATAGGGAACTGGAAGTCATATTTATGGTAAAAAGAATTAAGGATAGTAACTATCTCTAGTAGACTACAGCAACTCATGTAAATTTGAACCTCCAGTAGCTTAAGTGTCTCATTAATCAAATTTTACTTATAAAGCCACAACAGCTTCACATAAGCTGATTACTTCTAGAAATAAATTTCAAAATACTTCCAATTGAAAACTTTGAGCTGAATTGGAAGAAATAAACTTGCAAGATCAAGTGAGAATAACCCAATAAATCAAATAATGCGGTAGTCATACAACTAGAAAATCCCCATTACATCCAATGTAACTCTGTGCCCCAATGCAATAATGGTCCATTTGACCATTCCTATTTTATACCAAAGAATGTATCAGGTATACCAACTACCAATAAGAGACCGTAACCATTTTTATAGCCATGCAATTAATAATAAAAATTATCATATTTGATTGGGGAAGGGGGGACATGGAAGGGCATAGAAAATAATAAATTTTTTGGTAAGTAATTTATTCAAGAACTTTTCAAAAAGAATGTTGGACCCGTTTGGTACGTGTGTTTAAACAACAGTTTTCAGTTTTTTTGAAAATAAGTGAGTGAAAAAGTGTGAAAATACGTGCAATATTGTTTAAAAACTAAAAACATATGTTTAAACCCATGTATCAAACAGGCCTGAACTAACACTGATTTTGAAAACTCAAATAAAAACCAATATTTCCATGCACCAGACAGGATACATGACTGACACATGACCATTTTAAGACATGACTATCACGGATCTTGTGCCCATGTCACCTCCAATGACAAATGTTGCAAAGTTGAGGCTTGATGCTAGTGAAAGATTAGTGAGTATACAAATTGTACATAGAAAATCACAATTATAGACCAAAAGCAGATTCAGTATGTAAATGTTGTCTGGATGATAATGTCTTATAAAAAATTTACTAATGTATGCTCTTAGGGCTCACAATAGTATACCATTTTTGAAAAAAAATTTATTGGGAATTAAAAAGATTTGAAAGCTTTTTTAATTCCCAATAAATTTTTTCCAAAAATGAATTTGTTAATGTATGTCCTAAGGGCATACATTAACCCGGACCCGTTTATAAAAGACAAAGAAGACAACAAAATGAATGCAAAAGCAAATGCCTAGTCACTATAGTTCTCTCACAAGTATTCACTAACCAAGCATCTCCAAGGAGAGAAAAGGACAAAACAGGGAAGGAAAAAAAAAAAGGTCTATATAAAAAGGATTCCAGGCACTGTAGCTTTTCCCATCTGTAAGTTTTGCACATTTATATATAAAAAAGAACTGGTATGTGAGAGATCAGAGATTTTTCATTTCGTTTAACATTGCAGCCTACAAAGTACTACACTACTAGTACTAAAGTTAAACACTCTTCCCAATTGCCGTGGAAGTAAGAAAACGCAATGTGACAATACAAGTGACGTTTATTTACCTGAAAAGCATGGATATTCCATGCTTCTCTACTGGTTATAAGATAAGAGCATTGTCAGAATCATATAATTTAAATAAAAATAAAATAAAAATAAAATAAAATAAAATAAGCCATCTTTATATATTATACTATATATCTTGGTAGAAATTGAAACCAAAAACTAACAACACACTCAACCCATTAAAAAAGCTGCTAAAAGCAATAGCAGAGAAAGAGATAGAGATACATATATTCTTTTTGATAGTGTACCTTAAGGAAATGAGATTCTTGCACCGCATATTTGAAAGAGTTGAGGTTGTAAAGATCTTGTGGCAGAAAGAAGGCTGGGGATTGAGGCTGTGTCTGCCATCTTGAACCACAACCCTCTTTTATTCCCTTATGCTCAGCCATGGCCCGCATGTAATCATCAAAAGAGTACGGAATTGAGACTGTCTCATTTATTCTTTGGCTGCATTGCAGGCTCTCAGAGATTGAACTCATCGTTTCAATTCTAGCTCTGAGGGGAAAATGAAAACACATAAGAATTCCATTTCAATAAGAGAATAAAAACAAGTTTGAAAAAGCAAAGAAAGATCATGCAATCCTTTCCCTATTCTTTTTTGTTTCTTTCTTTACACTATTGTAGAACCTTTTTTTGACATTTTAAAAGTGTGAACTATAACAAGCAAAGCAAAGCTGACCTTTTTCGAGGGGGAGGGGTACAGTAGGTGAAGGTAGAATCTGATTCTTTTCCAATGGGGAGTTTTGACAATGGATGAAAACCCACATCATTCACTTCATCGACACACTCATCATCATCATCATGCTCCTCAAAAGATTGTTTTCTTTGCTGATGAGTAGAACCTCTATCTGCTACACAAAAAGGCTTTAGAAGAAAGTAAAGGTAAATGGGTCCTAGCTAGCTACCATTAAAAAAGCCTTTGATTTGAAAAATAATAATAATAATAATAATTACTGAGATCTTAAGCGACAGATGTAAATGAGGGTGTGGCTTTCATCAAATATGCCAATACTAGAAGATCTGAAAAGATAATGGTTTTCTTTTGTTCTCATCTATTTTGGCATCAACTAAATAGAAGAAAAAAAACTTTAAAAATTAAAAAGGAATAATAAATGAAGGGATCCAGACACTCATTACCAAAAGATATGGTATCATGTGAGTCCATCAATTGAGATTCTGAAGTACCAATAGAGGAAAATATTATGGTTGGTCTAAGTAGATTAATGGTATATAAAATAGAACCTAAAAAGGTAAACTGTTGGAAAGAGATAAGGAGCTTTGGTAGCCAAGGAATGTGTGTAATGCATGTTATTCAAATGTTTCTGCTAAAAAACCAAGAAGAAATAAAAATAAAAAGAAAGGGAAGGAGGAGAGAAAGGGTTAGAAAGCTTAGGTTACCTTGTCTGCTCAAGTCACCCCTCATGCTTCTATACATCTGTTGGAACAAAGAGAAGCCATGCAAACAAGCCAAAAGAAGGAAATTATATAATATGCTTGAAATTCTGAACCATCACAAAAGGCTTCTTTTTTTAAACGAAGGAGTAGAACAAGTTAACAAAAAGAAAGAGAAAAGAACCTGGAGATGGCTCTTGACATGTGAGATAGTTAGTCCTTTGACATCCATCAATTGAAGAACAAGCTTAGGTGTAGCCTCTACATAAAAAGAAAAACAAGGACATGAGTGAAGGAAGCCACAGAAGGAAACAAAAAGCAGTGAGACAGAGAGAAATTACTTACTGTGATGGCCACCAAGCCTCTCAATGGCATGAACAAAACAGTGATGGAGCTCAGGAGTCCATCTCAAGCGAGGCACCTTTGATCTTATATACTGCCTCACAGCCCCATTTCTCCCACAACTACTACTCATCTTTTGTCCTCTTGATCTACACACTTTTGCTCCTTCTCCTCAAACACTCTTGAATATCCAACAAAGTCTCTATCTTTACACTTCTAAACAAGATTTCACCACCTGGGTTCCTCTCAGATCCCCTTAAAATGCTCAACTTTACACCCTTTTCCTCTCAGACTCTCCAAAAAAATTTATAGAAAAAAAAAAAAGGGCTTCCGAGTTTGGTTTGGTTTGGCTCCTAAAAACAGCACAGGCTACGATACTCTTTGAAACCCGTTGGGACTGTCTGGGTTCAAATATATACGCACACGCACACAGACCTTCAAAAGCAAGAAGGAAAAAATAAAGACAGACAGAGAGAGATTAGAAGTGAAAAGGAAAAGACGAAGGGTGAGGCTGAGAGAGAGCCTGTAAATTCCTTAAAAGGGATTCTGAAAATACCTGCTGCCTGTTTCTGCTAGCTTCTGATTCAACCCCCCCTGCTTGCACTGCAAAAGAAAGAAAGAAATATATATATACATAATAGTAAAAAAAAAAGCAAGCTGGATATGAAAACAGAAAATTCTCTGTGACTTACAAATATATATATATATATATAAAATATATATTTATATATATCACGAGCTTCTGAATTCGTATCCTGCCCTTCTAAGCCTAAATCATTACCCCTATACAGTACCACAACTGCTTTGCTTTGACCTCTCTCTCAGTCTCTCTCTCTCTCTCATAAAGTCTCTCTCATAAAGTCTCTCTCTCTCTCTCTCTCTATCACATAAAGAAGTCTATACTATCTATCATACGCCAACGTCGTCATGACCCAACAAAAGTCCCCATGAAAGAAAGAAATTATTCTTCAAAGACATTAAATAAAAATGTGTATTGGTTTTGGGACACCTCCACCCCAAAAAAAAAAAGTATTGCTTTTGGGACACACCCATCTTCACTGTATACTATAGAGGGCGACCTTGTATTAATTTTCAGAAAAAGACGATTTTGCCTTTACTGTATGTAGGGTAGGGTCAATTAATTGGAAACCAAATCTTGGGATCACCTAAAGTCCTAAACCTTTTTTTTCTTATTTCTTGTTGAATAAATGTGAACTCATTTATTGATTTTTGTTTCCATTCTCGCATTTTCCCATTAAGATACCAATAATTCTTCCAAAACAAAATTCTATAATGTTTTTTTACTATTATTGAGGTGGTATACAAAATTTTATAATGTTTGTTTGCTATTATTAAGTTGGTATGTTGTGATTAATCTTAAAGTGATATCAAATTATTTTAAAAAATTATCAGTTATAAGGTTATATATATGTATATAGAAAAAAATAGCAAGGTCATTTTAAAATGATATTACTATGACTACAACTTGTCATTTTAATCATTATAAAAAAATTGTGTCAATATTAGAGAATGTATCTCATGAAATTTGGTATAAAATTACAACAGTTTTTTTTATCTTTTGGACATTCCATAAAATTATTATTATTATTATTATTATTATTATTATTATTATTATTCCACTAAAATAATATCTCATAAAAAAATAAGGAGACAATTAGGCACATGAGCTGGGCTGTGGGCCTTAAAGATGTCTTAAAAATAGGACTGTAAATGAACCAAACCGTTTATAAATAGCTCAGATTTGCCTCGATAAAAAACTCGTTCATGTTTATTTGTTTATAAACAAGCCAAGTTTAAGTTTTAGTTTTAGGCTTGTTAAATAAATGAGTCAAGCTCGAGTAAAAAAATATTGTTTATGAACAAGTTCGTGAACACCAAGGCTTGATACAAAAGTAACAAAAAAAGTTGAGTCTAGACTTATTTATGAGTTTGATAATAAAATTGATATAAGCTTGACAAGTAAACTCATATCCTTCTAAGACTTTAATTAATTATAAGTTGAGATCACTCATCCAAACTAAATATGTTAGATAATAAACTTGACATAGGCTTGATAATATACTTGTTTTGGATCTCAAGCTCAAAAACATGATATTGAGCTTGAATTTGGGCTTGATGTTGAGCTCAAACTTGGCTTGACTAATGAATCAAGCCAAGCCGAGCTCAAGTTTTTATACTTTATAACGAGCTCATGCATGAATATTATTTTTAGACTCATATCAAGTTCAAACCAAGTTTGAACATTCTACTTTTACTATCGACCCGAACTTGAACATTCACTACGCGGCAAAACTCGGCTTGTTTATTGCCCTACTTAGAAAGGGTTTGTACATAAAGTCCTATTCTTAGCTTCTATAAAAACTCTAATAAAGGAGTTGTTTATGGGTAATTTTTATTTACTGATAACGAGACAATTTATAATTTTATATATTTTACCCCAAAGAGGAATATAAAGGCTCGTTTGGTAAAATATTTTTAGTAACATTGTTAAAGTATTGTGAAAATATGTGTGGATTCAAAAGTGTTATAGAAATACGTGTTGTTGTGTTTAAACACTGAAAACTATTGTTTAAATAAAAATACCAAATGGGCACTAAAAAATTGGAACTTTACTTATAAAGTATTTATTTGATTTTCTTTTACAAAACTATTTAGTAGAAGAATATATATGTGCCATCCAACACGTAAACAAATTTATATAAAAAAGTTATATAAACTCTCATTTTTTACTATAGTAAATTATGATGACAACCTTATTTTCTAGTTCAAACCTAAGCTTTCCTCTAACCTCGATTTGTCATAACTATTTAAAAAAAAGTTCGGTTAATATATGTGTTATGATCCTAATATCCCATATGGATTAAGCGTAAAGTTAAACATGTATTTATAAGTTTTTGAGCACTATCTCCTTACAATCCGATTTTTAAGGGTGATTTTTACCTATTAATTTGTAACATTTGGTATGAAGTCAGCAGATTTTCAAAGATGAGTTTTACCTATGAATTTATAACAGTATGTCTATTTTTGGAACCTATTTGTAGGAATTTAAAAAAGCTGTAATAAAAAAGTTAATCGCTTTTTTATTTCTTCATAAAAAATTTATTTAAATAGTTTTTTAATGACATACATTAATAAAATACTAAATAATAACATGTGTTTAGATGGCTGATACACTAGATATAATCCCATCTAATATATTTTTTTCTTTAATCAATACCAACTAATATTAATATATATACATATATATATATATATATATAAAGTTGTCATATTTGTATATTCCTATCCTGCAAAGATATGGGGTGCGTAGTTTAACTTAAACTTCACACACCCTTAGGCCTCCTCTCTCTCTCTCTCTCTCTCTCTTTCTCTCTCTCTCTGTTCCATTGTCCCTGTAGTTGAAATGGTCAAAGCCAAAAACCATTAGCCCTCCTCCTCCTGTCTATCTTGGATTCTTTGTAGGTTAACTCATGTCATGAGGCTTTCATGTCAAAAAATTAAAGTCAACCATGACATGCAAAGGTATTAAAAAGATGTACAATACTAAATGCCAAACAAGACAAAGCTCACACCAAAATTTTTTACACCGTCCACTTTTATGAACTGCGTGGTTCCCAATAAAATTTCAAGGGCTGTGATTGTATGATAGAGGAGCACGTCAAGTAAGACAAATTTAAGAAGATAATAATAATTTGTTCCTTTTTTTGATGGGAAAGAAGATAATAATAAGTTTTTTTTTTTTTCTGTACGTGGAATTTTTGGAATACAATTTAGAATTCTCCAACCACGTTTGTACAGACGGTGCCGACTTATTGAAAATGCGAAACTAATTTTTAGTACAACCTACTAAAACCTAGCTTATATTATTATTACTACTTTTCTTTCAGCTACTTTACATTATGTGTGTGAATTATTATTCTAATTATTTTTGTACAACTTATCTTTTAATTAAAAACCTCTGGAATAAAATTAATTCTGAAATCAATTTTTACAGTAGGTTTGACCAATTTAAAATAGTATGGAGTACTTTCAGTACTTTAAGTATATGACACCAAGATTATGTATAATACAATAATATAATAAATTATTATGTGTTTAAATAATATTTGAAGCTATTGTATTTATTCTATTTTAATTTTCATCCTTTAAGTAAGTGTATAATTGTAAATTGTAATACAAAATTAAATAAGAAAACATATAACTGGCTAAACATTTAAAGCATTTCCATTAGCTCTTCTATCTCAAAGCCCATTTTTACATATAAAATTCTATTTTTTCTATTTTAAACTTTACAATACCCCATTCATTAGGTATTTTATTTTTTCTTTTAACACAATAAAATAATATATCCAACACATTAAAATAATCTAAAAAAACTTTTACAAATATATATATATACACACACACAAAATCCTCCACCACCCACACCCACAAATCAACCGCCACAGCCCACAACCACCAACCACCCCCACAAAATCAACCACCGACCACCAATATCAGCCACTACTACCAAAAAAAAAAAAAAAACCACAATATCAACCACCTCTCTCCCATTGCTCCCTATTTCTTTCTCACTCTCATTTTTTTTTATCTCTCACTCTCTTCCTCACTCTACTCCGCTGACTTCAAGCCACAAAAAGAGAAGATCAATTAAAAAAAGAAAATAAAAATCTTTTTCCATAGCTGGTCAGGCCCGCATTGAATATAAAAGTATTAAACATTTTGAGATTTTGCTAGGTACAGTAGCATGTTTCAAAAAAAATTGAGATTTAAAACACCTCATGAAGCAATAATATTGGTGTTTAATGTGCCAAATGCCAAAATTTTAGCATTTGGTACACCTGATGCTAATGCTCTTAAATCATGTTATTTCTTTTTTGTATTTTCTATCTCTTATTTTTTACTTAATTCTATTTTTATATTTTAACAAAATACGCAAATAGTACTATGATTATTAGTACTTTTCTTCCAACTACTTTCCATTTATATGGGTGTATTATTCTAACTATTTTTGTACAACATATCTTTTAAAGTTTTAACTGAAGACCTCTAGAATTAGCCAATGACTCCCAGTTGGTCTGATGGCACCTCAGACTAGTATTTACATTAGCTTAGATAAGAATTTAGTTGAATTTGTTTAAAAAACTAGTTTAAGCAAATTATTGTAAAAACTCGTACATTAGATTTATTACTTTACTTTTATTTTCATTAAAAATTTTATTTTATTCATTATTATATTATTTTTCTCTCTTCCACCCTAGATCTTTTCATCCTGTCTTTGTGTTCTTTTCTTCCTCTCATACAAAGCCACCACCGCCACCCTCTCTCTCCCCTACCTTCTCTGATTTTTCTACCTCCCTCTCTCTCATATAGCTACCATTCACCTTCACAATGTCAGTCATGGAAGACCCATCATCAAAGGAAGACAACCATGGAAGACCCATTTGACATCAAAGTTGGCCATATGGCAGACCCATTCTCGACCACCACCTTGCCAATCTATAATGTCCCATGACCACCACCATCGCAGAGAGAGAGAGAGAGAATAGTGAATAAAATAAGTTTGTAGTTTGATTTATTAAGGAACAATACCTTAACATTGATTGTATTGAGGATCTTGTACATTTTTAGCAATTTGGGTTTTTTTTTTTTTTTTTTTTTTTTTTAAAGGCTAATGTAGGTCGGTTATGTGAGAAATTAGCCAAATTTTTTCTTCAACACTATTTTATTATTGATGCTGCGGTGACTGCTCTGAGTACTTGGGCTTGATGGGGGAGGCGAGGGGTTCGGGTTGTAGCTTGGGAGATTTATAACCATTTAAAAAATATATATTAAAATTTTGAAACAATTTTTACAATATGTTTGACCAAATTATAATAGTATAGTAATACTTTAAATATTGAACACCGTGATTTTGTATAATTAATACACTAAATTATTATGTCTTTAAGTGATATTGAAAATTTGAAACTATTATATTTATCCTATTATGATTTTTTTATCCTTTAAATAAGAATATTCATACACAAAATTAAATTTTATATATATAGTCAAAACTATGTCATTATTTTATGTATTTTTTCTCTCTTGTTTTTATTATTATTTATTTTAATATTTTTATCTTTTAACAAATTAACTACACAAATCAAACTTAAATGAGCAACCCTGAATCTAGTATTAAAAATTCTGGTTTTGTTTCATTTTATTTTATTTTCAATATAAGCTAAACTTGAACTTATTACCATGTTAGATACATGCACAAATTATTTCATTTTCTTATGAAGTAAGCCCAAACTTGTTAACAGAATATTTGATTAACTTATTCTTTTCATATATATATATATATATATATATAAATATATATTAAATACAATAAAATTTTTTACTTATTCACAAGCATATGATAGTAATTATTAATTTGAGAATTTTAACTTATGGCGTCTGCTCCTAATGATAATTTTTTATTATCATACCAAGACACTAATCAGTTTTTATTATAAGTGGGAATTGAATCTCAGATCTCTTATTCAACCATCAAAGACTTTACTAGTTGACCTAACTGAAACCTACATAATTGAATTATATTGTCTAAATTAACTAAATAAAATAAATTTCATTTATGAACTTATAAAAATTAGGTTCGTCAACCTTATATTGTTAAAAATAATATGTTACAGTTACTATAAAATGGACAATTTATTCTATCAATAAATTATAAAATAATGATTTGATATCTTAAGGGCTTATTTTTTAACTTACACACGGTCGCACGCGCATGCACACACACATATATATAATACTATATACTTAAATCGAGTCACACACTTATGAGTTTATTCATGAATACATTATAAATTTGATTTATATTATAGTCAAGCTTACTTGATTCGTTCTTTAAATTCACGAATATAAACAATTTTTTTTCTTGAGTTGAGTCTAAACTATTGATATACAAGTCAATTCATTTGCAATGTTGTTGAGAGAGAGAGAGAGAGAGAGAGAGAGAGAGAGAGAGAGAGAGAGAGAGAGAGAGAGAGAGAGAGAGAGAGAGAGAGAGAGAGAGAGAGAGAGAGAGAGAGAGAGAGAGAGAGAGAGAGAGAGAGAGAATTTTCTTGAAATGGTAGGTTATTAAAGAATAAATAAAGACAAATCTCTCAAATTTTGGACTCGTTTTCAATTAAAACATTGAAAGTTTAATCAATTATCTCCTTTAAAAAAAAAAAATGAATGAAAGAAAAAGCTGTTGAGGACCATTTTTGAGAAGTCATAGAGAAGGAAAAGGGCTCAGCAACACAAACCGAAAAGGAGTTAGCAAAAAAAGATAGAAAATAAGAACCATTAAGTCCAAGCGGTAAGAATAATGGATCACATGTCCATAAAATAAATAAATGGGTCTTGAGGAAGCAAATGGGCTCAAAAAAGCCTAGAAAAAGAGAAATAGAAAATAGCAAACCTATGGGTAGTGTATAATGTAGAAAAGTAAGAATGGGTCATGACAAGCTCAAAACAATGCAAGCAAAGAGAGTAAGGGATTGATGGTAGGCCCATAAACCCCAAAAATGAGTATGAGGCAATTGGGTCGGGGACGCCCAATGAAGTTAGTAAAAGCCCATGGGAATACAAAGTTAGAAAAAGAGCCGAGAAAGCCTAAGACAAGCAAATAGGCTGAGGATGCCCAAGGGAAAACCAAAAGGACATAGGAGCCCACAAGTAAGAAAACCCATGGCCATGTTAAGCCACTGGGGAAAGAATAAACGGCAGGCCTTAAGAGGCCCAGCAAGATTGAGTCATTACAGCAGGAATGACGGAGTGATATGGCAAAAATTAAAGGCAATCAAGAAATGGGCCAAAGAAATGTAAGGCCCAGTATCAAATAAAACCCAGCCCCCTAAGGGGAGCAGGAAATCAAAAAAGCAATCCACATAAAAGGGTTAAAACGGGCGGCAGACTGTGAAGAAAAGCCTCCAGACCACGACGAACGAATAAGCAGCAGGCAGATTTTGGACACATGTGGAAGGAATGCATGCGCAAGGCCAAGGCACCACCAGCCTGTACCCAGCCAATACAGGACATGGTAAGGTCGTGGGTTAGAGGTAAGAGAACATAGTTTGGCGGTAGGGAGAGGGGAAAAACCTATTTTTGAGGTTCTTGTTGAGGCTCTTTTGGGGGAAGTGTCTTGTTGGGATGACATACCACTCAAAAGAGGCAAGCTGAGCTGGAACCACTAGGTGGATGCTATGAGAGGAGAGAGTGAGAGAGAACCCAGACCGTGGTAGGAAAGGGCGCCACGGCAAACAAACAAACAAAATACCCTTCTTTGTCTGGTGAGGGGGAGTGGCACGCAGATGGTCCAGTGGTGGTCGGCCAGTACACCCAAACCAGACAAAGGCAATTAAGGGCTAAAACAGTAAAATTCGGTCACGGCAGACATTACAAAAGGGGATCCTTGTCGTGTATTGAAGAGGAAAAAATCATAACCTGAGTAACAAGAATCTCTAAGAAAAAACTAGGAAGTAGAAAAAAATGAAAGAAAAGAAAGAAAGAAAAGATCAGAGTAAGAAAATTAAGAAAGAAATGAATAGAATAGGGAGTGAGACCAGCAGGCATGCACAGATAGGTTGATTCCCTCTCTCCCTCTCTAAATCCAGCTCTCTGCCAGAAAAAAAATAAAAGGATTTCTCCTTTAGGCACCAACCATTCAAGTCTGCTTCCCTCAAAACAATTAATTTCCATGGCAGGATTTTCCCTGGGAGATTAGCTGCGTTGAGAGGAGGCGTTTTTTCCTCTTTGGTCTTACTCTTGCGAATTAAGCTTAACTTAATTTCTTTCTTTTCTGTTTAACCCATATTTTACCACTTGTTCTTTTGCTTTTCTCTGTTAAAGTCATTATTGTTATTGTGATTATAGCTCATAAATAATGACCATTTGGTCATTTTCTATTAAAGAGCCAGAGCACTCTATTTTTGTTGTTATTATATATGTCTGCCATGACTCATTTGAAACAACTCTTCCTACCATAAGCGTGCTCCTGACAGACGAAGTATAGTTTTTGTGCAAGCCGGCCAAGTTGAGTTGCAGTTGGACTAGTCTCAACTCTCCTTACTTAGAACATTCGAGTCCACTACCACAAGAGGCAACCCAGCCCAATGTACAACAAAAAGGCCCCTACAAAAGCAAAACGGTAAACCCACCAAGAAAAAGAATTCCTTCATTTTCTTTTCCTCCTCTTCTCTTACATCTAATCAGACATTGGAAACATCCCCTCCCCCTCATTTTTTTCCCTTGTATCCTTTTCTTTTTATTTGATCAATAGAGAAAATTATATAAATCGGGAACCAAAAACCGCGGGCAACTCTTAACTATGTTGTTATTCCATTAAAAAAAATGGGTGAAAAGGAATTGATGGGAACTTTTCCACGCACAAAAAATTAGTTCCTAATTTTATTTCATTTGGAAGCTTGTACATGTCCAACTGCACTATTTTTTAAACTTTTATCCAACACACAAAGAAATAAGTATATTTTGAATCGGCTTTTGTTGAAAGTTAATTTAAAATTCTTCTTCCTTTTTGTTTTTTTATTGTAAATTTTGGTTGAATATTAAGAAACTTCCGATAACTGTGGAACAAAATATTTGTTGTCCAACTTTAGATTAGAGTACAATTGATGTTACAACTTACAACTTGGAGTGGGGTGGGCAAGCACAATTCCATTTGTTTTCTCTCGGTGCCTTCCTCCCTTTCATCGTTATGGATTTTGAAAATTAATAATACTCTTCCTCGCCTCCTTTTAAAACTTCTATTTATGGAAATGTACTTATAATCCAATCCTCTCTATTTGTCTTTGTTGTTTGGTTTATATAACAAGGAATGATACTTCCATAACATTTTCACAATAATTTTATAATAAATTTTAAATAGTAAACTATTAGGTAAAAAAAAATGATATTAGTAGTAGGGAAAATTATATCCAATAACAACTTGTCGCCTAAAATTTAATATGAAACATCAAACATAAACAAAAATTGGAATTTGGTTTCTCACAAAATCCCCCAAACTATTAAATGAGCATTCCAAAATTGAGAGAAACAATCTCAAAGGGTGGAATTGGAATAGGAAAATGTGACTTACTATTTTTTGAGACATTACAAGAGTACTAAGATAATTTTGAGGATGAGAGTGAGGGATTTTCCAAGAGTTTAAGACTCAAATTTGTAATGAGGCAAATTGCTACTGAGCATTTCTTATTTTGAAGAGATCCAATGAATGGAAAAATAAGTAATGGTTTCATTCTTGAGTAATGTTTCATTAGATCAAGCACTGAAGTACCTAAGACTAGAGGTGACAATTTTTATCCAAACTCATTAACCCACCCATTATCCATTTAATTTGGGTAAGTCTTAACCTAACCCAATTAAACATTTGAGTTAAATGGGTAAAGGCCCATTAGATTGTTCAGTTAAATGACTCTTAATGGGTAAACTCACTAGGTACCTAGACTACCCATTTACATTTGAAACTAATAACAAAATCAAAACCCTAAGTCCTAACTCCTAACACAGCCACCAGAGCTAGCCTCCTCTCCCTATCTCTTCTTTTTCTTTTTCTTGCTGATTTTCTTAGGTTTTTCCTTATTTTCCCACCTCTCAAATACCAAAAATCATCTTCTTGAACTTAAAGCCTAGCTATGGTGATGGCGTCTTTGACCACTGCAAATGAAGATGATGGCGGTAATGAAATTAGTTTCAATTCATTACTCCGCTTCTTTCTATTCTGGTGGCAATGACTCTCTCTCTCTCTATCAACCCCAAGTCCTAACTCCTAACACAGCCAGCACAGCTAGCCTTCTCTCTCCATCTCTCCTTTTTCTTTTTCTTGCTGATTTTTTTAGGTTTTTACTTATTTTCCTACCTCTGAAATACCGAAGATCATCTTCTTGAACTTAAAGCCTAGCTATGGTGATGGTGTCTTTGACCATTGCAAATGAAGATGATGACGATAATGAAATCCGTTTCGATTCATTACTCTGCTTCTATCTTTTCTGGCGGTGATGACTCTCTCTCTCTCTCTCTCTCTCTCTCTCTCTCTCTCTCTCTCTCTCTCTCTCTCTCTCTCTCTCTCTTTGTGGTTGAGTGCAGAAGCAAAATTTGTAACACACAATTACTATAACTCTTCCACGAAACCTAAATTCCACATGAACACTAGGCTAGAAGGCAAAATAATAGATAAAACCTCTCTAACAAGCTTTTATTAACCAACACATAACAATAATCAACCTCTCTATAAAGAGTATTTATAGGAATAGAATTCTCTCCTACTCCTTTTAGGAAAAATAATAATAAACCTACTTCTACTTGAGAAAGGAAAAACAATTCAACTAGGAAAATGATTTTAATTAAACTTGTAAAAGCAAATAAATCCTAATCCACTAGGAAAGATGAAACAACTTAAAATATTAAAATATTTTCTTCTCTTTTAACCAATCTGCATCATGTACTCTTCACCCCCTCTCTCTCTCTCTCTCTCTCTCTCTCTCTCTCTCTCATAGAATTGCTAAGGTCATTTATGATTTTCATAATTCGAATTTGGTTGTTGATGATTTTATTTTGTCATGATTTGTGAGACTATATCAGTGAATGATTGTTTGGGCAATGGGATTTGTTTGGTTTCTAAGAAAATCTAAAGAGAGAAAATTTGTTCATACCCGTGTTTCTTCTTCAAGATTAATTTAATCTAGATGAATTTGATATTTTTTTTTTGATAAATATGATATTATGTTTTAATTTGCTTGACGTTTTTTTTTGTTTTTTT
Organism: Quercus variabilis; assembly: GCA_030445155.1. Lineage (NCBI taxonomy): Eukaryota > Viridiplantae > Streptophyta > Magnoliopsida > Fagales > Fagaceae > Quercus > Quercus variabilis. Next base: position 38,424,080 of record CP129447.1, read on the forward strand.
TTAATTTTTTTTTTATGGATCTAATTTGGTGTGTTTAGCTCATTAAAATTTGAAATTGTTGGTATGTTTATTTAGCTAATTATTTTCTCAAAAAAAGCTAATTAACTCATCAAATATATATATATATATATATATATATATATATATATTGTAAGGTCACAATTTGGTTCCCAAGTCTAAATGATGTATGAACTTAGGCCCAAAAAGCCCAATACAATAAATTTGTAGAGAGTAAGTTGAAAAACTGGACTTTAATGAGTCAGACAACGAGTAAAGTAGATCCAGATGACAAGAAGATGAAAATAAATTGGTTTAATCTAAAAAAATTTGTCATCAGTACAGTCCGAGAAGATCACTTCTTATATGTTGATTCTCAAGTTTAATTACAAGTTCAACTCTTAGTTGCTACAATGTTTTTCTTTTAATTTCTCAATCCTCTCTCCTTAGGGTCTTCTTTCTATTTTATATCATCCTCCTCCTTCGTCTCTACCATCCACATGTAGACTAGATTGCTGGTGTTGATCCTTGTCCCATCACACATTCTTGAAGTCTTTGAGAAGTAGCTAAGCATGGTGGAACATTGAAATAAGGTTTAAAAACTTATTAAATAGGTAAGTAAGAATACTGTTACTTTTGGCAAGGTGGGGGTATTAATTATAGACAAAAGATTTATACGATGAAGGTGCATTGCGTTACCGTTGTCGCCTACAAATTTGATATCATGTTGGCTAAGATGGCTATGTGGGTTTCGTAATGGATGGTGCTCCAAGCATGGTGAACCATTGCAATAGGATCTAGGATCACATTGAGTTTTTTTTTTTTTTTTTTTTTTTTTTTTTTTTTTTTTATGAGAAGAAGAATCACACTGAGTTGTTAAGTAAGATCACTCATTTTTTTTCCTATAATTTCGATTATAATTTTGTTATAGTTCATTAAGTTTATATATTTTTTTTCATTTTAATATATTTACTTTAATAATGTAGTTATTTCAGTCCTTCCGTTTATTGATATATTAAAAACACTGTTAACTCTCTTAATACGATGCCATTTCACGTTTTCATACAACTATTAATAATAAATAAAGATTTACTCATTAGAATAGTCAAATTTTAATTTCATATTTTTTTAATTAAAAAAAAAAAGAAAAAGGAAAACTTACCTAGTCACGAGTTGTTCTCTCTCCCCATGTAACACTTAGAAGTTAGAACCATCCATTTTAAAAAAAGAAAGCTTTTTTTTTTCCCCTCTTTTATTAAAAAAGGAAACATAACAAAATGGTCGAGAGAAAGTCAAGTAAGAAACCATTGAGCCTAATAATAGCCCTTATCGTTCTCCAAACCTCTTTGCTCCTTCAAAACCCTCCTCCAACTCCAAGCCCTCTTTCAATACTCCTTCATCTGCCTCTACTTCTAACAAATTTTGGTGAGTAGGTTTTGAAAATTTTGATTGATTGTTGAATATTGTTTGTCGCAGATGATAATGGTATCCCCCAATTCTTAGGGATCAATGATTTCAACTATCCTCCTCTCGGTGCTCAACTATCTTTTTTATTTTTTTTAAAAAAGTATTTGAAAAGTTTGGAGTAGTTGTTGATTAATGTATCGTATAGAATAAGAGAAGTAAATCCGTCAATGGTCAACGATGTTATAATATTCTTACATGACATATGTATGTATTATTCCTTTTTGACTCTTTCACCTTTTCTATTTTGCATGACATATTTGTGTATAAATTAATTTCGTTATAAATGTATAAGTGAAGTGCTTTTGTCGTCTTATTTTATGATTTATTTTATTTATTATTTTACTATTTTGAATTGGTTTGTAGAGAAAGAGAGATTAGTCAACAACTTTTTTTTCTTTCTTAATTCTCTATTTTAAATATTGAATATTATAATGAATCATTCATTCTATTTGTTATAAATTCTATTAAAACGTGAAACAACTTCATTGTTTTAAAGATAATCAACCACATTTTTGAACAACAATATAAGAGAATTAAAATAACCATATTGAGAAATTAAATAAACTAAAAAGAGAAATCTTCATTCTCAAAAAAATTCTTAAAGAGTCTATAGTTCAACTAGTAAAGTTTATTGTTGTCAAATAAAAGATTTGAAATTCAAACCCTATTTACACCAAAAAGTGATTTATGTCTTGATAAATCGATTATTGTCTTAACTTAATAATAAGAACAATCATTATAGCGTAGACACTATAGACTAAAATTCTATGGCATTTACAATAAAACAAGTCTTAAAAACTTAGGTAGTGTTTGGTAGAGTAGTTTGAGTAATATTGTTTGTAATTTTTTGAAATACGTATAGGTAAAAAGTGTATAAAAATGTGTGTAATATTGTTTAAAATGTAAAAATGTGAGTTTGAGATGCAAGACCAAACAAACCCTTAGGCTCCATTTGGTATCGCAACTCAAACATTTTGTTTTCAGTTTTTAAACAACATTATACGTATTTACACATACTTTTTTATTTACACGTATTTCCATACATGTTTTAAGTGCATGTACCAAACATTCCCTTAAACCCTAAGAGCATCTTCAGTGGCTTGGGCATCTAGGTCTATTAGCCAAAATTTGGAGAATATGGTGTACTGTAGATGCTCCAACAACTTCGGCAAATGGGATTTTTTTTTTTTGCTAATGAACAGTAGCCTATCAAGTTTGATGGGCTACTGTTCATTCTTTAAATATATATTTTCTATTATAATAATGATGTGTTGTATAAAAAAATATTAGAAGAGGTGTAGTTGTTAAAAAAAGAATAAATAATGAATGAAAAAATAATATTTAAATGAAATAGAAAATAGGGTAGAGAATTTGTTGAAAGTATATTTAAAAAAGTGAGTAGGCAAAAGTTAAATATTACTATTTATTAGCCAAACAGTACAAAAATTTGACTAATCTGCTAAAAATGCTCTAAGAAACACAAAACTCGTATGATACTAGTGTCATATTTGTAATATCATGATATAAATTTTTGAAAATTACTTATTAAACTATATTTATTTTTGTGTTAAAAAGAAAAGAAAAAAGAAAATAGAATTAACTTTGCAGAAAGTAAAAATTGAAAAGAAAGAAGAGTGTTGCTGGGAGAGTTGAGGACAAAGAGCAATTAGTGTAGCAGCTATTGCTCCTAGGTACAGCTCTCCCCCCTTTATGAAGAATATCCAGAGTTTCTGTCACTGTTTGTAGGAATTATCATTCCATCTGTGCCTCCCTGCCTCTGGTTTTTCTCCCTTTCCCTTGGGATACGCGCCCATTTTAACTGTTCACTCTCACGCGCTTTTGTCTTATCCCACTTTCGCTTCAGGCGCGTTCATAACACGAAGCAAGTAGGAACACAGAGCTTTTTTGAACTCAAAAAACTGTACAGTACTCCGTACAGTGATAATGAGGGTTTTAGGGTGAGCTAAGGCTATATAAGTACGGTTTAGGCTCAGCTTTATTAGTGATTAGAACTCTAATAAAGTTGAGTTTTTAGTAAAGTAGTACTACTACTGCCTCTAATTACACACTTCCCAATTTAATTTTGTTTTATTTATTTTCTCGTAGGGCACCGCAGAAATTTCCTCCTTTTGTTGGCCGTGAATGTGATTGTACCATTACATCATAAATATGTGTTAAAGATATTTTGAATTTTCAACTAAAGAAATATTTGCACGGTATGGAATCTTTATGACTTCCATTGTGCTCAATATATTTAAAAAAAAAAAAAAAGATATGTCAATATTTTAAATTTATCATTTCATGAAATCATCTACATATATGAAATTATATAATCATTAAATCATTTAAATAAGTTACATAATTATAAAATATACATATTATGTCACTAGAAGCACAAAATGTAATGGTTTAGTGGAAATTTTTATTCTTATTCCAATTTAAATACCATTAAAATTTAATTTCTAATCAAGCTCTTCTAATATAAACTTCTTAATTGATATCATAGAAGAAAATTTTTGAAGTTTTGTCTAGACAAGTATTATAATTTTATAAAATTTCAATTCTAAAGAATAAAGAGGAGGAATTCTCAACACCAAATGTCAGCCTAATGAATTTTAAGGCTCATGTGATGTAAGAGGTACTGGGTTCTAGTCTCTTATCCAATATTTTGATGCTAACTCAACCGCTACCTTTTGATGACTTAAACTGAAATATCCAAGTTTCATTTTCACCCCCTATTCAACTATCAAATTATTAAAATAAAAAAGACAAAGCTTAGCCCCAAGTCTGTTTGGAATTTTTTTTTTTATAAATAAAAAAAAAGTCTATAGTATAGACTCATCGACTTTACATCATGTAAAAATAATGAATAATACCACATTTATTACCGGAGTCTTACTAAAATTATCACTCAAACTACTCAACAAATGAAGCAGTTTACATACTCCTACTGTTTAGTCACTGTCAATCCAATATAATCTTATTCAATCTACTATTATATAACAATAAGTGATGAAACTATTCATATATATATATATATTATTTAAATGCAGGATAAGTTTGAGGAAGATCCTTACAAACCCGTTTGAAAGGTCTTTCAAATGGTCAAAAGTGTTGAGCATAGGTTAAAAAAAAAGGGAATGGATCCTCAAGATGGGATGGATATATAACTATGAACAAAACTTTATTTGGGCACTCATAATGGACCCTTCCAAGACAGACAAAACAAAATTAACGATCTCAAGAAATCACAAACCAAAAAGAAAATTTGTAGTATTACAGTGGGGGCAGAAACTGTTGGAAGAGATCGGGGTGGGGGAGACCCTTCTTCACACAAATACACACACACTCTCTCTGCTTTGTGGCAGTAAGATAATGATGGAAATGACAGAGGAATGATGGAAATTCCTGCACAAATGGAATGATGCATATGAAATAAGTCCAAACTCAACTGGGTATTTTTATTACTTTTTTTCTTCTTTTTCTGATGAACTGAATATCTCATTGCAAAGTAGCAGTAGGGTTTAGGGTACACACCAAAATTAATTAAGTTTTACTTTGCCTTTTTCTTCAACGTAAAAGAACCAACCAAATGAAAAACATTTAATACGTTTTGGGTTGCGGCTTCGAGGGCGCCGGTATTTTTGGCGTGTGCAGGTAGTGTACTCTACTCTTGTAGTAATGTTCCTCGATAACTGAGCGTTTCTCTCTTTCTCTTTCTGTTTCTCTTTCTCTCTGTGGCTGTAAAAAATGAATGGAATTTATAAAAAGCGAAGCAAAATGGAAATATGGGATTGCCAAAAATCCACATTGGTTTGAACGAATGAAGAGCAATGGAATTTCTGCACAAAATATCTATAGAACTACATTATTTTGTGTTACAATTTGAATATAAAGGTCGATATTTTCTAGAATTATTCATTTATATAAGGGTCAATATTTCTATAATACTTATAAAAAAATATTTTTATAATAATTTTATAACAAAATTTAAGTAACAAGTTATTAAAATAATAGAATCAATAAGTAAGTCAATATCATGCCAGTCCCGATCATACTTGAAATAATACTATCTCGGCGATTAAAACGAAATTGTATTCTTCAAAAACGTACCAGAAAAAATTACAAGTTATACCGACTTATTTTGATTATAGCTATTGGAGTTTCGGTCGGTACAATAAAAATTATAAAAAATTATTATTTTAAAAAATAGTGTGTTTTAAACTACGAATTTATTTATATACATAAATAAATTCGTACTTACAAATATATATATTTATGTATATAAATAATAGTAATCCTAAAACGGTATACTAGTATCAACTAGTATCGAAATATTTCGTTTTCCTCGCAAAACTGAAACAGCATCCAATACGAAATTGTCTCCTAAAATGCTATTTTAGCATCCAAAACAAAAAAAAATACCCTAGTGCTAAACGTAAAACAAGAAATTGCAACTCAACAACTATAATGAAATCTTACTAGCAAGTTGCTGCTGCTATAATGAAATGAATAATATTAGTTATGATGTAAAATATAAGCAATAAGATGTAAATTGAGTTGAGAAATAGTATGTTTTAAAGTAGGTAATGTAATTTTTTTTAGATAAATTAGATTTTTCTTAGACCCTTAAATATGAATACTTTTACTTGTTCTCATTTTAGTCCATTACAAATATATATATATATATATATATATATATTTGTATTTTTAATCTTTACACCTAAAATTTGAAAAATGTGATGCACCTGGCTTTATTCATTTTTTAAAAAATAAAAAATGGAAAGCAAAGCAAAATGGGAAATATGGATGACCACAAATATCCACATTGATATGAACGGATGAATGTTAGGCTGCCACACGAAGCATATCTTTTCTGTCTTCTTTGACTGACTGATTGAGAGAGAGAAGAGGAAAGAGTATGGTTGAAAAATATTAGTATAAACAGTAAGTGACAATGTAGTATGTGTTTTTTTACTTTTTTACCTTATTTTTATTGTTATGTTAAGTCTCGTCAATCTTCTGCAAAAAACAAAAGAAATGACGTTAGACTACGTTAGTACGTGCTTCTTCAGTAATATCCTTTATAACCCTTCCTATTCTTTTCTTTCTTTTCTCCTGTTTCTGCTAAAATCTATTCTCTATTCTATTCTTTCCTATGGATCAGAGAGAATTAAATACAGTAGACCTAGTTGCTTCTCTGCCTTTCTGACAATATTACATGGCTGTATATTTTTTGATATTCTGAATTTAAAAAAAAAAAAATATTTGACCAAGGAAATTTCTGAAAAGCACTCTCATCTGTGATGTCTGATGAGACTAGAAATCGAAAATAGTTGTCTAACTCCAACAAGGACTGTTAAATTAGATCTAAACAGTTGAATTTACATAAAGTGACCTGAGTAAGATTTTATTTATTTATTTATTTATTTATTTTTTTGGGGAAAATGATTCAACTGAAGCTAAATATTTTGAGAACTTTTACCATCAAAGCATAATTTATTTATATATATATATATATATATATTTTTAGAAACAAGTAAGTCAATTTTATTAATGAAAATCAAATTGAAATACATCATTTAAATCATTAAGTAGTTCTTTTACCCATACATTAGTATTTACAGATAAAACCGTTGTTTTAGCAAGGGCGTATGCTAAGTTATTACTATCTTGTTGAACATGCTGAAACTGGCAGTATTGTAAAGTAACACCTTGATTGCATGTATCTTCAATTACATTCCCATACAAATGATACAATGTTTTGCACCTATCCTGAGCTTTTAAAGCCTGAACCTCTTGCAAACAATCACCTTCCATCACCACCTTGAAGATGTTTAGTTCTTTTGCAAAAACTCTGTTCTGTGTGCAACCAATGTGTTAGTCGTTTCAACTAAATGAGACCTTAATTGAATAAACTTAAAACTTGAAAGACTAAAATGAACGAAAGTACAATTAAATATCTAAAATAAATTTTGGTGTAACATAGAATGTGAGTTTTGCATTTTAGCTAAAAATTTTCCTAGAATGATTTCATGCAGAGAAAATTATATAGTTAGATAATTTTTAAGCCACTTGAAATATTGGTAATAAATTTCTCCTAAAGTAAACTATTTTAATAATTAATGAGCCAAGTAATAAAATGCAAATGGTATAATGTGTAACATATACAGTAAGCCCCTTAGCAAAAACATAGTAGGTAAGAACTAACTTTTAGTATATGATTCTCAAAAAAAAAAATAAAAATAAACTTTTAGTAAATAATAATTGCGTACAAAATAAAGGCAGAAATACGTATTTTCATCATGTGTTTTCAACAGTCAAGTTAGTTCTCATTTTTGAACTTGTAGTCAGTCATCTCACTTATGGAAAACGCTAATGTGGTAAATGGTGTGTATTGCCAGCACACCAATATTAAAAGATAAATGTGATATTGATATGTCTAAATTTTAGTGACCATGTTAGCGCTTAGATAAAAAATAAATAAATAAATAAATAAAAAGAAGAAGAAAAAAGAAGAAGAAGAAGAAGAGGAAGAAGAAGCTACATTAGCATATAAAAATACCTTACTACTTTTTTTTTTTTTTTAATACCAATTTAATCTAGAATTTTCTTCTATTTTCTTTCACTTTCTTGCCAACTAAAATTTAGGCACGTTAGCATTGTATTTAAACCATCACCTTAGATAGTTAATATTCTTGCATGGGCTTTTGGCCATGTTTTCATTTGAAGTAATTAAATTTTCCTTTGAACCATTTACTCCATTGAGTTCAACAACCTTGTCTTGATTCCTTGCCTCTACCCCAACTCTTAAATGGGTGATAAGTTCTTCATTGAAAAGTTTATTTTGCTAATGTCTCAAGACTTTGGTAAACTCATTCCAAGACTTGGGCAACTTGTCAATGATGGCTGAAACTTGTATTTATTTGTCTCGAATGCCTTCATAGAGAACATCTTGGTGCCAGAGACACTATTTGTCGATTGGCAAATGGAGAGGCTATCCAAGTGCTGATCGACACTTGGACCCAGAGATAGCCTACAATTTTCCTTGCACGTGGTGTAATTCAAAATTTTTCCAATTACCCAATTTTCAAAGTCAATTTGCACAATTATCTAGGTATTGTTAATGTTTGCCAGCCTAATTTATCAAATGCGAGCACCCTCATGATTATTTTTAATCTAATCCAATAGAGTTATGACACGTTATTAATATAAATTAATTACTCACGAAAGTGATCATAATCATATGTGGTTATAATCAATTGTGCGGATGCATCTCAATCATCGAAACTCATTTTTGTCATATCTTTCAATTTGATGGTCTGATTGGAGATTGTGACATATCGTTTTGATTGTTAAGATTTAAGATTCGTTTTATGTGAAGCAATTGAAAGTCTAACAATCAAAATTACAATTTTACTCTCGAGATGTGAAATTACTATTTTGCAATTGGATGAGGTTAAGTGCAAGTTGTAAAATGAGGTGTAGACAAGAAAAGATGGATTAAATACATAATTTGATGAATTAATAACCAAGATTAATTTCATATAGAGAATAAAAAAATAGTTTAAGCATAAAAATTATATATATATATATATATATATATATATGAAGTTTTATTATTTAAAAAATAATAATTTATCTTGGGTACGACGATGTATGGTGAAAAAAAAAAACTTAAATGAAATATAATTTCCAATATTGATTTTAGTTGAGAGAGAGAGAGAGAGAGAGAGAGAGAGAGAGAGAGAGAGAGAGAGAGAGAGAGAGAGAGAGAAGTGTTTGGTGTGTGGCCATGTGGGAGATTGGTGTCCATGTGACAGATTGGATGGCTAATTTTAACAATTTACCACCTAGGAGACTAGTTGGAAAAAAAATTTGCCTGATCTAGCCGCCAGGGGAAATAAATTGAATGAATTTTCAATACACTCACAATTTTTTTAATAATTAAAACAATTTGGAGTTTCGATTGAGTTAATTTTCCATTGACACAATTTTAGATTCATTCTTGGGAGAGGGGAAGACTGAAGAGAGCCCACAACCTAACTAATATTTCTTGGAGATACTAATTTTTTACTCACATTTTTGGATCACCATTTGTAGGTTTTTTTTCCTTCTATTTTCACTCTCTTTACCCTAATGCATTTTACTTGGAGTAGCATTATTCTAATCCCAAGCACCAATATCTACTACTTAGAAACTTGGAAGTAGGCCGGTGCATATATTAGTTTAGAATGTTGACTATTTGATCAACGTAGCATCCAGATCTCCTCGCAAAACACTAGCACAAATTTATGTACGGAACTTCATGCATGTGCAATATCAAAATAATACTATAATAATTACACAAGGGAACGATTATTATTTCATTATATAGTCAAATAATAAACTTTTCCTCCGAACATATATCACAAATGGTTTCTCACGGTTGCAATATTGCATCTCTAGCACCATTCCCATTATTAATTATTATTACTGGAATTAAAAGATGCCATATTGACTTGAACTCCAAAGTTTATGTTTGTTTTTCTGTTTTTCTTTATCTTTTAAAGATATTTTTGAAATAATTTATAAGATTTAAATTAGCATCACGTGTTTATTTGAAAATTTCTAGTTTACTATTAATTTTCCATAAAAAAGAAAAGCAGTTTACTATTAATTGGTGACGAAATTCACTTTTATTGAGTTATACTTTTCAAACCTACACCCAAAAAAGAAAAAAAAAAATGTCAAACTTTCATATAGCTCTTATAATAAGCTTAGCAAAAGCATTAGATATTATAGCTTAGGCATGGAAAGGTGGTTCATGTATGATGCTTTGGATTCTGAGAATGCACCATTTTCCTTTTGGCTCTAAGAGAAACAATTATTTCCATAATCACTGGGCAATCACCTTTAGAATGCACATCCTAACCCACGTGACTTTTTTGATCATAACATAACCTGCTACACTAAAAAAGGGCATCTATCTATAATAATCTTTGACATTCGCTACCAAAGCCATGTTTGTCAAAAAAACAAAAGGTCATACATGCACGAGTGCTCCCATATTTCCCTGTCTTTACATTCACTCGAGGTCACCTAAAACAAATTTTTTTTTTGAGCAAAAGAACAAAAGTAAAAGATATCACCTAAAACAATTTTAATAATACTAACATTGATAGAGACTTCACTCCAGGTAATAATACATAATTCCAAGCCACTTTTTGCCCATATCTTTTCCGAGCTACTATTGACCCAAAAATCAGGGTTTTGCAAGAGAGCAGCTTAAGATTACCTAGATTTTCCCAAATAGGAAAAGACAAATATTTTGTCCTCTTGCCTTGCGAAATGCAGGAGTGTATCAATTCAACAGATGCACGGGCGTTGTAAATTTATAATAATGCTAAGATATTAATTTATTTTAGTGGATGAAGGATATGAATCAAATGACAATAAATTTTACTTATTAAGTCAATTGGAACTTCAACTCTAAAACAAATTAGTACTACAAGTAATCAAGCTGTTTTGCAAGGGCCTAGTAGCAATTTAATTAACATATGCACAGGTATTGCAATAAAGCATAATTTAGTATTTCGATAAGGGGCTTGTAGCTTAACTAATATTTTATAATATTAGCAACGAAGATGTTTAGGGTTTAGATTCTTCATTTCTCATTGTGACTATTGAATAATTATATAGAAAAATAACCTGGACATAATTTGTTTGAGTAATAGTGATGTCCAAGGAGAAGAAGAAACACATGGCATAGGGTGTAACGAAAAGAATTAGAGGAAAAGGAATGAGAACGTCCACAGGATAGATTAGGAAAAAAGGTATATAAGTTGAAAAACTTAAATCTGTCATGGTATAAGGAATGTGCAATGATTGAAAAAGGGTTCCCACCATCTTGACTTTTGATCCTCCAGGCAAGGGGATTAGGTAGAAAGCTTGAAAATAATAATGTTGCTTTTTTCTAGGATTGATGAGCCTTGTTTTTTTTAGGTCATGCGGTCTTGGGCAAGCTGCTAGAAAGACCGTTATCAAGTTTGACATAATTGTATGGCGGAGGCTAGGAGTCAAGTTTGGTTTTATTCTTGCATTGCATGTGTCCATAATTCCATGTCTCCTCGTGCAATTTAATTAGGGTTTTTTTTTTCCTTTCTTTTCTTTCTTTTCTCTTGACAATTTTGAGGACAGATTCTTCTTATTGGGATATTGAATAGTGTCACTAGCCATAAGATGATAAGAATGTCGTCATGTTTTTTTTTTTTTTTTGTCTATTTGGGTATTAGCTACTAGGTTTTGGTACTTTATTTGTATAATATTTATTAAAAGATATATATACATATATATATATATATATATTGTAATTTATAATAAATGTGTGAAAAAAAAAACTAATTTTGTTACTATTATTATTTTTTAAATTGAGATAAAAAGAAAAAGAAAAACTAAAAGCTGGAGGTTTTTGTGCTAAACATACAATTATGTGCAATTGTGTGTTTTGACTAGTTTATTTGTTTAAAATATATATTTTTTCCAACATGTTCAATATGCTTTTTCAAAATGATTTTGTTAATCCTCTCATTTCATTTTGCCCGTTGGCATTACGCGAAGTGCAAGCAATACATGTGCTCGACGTCATGGGTGGAAGTTTTCTGCAATGGCGGCGGAAATACATTGACAATGGTGGAAATTTCCTTGAAAAGAGAAACAAAGTATATTGCATTGGTTAGTTTTTAGGGTAACTCCACAGTGGAGTTTCTAAAATAATCCTATCCATCTATTTTGATCATGTGATAGAATCCAATTCATTTATTTAAAAATAAATGGATGTGGTTTTAAAAACAATATGGTCAAGTTGCTCTAAAAACTCTAAAGATCTTAATCTATGGCATGACTCATAAATATTATTAGAAAATTTTCACTTGCGTCTATGTGTATATGTTGGGGTTCAAGTGACAATCTAATGATAATGAAATTATTTGTGAGTTTTAGTTCAAGTCTCGCCTACATAAAAAACAAACTAATTGGAGTTTTGATCTTATGGTAAAAAAATAATTATCATGAAGCAAACAACCATAAGTTCAAGTCCTATCATATAAATTAAAAAAAGAAAAAAAGAAAAAAAAGAAGAGAGAGAGAGAGAGAGAGAGAGAGAGAGAGAGAGGGAAAAAAAAATCTCCAATTTTGACTACTGTACCTGTTCAAGTTATGGACGGTTACTGTTTACCAATTGGTTTGGGTTTATTAGATGAGTTAAATACATGGACTAAGATCCTCTATAATTATTAGAGTAACTCTACTATATTCTATTCATTCATTTTGGAATGGATTAAATTTTATCACATTATTAATAATTAAAAAATGTTGACTATTTTCATTTTTGTTTATTTAAATTATTGATGATATGACTCAGTCTAGTTCACTCATTTTAAAATGAATAAACATGATTTTAAGAATTCCATAATAGAGTTACTTTAAAATTCTAGATGATTATAATTGTATATGTATATGGATTGAACTCAAGTTATATATACTTGTTATAATTTTTGGTAATGTTATACAATCTAATAATTTTCTATTGGACATGTATTTTGACAAATCCATTAATTGTAAGATTACATATTCTTTTTATACACTTCATACTTGTAAATTTTCAAAATTTTCATAAATTAATAACTACCTCATTATAAAATTTTTTAATTTTATTTCTTCACATTTTAAAATTATATTTAAATACAAGTCTATGAATTGAATAATAAATAATATCCAATTAATATAAAATTGGCATGAGTGTTAAGAAGAATAAAAACATGTAATGAGTGGTAAAATTTTTAAAATATTATTCTAGTTAGAAGTTATTGAGTGGTGTAATATTAATAAACTTATATACACAATATGATTTATGTATCAAATAGTGTATAACATCATTTCGACTTAAAACTTGACATTCTTGTTAACAATGAAGAGAATACATATTTTAGTCATGATGTTTTTAGAACGATCTTAATAAACTTCAATTTACTAATTATAATTATATTGAAAACAAAACGTCGGTATATATCTTGTAATCGGAATATGGTAGAACAAAACACCTTAGATTCAATGTCCGCTTATTACTTAATCATCATATAGTTAAGGCACAACTTATTATGTATATCCATCCCCCCATTATTTCAAACGTCCATACGGAAAAGGGGAGAGGAGTTGTTAGCTTATGTGATTATAATCTTCGTTAGCTAGGAGGTAGGGCTGAAAGCAAGCATCCTATGAAGAAAACTTAATAGCCCACCTGTATGTCTAGTGCCACGAATGGATCTAATGAGTTTTGAATTTACAACCTCATCTTATTAAGAGAAGTTAGGTGCATATAGGAGCAACAAAATAATGGTTAAATTATTAAATTTAACATTTTTTTGACTATTTAAGTTTTTGAAACAAGTGGTAGTTTTATCCAATTCAAGCTTCAACCCGTTACCCATTTGTGTGGGTTTTAGTTAATTTAACTGATAAATTCCATTGTTATCGAATAAGAGATCTAGAGTTTGACATCACTTACGCTTAAAACCAATTGGTGTCTTAAACTTGATAATAAAAGACAATTATAATGAAATAGGGTTGAAATTCTATTGTATTTATCAAAAAAATAAAGAATAAAAAATAAATCTTCAACCTGTATGTGAAATTATTATAGATCCTGGACTCAACTCAATTCATTTAATCAAGAGAAGCTCGTTCATGAATTTTTGAACCAAGCTTATGCAAACATGAATTTCTAAACGTTTAAGTGAAGATTTTCTCGAGCTCGAGCTTCAGCATACATTTTTTCAGGTCAGATTCAAATGGGCTAGCTATCTTAGTGTATGAATGAGGTTTGGTTTTGATGGGATTACGCACAATTGGTGAATACGAAAGCTTAAGCCTTATACTCCTAAGTCCTAATGGTTAAGGTCAAAATTATTTCGATATCTAGTATCAACGCTAATGTGGTAGGTATACCTAGATGATATATATGTGCTAGTGGGAACATGGAAGAATCTATGAAATGGTATTTAATTTAACTTTGATTTCACTTACTAAAAGCTAGCTTTTAGGTAATTTAGTGATGAATAATGTGGTCCTAGACTCCTAGTGTGCTACACAATAAGTCTACATTCACCCAATGTACGTATTTTGACATAAAACGTGGAAATTAAGGGAAATGACATACTATTTTTTTATCACTAATTGTACTGGTAAAGCCGCAATCTTAGTTCAACTGCCTAGTATTCTTAAAAGTTAAAACTTTATGATCCATATGGAATTTGGTGGAAAACTTTTTCCTTGGTTCAGCATTCCACCTACAGAGATTTCCTTTCAAGAATATTATTTGCATTCTCTCTGACTAATAAATAAAACAAAGGTAAAGGGGTCCAGACAAAAAGCTTTTTGAATTTTGTGTGATTCTTTGGACTTTGCCATTTTTCTGGTCTTCTACTCTTCAATTATGAAAACTTTATGTTTATGGAAGAACAATAAAGCATATTATACCTACCACGTAATAGAAGCTTTGCCCATACATAAATGGTTCTGAGTCAAAGATAGCAGCTAAAGTATATATTTTAATTTTTAACATTGAAAATCATTTCTATTATTTTTTTCTTAGCTTAAATGACTGAATGATTATTAAAAATTAATCTAATTAGCATAATCACTACATTCCAAACAGGATAGGTATGTGGGAACGGACATATAGGAAGACTTTTCCATTGTCCCTTCATCTATTTGCATGGAAAGTAGAGTTATAGAATTATTATTATTATTATTAAGTTGTCCAAAAAAAAAAATTATTATTAAGACTCTTTTCTCTTAGGCAATTAAACTTTTAATTGGTGTGTTTTAGGGTCTAATCTAGGGAATATATGATGATTAAAGAGGCGGGCTCCACCTTTTTTGACTAATTTCCATCCTCTATTAATTAAATTTATTTTATTTTTTGTTCTAATTCCATCCTTGAAGATTGGAATTTAGGTGGATTGAATAATTTCAAAGGAAGATTCAAGATTGCACATTTTTGTTTTGTTGTGCTTGGATTCAATAATAATGACATTATTTCTTTCTCAAGTGATCTCATGCACGTAACCAGTCATAAAAGGCATGCATCATCAGCACAACTGGCAAGGATATTGTCTAAAAAGGATGAGATGATTAATAAGCTAAAAGTAGCTAACACGTTGCTCATTGTTTCCCTTTTTTTTTTTTTTTTTTGGTTATTGTCAAGTTGGAGATCAAATTGCCTCAAGCTGCATACATTACAAACCCAGTGTTTATCAAGTTACTTCTAGAACAAACAGCATAAAATTCAAAGGGTTAGGTATATTTATGTACCAATAGTTGGGTTTTTGAAGACTTTACTTATATTAATATTCCGATCCAGTTGAACATTTCCTACTTTTCAATCTTCATTAAATTCGTATGCGTGTTGTCAAATTTATTAGTAATACCGTATTACGTTTTATTTTTTATTTTTTTAGAGAGAGTTTTTATCATTAGATCAAGACATCAATTGATTTTTGCTGTAAACTATTATAGACTTTACTAATTGAGTTAACTGAAGCTCACATCATATTACATTTTATATGTATATATAATTCAATAATTGGAAGAGAGATTTAAATCCTAAACGTTTTCGTTAAATTTACCAAAAAATATCAATTGAATTTCAAAACTTTTAACAGTAAGTCAGTAATACCATATTGCATATAATATTTTATATATACGTGTGCGCGCGCGCGCGCGTGTATCAGCAAAATATATGGTAAACGAGTATGGTTGTCAAAATCAGGATTTGGATAGTAAGATCGTATGATCTTGTGATCCCACTAGATCAAAATGATTAGAATTGTACAAGAATTGCATTTTTGGTAAGATCGTAAGTAGGATGGTATAAGATCCTACCAACCCCACTAAAAATTAAATTTTGTTTTATTTTATCATCATTTTGAGTGCTTTATTTAAATTTTGATCATTGTAGCATGAATATATATTGTGAACACAAGGGATTTGAACTTTGTTCATCTTAAAGCTTCTATTTCATGTATCAATTGGTGAAATAATCATGTATTAGTCGGTTATATTTGCAAATTATAATTATTCTAGAGTTGCTTGTATTAGATATTAGTTTTGTTGTTTATATACTAGAGAAAAAAAGGGAGTTTAACTAATTTATTTAGTTAGGCTTAGTTTTCTGATTATTTGCTTGGGTTATGATATTATGTGGTGCTTTTGTGTTTGGTTTTTTTTTTTTTTTTTTTTTTGGGTGATAATACTAATTTGTAGTTAGCTAGTTTCCATTTGCTAACTTGTTTTGAATTTTGAACTTGGAACTTAGAAGTTGGAAAATATTTTCCATGTGTTGATAGTTATTTTGGTAATTGATTGTTAATTAAACATTTACTGAACTTTTTGGATATATTGTGTTAACATTTAAGTATTTTTGTTTTGTTAGTATAGACATAGCGATATATGATATACAAATTACATCATATTGATGCAAATATTTGTTTTTGTTTTCATTTTATTTTTATGAATGAAATCATAATTTATGTGATCATCCAACATAAAAAATAACTACCAATATGTTTTTTGTTTTAAATCAAAAAATAAGTAGTATCTTATAATCCACAATCTCACCTATCTCCCACAATTCTACATAGAAATCCAATTTTAACAACCTTGTAGATGAGCCTAACACGTACGTATACTGAATTTCGTATCTTGTCCTTTTATTTCAATTTTCTGGCGTGAATGAATAAATAGCTACTCGAGTCTTGCCATTGCATCTACCTCCTATATAGTCTTATTCAAGTTAATGATGTTGGTATTTTGGCTGTAGTGATGTCGATACTCTATTTTCACGAAAACTTATGAGTTTCCCTTGGTCCCAATCTGTGGGGGACAATATTGGTGAGAGTTGGTACCTGAGATACACAAAAATGAAATGTCCCAATAAATGAAAAATCAATTTAACTTTTTTTTTTTTTGGATGGTATACTTCGAAATGCAATGAAAAATGATTTGAAGTTGCTTCTAGACCATCATTGCAATGAGGTAGCATGGCTCAGAGCGATAATTTCTAAAATCAATCTAAAATTTTGAGATCATTTTACAATATTAACACATTCGATTAGTTCTTTTAGAAAATGTCTTTTAATTAGTTTCTTTGGTCATTGTTTTATTATTATTATGGATAAGGATGACTGTGGTGTTGGAATTTCAAAATATTGGTATTTATACGTCTCTTTCTTGAGTATTGTGTGAGCAAAGCTGAATTCCTCACAACATCAAAAGATTCAAAACTTATAGATGTGAAACAAACCTTAAAACCAATGTCTTAAAAGAACGTGAATCACTAAAGAAATGTGCTGAAGCTGGTTTGATCTTGCTATGCATCCGTTTGGGATGAGTTGAAAAATTTAATTTATTTACACTTTTAGCAAATTCTCAATGTATTTTTTGATACTATTCAGCTTATTTTTTAACTTATTTTTTACACTTTCAGTAAAAAAAATTTCAGTTTCAGCTAAATAAGCTGTTCTCAAACGGACATTACAAATTTCGTAATACCATTGAACAACTTTAATTTATTTTGTTTAATTTTCTATAAACTAATACTGCTTTTGCGCCACATTTTAGGGCCCAGTCAATCAGTATGTATGTACGTAGTGAACAAGCAACCTGCAAGTTAAGCAAGTTAGCGTCTAGAAGTTTAGATACACCACACTATTGCACATACTTGGCTACAATTGATACACGTCTGATTTGATTAATTTTTGCAATTACCAATTATGGGTCCGTGCGTAAATTATGTGATCCAATTATACATTGACAAATATGCAAGTTATGTTTACATAGAATGGCTCAGTCAAAATTGATGTCTATAGAACATAGAAAAACATCCTTATATTTTCTTTGTTAAGAATATAGGTAAAAGTACTCTCCACTGGCTGGCTCTTGCTTTTGAGGACTAACCAAAACAGGAAATGGACAGTCCATTCCGTATTGTGAGAATTAAACTAGAAAGGAATAAATCTTTGCTTTGTTTATTCCCCACATGGCCAAGGAAAACTATGGCCACGCTGTGATATGTTGAATCAGATTCGTACTATAAAAGTCAATTACTCAATTTATAGTTGTTTGCCCCAATTTTAATTGTGTACGCAAGAATTATTGTACAAATCAAAGTGCAAATTTTATCTGATTTTGTTGTCGGTAAACTTTGTTTAGATCAGGCAATTTGTCGAATCAGACCATGGGAAATACCTTTTTTTTCTTTTCTTTTCTTTTTCAATTTTCTAATCTTTTGAGGATAACCATGGAACTTGAATAGCACTAATTATATTATTATAAGTTTCGGGATTTAGAATCTCAAGTACGTATAAAAATACTTACATAAAAAAGATAATTGATGGAATTTTAGAATTCAGATTCACAATGATAATTATATAGATCTAACTTGATCTAGGTGTATTGGAGTTATGTTTGCAGAAGCCGGCATCCTCACAAAACACAAAAGCGAATACCTGTAGAAAGTAAAGAGGAAAAGTGGACTAAAATGCAAATGGGCCATTTTTATTGGGTTACAGTGACACACAATTGGGTTTGAACTGAGTTTCATGATGATGGACAACTTCAATACTAATTTTAGCCCAAATTACATAAAACAGTTGCTACTAATCACAGCCCATAAGTACTGTTTAAGCCTCTAAGGAATAAGGATTACATATTTAAAGGAATGTTAAAGACAATTTCACCCCCTCTGGTCATGAGATATACACTTATTTTTTTCTCCGGAATCAGGTGGCTTTGCATCAATTTCTTTGAATAGGATCAGACTGCCTTTGAGAAAAATAGAAAATCAAAATAAAAAGATGCTCAACCAATCTCCCCTATGACTGGATTGGGGGAGATGAAGGAAGAAGAAATGTGTATATTCTCACCACCTTTCCCACTCTTCCATAGGCAAAAATTGGGTTTAGTACTCTAATGCATTAGACCCATTGCAATGACATATGTTCATTTTTGGCCACGGGTTGCCATTGCAACGGAGCTAGTGCATTGGAGGGTACTGAAACCAAGCCATGTCCGTTCCAAACATACACTTAACGGTTGCAAAAGGAGGAAAGGCACTACTCCTGCCCTCAACTAACATAAAAGCTTAGAAGTGGTGATTAGGGGTGTGCACAGTTCGGTCGGCTCGGTTTTTTTCTCAAATTTATTACCAAATCGATAGAGATCATTTTTTTTTTCATAATTGAAACCGATGCACACCGACCACAGTCGGTTTTCCAATCTATAGCAATGCGGTTTTTGCGGTCGGTTTAATTGGTTTGATCAGTTTGAATATTAAAAAAAAAAAACTGTTTTTTTAATTAAAAAAATTGGGCTTCAAGCCCAATATCAATACATAACATGTTCAAGACTTCACGCAAAATGTTCAATTGACAAAATTTTCACACATGAGCCTGTTCAGAGTTCACACATAAAAAAAAACATGTCCATCTTCACACATAAACAGCTTCTTGCCCAAATAACTCAACTTGAAAACAGTTGACATATAAGCAAATGCATTAGAAATTTAGAAACTACAAACAAGCGTGGACCCACGACCCTGATCTCCTGCCTGTACTCACCACTCACCAGCGTTTTTGACATTGATCTCTTGCCTGCACTCACCCATGACCACGCATTGGTTACTGAAGATTAAAAGCAATAGAGTTACCAGCGGTAGCTAGTGGTGACTTGTGAGTCAGCTGAGCCAAAAGCGACGAGAGGCAAGACGCAAGTGCGAGAGAGAGACTGAGGCATCTAAAACTGAGAGAGTGTTTTTGAGACTGAGAGACTTAAGTGATCTTATGAGAAAAATATATATTCATACTAGGGCAAAAATTAGAAAACCTAGCTTACAACTGCACTGTTGTTGTTGTTGGGGATTTTTTAGAAAATAACTACAAAACCCAAACAATATTATTAGTTAGCCAACGTTTTAAACATATTGCATTTCTAACAATTCGATTTCAGATGAGTCGATTTTACTGTTCATATTGCCTATTTTTGCGCCACGTAGATAAAAAAATCAAGTCTAGTGGACTCATTTGTTATACACAGAAGACGACTTCTCTGAAGTTGTCTTCTATATAAAGAAAACGACTTCTCTGAAGTCGTTTTCTTTGAAATCCCACCTGTCCAGACAAATAAAGTACACATATAGCAAAACTGACATTTGTGAGACTTATTTCAGAATGGAGTTTTGGAGGCTGTGAAGACCCTCAAGGAAGAGCTGGGTTGCCCAGATTAAGTATTTAAGATAAATCAAGAAACTCATGCTTCTTAGACTTTTCTTTTTCCATTATATTGGTAATCTTTCATTCCCTCTTTTTTTTTCTTTTTTTTTCAGCTTTTCCTTGTTTTGGCTGTTGAATACCCAGTCCACCCAAAAAAAAAAAAACAGAGGGTTTACGGAATTTCTTTGAAACTAAGAATTTAGTGAGACATTATTATTGTCCCACTAATTAACACATCTCTGTTGAATACCCAGTCCACTTCGGCTATGCTTATCAGCCAATTGTAACACATCTCTATGGAGTCAAATATTAAGGGATTGTCCTATACAAAGAAAACGACTTCAGAGAAGTCGTTTTCTTTGTATAGAAGAGAAGTCGTCTTCTGTGTATAAGTAATGAGTCCACTAGACTCGATTTCTTTATCTACGTTGTGCAAAAATAGGCGATATGAACAGTAAAATCGACTCCTCTGAAGTCGAATTGTTAGAAATGCAATATGTTTAAAACGTTGGCTAACTAATAATATTGTTTGGGTTTTGTAATTATTTTTCTAAAAAATCCTTGTTGTTGTTGTTTTTGTTTTTGTTTTTGTTTTTTTTTGTTTTTCTTTTTGTTTTTGTTTTTGTTTTTTTTTTTTTTGGGGTTAAATTACTAAGTGAAATGACCACGTTTTGTTATATATAAAATTATATATATATATATATATAAATATAAAAACAACAACTAAGTAAAATGTATCGATCGATTCAGGAATGAAATCGGTTTTGGATTTGTAGATCCAATGGTAGCATCGCACCGGCATCAGAATAGGCTTCACCCTCCGAATGCCGGCCTCGGCTTATTTGGCCGGCGGTAGTGTCGGGACGGTGTCATTGGCGTTGGTCGGTTGGGTTGGCTCCAGTAAGGTTTTGCTCACCCCTAGTGGTGATTGGGTTTCACCCGAGTGCCAATATCAGTTATGGTGATGTCCTTCCCCTACTCATCTTTAAAGATTGGCTTTATCATTGCATTGCATAGAAAAAGCAGGGCTACATTCACTATTATTGTCTCTCCATCTACTGTTATGAAAACCCACTCCTGCCTTTGCATCAGATAGGTAAAGTTGGTAAAAAAAGAAATGCTTTTTGTTCCTAACCTAAAATTAAGTAAATTCACATCCATAATGAAAGCTCTTCCAGAACGAGAAATTTCCAAGTCCACAAATCTAATAGGCCAAGACAATGCTAGGGCTAGCTGAAACATGACATTACAGAAGGAAAAGAACAGCTAAGAAAGATCACCAAATGTCATTGTTAATTTTATTCCATGTGTTGAGACACAGTTGGAAACTGAAAAAAGAACATGAACAAATTTGAGTCTCACATTTGTCTCAGGACAAGAACTTTCAAATAACTTCCCATCAATAGCTGTGAAAAACATTAAAGCATCCACATCTGAGCAATTTCTAGATGCCTGTCACAGACAACAGAACCAGTGTCATAGTCATGGGAAACCAAAAAGGGTAGAAAACTACTGAATTTAAACAGAAAAAAAAAAAGAAAAGAACATGACAATTAATTCAACCAGGCGAACAAATTCAAAGTTACTCATTATAAACTTTTTTTACCAAAAAAAAAAAAAAACCCACTATTCAAAAGTATCAAATGCAAGTAATTGAATTAATTAGGCAACACCATCTTAATTTCCTTTTTCCTTGCAGAAAATACCCGATTGGGTCAGGGGAATGTCTTTTAAAAGATTACGTGGTATGATTGGTGGGTGGGCACCTCAATTGACAGCTACCTACAGAAAAGTTGTGGTACAAGATGACAGGCTTGAGAGAGAGAGAGAGTGCAGTCTTTTCTTAATGGCTTCCACGAACTAGCCAAATAAAACAATCCTTTAATGAGTGTAATGATTCATTAGTGTGGACTTTTGGATCATTCGGTTAAATGTAGACATAACACAAGTTTGTGAGCCTCCATGCACTTGGAAATGATGAGTCATGACTGAAGTATGTGCTATTATGAAACAGAAAACATTGGGCATCAATCAAACTTCAGATATTCAATCTCAAATTTTCAATTGCTTTCTGTTGTTTAACAGAAAAAATAACAGTTCTTGTAGAAAAGCTCAGAGATGTGGCACAAATAAATTGTAACAGCTTAGCACAACAAGATTCTAATACACTAAACATCCATCAGTGGCCTAACACGTGATATTATACATCAAAAAAGCATTAAAACTAAGAGCCACTTAGGTTCTCACTTCAAACTTTTTTATCCATTCATTGAGTATTTTACCAGAAAATTTTCAGAAATAATTGATCCTCAAACATTGAAATTTCTGAAGGTTTATTGTCAATTTTTTTTTTTTTTTTTAATAGGTAAACAGAAAACTTTTATTAAAGGGGGAAAAAAATAAAAGAGAATAACAAAGATGTTCATGATGATGAACAACAACACAACACAACAGCAACAAAACAGCAACACAGCACAGCACAACACTACACAACACACCACAACACAACAGCAAGAGAGAAGTCAGGAAACTAAGCTAAGAGAAGGCATAAACTCAGAGAGAGAAGAACACTCAGTGAAACCGCAGCAACGAGACCACTCCATTAGACTGCGTTGGCATAAAATCTTTAACTCCTTCAATGTTTTCTCTTTATCTTCAAAAGATCGACGATTTCACTCCAACCACACAGTCCACATTAAGCACCCTGGAACCAAGTTCCAAATTTCCGAAATGACTTTCTGGAAATTGTCTTGTGAAGATTTAGAACTATTTGTCTCTAAGCTCAAAAATATCTTGAGTTAATCAGGAATATTTCTAAAGTCCTTTTCTAAGAAATTCATCCACAAAATTTTATAAATTTTTAATCATTTACTAAGAATGGGTTTCTGAAAATCTTCTAAAAATGGAACCACACACAACCTAAGATTCCCTGATATATTCCACTTGTCCTTTCTCGGTGAGATCTTTTATCTGGTAAAAGGGGCTATATATTGTTTAATTCAGGTTTTTACCTATAAAAAAAAAGGGGGCTACAAGCATGATTTGAATAACCTCTATAGAATCTAGTATCTTGCCAGTTGCAATCATTTTTAATTTGATAAGTCTCGAATTCAAATGTATCAATTTTCTCCACTCCTATCAAATTGTCATTATGGTATTTTAGTTTAGTGGGTTTTTTTCCAAACAGCAATAAACAACACTTTGGGGGAAGCCTTTCACCACCACACCCTCCATGTAAACTAACACCAGCTACTTAGTATTAGTATGGCAAAACAAGTGCCTTTCTTTCTCCAGTGTTACACCAGCATGGCATTACTTAGATTTTTGTAATGATAGATAAAGGAAGAAAGCCCCGTGTCATTTGCAAGAGAGGACAGGTGCTTCTCATTGAAGAGTTTGACATACTTATTACACAACACTCCATCATTGCCACTATGAATAATAATAGAAATCAAGATAACATATCCAAAAGTCACTTCCATTGCATTTCACGAAGCCCAGGCCATATAAGCCATAACATCTATCAACTCGCATGATTTAGAAATGGCCACTCTATGACCTTAAGAGTGTATTTGGAGGAGGTATTGAATAATACACACAATTTTGAAAATAAAGGAATTCTTAATCCTGCATTCCAAAACTCCACCATCAGGCTTGGGTTCCCCCCCACCCCCTCTCTTATATTGGTAAGTTATACACGGACTTAAATGAGTCTTGAACCTATGGCCTCACCTTCCACTTTGGCTCCAGGGGCATGCTAGGTACTCTACATCTATTGTTTTACCTTCAAGGTAATCTGACATTTAAAAAAAAAAAAAAAAACTATGTGTGTATTCCAACCACCCTTCCCCTATCCTCTCTCCCATCTCCCTCCATTCCAAACATATACCCAAATATCAAACCCTTCCAACCGCATAAAATCATATCCACCTCATTCCTCTCCCATCTCCCTCATTCCTCTCTCTCTCTCTCTCTCTCTATCTTTGAAAGAAACTTAACACTCTAATTCCTATTTTGATCTTTGTGAAAACAAAGAGTAGGGCAAACAGAGAAATAAAGAAAGGAGATTGAATATTGAGAAGGGCAATTCATGGGTAATGTAGAGAACTAGATTGATCCATAAGCGAGCATGGGGAAATTCATGGATGCCTTTCACCAAGGCACAAAGAGCAGATGAATGACTACAACCATGGGGATGATTGAACATCATGATTGCCCCAGCTTGACAATCTGCAAGAACATGGCCTTAGTCTTCAACTGGCAACAAGTAAATATGGAGAAAATGGTTACAACACTTCTTTCAGGAGTAAGGCTTCTCAATACCTGCTCCTATCCCACTATCGTGTGATAACAAAGCTGCTTTACACATCACTTCCAATCCTGTGTTCCATGAAGGGAGCAAGCATATTGAAGTAAATTGTGACTTTGTACAAGGCAAGTTTCTAAGGGGAGAAATCACTACACCATTTGTGAATTTTAAACATTAACTTGCCAATATTTTTACAGAGTCATTGTTTAGGAGTCAGTTAGAGTCTATTTGTACCAAGCAGGGCTTAGATGATATGTATGCTGCTCCTTGGGGGTGAGTGTTATAAAGATATTGCACTATGACTCATTGATAGATAGCTATTATGCTATGGCTTTTTGATAGATAGCTATTACACTATGACTTGTACCACTGTATTGTACTTTTCTAGAAGAGCCTAGAATATCATAATGGTGAGGTGTCACTGATGAGGTATCCCCCACCTCATTATCAAGAATATTCTCTATTTCTTGTAAGGAACTCTCCTATGTATACTGATTATGGTGGCTGAGGGCTGTATCAGAAATTTTCATATTCTCTCTCTTATTTCTCCATGAACTCATATTTTTTTAAGGGCAATTTAAAAGTTGCAAAAAATTTCACATGCTGTTCCAAGAATTTACCCTTTGATTACAGCAGACACCTCAGTACCTAATCTTTGACAGGTCTTTTCACGGTATTTTAGCTCATCTTCTTGTTAACTTCCAGCTACATTTTCAATCTGTATGATGTTTCACCTAACTACTGCACTTTTTCATCTTCATTGAACATGGTTAAGCCACCTTATTTGATTTCTCCTTATATCCAATTTTATTTGTCACTTGACTCAGTATCATACAATTATATGTGATCCAACACAAATCAATGAGAAGCAGAACATGATGACAATGTCTAAGTATAATACTCTTTTTTTCTTTTTTTTTTGGGATAAGTAATGTCTAACTATTATACTTAACACTCAACAATGTGTATCCCACATAAATGACATACATGCATACTATTTATCTTTTCTGTTTTTGGGGTTTATTGGTAATGCCTAAGAGTCTCATTGATCTATTATATGGATGGAGGAACCTGTTTGGTAATCATTACCTTTTGTTTGGAATCAAGCCCCTTTATGCTTGCAATGGACACTGTGGAGAGAGAGAGGAACAACTGTACTTTTGAAGACATGGAAATATCAGTTGTTCAACTAAAGCTGTCTTCTACAAGATACTGTTTGAAAGGTCCCATGTTTTGGGCTCTAGTGACAATCATTCTCTTTCTTTCCTATTGTACCTGTCACTCTTTGCGATTCTTTAGGACTACATCATGTATACATCCTGTGTACGTGAGGAAGTGCTTCTCAATCAATATATTTTTTTTGTTGATAAGTAACTCTTGATCAATGAAATTTATTACTTTATAAAAAAATTGTAAATTTAGGGGGAATTCCCATGTACAACTAGATGCAACTTGCAGCATACACAAACTCACTCAACTCAAACTTAGCATGGCAGTCCACATAAACTGCATGATGAAGTCTCTTACATCATGTGATAAAATAGCAGGTAGCCTAGGTCATAAAAAAAATATATATATATGCTTCTGTCAATCAAATTTCCTATTTAAATGTGAACGTACTTCCAGAAAGAGGTTGAGTCAAGCTTTTAATCCATGGACAAAGGGCTAGAAAGCAGGGGCTGAACCATGAATTGAAGAAGAATCAAAAGCTAATTTTTCTTAAGACCATTCAAAAGGTTCAAGGAAAAGAAAAAAAAAAAAAAAATCCATGTGCATCTAAAACAAACTTATCATATGCAATTATGCACTCAGGCAGCTAAATGACCCTCTCTCAGCTGGCAACAATCCATGGTGAGGAAACTCACAGTGATTATAGCCAATGAGCTCTAGCACAACTAGCACCTCCTCCTCTTATAAGTGTTAGGTGGAGGGTGAAGTCTTGGGTTCAAGACCCATCAGGTGTGTAAATTACCAATCATAAAAAAATTATATCCATACCTCTCTCCTGAGTTACCCCTCAACTTCCAACAGTCAAAACTCAGAAACGCTCTCTTTTTTTCCCCCTATTTTACTTGCTTCAATCAAGACCTGCATTGCCAATGATTGCAAACCATCCCTAAATCTAGAATCTCTGATCAAAATCTTTGAAAATCAGCTAGTGATAGTATCAGAAGTTCAGTACTTGCGACTCTCTTATACTTTGTATTTATAAGACTGCTCCCACCACTTGACTACCAACTATCCAAACCAGTAGGCAGTGACCTCTATTGGATCCCTATCCAAAGCAACAATCTTGATGGGAACAAATTCACAGCCTCTAACTTAGTTTTGACTTTTGACACACAAAGCCCAAACCAAGCAAAAACTATCATAAAAAATAAAGAACCAACTACCATAATCCTCAAAATCAAAATCAAAATCTCTACAAATCATTTCCCCACAAAATAACAACACAATCCAACAATAACCCATCAACTCAAACCCCCAAAACTTCATAGATCAACCAAAAAACGCATCAATCAATACCCCACAAACAAAAAAAATCCTAAATTTCCACAACAAAATCCTAGATCATAAATCACCCAAAAAAAAAAAAAAAAAAAACCCAGAACAAACCCATCATCAATCAGAGAAAGAAAAAACAAATAAATAACATAATTCGGGATTCAGAATCACTAACCCAAATGGGATTTGTGGGCTTGAGTCAACTCTAAGAAGCATTGGCAGTGTTGGGAATGAGAGGAATGGGGCTCTTCTTGCCGCTCTTCAAGTTGGCCTCTTGTTCACGGATCTTCTGCATCTTGATCATTCGCTCCATGACGAGCTCGTACTCGCACTTCTCATAGATGTGGCGCTCAGTCTCGCACTTCCATGGGAGGTACAACTCGGCTTGCCTGCACTTGTTGAGAGGAATCAGCAAGTGGGCACACTGGTCTCTGTAGGGAATGGGGACCTTGGCATCCACCATCTCAGCCTGTGTTGCTATCATCTTCTTCGATGACCCCTCCACTTCCATGGCTGTGCGGGTTTGCTTTTGGAATTCGGAGTTTTTCTTCTAACTGTGCTTTGGGGGTATGAGTGTATCCGGTCCTCCGCTCCACTGGTGGCTTTGTTAGTGTTTGGTGCTGTAATTGTAATGGGTTTTCGGGAACGTGCACTTGCAAACTAGCATTTGGGCTTTTGGTACTCAGGTTCCCAAGTGTCAATTTCGGAAAGATCCAATTAAATCTACAGGTTACTTCTTACCAAAATGGTGAAAATCCCAATTTACCACATTTCACTTCCTTCTTCTTTTTCTTTTTTACCAATGGGTTTTTACCGTAATTATTTTCTCATTTATTCAGTGACAACTACTCGATAAAGTGACGAGTGATGGATAATTACTTTTATATAAATCTAATACATTTTTTCACTTATTTAGAAACGATCACACTTTTAAGTAGTAGTTAGATGAGGATTCTATATAGATAAATGAGACTTTCTTGAATCGATCCAGAATGGTAAGATTCTATTTTTTTTAGAAAAAGAATATAATAAAATATCAACAATAATAATACATATAAAAAAACCATAAGAAAAAAGAGTAAATGTAACACAAATTATTCATAAAAAGGTACTAAACTACTAATTACTTAATACCAAATCACCAATACATAAATAAATAACAAACTTCAAATTTCAAACTTAAAAGTTACAAGTTCGAACACCATAAGTATAAGTGTTTGTAGAATGTGAGGGGACTAGGGTCAAGATTCAAATCTCAAGAAAGGAACTCCACACACATATACAGAAATTAAGTTAGAGTAGAATTCTATCTTGTATAAAAATAAAAACAAAAATTCGAACACCAAAAATATACATAATGTTCCAAATTAACAAATCTATCATTAACTACAACTACTACGACAAAAACAAAATAAAACAAAAAATACAAAATCATCCAAATTCCAAAGTTACAAAGATTTTACAAATGTTTCAATTGTATCAAGATAATAAGAAATACCAAACCTTTCAAAACTTATTACAAATTGATTAATAGAGCTAGAGAGTCCTAATCTCACCATTGAGAGACATAATTACAAATAATTATAATAACTTTAATGGATGTTGATTCAATTGCTTAGAGGTTATATGAATGATTCTACACCAATCCAAATTGATTATATGGAATAGGATCTTAAGGATTCTATAGAGCAGGTTCTTAAGATCTTAAATTCCACCATCCAGGATTGTGATCCCATGTCGATTCTACACCATAAAAGATTCAACACTAATTTGGATTGTTTTTACGAGGTAAGATGGTAGGATATTAGGATTCTGAGATCCAAGATTAGGATTTTAACAACCATACATACCACCTACCATTTATTTTTCTTTTTTCCTTTCTTTATTTTTTGAATGATTACGTATTATTATTCAAAATGAATGGTGTGGGGGAAAATGGCCCAAAATCTTATATATTGGGCCTTGGGCCTTATCCGAGGGCGCAATTACATCTGTGAAGAGACAAATGGAGTGGAGAAACTCTAATTTAAAATTTGACACGTAAGAAATAAATAAAGGGTGGTCCGAGTAGAAACTTGTCCTCGGCAACGTGTGACACGCCTCAAGTTTGAGTTCTAGCTGTAAGAATGATCTCCATAGAATCTCTAGTGGTAGAGATATACCTCTGAGACATGCAAGTGTGAAGGAGGAGAGGAAATATCTAAAGGAAAGCTGCTGTTATTGCATTAAATACCATGCAGTTACTTTTTTGGCCGCATTTATGTGGAGAAGACCCCTGAACAGTGTTTCCTTGGTCATCGCAACTCACAAAGAAACCAGAGGAGGTGCCTAATGGGACATGAACTCAAGTAAGGGCTTAGATGACCAACAAGTGTACAATCAAGATGAACTAAGAGGAACTATATAATGTAACGAACCTTGCATGAGAGAGAGATCAAAAAAAAAAAAAAAAAAAAAAGGAAGAAACTATTGTAGCATGCAAAACTGAGTTGGAAACCATCTATATCAATTTATACCATTATCTACCTCCTCGGATGGGAGTTGCAATCATTTTTATATATATCTTATTCGTGTGTTCTTCTTTATAATCGATACCAACCATTATTAACCTTCACTAAAACCTAGTTCTTCATCCCACTCTCTAAAAATTTATTGTATTGGGCTCATTAGACCATCGACTAATTCTTTTGGGCTTGGGCTGAAAACTGTGACCCTACAAATGGTAAAAACAAAAGTTAGTCCAGACAATCTACATCCTCTAAGATGACCCAAGAAGAGCAGGATGAAATTGTTAAAGGCCTCCAGATAGCATTACAAGAAACCCAGGTAACAAGCAAATGGGCAAGACCGCAAGAACGTTGCAATTCCTATGAAAAAAAAAATGAGTCCCAAAAAGTGATAAATTACATCTTCCCTTGATGGAGTTGCTCAATTACCACTTGCCACTTGCCTTAATTGGTATTTCCTGACTTTTTGTGAGGGGAGAATTTGGATTTGTACAAGGGGCTAGTCTCTTTAAAATTTTCAAAAAAAAAAAAAAAAGGGCAAAAAATCATTTTAAACCCAACAATTTAGGGGCATAACAAATTAAGCCCATAGATTTAAAAGTAACAAATCAAACCTTAGAGTCTTAAGAAGTAATAAATTAAACCTTATAGTTTCAAAGGTAACAAATTAAACTTTGAGGGTTCTAAAAGTAACAATTTAAATCTTTAATACATATTTGCCTCTAAGCACACGCATGCTTAGAGACTTTTTTATGCTTTTAGGTAAAGGTAAATAATTTACATCTATCATAATTTGACATTTTTTTTTCAAACAAATAAAAATGATGAACTTTAGAGATAAGAAGTAACTGTAATTTTTTTTGAATGTGTGTTTGAAAGTGATGTAGTGATATAGTGAAAAGTTTGGGTAGGAAAAATAAGATGAATGTGACTGGAAAGAATGTTAAATTTTAGGAGTTCTCTTAGTTTTTTATTTTTTATTTTTTAAATTAAGGGTATTTTACTTTTAGTAGGATGAAAAAGGAATAAAAATGCTAAATTTTAGGGAATAAAAAGATGGACGTGAGGGAAAAAAAATCCTAAATTTTAGGAGTTCTTCTTTTGAATTCAAAATGAAATTTGTTATTTGACATTTATGACTTTATTTCTTAGAGAAGTTACTTTTTACTAATGAGGGTATTTCTAAACTAAAAAAAAAAAATCCAGTTCAAAGAGGAGAATCATCTTATAGATAGTTGTAAGGACTAAAAAAAAAAATCTAGCAGCCCAGGCCCACTTAGAACAATGGGTTTATACAGTTCAACTATGGCCCAAATCAAGAGGGGGAATCAAACAACAAGAGGGGGCCTAGCCCGAGGATGGAAATATGGAAAAAAAAAGACGTTATATTATAGAATATGTGAGCAAATATCTAAGTGCAAGACTGCCTGCGGAAGCCAATGATACAAAGAAATATCCACTGCTCACTCTCCTCTCAATGTTCTTCTTGTTACTCTCACTTTTGATATTTATGCCTAGTCCCCTTCTATGAGAACCATTTTTTTCTTATATACTCCATCCACTTCACATCCTAACCCCCCATCTTTACCTAACAAATTTCTCCTAGCGACATCTGCCCCTTTAAAAATCTGAGGAAGGTGGTAGAAGAAGTTGCTTAGCTGTGAATTACACTGTTCAGGTCATTTCCTCATCAATGCAGCTGATAAAGCTATTGCCCACCATTTAATATGGAGACAACAGACTACTTCTTGCTAGAAACTTCCCCTACTCCTCATGATTCTCTTTCTTTAGCCAATCCTTCCCACCTAAAGCTCCTAGGAACCTTTGCCTCTTCTCCTCTTATCCTCAGGTAACCTCCCTCTTTGGACATGTAATGTCCTAATATCCACTTTTCAGTTCTACAACCCTTTCCTTGGTCCTTAGGCCCCCATAATAGCCCCCTAGTGGCACACACAATGGCCAATACTGCCTTCTCGAGGGGTAAATAATGTGACTTAGCCTCCTGCAAAGATATACTAACATACTAGACAGGCCTTTAGAACCCATCCTCATTTCTGACCAAGACCAAACTGACAGCATAATCCATAACTGCCAGGTATGCATACAACACTTCCTCCTTCTTGGGCCTAGAGAGGATTGAAGGACTTAACAAATACTACTTAAGCCCCTCAAAAGCTGCTACACACTCCTCAATTCAACAAAAGTCCTTCCACATGTGAAGAAGCTGGCAGAATGGACAACACCTGTCTGCAAACCGAGAAATGAACCTATTCAAAGTCGCTGCCATCCCAGTTATTTTCTGTACCTCTTTGGGATTTCGAGGAGGGTGTAAGCCGTTAATAACCCTAATCTGATTGGGGTAGACCTCAATTCCTCAATGCATTATCATGTAGCCTAGAAACTTTCCCAAGCTAACCTCGAAAGAATATTTAGACGCGTTCAGGCCTAGCTTATGTTCTCTCAACACTGAGAACACTTCTCCCAAATCTGCCAAATGCTCTTCTACCTGCCTACTCTTTATCACCATGTCATCAATGTAGACCTCCATATTCCTCCCAATCTATGGCTCAAACATCCGCATCACCATTCTTTGATAAGTGGATCCTACATTTTTTAGGCCGAAGGGCATCACCCAATAGTGTTAGGAGCACAAAAAGCTATCTTCTCCTGATCAGACAATAATAAGGGTATTTGATGGTACCCTTAGAAGGTATCCAAAATACTCATTCGAGGATGCCTCACTGTTGCATCCACCAACTGATCAATTCTAGGGAGGGGAAAGGGGTCGTTCCTACAAACCTTATTCAAATCCAGACATGCCACTTCCCATTCTTCTTCTTTACTACCACAGTATTAGCTAGCCACTCAGGGTAAAAAAATCTTCTTAATTGCTTCAGCTTGTTTCCACTTGTTTATTTCTACCCTTACTACTTTGGCATGCTTTTTGGATGAACGCCGAGGAGGTTGCTTACATGGTATGGCCTCGGGTAGGGGTGTTCACCAAACTGCATAAACCGCACCAAAACTGCCTGCAAAATGACATAACCACACCGCAAGTAATAGTGCACCGCACCGCATCACATCACATGGTGCAATGCAGTTTGCGGTTTTATAATAAGAAAACTGCACAAACCGCACCGCACCGAACCACACCCTCTCTATATATTAATATATTTAATTATTTTTAATATTAAATATATTATTAATAGTTTAATAACCCGTTTAAAAAGAAAATAGTTTGATAACCCTAGCAAGTGTTGATTAGGAAAGCCAGCCTAAAATAAAGAAAAACTAGCTTAATAGTTTAAAACTTGAACCAAAACAAAGGGAAAAATTAGTTCTGGGCTGGGTAGAAAAAGCCTAAAATTTGAAAAATATACCAACTTCAAATCATTCCAACTACATCTTATATACCGCATCGCATATGTAATCGCAAAAATGAGGTGCGGTGTGGTTATGATTTTGGCTAAACTTTAAACCGCACCGCACCACACCGCACTGCACCGCACAAGTAACCACAAAAATAAGGTGCGGTGTAGTTATAGTTTTAGCTAAACCGCACCGCAAAGTGCGGTGTTAAAAATGACCCAAAACCACACTACACCGCATCGCGAACATCCCTAGCCTCGTGATTCACATTCAATTAACAACATATAAACTCAAGATCAATCCCTGGTACATCAGAAGTTCTCCAAGTAAACAAATCAATGTTGACTTTCAAAAGTTTCACCAACTCTGCCTTTCCAATGGTCGCAACTAGGATCCCACTTGAAATATCACCTCTCATCCTGCCCTATTACCACATTTTCCAGCTCCTTGGATGACTCTCCATACGCCTTGGACTGCTGCCCCCCTACAAGGCCCTGTAGTTGCTATGGGACTTAATCCCTTGTTGCCACAACAGGATCTACAGGATGTTTCGTAATTGCTAACACCAAACATTGTCTAGCCATTGCCTAGCTACTAACTAGCTCCCCCACTCTCCCTCGAGTGGGATACTTGACTTTTAGATGCAAAGTTGAAGACACCAGACTCATAGCATAAAGCTAGGGTCTGGCCAAGATAGCTGTGTAAGGGGAGTAGGCTTCTAGCACGATAAAGTTGACTTGCACCTCCTTGTCCCCGGCTTGCACAAGTAACCTTATCATTCCATGGGGGATTACCATCCTCTCGTCAAAACCCATCAAGGGTGAATCATACCTTTCCAGGTCTTTGGTTTTTAAATTTAACCCCTTATACAAGTTAGGTACATGATCTCTGCTCTACTTCCCTGATCAATTAGTACCCTTTTTACGTCATATCCACCGATCCTTATGGTAACCACCAAAGTATCATCACGTGGCTAGAATGTTCCCTCCTTATCCTCCTCAGAGAAACCTAAGGTAAGGGTGGCCATTACTTTGGCTCTTTCAGGTGCTTGGTCTCTGGTCTCTACATCAGGGCACCAAACCACATACATGACCTTGGAACTTGCCTTAACATCACTCCCTGGCTTGGCAAAAATCATGTTAATAGTGCTCAACGCAAGATAAGGAACACCATCCCTATGAAA
Source organism: Quercus variabilis (assembly GCA_030445155.1). NCBI lineage: Eukaryota > Viridiplantae > Streptophyta > Magnoliopsida > Fagales > Fagaceae > Quercus > Quercus variabilis. Next base: position 38,458,724 of record CP129447.1, read on the forward strand.
CCCAACTCTCAAGTGCCCAATTTGCCATGTAGGCTGATGTAAGAACTGGTTGAGCTTCCTTGTCTTCACTAATTGATTCAAGTGATCATGTAGGGTCTTGCGGTCCTCCTTTGTGTGTCCTTTGTCTTGATGGTAATGACAATAGAGGATTTGGTTCCTCTTGGATGAATCTCCGCCCACCTTATTGGGCCATTTGAAATATGGCTCATTTTTTATCTTCTCCAATATTTGATACATTGGCTCTTTGAACAGCGAATTGACCAATTGAGCCCCCGTGGATGATGTTTGATTAGAGAAATCTCTTCTAGGCCGACTATTATGATATTCTTCTTCTCGAGGATCCTACTTTTCTAGGAACATCTTAGCTTTACATTTTCCCTGTACTTGATCCTCATCTACCCGCTTATACTTATCTATGTGATCCATAAGCTGGCGCATATTCAAAGCGAACTTCATCGTTAATGACTTCCTTAACTCATGCTTTGTAGGAAGGCCAACCTTAAAGGTTCTCAATGCCACATCTTCAAAGTCCCAATCTATCTCATTATAAGTTTCCCAATACCTATCCGAGTAAGTCTTGAGGGTCTCTCCTTCCCTCATCGTCATAGACAATAGAGAATGTATTAGCTTGGGGGCCATACTACACGTTATGAATCTAGCACCGAATGCCTTTGTCAACCCCTTAAAGGACCTTATTAACCTCTCCTCCAAAGCATCAAACCAACGCATAGCTATCGGCCTGAGGCTGGAAGGGAAAACTTTGCACATGAGAGCCTCTTACCAGAATGAACTGCCATCTTCTAGTTAAAGTGGCTGACATGCTCCACAGGATTAGTTCTCCCATTGTTAATGGTGAAAGTTGTCTAGGGAAATTGATAAGGGAGTTTGGCCTTGTTATTTCTTCTAACAAAAGGTGACTTAGAAATTTGCTATAAGGCTTTACTCATTGTATGTGTTAAGTTCTAAAGACTTAGGATTTTATGTATTTAGAACTCTAATGTGTATTATTGGCAAACCATGATCAAAACACGTTGTTAGTCTTGTTTAGACTTGCTCAAAGTTGTGTCTTTTATGTAAAGTTGGAATCAAATGGCTGCAGAAGTATTAGTTATTTTCGGTCTGGCTCGATCGATCGAAAATTAGATTTGATCGATCGAAAGTCGGTCAGAATGTTTTTCTGCAGAATTCCAACTCAGCCCAAACTCTATTTAAACGTCTTGGGGTTCAAGTAAAACTCTCATATATATATAAGGGAAACCCTAGAACATTTTTGAGACTTTTAAGAGAGAGATTAGAGTGCCTCTTGTGCCTCCTTTTATTTTTAGGGTTTTGTACCCAAATCTCTCTAAGTCTTTGTTGCTCATATTTTGTTTGTGTGAATCTTTTGTGAGATCATTGATGAGCTTTCCTTCACATAAATTTAGGGTTTTCAAGGTAGAGATTATTTCAACATCTTGATGATCAACAAGGTTGTTGCCATTGGGGCTTAAAGAATAACAAGTGTGGGTGCTTGTAGCTGATTGAAGAATCCTAGAAAGAAGGAGTCTGTGGATTCGGAGTTTGCACGTGGTCGTGTCAGTAAGTTCTACTTGTGGGTAGCATTAGGAAGTCAAGTGGGGAGCTTGTAAGTCCTTTTGTATGAATTTCGGCTCTTTCGCATAGTGGATTTAGGTTTACCTTGAGGATAACTAGGTCAAATCCTCCCCAGATTTTTTACTGGTTTGGTTTTTTTAGGTGATCATATTTTGTGTTATTTATTATTCCGCTGCTTTATATTTTTGATATGATTGTATGTTTGTGATAACCTAGAACTGCATAATTTGACTAAGTTAATCACTTGGCTAATTAATTAGGTTTATCTGGTTGGTTTAAGGGGTTTAAATTTCTATCAAGTGGTATCAGAGCAGGTAGCTCTTCTGTTTTAGATCTTTTGATCTAAGAGCTGATCCTTGACCCCTGTTGTCATGGATAATTTGAAGTGTCTTTCTGCTCATGTTTGTGATAATTTGAATAAAAATGACACTATTGTCTCTGTTGATTTTTTTGATACTTTTGAAACTCTTCGTAAGGAATTATCTAAATCTTTGAAAATTTCTAAGAAATTCAAGGAAGAGTTAAAATTGACTAATCTTGAAAAAGATGATTTGATTGTGAGATTAGATGAGTCTAATAAGAAGAATGAATTTTTAAGAAATCAAATTTCCTTTCAAGATGAGAAGATGAAAAGTTTGAAACAAGAGTTAGTTGAATCTAAAACTAAAATTGAAAATTTGACTAGTACCAAGCTTGTTGTTGATAACAGAAGTGTTTCTATTTCTCTTAAGTCTAAAACTGAGAAAGTTTATATCCCTCATTTCAAGAGGAATGATAAAGAAAAGGCTTATTGTGTTAGGTTAGACAAATGTAAAGGTTTTGATGTAGACACTGAAGTTTCTAAACCTATGTCTAAACTTACTGTTAGAGAGCATAATAAATTTGTTTTTGTGCCTACCTGTCACCTTTGTGGTGTTGTTGGTCATATTAGACCAAACTGTTCTTTGTTGAGGCAAAAACCAAAATCGAAGACTAGATTTGCTGTTAGGAATTCTGATGTTCCTAAATTTGTTCATGTTTATCACTTTTATGGTGTTTGTGGTCACATTTGTCCTAATTGTCATAAATTAAAAATTAAGCATTCTTTGTTTCAATCTAGGATTTGTGATGATATTTCTCCTGCCATAAATCCATATAAATTGTTTCATATTCTTTTGAAAAATTTGAGCTTGTTGGCTTGTGAAAGAAATTTGTAGGATTTTAGTCTTTCTCAGAAGATTGGTGTAATACCTCAAATACACTCTACTTCTCATGTATTTTCACCTACAAAGCCGAAGACTCGTGCTAAATGGGTGAGAAAAGATTCTCTAAGGTGAGTGTTGCTGACTTGTCCCTGATTTAATGCTTTGAATTATTTATGGACATGTTTTATTTCTGTTTTTGATTGTTTTGTTTTTTAGGTTGTTTTTATTCTTTATTTTTTAAAAAAATCCAAGAACATTGAAAATTTCAAAAAGACAAAAATATTTTATTTTGTGTCTAGTTTTTTCTTTTTGAGGATTACATGAATTATGATATCTCTTTCTTGATTTAGAACATGTTTGACATTGTGGAGAAACTTAAATAGTATGCTAAGCTATTTCTGATTTTGTATGAGTATGTACTAATTTGTAAATGTACTCAAGGGTTAATTAAAAAATTGATATTTCTTATTTGTGTACCCTTTATAGCTTAGTTAAGCACTGTCATGCATTGCATTTGCATTGTTAATTTAGCATTATATGTGCTTTTTGTTTTTGGTCATATAATTTTTAAAACGAAAAAGATTTTTGTGTTTTGTATTTTACATCTTGGATTTATAATCAAGGATTGGCCATATTATCTTTACATAACAAGTTTATGTACCTTGTTTGGTTTTGATGAGCTTATTTATTGCAATTGACTAGTTGAAACTTTGTAGTCATGTTGTGTGGGAAAGATGTTTATGGTGTTTATCACTTTATCTTGATCTTGAAGTCACATGTTATTTGACTGTCAGACTTGATCCTCTTGAGAAAGGCATAAATAACCATCTCACCACTGTTCACTAACCAATCATGAACACCTTAGTGCATATCATAAGATTCTGTGCTTGAGAAAGTGTAGCACATGCACAAAAAGAACATAAGGTGTAGCCTCGGTTTAATTGCTTAATGCATAAAATTGGTGTGTACATTATGAAGCAAAATTCAAGAAACTTACGTGACTGCATGTTTTTGTTCTAGGAGATGTGAGAGTTATATAATGTAACTCTTTAGGTAATAGTCTCTTTTAAATTCTATGTGATGAATTTTGTAGACTTTGTGATTGATTGCTATTCACATATCACCTCACATGTATCTCAAGGTTTTGCTAGTTGCATACACTACACAAGTTACTCATTTCTAAACTTGGAACATTATATTGTGTGTGATTTTGTTATGGCCATCCAAGATTAAAAGTTCCTTGATTTTAATGCAAAATGTGTATAATGTTTGTGCTTTGAGGACAAATTGATTGAAAATCTTGATTTTGGAAGATCTGGGTTCGATTCAATTGTTTTTGAAAACTTTTCGTCACATACTCATGCATTTTTTATAAAACAATAAGTTTTGAGGAGTTTCTGCATTAAAATGTTCTGTTTTTCAAAAATCTGATTTTTCCAGACTTTCGATCGATCGAACCTGTTTTTCGATCAATCGAAATTGTGATTAAAATTTTTGGTTTGAGTCTGCCTGACTCGATTGATGTTTGCTTGATTCTCGATCGATCGAAACTGAAAAATTTTCAATGTCTATGTTTTTGACCAAAATTTTTTTCATGCATCATTTGTGTTTAGGATTCACATGCATTGCATTATTTTTGTATCCATCTTGCAGTTTTGCAGTCATATCTCTCATTTTTTTCACACATAACATGCATACATTTTGTTAAATTGGGTACTCAATTTGATTTAAAAATTGATTGATTAATTTTTGAGTTTTGTACATTCTAGTATATGCTATTTCTTATGTGTAAACTGCAGAAATTTTTTTCTTAAAAGATATGATGGATAATCAATGTGCAAATATTTTCTCTACTCATGCAACTGTTTATGAGTCACATAGTGCCATGTTTGCATTTTATTGAAAGAGAGAATATTTTTTCCTTCATGTGTATCCTTAACTTAGTTTTTTTTTTTAAACTTGGTTTGTGTCTTTTTATTTATCCCCACCCCCCTTATTTTTTCCCAAAACTGTTTTTTCCAAAACTTACTTTGTTTTTCCTATTTTTATAAGGGGAGAATTTTTTTTTTAACCTTTGTGGTTCTTAGGGGGAGTTATTGCTCTTCTTAAAGGGAGTTGTCTCTATTTTCTCTTACTCTGTTGCGTATATTTTCTATCTATCTTCTGATTAGGTAGTCTTTGTCAATACGTGATAAAAAGAGGGAGACATAGATGACCTGTTTGTTTTGTTTAGGGGAAGAATATAAAAACTTTTTGTTGTATCTAACTTAGGGGGAGAGTTATAATTTATTTTGATTTATATGTTTCTTGTTTCACTTCTCATTAATTTATATTTATGAGTTCTTCATGATATATGTCTTTGTTTTGTGTTTTGTGAAGTCAAGAATTTATTTTTGTTGATTTACTATTTTTCTGTCACACATGCGTTTATGCGTTTGTTGAGTGTCTCAAGAATATATATGTTGATTCAATTGAGTTTCTATCTACACTTGCAACTGATGGATAGTAGTTAGGATTGAATTTGAGTTATGAGCATTATGTTTGTAAAGGGCTTTTACTTTGTAAACTTTGAGCTTTTAGTTTGTGTTTTGTCACGGATTGCCAAAGGGGGAGTTTGTTAGGTTTTAAAGACTTAGGATTTTATGTATTTAGAACTCTAATGTGTATTATTGGCAAACCATGATCAAAACATGTTGTTAATCTTATTTAGACTTGCCCAAAGTTGTGTCTTTTATGTAAAGTTGGAATTGAGTGGCTGCAGAAGTATTAGTTACTTTCGGTCTGACTCGATCGATCGAAAGTCGGCCAGAACGTTTTTTTACAGAATTCCAACTTAGCCCAAACTCTAATTAAACGTCTTAGGATTTAAGTAAAACTCTCCCATATATAAGGGAAACCCTAGAACGTTTTTAAGACTTTTAAGAGAGAGATTAGAGTGCCTCTTGTGCCTCGTTTTATTTTTAGGGTTTTGTACCCAAACCTTTTTAAGTCTTTGTTGCTCATATTTTGTGGTTTGTATGAATCTCTTGTGAGATAATTGAGGAGCTTTCATTCACATAAATTTAGGGTTTTCAAGGTAGAGATTATTTTAACATCATAATGATCAACAAGGTTGTTGCCATTAGAGCTTAAAGAATAACAAGCATGGGTGCTTATAGTTGATTGGAGAATCCTAGAAAGAAGGAGTTCGTGGATTCGGAGCTTGCACGTGGTTGTGTCAGTAAGTTCTACTGGTGGGTAGCATTAGGAAGTCAAGCGGGGAGCTTGTAAGTCCTTTTGTATGAACTTAGATTCTTTCGCATAGTGAATTCAGGTTTATCTTAAGGATAACTAGGTCAAATCCTCATCAGGTTTTTTATCGGTTTGGTTTTCTTAGGTGATCATATCTTTTGTTATTTATTATTCTGCTGCTTTATATTTTTGATATGATTGTATGTTTGTGATAACCTAGAACTGCATAATTTGACTAAGTTAATCACTTGGTTAATTAACTAGGTTAATCTGGTTGGTTTAAGGGGTCTAAATTTCTAACAGTATGATTCCCCATGCCACAGTGGGAAGACCCCTTCTCACAACTATTTCTATTATTTCCAACTTATCCTAGTGTGAAGACGTGGAGTAGGACTCACTAGATGGAGTTTTGGACCTATGGCGATATGAGCGATCCTTACTTCCCCTTGACCCATCACTTAGTGATGATGGTGGACTCCTTCTATCATGCTCCCTACGTCTCAACTTCCTACATGGGTGGTCTATTTCCTATTGCAACTTCTGTATCTCTTGATCATTTGAGACATGACTCCTTGTCCTTGAATGACTCCGCTCAGTATGGTCTGTGTGGTAAGAATCTACCATAACGCTTGGGATGTGTTGCCTATCTTTCCTTCACTCCAAGTTAACAAATTGGTTCTCTCTTTGCGAGCCAACCGATTCTTCCCTATCCTGGCCTATGTTAGCCACAACTCCTCAAGACAACTCCACAACACCTTGATGTTTCCCATAGACAATGCCAATTGTAAGGACGAAAAAAAATCTAGCAACCCAGGCCCCCTTAGAACAATGGGTTTATACAGTTCAACTATGGTCCAAATCAATAGATTTGTAAGAGAGGGCCTAGCCTGAGGATGGAAATATGGAAAAAAAAGTGTTATATTATAGAATATGTGAGCAAATATCTAAGTATAAGACTGCCCAAGGAAGCCAATGATACACAGAAATATCCATTGCTCACTCTCTTCTCTCAATGTTTTTCTTGTTTCTCTCACTTTTGATATTTGTGCCTGGTCCCCTTCTATGAAAACCATCTTTTTCTTATATACTCCCTCCACTTCATATCTTAACCCCCCATCTTTACCTAACAAATTTCTCCTAGCGACACCTGTCCCTTTAAACATTTGAGAAAAGTGGTAGAAGGAGTTGCTTAGTTGTGAATTACACTGTTCAGGTCATTTCCTCATCAATGCAGCTGATAAAGCTATTGTCCACTATTTAATGCAAAGGCAACAAACTACTTCTTGTTGGAAACTTCCCCTACTTCTCATGATTCTCTTTCTTCAGCCAATCCTTCCCACTTGAAGCTCCTATGAACCTTTTGCCTCTTCTCCTCTTATCCTTGGGTAACCTCCCTCTTCGGACATGTAATGCCCCCATATCGATTCTTCAGTTCTACAACCCTTTCCTCGGTCCTTAGGCCCCCAGAATAGTATAGATTAAATCCTAAATACAATCCACATAAATAAGGTGAGGTTCAATTTGTTACTTTTTGAAACTTCAAAGTATAATTCATTAATTTCTTACTAAACTACATGGTTTAATTTGTTATACCCTATAAATTATTGGGTATAAAATGTAATTTTCTTAAAAAAAAAAAAAAAAAAGAGATAAGCATTTGACTTTTGATTGATATATTTATAATAATTAAAAATATTTATTGAAGATTTATCCAAAAATTTTAGAAAATTTTCAAATAAGTTTCACATCTTATATTGAAAAAGTAAAAATAAAAAGCAATAAGAAATTAATTAACATTAAGAAATATCTAAACCAAAAGACATCTGACAATACACGACTTATTTACTCAAAATATGTTCAATAAAAAAATTAATCTTTTGAAAATCATCAATATTGGCCAAAAAATAATCTTAAGAAGTATATACAATTTTGAATGTATTTTCACCACTTCTATAAGAAAATAAAAATAATTAAACAAACTGATCAAAATAACAAAAATAAAATAATAACAAACAAATTAATATGAAATTATATATTGCATGAATCAAAATATAATAACCATTTTTTAATTTATACCATAGGTTGCCTCACACATTCCTTGTGCATAAAAGAATCTTCAAATTGATGTCTATGATTTATAGATATTTTATTTTTTTTTATTAACTAATTTTGGATGGGATGCCTTAAACCCTCTTAACCTGAAGGCTGTAATAAAATTAATTAGACAAATTACACCTACTTAAAAAATTTATTATTGGTGGACTTCACCGTTCTCCTTGCGATTGCATATTTTCCTACATTTGGCGTTTGCGCACACATACGTATCATCCTACTCATAATGTGTAGATTTCACATAACAATGAGTCCCGAATGCTGAGAAAGAAATTATACATATATTAAATGCATAAGATAATTATTGTTTCTCCACGAGTTGGTCTCAAATTGGTATCTACACATGCCATCCAACACCAACATCAAAGTTGGGCTGATGGGTGGTGGGGAGGGTATGGGTATGTCAATTTTTTTTTAAGTCAATTATCACTTTCAAAATATATATTTTTATTTGAAAACCAACTATTGTCTTTTTCTTTTCCCAAAATATAATAAGTTTCTAACTATCAATTTTTGACAATATTGCAAGACAAACCCTTATTTGGTTCCTTATCTTTTGCATGCGCACCCACACACAAGAAAGAAAGAAAGAAAGAAAGAAGAAGCTAATGCTTGAAATATCAAGACTTTGATAATAGAGACGCGACCCAATATCTTCCACATTACAAATCACTACCATTTTTATAAGGAACAGTTCTAAAAGCTTTTTAAAAAAATTATGGGGAGTTTCAATAAAAGGCCTATCTCTGATTCTAATCAATTCATACACAAAATTTTGATAACCATAATGTGGCAACATAATTGTATGGAAGTTTTTTTTTTTTTAAGTCAAAAATATTACTTCGTAAGTTCTCGACCAACTTTCTCATGTGTATCAAGAAAAACTAAAAAAATATGCCCTTTCTTTTTAATTGATATGATCGCACAAACTCAGAAGGCAGTAGCTTGTTGAGATTTAGATAAGACATTACTAAAATATAAAATAAAATAAAGAACATCTACTGATGGATGGCCTGCCAGCTTAACTATGGTTAGGAAGTAGTTGTATAGAATGAAAAGAGTGTGCAGGAGTAAAAAAATCAACCTTATAAAGCGCACCAGTGAATTAATATTATTATGATATTTAGGGTATACCTAAATCAGCAAATATGATTTAGTATGAGTTTCCCTTAAATAGTACCACCCAATTGCTCACAAACATTCTAGAAATTAAAATGGAGACAGATACTCGAATGCATGATGAAATTCAGAGCTTATCCACAAAGAGGTCAGTCCCGCTGATCATTCCAATGGCCAAAAGATTAGAAATCAAGTCAATAAGTCTTTTTTTTTATTATTTTTTTGAGAAAGAAGTCCATACATATATTGGAGATAATTCTGCCTAGTTTGGAGAAATGAGCCAAATTTCCTCAAAAAGGGAATTGATTTGGCAAGGAATTTTGGAAATTAAGCAGTTAATGGTTTTTCTTAGATCTGATAGCAATTTGAATTTTGAACCTATAGTGTCTGTGTCATAATTTTTGCTCTTCATCATCAAGCTAAGAAACAAATTAGTTAACGGCTTAACAGTTGATGCACCGTAGAAATGAATTTTATCACAGAAGGCAGTAGCTAGTTGAATGTCTTAAAGCAGATTCTTTTTTTTTTTTTTTTTTTTTTTTTTTCAGCAAGATTTACATTACTGTTTTGCTGTATTACTTATCGAAAAAATAAGAAGGGGTGTTCTATTAAGTACATCTTAGGCTCATCAGTGAATTATCCTGGAAGCGGTTCAGGCAATGACTTCTTTTCTAGGATTTTTGAGGAGGCCGATTGTTGCAACACATCTAACTATGACCCTCTCTCTCTGTCTCTCTGTCTCTCTCTCATGTAATTTATGCAACAAAATTGTTAGTCGATCAGAATTGAGTGTAATTGCTAACTTATGTAGTCCTTTCAATGCTTAATTTGTTTTAGGTTGATGGGCAAAGTTGCAGTTATAACTGGTGGTGCAAGAGGGATTGGAGCTGCCACAGCAAAACTGTTAGCACAAAATGGGGCATATGTTGTAATTGCTGACTTACTCGACGAATTGGGGGCTAATCTAGCCAATTCAATTGGAGGCCGCTACATCCACTGTGACGTTTCAAAGGAAGCCGATGTGGAATCAGCTGTCAAGCTAGCACTGACTTGGAAAGGTGGACTAGACATCATGTTCAACAATGCAGGCATTGGTGACGCTGGTGGGAGCATCACTAACCTTGACATGGACCAAGTGAAGTACCTAGTCTCAATTAATGTGTATGGAAATTTACATGGAATGAAATATGCTGCACAAGCCATGATCAAAGGTGGCCGAAAAGGAGGGTGTATCATTTGCACATCAAGCTCAGCAGCTCTTATGGGAGGCCTAGGAGGACATGCCTACACATTGTCAAAAGAGGCAATCCTTGGAATGATGAGAAGTGCTGCTTGTGAGTTGGGGGTGCATGGAATTAGAGTGAATTGTGTTTCACCACATGGGGTCCCTTCGGAGATGCTTGTAAGTGCATACAGGAAGTTCTTGGGGAGAATGGATGTGAACCTTGAAGAAATTAGTAAGATTATTGGCGAGAGAGCGAGTTTATTGCCTGGGAGATGTGGAAGTACAGAAGATGTGGCTCATGCTGTGCTATATCTGGCTAGTGAAAATGCTGAGTACATAACAGGACACAATCTTGTTCTTGATGGGGGTTATACTTCTGCTAGCAGTAACATGAGTTTCATCTACCAATGTTAATACCTTAGAAGGACAATATCTATTGGTTCAGGAGTATAACTCTAGTCATAAATCACAATACCTTTCTTTACCACTTCTTATACGGGAAGATACAAGCATGGATTTATCATATGCCATGAACTTAAACTCTCTTTACATACCAATGTTGACCTACCATAACTAAATAGATGGACAAGGACGCAGGCTAAATAATACTATGGTTGTAAAATGTGCCTTCTCAAAATGAGAAGTATGCTCACTATAATTATAGGTTTTATTTGGTTTCTTCTTGGTGTAAATGAGATTTGAACTCAAGTCTCTTATTTGGCAATAAGAATTTTACTAGTTAATTTAACTGGAATCCACTTTTCATTTATAGTACCAGTATCATAAATTATTGAAGACTTTTTATTATATCAAGAACTATTAAAGTTACTGCAAAGTCTGTAGTATTTTGGTCGTATGAGAAAATTAGTTTTGACAATTATTGTTCATTATTGTGCAGTTACTATTCACATTTGGAAGTATCTCTATATTGAAACTAGATCCTACAACAGTGAGATTATTGAGAGAATGATGAATATTTCTTTTGTGCCAACATGGTACAAAGAGAGAAAAATTACAAAGTACCATGTGTTGTGCAGGGGATCTCATACTTGACATTCATGGCAAAGAATAATTGGACTAGTGTCACTAAATAGGAGCTTTGAGACCCACAACATGGTTATCCTAAATTTTTTGAAACTTTTGTTTGCAAGTATTAAATCATTTTATCATATTAGTTTTTTTTTTTTTTTTTTTAAATCAAAATCAAAATCAAAATCAGTTAGATGATCCAGTCAGTTTCCTCACCATCTTTAGTGGGACTAGTCTAATAAACTTTCACTTGAACCGCTCGAACTAACTTATAGGCTAGAAGAGAGAGAGATTCAAAAAACTGAGTTTTCTATCTTGTCTTAAGAACCTGACTCAAAAGAGAAAAGAAAACCATACTAAAATAAAAGAGAGATCATTATTTGAACGTCTTTAGATCCGGCTTAGAGCGGCTTTTACCACCTGTTTTGTTTAAAAGAGTTTTTATTACATCGGTTTGGAATCGATCACCGGACGGGGAAAGAAAAAACCCAACCAACAGTCTAAAAACAAAACAGTTTATGTACGAAAAAAAAAAAAAAAAAAAAAAAAAAAAAAAGCTCATCCCAACAAAAGGACAAAAAGGCTTCTAGAGAACCAAGATTTTTATATATGTTAAATAAATCAAGAGAGAGAGAGAGAGAGAGAAGGAAGTTTTGCTGCGCCAACTAGTAACCAAGCTTGACTCTCATCAAGGTAATCACCATTCTCCTCACCTTTGTAGCGTGGAATATTGAGGCCTTGAATCCGATATGTAATTCCAATCAAAGCCATAGATACGGGTTGGTTTGTGACTGCCACCTTGAATAATGTGTTTTGTCAATCATTGAATCCAGTGTGGTACATAGTGAAGAAGAGTCAAGACTAGAATAACCCAGGTGCCTTATAAGCAAGGGGTAATTTGTATTGGTGGGTGTAGAGAAATACATATGCTTCTTTACGACCACTCTACCGTCTGGATAAGTATAAATATCTATGAAGGTTTATGAATAAATCTATATCGCAGTAATGCCAAAATAATAAAACAAAATTAACCAATAGAATTAACACATTATTATATAAGAATACTTGTGCTGATGAAAATATGTTTCTTTTATTAGTTAAGAATAGTAAAAAGCTTCATATATGTTTCTCTTTTCCTTTAAAGGAAAAAAAAAATCTAAAATGCTACTAAATGGAAATTCTAAAATAGAACTTTGGTGTTCTGCAAAGAGAGACTTTGAAAGTAATCATAATCTTCGTAAACAAAATTCTAGTATCTTATACAAAACTGTGTCCCAACAAGCAAATACAAAACGTTGTTTCATCACAACTAGAAAACTAACTACTGAAAAAGAAAATACAAGTTAATTTCAAGAAATCTCTGAAGCTCAAGGCTAAAGTATCAATATGCTGAAAATCTAAATCTTGATGTTGAAGTAATCCGGATCAAAGTGATGTAACCGTACATAACCATCTTCACCTCCGCTTGAGAAACTATAAGTTGAAAAATATCAAATAAGTAAAGAGCTACAGAATATAAATTGTAATTCATGACTAGTGTCATTTGAACAATGCAAAATTTCTCCCAACTTTTAGGACAATCTTGGTCTGATCTGACTAAAAAAGTGCATTAAGGCAAAGACTAATAAAACCATTACTAACAGGATAAACAGAAAAGGCCCTTATTTAAACCGAACAGTCAAATACAATTATTTCATAAGCAATTAAAATACAAAAAATAGACCATAAAATAGGGACTAAGCAGAAGTTATTAAGAAAGAGCAGACACTGTGCCACAAAGACCTTACACAGGTTTTACTAAACTTGGAAAATTGTTTTTACTCCAACTCGTTTACTAGTGGTACCAAACCACAATCCACAATATCATCTCTACCTCAAATGATGCCAACGCTACAATTACTACCACGTCAAAACAGCCCCCACACCACCCAAAGTAACACCATGATTTAAGACCTTACATATTTGTACAAATAACCCAGAGCCTCCAAGACCAGACACATATACCAAAAAACCTACATACACACACACACACACACACAATATTATCATAATTTTCTACACATCCCTGAACCGAAACAGAATTGAAAACATTTACAAGTTAAAATTTTGACAGTTCAACATTAGAGAAGGTTCCATTTTCCCCTACCCTTCCAATTGCACCAATATCATTATTGGAATTTCAGCATTGTTTCAATTTCATCCTTCTGTCTAAATCCTTTTAAATTAAGCTAACATAATTAGTCACATGCAATTTAGGTGACTGAAATGTTGACATGAAATTCAATTAAACAATTGTCCAGATGTATATGCCCACATCAGCTAAATAATTTTTAAGGATTTTTTGGAATGGAAGGAGGGATGAGAGGAAAGGGAAAGGCACAATGGTAGCTGGAATTTTAAAAAAAGAAGATCAACTCCTCTCTCTCTCTCTCTCTCTCTCTCTCTCTCTCTCTCTCTCCATCCAACCCATCCCCACTCACCTCTTCCATGGCTTCCACCCACAATACCATCAATGCCACCACTACCCTTTCCTTCACAGTTTTGAATGCAGCCCCATGGAAGGTGCACTGGAATGTAATTAAAAAAAAAAAAAAAATCCTCTCTCCATCAATCCCACCCACCCACCCACTCACCTCTTCCCATGGCCTCCACCCACAATCAATGCCACAACTACCATTCCCTTTACACTTTTGAATGCAGCACCACAGCAGCCATCGTTAGGTAAAAGATTTAGAGGTCCATCCTTAAATTGTTACCCACCTGTAACTAATTGAAAGGACAATTTGGAGCTGCTCTTTTTCCTGGTATGTCAACTTGAGTTCAGGTAAGAATTGGAAAATTTCAAAGACTCCCCAGTAGCCCAATGGAGCAGCCCCAACAAAAAAGCTAAGGAAAGTAAATGGAACAGTGGAAGTAGGCCCTTGTTTAAATCTTAAGCAGAGTCGTATATTGAAGCCCCTAATCAACATCTTATGATATGAGTGATGCATATTTGGGGAAACTGGGATTGAGGTAGCCAAAGGTGGTGGTGATGGGGGAGAGGGAAATTAAATCTGTAGCATTAACTAGAATATTGCTTACATAGATATTTTAATTTTGAATATACAAAAGATGAGAGTACATCTTGGTTTGGATCAGTTTAAATTAAAGATCTAATCTGGTGCACTGGATTTTGACTTTTGAGAGAAGAAAACTTAGGGGTTAAAGGAGAAACTTGGGGAGGGAGCAGGAGAGATGGCATAGGTCAGTTTCCTTGAAGAAGACTTGCAGGGAATAAGTGAAGGGGCAGAGAGAGAGAGAGAGAGGAAAAGGAAATATTTTGTTAAATAAAAATTCATATTAAAAAAAAAAACTCCAAAAAAAATTTAATGGCTTAACAACCATTTTCAATCATGTGACTTGTACCAGACAAACTCTTTATCTGTAAATGGATTTGGATGAAGGGATGAATTTGAAACAACACTGAAAGTAGGTTAAATTGTTGCTATTGGAAAATTAGAAACCACAAATGTAATTTACCCATATCGTTATTATTTACATGCATTACCATGGTTACTAGCTGAATATAATGACATAAGAAGAATTCTTTAAATCAAAACATCAATAGAAATAACTTTGTATGGTAAAAAATCATACGGCATAGTTGAGAAACACAATTACAATATGCTAATCTATCAAGTACCAGATACAACGAAGGAGAAGCCTTTGCTCAATACCAGTTTAGGAAACTCAAATTTTTTTTTTATATAAGTTTAGTAACCTCAATTTTGTAATGAGAGAACATAAAGAACCATACCTTTTCCCATCTGGATTGAAAGCCAAAGCATTTATTGGTCCAAAATGCCCTTTCACACCTCCAATTTCTTCTTGAAGAATCTAACCATATGAAAATGGGAGGACATCATATACCAAAGATACTAAACATACATGAACCTTTATATCATCAAAAAACTTCGATGGAAGTTTGGATTTACCTTGTCATAGAATTTTGCCTCAAATTTACCAGCACGATGATCAGTTGTCGTAACAGCTGATGCATCTTGACCACCTCCAAGCACCACCTGGAAAGCATAGAAGGCATTGAAGTTTATCAAGTATTGAATGAATCAAGCAACATGAATGGCCAGAATTGTTGATGCAGCCGGAAAAGAGCTCAAGAAAAAAAAAATCAAATACCAAAAGATTCAAGAATTGTGGTCTAATTTTGATGTGTGGCCTTCTTGGCACCCTTCATAGGTTACTTGAAGTTATTATTGAGTCTTAATATACGGTTTCTTTTGTAATCTTTTTGTTTTTTGTTTTGTTTTTTTTGTTTTTTAATTTTTAATATTAGTAATACTATTAATAAAAGGTTTCTTTAGGTTCAAAAGTTGTTAGATCTAATAATTTATAGATTTTCTAGAATAGGCTGTAATAGGCTGCACCAGAGGCCCATGACCATGAGTCTTAATATATGTTTTAAGTCATTTTCCTATTTGGTTTAGAAGTTCTTAATAACTCTTTTCCAATACGTAAAAGTTTTATAATAGTAAAAGTTCTTAATTACTTTTATTTGTTATTAGGAGTGTTATTTAGCGTTCTAGTCTTTCTAGGAAAAGGATTGGCACCTATATAAAGCTTTTATTACCTAACCCTTCCTAAACCCATATACACCAGACATTATTTAAGAAACCTTCAAGATCTTATTCATTGGAATTTCTCTTACATATTTCAGAATAGTAGCAAAAAACCATATATCATATATTACTTTACCAAAAATACGTTGGGACTTATTATCAAAACTCAGGAGTTGAAAAAATAAATGATAACAAACAGAGTGATCAACTTTTACAGGATAGGTAGATGAGGATATTTACTAAATATAGGCTCACTTGCATGACAGAAAAGGTCTTTCAGAACCCAAAACAAGAACATTACAACTTCACTACAATTTTGAACCTCATCATGGTCAGCGTACTTAAATAAAGGTCATATTATCATGTCATTTCTAATAGGAAGATAAATCATAATGATATTTGTAGCATGAGCCCAAAAGTTTACATTTTATAAATAAATACATACATGATCAAGAAGTGGAGACATTGTCACGGCATTGACTGGACGTTCAGTCACGTAAGTCTTGATAAGAGTCAAAGTTCTGATGTCCCACAGCTAAAATATTTGCAAGAAAACCAAAATAATCAGGTAAAAAAAAACATAAGTTACACAGAAAATTTAAAAAAACTAAATGATAATATATAGTGTAAAAAGACAGAAGGAATGACAAGACTGAAATCTGTACCTTAGCTGATTTATCAAGTGAACCGGTGAGGAAGTGTGAACCATCGGCAGATTTCGAAAGTGATGTTATCGTTTTTTTGTGGCCAGTTTCCTTCTCGGACTCTTTAAGCATTTTTCCAGTCTGCATGTTTGATTAATAAGTATAACAAATATAAAGGTGAATCAAACCATAAATAGGCTTCAGGGAAGAATGATAAGAGAAACGGGAGACAGAAGAGTGGCAAACAGAAAATTAAGACTTCAAGTTCTACACTTATACTTTGAAGAATCCAGCAAGAATGCAGTGATTACCATAAAGCCACAAACAGTGAAATGCTAATTGTAACCAAAGAAACACTTAACTATTTCATTGAAGATAGCATGGCAATCTTAGAATTACGAGACACTTACCTCAGAATCCCATATACGAACCACAGCATCTTCTCCAGCACTTATGATGGTTTTGTTTAGGGGCCCCCAAACAGCTCTATTAATTCTTCCTTGAGGGCCCTTCAGGACGAGAACAGAGTCACCAGTCTCTACAAAATGGAACCATTGATGATTTTAAGTTACCTTAGAGTTCACTTGTAATATTAAAGCTTCAAAAAACCATACCATACAGAAACACACAAGCATAGCATCTCTTTCTAACATTATCATTCAAAGGAAAGCAGCTCAAGAGTCAAAAGTGTCCAAAATTGAAAGGCCAAACATTTAGAGTGTGAGAAAAGCAAGTTAACCACAAACACTTTATGATTGGTAGCATCTATAATTCTTTTTTTTTTTTTTTCGATTTTATTGGAGTTCATAAAATTCCTAAATTGTAGGAGCTGGTCTCAGAGTTCCACTTGCATAATACATACACACAATCATCTTATTCAACAGAATCATTACTTATCTTTAAGAAAAAAAAATTCAAGAACAAACAACAACAATTATACTCATTAATTTCACTACCTTTTACTTCAAAAATAACAATAATAATAACGGTTCATCTACAACCCCCGCGTGCGAGTCACATCAAATAATGATCTAATAAATAAGCACTGATAATACCCAATAATCTTGTATGCATCAAAACAACATGGACATATGATACTAGATAAATTACATTATCTAATCAATACACAAAACATGTCCATCCACTTGAACACGGATTTTGCCCGTAAGGGATTATTACCAACAACTCATAGAGTTGCACATTGTTCATCAAAATCACATTCAAGCAATAAATTCGTCGCCAATTTATAAACACACATAATTGTCCTCTACAACAATATTACTCAATTGAGAAGCTTACGGTCTTCGGGGTCAGTGGCGATGCTTTTGACGTGAATAGCCGAAGGCAAATCCATAAACGGATCGGTCGTGATGACGGCAAGCTTATCGCCGACTGACAAGTCTACAGCCCTAGCCGGAGACCCGAAATTGAACGAGAACAACTGCTCTCCGGTCTGAACATTCCATATCTTGGCCGTTTGATCGGCACTCCCGGTAATCAACATCATCGAATCCCCTATTGAAACCAAATCAAAATTATTTTCACACAAAAAAAAAAATAACAAATAAAAAAGGAAGGTAAAAGAGTGAGTGAGTTAGTTTGTGGATTGAGAGGAGAGGACTTGCTTGAGACATCGCAGCACCAAACGGCGCCGTTGTGGCCACGGTAGGTGCCGAGACGCTCGCCGTTGTCGGCGAACCAGACGGTAGGGTTGTGATCTTTGGCGCAGGAAAACAAGAGGTCGCCGTCGCGGTTGTATTTCAAGAATGTGAGTGGCCTTTCATGGCCTTTCATCAGAATCGGTCTCATGGCTTTCTGATTTCGCTTTTTTCGCTTCGCTTCTCTTCTCTTTGTTTGTTTCTTTCTTTTTCTCTGAAAAATATGTGGGTTTACTATGCGTTTTATGGCGGAAAAGAGACACGGTACTGGTACTTATGCAAGATTTAGGGTTCTTGAGAGTTCGAGGTCGACCAGGATTGGAACACTGTGCATAATAATAAGTTTATTATTACAGCCCATTAATATAGTTGGGCTAACACTATTTGAGTGGGCCGTGTCCAAAATATCTGTATTATTGTTTTCCCAACGAAGCATACTGTTCTAAAAAAAATTATATTTTAACACGTTAAAAAGTTATTTTTATTTATTTTAGCATAACATTTAACTTTACATCATATATCTCATCTTTTGTTTTAACACGTCACCCATTAAAATAACCTAAAATAACACCCAACAACTATTTAAAAAAAAAAAAGAAGTAATAATGTGAGAGAGGAGAGAGAGATATATATGAAAGAGAGAGTTGGTAAAGAAAAGAGAAAAATTATTTCAAAATTTTAGTACATAGCAACAGTAGTAGCGGAGTCAGGATTTTAGATGAGAGAGGGACAAAATTAAAAGACAAAACTGAAAGTAATATCAATCTTAAAAATATTAATCAATAATAATAACATAATTAATAAACCACAATATGGTAATGTAATTGCCATACACAATCTAGTAAAAATGTAAACTTTAATTTATTTTTTCATACCAAGTTTAATTATAATATTTACTTAATAAAAAATTATTATTATTATTATTATTATATAAGATAGAAATTCTACTCTAACCTAATCTAAATGTATATATGTGTGAAACTCCTTCTTGGAAACTTAAACCTCAGCCTTGCCCCTCGCACCTCACAAGCACTTATTCTTATGGAATGACTATCGTACCAAGGGTGCATAGTGATTATTATTATTATTAATTCATAGTTTATAACAATCAAATCAAGAGATTAATCTAACTACGCAAAGTTCAAACATGTAATTTGATTCTTTAAAATAAATAGTGAAAATAAATCAATGAAAAAATATTAAGAATATAGTAATATACATGCAAAGTGTAGATTTATAGCAAAAATTTAGGATTTGAGACTAAAAATATTGATTAAAAAAAAAAAAAGAGAAAAAAAATAATATAGGAGATAGACTTGGCACTATAGTAAGAACATAAAAATAGAGTTTGTTTTTCAATTTTTTCAGCAAAGTAGTGGTGCAAAAGTATGTACACTACAATTGGTTTTATTATTGTTGAGAAGTGCTATATCCTCGACATTTTCACAACAAATTCTAAGTGGTTGTAGGTTATTATTGCTTGTTATTGGTGAGTAAAAAAGTAATTTAAGTGATTGATTCAAATTAGAACCAGTAACAACTTATCACTTATGATTTGTTGTAAAAGTTTGAAAAAAATATTATAGACGTAGCACTTCTCATTATTATTAAATATGACCTATTATGTAATAAAATAATTGCTTGTTGTAGACTTGTAGTGTGAATGTAAAGGAATTGACAAGCTAATACATATAGTAAAAGATTTTTGACTTAAAGTCCTTTGTGTCAGGAGCTAGCAAATAGTCTTTTACCACAATATAGTACTAGTATTAGAAATTTTTTGAGGAAGTCAGGGGTAGTCCCCCCTTGCCTCTCCCCTCTTCCCTCTGCCCCAAAGTAGAAGTGTACTATGACATGCTAAAATTTTTTTGATGTAGGACACAAGTGATGGAGGTGTATTTTTAGTGTTTGGTGTACCAAATACTAAAATTTGAACATTTGGGACACTGATGCCAATATTCTAAGATGCGTCAAATACCAAATAAATTTGGCATTTGCTACAATAACATTATAATAATAGCATTGTATGGAAGATGTGATATAAGTATTTAGTTATTATTTTAATAAAAAATTTCTCTCTTTTCATGACCGATGAGATTTATTAATAATTATTTTAACTTTCTCTCTCCTTTATCTTTTTGATGACTTTGGGAACAATGAATAAGAAATCATAAAAAATAATTGAGACTACATTAGGCTCCCTAATTTAATCCATCATCTGATATTATTTGGGACTACATTAGCCTCCCCAATTTGATCTACAAATGAATCAAGTAATTTGAACATTTTTTTTTTCCCATTTTTCATAAAAAGATGATGCATCAATGACTTCACATAGTTCCAGATGGGCAATTCACGAAAAAGTTCATCAAGTTCCTATTGGTTCTACTAGTCCACCCATTAGATATAATAGAGCAACCATACCTCTCCCAAGATTCCATGTGATTACTCAATAACTTATTTATGCAAGTCACATCCTTCTTGAGAATTGAAACTTTTTACTCATGCTAACTAGGAGGTTCCATATTTGGACCATATTGCCTGATAGCTTCAATTGCTCATTTAAAGGCATCTGAGCGAGCAACATTGAATGGCATACGTGCTAGATAAAATAACCAACTAGTATACTAACAAGCCTGCACTCTTTTCTCTTTGTCAAATTTATCATTGATGTTAGTTAGCTTCATCTTTCCATGTTTCCAAAGCTCTACCTCCTTTTATGGCTTTAATGTCATAAAACATAATAGAATCCATGGGACCTTTCAACTTTCTAAAGTTTGACATTAATTTCACTCGGGTGTTATTGCCAATCCCTCTCTTAATAGAGCATGATTTTTTTCCCTTTTTGGGTAACTTCTACTTCATTTACCTTTATCATCATCTACATCCTCAATTTCAATCATATTATTTATATTCGTCAAAATCATGCAACTTGTCATAGTTCTCCTTCTCAATCTTCTTCTCCATCAAATAATACTCAAGTTCTTCTCTAACGTTATTAGGACATTTTAAACACTTTGTAGTATTTTTAAATTTCCTTGCTTGAGTTTTACTCCATGTATCCCTCTCATTGTGACTTTATTACAAAAGAAGCAAGTCATCGAATTTTTATCTTTAACATTAGCTAAAAATTATATTTCCATCCAGTATTTGTTCTCTTCCCATTATATGAAGTTATTCTACATATTTGTTTTTTAAAAAAACGAATACAATACATTTAATAAGATTCTATCAGAGAATAACTAGCTATGTATGGTAACAATAAGTATCCTAAATGAAATACTATGTCTATTAACTAAAAAAATTGGGCAGGGGTTGAAGTAGATAAAGGGGGAAAAAAAAAAGGAAAATAAAAATAGAGTTACTGTGAAACAATGAGAATTTGAGATAGAAGGGTAAAGGGGAAAAAAGAGATTGGGGAGAATTGTTGTGAGACAGTGAGAGAAGGATAAAGGAAAAGAAAGTATAGTAGTGGTCCCTCTAACCTAAACCCTAGAAATGTGTTTAAAGAAGAAACAAATTTGCTGAAAAGTGATATGATCCATTGAGAGTCTTCTTCGAGATACAATCCAAGGCTTCTTTAATTAAAATGAGAATATCAAGACAATTAGGATCTTAACAAAGTTCTCTTTTGTGATTCCCAATCACACCATTGAAATTATTGAGGCAATCCTTAGGGTATGTTTGGTAGACTGTAATTGACTTTGCAATGTAATTGCTGTTCCTTTTTTTTTTTTTTTGACTTCCAAATGATAGAAATTTCATTAATGTGTAAAGAAATTGTAGTATAGTAGTAACCCCCATTTTATGTTTTGGGGTTTCAAAGTTTAAACAAGTTACAAATACAGCAAAAAATTTTGGCTAGTCACTGCGAGGCCATGAGGCGTTGGTACTCATCTAGCAAGCCTCTGGCTACTTCAATGATTACTTTTGGTTGGATTTGGACATGCTCAAAGTAAAACTTGGTCCTCGCATTCCAAATTGACCATGACGTAGCTGCCCACTACTCAAGTTCCTGTTAGCTAAGCTTCTCGTGCATCTGTCGAAATAAATCAAAGATGTCTTCTGCGATGTTTCTGCATTTCTGGATTTGGCTACTCATCAATGCCCATACATTTGTGCAAATGGGCATTCCCATAAGATATTCCCTAGTTAGGAGGCAATTAGAGCAAACTCTCCATAAAAACATTCAAACTTTGGGCGATATGTTGAGTGTCCAGATTTTGCTCCAAGCTGGTTTAAAAGCACGGCTTTATGAGTGTTTTGCCCAAGGTTACATGTTTAGGCAAAGTGCAAGGCGATATGCAATTTTTATTGTGAATTTCGCAGCTTTATTTTCTGTCCAGATTAGCATGTCAAGAGAGTTCAAATGGTCCAATGGTAGTGTTAGAATTTCCTGCCGTGTCCTTTGTGCAAACATTGTCTTAATTTTGCCTCAATCCCACTGCTATGATTCGCATATCTTTGGCATGTTCATTTAGTGGTATTTGGGGGGGGGGGGGGGTGTGGTAGCAATTTGTGACAGTAGACCCCCATTGTCTTGCCATCTCCCACACACCACTTCAACCCATTGTAAATGATGTCCCTTGTTGAAAGTAGGCTTCTCAAAAAAAAAAAGACGGGTTACTACCTAATTAAGCCATCATGAATGAACAATTAGGAAAGTGTCTCGTCTTATATACCCTGTAAAACAAAGAATTTGTGTCTTGGGTTAGTCTCCATGATTACTTTGAGAGCATTACCAAGTTGAATGCATGCAAGTCTCTAAAACTCACCCCTCATTCCTTTTTGTTGGTGCATAGGTTTTTTCCAATTAACCCAATGAATCTTCATTTCTTCTTTGTTTTGTCCCCACCAATATTTTGCTAGCTAGGAATTGATGGAGTTACACATGGATTTGGGTAGCTTGAATGGGCTTATGGCATATGTGGGAATCACTTGTGCCACTGTTTTGATAAGGATCTCTCGACTTGCCTTTGATATAAACTTCTCCTTCCACCCCATCACACACTTAGTAATCTTTTCTTGTAAGTCTTTGAAGGCGTTAACTCTTGATTTACCACTTGTCATAGGTAGACTAAGGTATTTGTCACTGTTTGTCATTATTCTAGCCCCCAATTGACGTTGGATCATTCTCCTTATTTTAGGATCTGTGTTCTTGCTAAAAAACAAGGAGTTTTTTGGCGGTTGATTGCTTGTCCCAATGTTGCCTCATATTGGCCAAGAATGCGCAATAGTTGTTCATACTCTCCAACCGTGGCTTTGCAAAATGGTAAACTATTGTCTATAAATAGGAGGTGGGAGATGCACACCCCATTTTGGCTAGACATAATTCCATTGATCACACGATTCTTTGCTGTCCTATGTAGTAATGCTGAGAGGCCTTCAGCACATAGGAGGAAAAGGTAAGAAGATAGTGGGTCTCCTTATCGAATGCCCTTAGATTTAGTGATAAGGCCCTTAGGTTCCCCACTGATAAAGACTGAATATAAGGCTGTGGTGACTATCTCCTTGGCCAATTTCACCCATTTTTTATCAGAGCCCAATTTCTACATAATTCCCTGCAAAAAAGTCCACTCCACCTAGTCATAGGCTTTGCTAATGTCTAGCTTAATCGCCATGTGGCCCACCTTCCCTCTTCTTCTATATCTCATTCTATGTAGAATCTCATAAGCAACTGTTGTATTGTCAGTAATAAAACAATTTGGCACAAAGGCACTTTGAGAGTCATAAATCACATTAGGCAAGATATGCTTTAAACGATTAGCAATAACCTTTGAAATTATCCGAGATACAACTTTACTCAAGCTAATGAGTCTATAATCTGCCAAGTATTTGGGGTCTTTCTTTTTTGGGGTTAAAACAAAAATTGTGGGGTTCATTTTTTTCAACATATGGCCAGAGTGTAAAATAGATAAAATAGCTCCAGTAACATCATTTCCTATAATATGCCAATATTTATGAAAGAAAAAGGGAGACATACCATCCGGTTCAGATGATTTTGATGGGTGCATTTGAAAAATGGCTACTCTGACTTTATCAGCAGTGTACAGACAAGTGAAGCTCTCATTCATGTGTGGGGTGACTTTGCTCTGAACCAATTGTAAGACATTCTCAATGTTTTTTGGTTAGGCCGTAGAAAACAACTCTTGGAAGTATGATTCGGCTACTTGGGCAATTTGTTCATCTGAAGTGCACCACCTCTCTTCAGTATCAAACACTCCTGAGATATGATTTTGTCATCGGTGTTGACTAGCTCGGTTGTGAAAGTACTTTGTGTTCTTGTCCCTCGCAGGTAGCCAAATTGATCGGGATCTTTGTCGCCAAATGAGCTTATCTTGGTGGATGATATTGGTAATTTTGGCTTTGAGGTTTTTGATTGAGCTTAAGTTCTCGGCTCTATTCTGTAAGCACAACTCTTCCACCATTTTTTGCTTTTCCTACAATTACGACTTTGACTATCCAAAGGTATTTCGGCTCCAATCTATAAGGGCAAGTCTACATCTTTTTATTTTTTCAAATAGCCTTGCCATTGGGCTTCCATGAGGTACATCTGATTTCTAAGTCATTTGTATGATGTTAGCAAAATTTGGGTGAGTGGCCCATCTTTCCTTAAATCTGTGTGGTATTTTCTTCTTTATAGTGAGTTGTGGCTGAATGTGAGTAGTAACAAGAATTGGGTTGTGGTGTGAATAGGATACCTCTAAGTGTGTGACTTCCGCTTGAGAAAATTTGTCCTTTCATTCAATTGTGGCGCATGCCCTATCCAATCGTTCCTGCACTAAATCATCATGCCCATTAGTCCATGTAAAGATATTACCTGGGTAACTCAAATCCACCAATCCACAATGCAATAGAGCTTCTCGAAATTGTTGCATAGGGGCCAATTGTTTAGGCAGCCCCCCTTTCTTCTCCTTAGATTAAAGGATCTCATTGAAATCCCCAAGGCAGAGCCAAGGGGCAGAATGTCTGGAGTGGAGATGTTTTAGGAGTTGCCATGATTCTTGCTTCCGTTGTTCCTCCAGCCAACCATAGAAGCTTGTCAATCTCCATGGGTTGGCTGGGTCATCCTTGATGAAAGCATCTATATGATTTAGGGTGAAAGTTTGAATGTGCAAATCAATCTCCTCCATTCAAAGCAGTGCTAGGCCTCTACTGCGACAAATACTAGGTACTACGAACATACATCGATAGGGTAAGTCAACTTGAATCTGCTTAATCTCTTCTACAGATCATTTTGTTTCCATTAGAAACAAAATTTTGGGAGTTTTTACACGTACTAAGTGTGAGAGTACATCTACTACATGTTGATTCCCAAGCCCTCGGCAGTTCCAGCTCATGATTTTCATTGTTCTTGGTGGGGCTACCTAGCAACATCCGTCGCTAAGTTGTTGGATTTTTTTTTCTTCTTCCATTCTTTTTCTTCTTTTGGCATTCTAGATCTCTTTTTCATCACAAACATTGACTCTGGGTTGAGCTCTCTTTGTGCCATAGGAGCTTTGGTGGCTAGGGTTTGTTTTAGAGTTTGTGTGCATTGAATTCTTTTTCACGTTGCGTTATTCATTGTCCCACGTAGCTGATTTTTTTTTTCCATAACAAATGACTCCTCACATGGCTGAGTTAAGTGGATTAAGTGATCAACATGTGTGTTTAACTCATCATAAGTGACAAGCACGTTAATGAGCGTTGATTGCAATGTATGTGATTCACTGCACTTTCCAATAGTAATCTCCATGCTCGTGATTTTTGTCTGCTTATCATTATCCCTAATAATTTGGTTTGATCCTAAGATTCTCACACCACTTAAAGTCTCCTTCATTACTTCCTCACGACCAACATCTCGATTTTCCTGAAAATCCGCTGCTTGAGTTTGATGCAGGTAATTATGTGTTGAGGCGTTATCTTTCCTCCCTTAAATATCATTAATATCATTATTACCCACCACCTCACCATGAGTATTGATTGAAACCCTAGCTCTTTGGGGTGGTTCCGGCATCTGTGCAGGTGGTGGCGCATTGGTTTGGGCTCGATTTGATCCCATGTCTTTTGGACAAAAACCTTCAGCTAATCTCCGTGTGGTTTTTCGGCTTGCTGCGAGGCCCCTTGGTTGGAGCAATCCTTCACCTCATGGCCGACTTTGCCACATTGTTAGCATAATCCAACCAATTATTCATACTTGAAACCAACTAGTACCTGGTCACCCTCAGGATTTGCAACCCATCCCCTTTAATGAATTGGCTTTTCTGGAGAGATCCCGACTTGGATTCTGATGAAACAAGCTTGATTTGAAAGGAAAGACTTGTTATCCACCTCATACACATGGCCTAATCCTTAGCCACTTTCCCATCCCACCTCTTTATTGATCAAGTCAAAAGGTAGATCCCACACTTGAACCCATATAGGAAAGGTTGAGAAAGTAATCGAGTTAGCTATCATGCCCCTCTCCCATCTTCTGAGGATCAAAAGATTGTTGTTGAAACTCCAAAGGCCATTATCTAGTACCCAAGTTAATTGGCTCTCTAGCTTAAATCGGAATTGAAACAACCCTTCCCCCACGTCCACAATCCTTAGGTCATTCCTAAGCTTCCACACAGATCATAGTAATGCTTTTGCTGCTCTCTGGTTGTATGGTCAGTTTGTTAAAAATCTGCCTAATAGCGTGAGTGAACATTCTTCAATAGTCTTCTCTCTGTGGGCTAAGTTTATCTACACTACTTCGCCCTCTTCCTCCGTGAGTTGTATTTTTTGTAGCCTCTCAATGAAGTTTAAATCCATTCTATGTTCCTTGAAATTCCACAGTGTTAGGGCTTATGGAAAAAAAAAAAAAAAAAAAAAAAAAAAAGCTCACCTGGAGTGAGAGAGAAAAGCTCCTACGTAGAGAGGAGAAGGAAAAAACTTTCAAGACATTTACAGTCTCTGACTTCTAAAAAGGTAATTTCCTATGTTTTAGCTATATGATTGTTTGGTTATGTTTTTATTGTAAGGAATAATAATTCCTTATGATATCTATTCTTTAAAATGAAGAATATTCACTCTTTATTAAAAACATTGAATCCATATTCCTCTATTTAACGTAATATGCTCTATTAAAAAAATTCTCAAAATCCCCCATTACCTGCTTCTTCTCCAAAATTTCATCTCTTTCCTCTTCAAAATTTTCTATCTCCCTCCTCTCTAAAATTTTAACCCCCCTCTACTAGAGATCTATTTATATGAGTACTATCTTTCTCTCACCCTCAGCTGCTTCTCTCTTTTGTTTTTTGCTACTAGAGATTTATTTCTATGGGTACTACATTTTTCTCACCCTTAGTTGCTACTCTCTTCTCAGGATATTTTTTCTACCCCTAGCTTTGCAATTTCTATAGGTACTGCCCTCTCTCTTGTTGGTGTCCTTATTGTTTTTGTTATCCATAACAATTTTATATTTGCCATATTTGTTATTTGTATAGTTATGGGGTTGAAATTGTCTCTCATGTATGATACTACCCATATGACATTGATGTGTATGTTGGGCTTTGTGAAGCCTAGTTGTGTTTGATCCAATTGATGACCTGACTCGATTCGAATAATGTTGCGTGATTTTTAATGGGAGATTTTTTAAGGCTTAGTCCATGGAGTGGAGGCTTAGGCCACAGGATGTAGAAAATGCAGCTTGATGGTTAGGGTTTTTTGTTGATTTCGTGTTTTAGAGAGAGAGAGGAACACTATAGCCACACTTTATATTTTTTTCTTTAACAATAGTGAAATCCCTGCAACTCTGTGGATGTAGGCAAATTGCCAAACCACGTAAATATTATCTTGTACGTGTAATTGTTTTTCTTTGACGTGTGTTTTCTCTTTTTTTTTTTTTTGGTTGGAATTTCGGTTGAATTTCCTACAGCTTGGATTGCAAGTACAATGCAATTCACTATAGTTTTTGTATTGGTTCTCTCCTTTTTATTTTTATTTTTTATTGTGTGTGTGATTCTTTATACTTTGCTTTATAGTGTAATAATAAAAAGCACTTCCTTATGCTCTGTGATTTCTAAAGTGTGTGTATGTGTGTGTGTTTCTCTACCTTTTGCTTTATGTTTTGTGATTTCTATAATAGTATTGTAAATCTATTCAATGCTATTGTTTGCAATTATGACCTGTTTGAGTTTAGCCATAAGAAATAGGATAAAGAAAAGGCAATTAATTTTGGTTGTGATGTTTTGGTTAAATATGTTGCACATTAGTAGTATGTTTTTCAATTATTATGCTTTATAGTGAGTATTGTGTTCGAAAAATATCATTGAAAGCAACATATGGTCATGATTTTCATTTGAGGAGAAGGGAAATTCATCGTTTATACTATGAGAGTGTCAAAACTTGCATTAACCAGCTTAGGATGGATATAAATACATTTACCAGATTATGTGATATGCTTGAAAAAATAGGCCACTTAAAAGATACAAAACACATGTTAGTAGATGAACAAGTTGCCATGTTCCTATATACACTAGCTCATCATGCAAAAATTGAGTCATAAAACATCATTTTAGGCACTTAGGAGAGACGGCTACTAGACATTTCAATGATGTTGGATACCTTAAACATCATTTTACATGTTGTCTTACATTTACAAGGAGAGCTATTTAATAAACCATAGCCAGTTCTAGAAAACTTTTTAGATGAGAGATGGAAATGGTTTAAGGTATCCAACAACGTAGATTTTATTTTCAATTTATGAAGTAGAAATATAGAAGAATTGGCTAATTGCCTTTTTTTTTTTTTTTGGTAACTACAAAATTGTTTAGATGCATTAAATGGAACATATATTAGGGTGAGAGTGTTTTAAGAAGACAAACCTAGGTATCAAAATCATAAGGGGGAGATTGCCATAAATGTACTAGGGGTTTGCTCATGAAACATGCAATTTATTTATGTTTTGCCTGGTTAGGAAGGCTCTACTGTTGATGGTAGAGTGCTTCGAAGTGAAATTGGTAGGAAGAATTGATTGAGAGTTCCTCGAGGTAAGAGAAATAGGTTGCCTACTAATTATTAATTTTTAAAAAGTCATACACTCATTATATTAAAGACATTACAAAATATGGGTTATTACTATCTTGTTAGTGCTGGCTATACAAATGGTGAGGGATTTCTTGCCCTATACAAAGGACAACAATATCACTTAAATGATTGGAGAGATGGACAACAACCAAGAACCCCAGAAGAGTTCTTTAGTATGAAACATTCTTCAGTTAGGAATCTTATAGAGAGATATTTTGGATTGCTTGGCGATTCTTAGGAGTCCTTTATTCTTTCCAATTAAGACACAAAGTTGGATTATTATGGCATGTTGGCTTCTCCATAACTTCAAAAAAAGAGTGATGCTTGTGGACCCATTAGAAAATAAATTGGACAATCATGAGTAGTTGACTGAAGGATTTAAAGGTGATACAATAACACATATAGAATGGAGTGGATGGAGAACCAATTTGGCAAATGAAATGTCTAATAAATGGAGAAATAGGAGAGAAATTTAGTGTAATAACATAATACTTTGGTTTGTGACTTTTCCATGTATGGTTCTCTTGAGTTAATAAAGTTTTTTATTATCCAGTAATTGCATTGGTGTTTAACTGTTTATTATGTGTGAACCTTCTGCATATTATTTACATTTTATTTTATCATCTTGCCATTTTTTGTTAGTATATTAGCTACATTATGATTTGTCTTTTTAGATATGGAATTAACTACACTTAATTTTCAAGATCTAAACGAAAGTGGACACCTGTTAAAGATATAAAACTAGTGGAGGCTTTGGTAGAATATCGCTATGAAAAAGAAGGTAACCTTGAGAATAAGTTTAAGCCTGAATATTTGAAAATCTTAGAAGGAAAGATTTCTACCAAATTACCTAATATTGGGTTAAGAGCAAAACCACATATTGAATCAAGAATGAGGACTTTGAAAAGAGAATTTCAAGTTATCCAGGAAATATTGACTGGGCCTAACACAAGTGGGTTTGGATGAAACAATGTAAGGAATTGTGTTATTGTTGAAAATGATATATGGGATTCTTTGTGTAGGGGTTCACCATCTTATGGATTCTTGTATTTTATCTCTCTCTCTCTCTCTCTCTCTCTCTCTCATCTTACCATTTTTATATTTTTGTTAATTGTTTTATAGAGTCGTAAGGTGGCAGCTACTTGTAGAAACAAATCATTTCTGCACTATGAAGACTTTTGCATTGTGTATGCAAAAGATCATGCTATTGTTAAAGATGCTCAAACACTTGTAGATATTTTTGAATAACTAGAAGCATTGAAAAGTGATGACAAATTAGATGATTTTCATGAAGACATGGATTGCACGCAAATTCTCACTCCTAGTTGTAAAGGGGAAGAACAAAATGCTCGAAAAAGGAAAAGAAGAATTCAAAGTGGTGAAAATAATATGGTAGAAGCGATGAAAGAAGTTACAATTATTCTTACTTCTCAATTAAAGGATGTATTAGATAATTGTAGCAAGGCAGTCATTGGATTAGTAGCAGCTGAAAGCATGTCCAAATCAATGAGGAGTTATTAAAAATACTTCGCCTTACAACTAAAGAGCATCACAAGACAACTAAATTGATTACTTGTCAACATGAACTAATAGATATTTTCATGAGCAAGCTAGATGCTAAATGAGATATTATGTTATTGAAATTTGATATAACTTGGCATTTTAAGACTCTCAGTGGTTGGATTATTTTTTTTAGGGAACATGTTATTTTTTATGTTATTGAAATGACATTTGATGAATAATATATATAATTGTCCATATTGTCTTTTAGCTGGATTTCTAGAGAAGCAAATACTAATGTTATACTCTTGCATAATAGTTACTTAAAAATGGAGTAGCGTGCTATTTTAAATGCTCTTTTGGTTTTGTTTCTTTTGTTGATGTTATTTGTAAAGAAGTTAGGTTGTTAGCTCAGGTGTAGTTCTCATGTTTTGCAATAAAATTTTATATAGTTATCAAAACAAAAAACAAAAAAAAGAACCACAATGATGCAAATGTGGACAAAATGCCTGTTCACACATTAGGGAGTATTTTATCATAGTTCAAGACTGTGTTTGTTGGCCAAATTTTAGAAGTTTGGATTTTATAGGCGTGGGACACTTTGATAGAAGAATGGATTATGAACAGGAATGGAACTAGGATTCAAAGTTGGGAGGGGCCAAAGTATAAACACAAAAAAAGTTAATGAAAATCAAAACTAACATCTACTCAAGCTTTGTCGAATTTCACCCCATTTATTAACATTATAATCTCATATTTTCACAATTTGGATTGATTCTAATTTAATTGGAGGTAGTTTTTCAGAATTTTGTTTGAAAATTTTCATGAATTGAGACATCAGCAGTAGAGGCAATGCTACATTATCAGCTTCAAATTACTTGTAATTTTTTATCTTTACAAAAATCAAATATTAATGATAATATTCCCATCATCAACAATTCAAATAAAAGTTTCATTATTTCCATATTATATAGCTCTATAGTTTCAAAATTTAGTCCAAAAAATAAACCAAACAAACATACCCCACAAGCTACAACAACATTAACGTTAATAAATTATTTTCTAAAAAAAGTTAATAATTCATAAAATAAACCAACAAACAAGCATTATCAATTAATAATATTTTATTACTAACCACTGCACACATTTGATTCATAGTTCCCATAGGCTTCACTTTTTGATTGTCAGTTTCCAATTTTTCTAATCTTTTTATTTATTTATTTATTTTTATCTCATTTGTCCTTATCTGACCATCTCTTTTTTCAAATTCAAGAGTCAAGACTCGATCATTATTACAAAGGATGACTTCTTAAAAAGTACACAGTAAACTCACACACACAAAACACACTGGGGGGGGGGGGGGGGTGGGGGGGCATGGCCCCCCTCTGCCTTAACATGGGTCTGTCTTTGAGTATGAACATGATGATTTTGCCAATTTGCTTGCAGTTGGACATGCAGAGAAGCAAAACCTGTTTGAGAGAGAGATATTAAAGTGTATATATTATAATAAGGATATTTTAGGAAATTTGATTTAAAATACTTTCATTTGACCATCTTAAGATGTTATACCAAACACGTGGAATACAGATTCAAGGTTCTATTCATGTGCAGTCACCAACAAATGAATAGTAATAATTATTCCATTACTGCATCTTGTATTTCTTGGAATACCTAATCCTATTTCTATATAATCACCATTACAGTTTATCAAATGTGCCCTAAAGATTTTTACATCTCACCTAAGCAAATTGTTTATACTATCAGCCCTACTTAAGGTTGGCAAAATTTGACACGACCCGTGAACCCGATACTACTAACTTGTTTATAAATAGGTCGTGAGTTGAAACTAAACATGTTTGGGTCATATTCGAATCAACATTGCTGACTCATTTAATAAATAGGTTGTATTCGTGTTTAACATGCGAACCCGTATGACCTGTTTAGCTTAGAAAAGTATTAGCTTTTGTTATTTTTGCTTAATATTTTGTTGTAATTATATGTTTATTATTATATTTATGGTTGTAATTGTATTTTAATTTTATATTATAGGGATTGATAGCATGTTATTCTAGTCATGTATGCCCTATTAATTAAACAGGTTACTAAATGGGTCATTTATATTGAACTCTACATGACTTGTTAATTAAACGGATTAAACATGTTGTGTCAAGTCGAACTATTTAATAAACAGGTCAGATAAGGGTTAAGGATTCTTAACATGTTTACTGAACAGGTCGGGTTCGGGTAAACCTATATAGCCAAATATTCATGGCTCAACACGACACGAACCTGACCCAAAAACACGAATTGCCACCCCTACCCCTACCCCAACAATCAATTTAATATGCACTTGGCTTATCATATTGCACTTGCCCTTGACATTCATCCCCAAAACTTGGGGAAATTACACGTTATCATCCTGAATTATACCCTATATTACAATTTGCACCATAAAATTTTTGAATATATGTTTTACATCCTAAATTATGATCCTTGTTACACTTTATACCCCGATATTAAAAGTTTGTTATTAACTTAGATGGAAATTCAAAGTTTAGGATGCAAAGTGTAATCATGAGTATAGTTTAAAGTGGTAAAATGTAATTTTTCTATTATTTTGAAAGGATTGAGAAGAGGACCAATTAAGTCTTTTCACGCGATGCTATATTTTTCCATCTAAGTTAATAACTAACTTGATGTTGGGTGCAAAGTGTAACAAGGATTATAATTTAGGGTGTAAATGTGCATTCAAAAAGTTTTATAGTGCAAAGTGTAATAAAAAGTATAGTTTAGATTGTTAAAGTGTAATTTTCCCCCAAAACCCCTCCAATTGGAAATGTCTAGAAAATCCCCACCATTCCTAGGATTACCACACCTTTGGCTAATTTGGCACAACAGCCTTCCCACCAAAGAACTCCACACTGAGAAAAGTCATGTTTGATGACAGAAGTCCTCTGTGTCAAAGCTCCAGGAATCAATATCTCATATCCCAAGAGAGTGCCCCTCGATAGCAACTATTTGTATAGAATTGGCCAACCAACAACTCCCATAGGGTTTCCAAAATCAATTTTTTAGCAAATTGGGTGAAGATGATGGTTACTTCCACATCTAGACCACATGCCATCTCGATATTAATTGGAAAGTGGCTTTCCCCTTTGCAGCTTGGGATATTTGGTCTACTCGCAATAAAAATATCATGGGAGAGCTAACCTTTAAGCATTGGTTTACTGGCCAAAATGGCCAAATACCACAATTTTTTGAGATTTTTAGCAAAAAATCACTGTTTCGAAAATAAATGGCAATCTACCACTTTTTTTAGTACTCGAGTTTGGTGAACTCGAGTACCCTATTTTATAGTTCCACCGTGGCTGTTAAGCTGGAAATTGGCGATTAAAAAAAATAAAGTGGTACTCGAGCTTGGTAAACTCGAGTACCATGCAACACAGTACTCGAGTATAGTAGGATCGAGTACCATTTATAAAAAAAATACAGAAATTTTTTTTTCTACAGTACTCGAGTTTATCAAACTCGAGTACTGTGTAATTTTTTTTTTTTTGTTTTTTTTGCTTGAGGATAATTGACAAATAAACAGAAAGATAAAAATAAGTAGCTTTTCTATATTTTTATTTATTTAAATAGAAGCATTGTAAGATATAGAGATTTTAATTTTGAAATACGAATTTAATTTCTACATTGATTGAAATTGTTCATTGTTTTCTTATAAAAATTGTTCACTATTTTCTGTATAAACTATTTCTAAACAGTAGTTTTTTGCTAAAAATTTCAAAAAATTGTGGTATTTGGCCATTTTGGCCTGATAGTAACTACTGCTTACTGTTAAGTCTTTTACCTGAGCTATACGATTTGGTTCTGCATGTAGTTGTTTCCATAAGCTGGTAAAAGGTTAAAAAATTAGTATATCTTCTAGGCTAGTGGTTTACAACTTGCTCACACTTCACTTAAAAGTTAAAAGTAATAGAAACATTACTGTTTACCTTTTTGTTTGTTTCGTTTGAAGTGGCCAAATAAAACAAAAATGTATTAAAGTGTCATTGACAAGTAATGGAAATTAATCAATTATACAG
Organism: Quercus variabilis; assembly: GCA_030445155.1. Taxonomy (NCBI): domain Eukaryota; kingdom Viridiplantae; phylum Streptophyta; class Magnoliopsida; order Fagales; family Fagaceae; genus Quercus; species Quercus variabilis. The sequence continues at coordinate 38,493,751 of CP129447.1, forward strand.
TTATTTTATATCAATTCTTTGTGCTAAACCTAGAATCGGATGTTTTTATCTCAATTTTGCCAGTGATTCAGTTCGAAACTGTGGGTAATTTTTTTTGGTTGCTTCTATCATGCCTGTGACCAATTATTTGATCGTGTGTGTGATTTTTTTTTTCCTAATAAATTGGTCTAATAATTAAAAAAAATCATACCATCACTTTGTTTGGTCACAATAAAAATAAGAAGAGATAAGATCACTTTGTTAGCATTTATTAATTAAATATATTTTATCAAATTTTCTAGTATGTTGCACAGGCCGGTTAACACAACAAACTTTATGGCATTATTACTCTCTTTAGTAAACCATACATTACCATTGGAATGTTGAAAAAATAAATAGGTATTATCATTATCATTCCAAATTACTGCGGCATGCAACTTTGTTCCACCAAGTGGGCCATCATGAGTTAGTGATTTGCCGTTGTCTAAAATATCAAACACCACCTCTTTGTAATTTCTCTCAACATTTTTTAAAAGTGATTACGTAAAATAAGAAATATAAGTTTTATATTAAATTAGACAAAAAAAATTTGCACTGGGTGATGTGAATGATTTAAGAGATTTAAACAAGACGTCACTCTACCCCATTTTGATATTTTTAAAGAGAGTAAAGATACTTGGATCAGGTGATACTTGATAGTAGTTAGGTCCATGCACTTCTCTTTCTGTGCATATGAGATGTCATGTTCAAATGCTTATCTACGTTAAAATATGTGGTAACAATAACCTTTGCCAGATGCTTGTCAGCTTCAAACAAAGTGGTGGAATCCATTCTTTATTGTGGCTCTGATATGTCTCTCTCTAAAACATATGGTCCTTGGATGAAATGGAAGTTCCAACTTCCTATTTGTCATTTTATACTAACTTAACCTCATTTTGATGTTTTTGAGGGATAAGAGAGACCGAGGGAGAGAAGCTGAAGGCAACTTACATGTCACGGAAAAGGGGCTTAAAAATATGAGAAGCCAATTAAACCATGAGACATTCAAAATCTTATGTATCCATATATTTCTGTCTATCCATAAATCTTACACCAAATTTCACATAACATGTTTATGTGTCAATTTGTGATTGGAGTTCAGCACTTACATAAGAGATCATCACAGGTACTTGCTGAAAAAAAGAAAAATAAAAAAGAGCACCAATCACGATATAATACTTAAGCATATTGTGAATTTGAGGGGAGACATTTTAAGCATTTCTTATTTAATATCCAATGTTTCAAGTTGATTCACCAGTAAAAAGTATCTCGTATATTCAATCAAATTTATATCACTCATTCACTTATGGAATAATGACAAATGCACATTACAAAGACAATTCTATATACAAAGTCGCAAGTCGCAAGTTGCAATTCAATAATCAATAAGTATAGAGTAGTTATAGGCTAGAAAAAATGTGTTCTTAATGGTGGAATTAAGTCAAAACTAATTCTTTCTCAAAAAAAAAAAAAAGTAATTATTATTTTTAATAACATTTTATATTTTTCATAAAAGTAGTATCAAAACTTTTCTAAAATGGTTTATAACGAATGTCCTAAAGGTATCTGTTAACCGGACCTATAATATTTTTATTCATTACAAAAAAGGGGAAATGTTAATTTAGGTCATTGGTTTAGGAACTCTTTTTAGAAACATCTTATTGGGAGAATAATAAAACAATAAATGTTGTTGATAGGTTTTTATATTTCTCATAAAAGCAATGTCAAAACTTTCTTATTATGCTTTATTAACAATTGTTCTAAGAGCATCCGTTAACATGACAAAAAAAAAAAAAATGCAAACCATACATATATATCCAAAAAACTCAATATTGTGCATGTAAGCCAATGAATCATTAATATGTATATTTTGTTTAAAAAAAAAATGTGCATTACAATTCATAATTAAGCATTTATTAATCTTTAACCTGTGCCCTTATGACACTCATTAATAGGAACCTTCATGATAAGGCAAACGCTCTTACGGCATCCACATGACATCATTCATGGTCAATCAATAGATAGCTTGGTTGCCATGAATTCCATAAGGGTAAATAATCACACTTAGTGTTTTCATAAACTGAAATCATGACTTGAAATCACAAAGGTTTTGTAGGTAAATTGACACCTCCCCATGTACAAAGTGCTTGGGGGTTTAGGGGAGAAAGAGTTCGAGCTACGGGGTTAGCAGCATGTTGTAATTATCTCTTGAATTTTATTTTTATTTTTTACAAAATACCCTATGTGTGTATCACACCTATTTGAACTAAACATAATCCAATCCCAAAACCTAACATCCACTGCCAAGTGCCAACCTCTAACTCCAACTCCACTACCACCTTAAAACCTACGCATAGGAAACTGGCTTGAAAATTTTTAATTATTCTACTAAATCCATTATAGTCCGTGGATGAATCAGTAGATTTGTTTATGTTGTTTTGATATTCCTCTTATTTCACAACACATTATTGGATGGAACTCCAATCAATTCAAAAATATTTGTGCTAATTTGTCCTGCAACCTTAAGGTTATGACTTATGTGTGTGATACTTAACCCAACATAAATTTCCCTTAAGAATTAGTAATCTTACTATATAATTTAGTTTTGATTTGATGGACTAAAAAATTTATGAATTTTAGGCTAGACATATTATATACATATGTTTTATATATGTTTCAGGTAGATTAATTAATGATTCTTATAAAAAGTTAACGTTACAAGAATTTAGATTAAATATAGCATTACTTAATTATATTTCACGTGATATAAATATATGTCCAATTAATCTCTCAAAACTTGAATTCATCACTTTAGATATTTCGGGCAAGAATTATTTATTATAGATCCTTGTTGTTGAGATCTACCATGAGTCAATGAACTTTGGAGCTACTATTAAAGATGGCAACCAAAACTCCCTACAGAATTGCTTAAAAGCAATGATTTATATTCATTATCACCTCCATGAAGAATTAAAAATTGAGTACCTTAAAATAAAAGATCTCAATGATCTTATTGAATAATTTAAAAAAGAAAGATATGAGCATCAAAATGCCATAATCCTCACCCTAGATAAGATGCTTTGATCAGCAGCTTAAACGAACAGGCGGAATCCATTCTCTCTCAGTGTCTCTAATATTTCTCTCTTTAAACAATGGGAAATGTTAATGAATGCCCTAAAGGCATTGATTTAGAATTATTTTTAAAATATTTTATAGGGAAATGATAAAATAATTAATTGTTTAGTCAAATTTTTATATTTCCCATAAAAGTGGTGTTTAAAACTTTCTTAATATGTTAAATATTGTTTTAAGGGCACTCGTTAACATGACCCTTAAATAATATGTCACTCTACCTCATTTTGATATTTTTAAAGAGAGTAAAGAAACCTGGATCATGTGATACTTGATAGTAGCTATGTCCATACACTTATCTTTCGGTGCATATGAGATGTCATGTTCAAATGCTTATCTGCATTAAAATGTGGTAACAACTACCATTGCCAGATGCTTGATCAGCTTCAAACAAAGTGGAGGCATCCATTCTTTATTATGGCTTTGATATGTCTCTCTCTAAAACATATGGTCTTTGGATGAAATGGAAGTTCCAACTTTCTATTTGTCATTTTATACTCACTTAACCTCGTTTTGATGTTTTTGAGGGATAGGAGAGACCGAGGGAGAGAAGATGAAGGCAACTTACATGTCACGACAAAGGGACTTAAAAATATGAGAAGCCAATTAAACCATGCCATGTTCAAAATCTTATCTATCCATATATTTCAATCTATCCATAAATCTTACACCGAATTTCACATAACATGTCTATGTGTCAATTTGCAATTAGAGTTCAACACTTACATAAGAGATCATCATAGGTACTTGCTCAAAAAATAAAAATATAAAAGAGCACCAATCACGATAATACTTAAGCACTAGTAATAGGCCCGTGCGTTGCACGGTTTTATGAAAAAGCTTATAAAATAAATGTATAAATAATTATATATTTTAATAGATTCAATAAAGATAAAAGAAAAAATTATCAAGTGTAAATAATTATTTCACTAAAATAAGGGTTAAGATTTCTTCCTAAAACTAAATTAAATTGATAATTCCAAATTGAATTTTAAATTGATAATTATTTTAAAAAAAATGTACTAAACAATTGATAAATCTAAAATTAATATAATCTTGATAATATTATAAATTAAAATTAAAGTTGATAATTAAAGAGTACACGTGTAGAACATCTTGATAATTTGATATAACATAAAAATCAAATAAGAAAATTGTTAAAATTAATCTATTAATTCCAACCATATTTAATCATTGATTCTAAGAATTGAATTTTAAATTGATAATTATTTAAGAAAAACGTACTAAATAATTGATAAATCTAAAATTAATATAATCTTGAAAATATTAGAAATTAAAATTAAAGTTGATAATTCAAAAATACACATGTAGAACATCTTGATAATTTGATGTAACATAGAAATCAAATAAGAAAATTGTTAAAAATAATCTATTAATTCTAACCATATTTAATCATTAATTCTAAGATGCTAACCCTAAGCATATAAAATCAAAGCTAAGAAAATTAGTTTAAACAAAAGGCAACCAATACACAAAACCTAATCAATTTAATAAAAACAAAATACAAAAACAAAGAAGGAGCCTTTAGAAACTTGACAATGTTTTCGAATGTTTTGAATTCATTAACTAAAATCACACGAAGACAAAAAACCAATAATAACAGTAAAGAAAATAAACAAAATGAAAATAATAATAATAAAAGAAGAAAGAATGCATACTTGCATTGTCATGGGATTTAGGCATTCACATATTGAAATAAGTTTCACTCCAAAAAGGATATATAGGGTTATATATATTGGTAGAGTTCCATTGAAATATAATTCATTTAAATCTTATTGAAATTAAAGATATCTAATCAATGCGTTTCTTTTTATCCCATAAAAATTGGAATTAAAAAAGGTCATATGAATAGAATGAAAAAAAGAAAAAAAGAAAAGAAAAAAGAGTTGATTCAACATAACGTAACATGTAAAAAATTTAAAATTAAAAAAAGAAAAAGAAAAAAAGAAAGAGAACGTGGTTGATAGCTATAAGGAATTTTGATATATATATATATATATATATATATATATATATATTTAAATGTCATTAACGTAAAAATTATCAAATTAATGGAGATATATACTATTTTTTGGAATAGATAGATGTAGGGACTGGGTTTGAGCACTTCTACTGTTAAGTGAGTGGACTCAAGCCGAGTTAGCCCAATACAATGAATTTGTAGAGAGGAGTTTCAAGAACTAGGCCCTAGTAAGCGGACAGTGCTTAGTGTAACGTTCACCGCTGTTCGCCACCGTCGGACGGAGGCGGATCGAGATTATCCTCAAAAGTCTGTCCTCGGCACCGGTCCGAAGAGCTTAATAGTGATCTCTCCCATGGGAATCGTCCCACCTTCTCCCCTGTTTCTCCCCTTTATATAGTCCTTTTTCATAACCCCTTTCTTCCACTTGTTGATCATCCATGCCCCCTCATTTTAATTGCCCGTCCCCTCAGCCACTTTACCAGCACTCCTGTGAGTTGCAACAACCAAGGCAGCCCTGTTCAGAGGTTACATCTCTATTAATGCGGCCAGAGGGTTAGGTGAGCGCACTTATTGTGGAGGTGACAGTTCATCCTGAACTTGCTCTTCCACTGAGCTGCCATGGCTGACGTGTTGGGCTCGGTTGGTCGAGGACAGGGTCGTCCTTGGCAGGGTTCCTGGCAATTTAGGCTTTCATACTTCATTCTCGGGCATTTTTTCCTCCTTGTCATGGGCCTTGGGCCCGATATGGAATGGACCGGGGTTGCTAAATTCTCAGGTCCCACAATAGCCCCTCAAAATCCTACTGTCCATATCCTCGAATGAGGAGGAGGATTTTGATATCCTCGGGCCTTCGTCATGGCTTGTCCAATCTTGGCCTACGTCAGTGTTGGAGTCTTTTCGCCTGCCCAATGCACGTTTCTGGCTCCTCGATATATGACGCGCACTCACATTAAATTTTGGTGGCTCCATACTCCTCACGTTCAACGGTGTGATGGTAATCAGTTGGTGGGAATTTTTTGCTTTTATGGGCGGGAAACTCCGCTCAGTTGTTTTTAATTGAGGATATAAATACTCATTTGAATCGATTTGCCTCCTTACTTTTGCATCCAAGAACTCTGGCACATATACTTTGAATCCGGTCAAATCTCCAACCCAACCAGCATCTTATCTCCAGCATAAAAAGCCTGTCCGAGGAGTTTCTCCTCATTTCTGTAAGTCTTCTTCTCCCTTTCTAGCTCGATTTTTCTCTCTGAGTCCTTTCTTTACTTCACCCTTTCTTAAGTCTCTTAGTTGTTGTTGGGGATGGGTAGATTCAAGAAGCTAGTTGAGTCCGAAAAGGTAATAGAGAAATTCATCGCTAATTATAAGATACCTAGTAACGTGGGCCTGAGGTATTATGAGGAAGGGGATTGGTATGTTCGAAGGGAGGAGGGTGAGGTGGTGATTCCAATGATCGTCTTCTTAAAGGGGGGGGATAAGAATCCCTATGGGGCTGGTGACGCGTGACTACCTCAGGCATTTCTAGTTAACTCCCACCCAGTGTGCCGTTAATGTGTTTAGGATACTAGGGTGCGCAGATGCCTTGAATGAGAAGATGGGGTTGAGGTTAACCCACCATGACGTAAACTGGTGCTATAACCTCCAACACCTGAAGGGTAAGTCTTACTACATGAAGACGAGGAATGATAGGGTTCGGCTCATCTAGTGCCACCCCGAGTCTAGCAAGGGGTTAAATCTAGACTTTCTTATTATGTCCGGGGAGTGGCATGACGGCCTCCATTGCCCAACAGCAAAGGGGGAGCCAGGTAGGGTACTCGGAGTAGAGGAGGGTTGATAAGCTATGTCTTTATAGTTTGCATCGTTTAGTTGCTGATCAGCATATACTTTTTCTTTTACAGATCCTAATGCCTTTGAACGGCATTTCCACTTAGTCAACAAGGAAGATTTACAATCCGTTCACCAAATTACAGTGGTGGAGCACAGGTTTTCGTTCTCTGAAGGGTCTTCCATCCCGGAGGGCGCTCCATTGGCAGGTTCTTCCTCGTCCCATCAGGTTGCGGACGTCGTGGGAGAAATTTTGGAAAAGGAGGGAGAAGTAGTTGATCTTGGCTCGTCCGAGGACGAATTTGGTGTATTTGATCAAGCCTATCTGTCTAAGGATCCCTCCGATGACTTGGGCAATCCCCACTTATCTGAAGCAGATCTTCTGTCTCCAAGGTTTGGTACTCAGGCCGAGATAGGTTTCAAGAGATAACCCCAAACCAGCCTGTTTGATTTGCTTGAGGGTCAGTCGGGGAAAGACATGCCAGGGAGATCACATTCCAAGCCTCCTTCTCCTCCACCCAAGGTTTCTCCTTCCCTGCCTAAGTCTTTGCCTACGCAGACCAGGCCGTCCCCCACTTTGCCAATCTCAGACCTTCGGCCCGAGCCCACCGATTCGAAGAGGAAGAGGCCCTCCAAGGGTAAAGACCCAATGGATGGGGGGAGATCTTGTTCTTCTCAAGAGGCAGATAAAGCTCGCCAACCTTCCAAGCAGCTGAGGATTGGTGGTCAAAACAAGGGGAAAGAGGTCATTCAGTAGTCCGAGCCCCAGGCCTGACTGCCCGCCGCCATGCTTCATGGGAAGCCTTTGATGGACGATGCCACCCTCAAGGACTTCCGAAGGGGCGAGGGGGCTCACGTAGCCAATGCTCTGGAGAGGTCCCTACTTCTCCCCATTGACATGGTCGAGCTGGGGGGTATGAGGAGGGAAGAAGTTGCCCGCAACCTCAAGAGGTACCTGGGCATGGTAAGACTTCCGATACTTGTTCCTTTGTTTGAATTTTATTCCTCAGTGTCCAACTCACGATGTACTTGTTTTGGTTGGCAGGCTATCTAGGCCGCCTTCAGGCTGGAAAAGGAGGCCGATAACCAGGATAAAGCTCTAGGCCAGGAGCGCGACAAATGCTTGGATGTCGTGAATAACCTCGGAAAGTCTGAGGCGGATCTCAGGAAGGCAATGTAGAATTTGGAGGAGATGACGAGAGCTAGAGACAACGCGACATCTGACCTAGCCAGCGCTATGAAACAGGCCGAGGACCAGACAGGGCGCTTGCGGGATGTCGAGGGTTAGCTGCAAGTTGCTAAGGAGCATATCACCGACCTAAAGCAGAAGTCGGCCAAGGCGGTAGGGGCCAAAGGCATTGCTGAGTATGCCAGGGACGAGGCCTTGAGGGCTAAAGAAGAAGCCGTGTTTGCGAGAACAGATGCTGAGCGCTCCGTAAGGCAAGCGGAGGAAGAGGCCTTTGCTGAGGGGGTGGCTAAGACTGAGGCTGCCCTTAAGGCTCAAATCCTTGAAGAATACAGGCGCTACTGTTCCCAGACTTGGAGTAAGGGGACGGGCAATTAAAAGTAGAGAGCATGGATGATCAACAAGTGGAAGAAAGGGGTTATGAAAAAGGACTATATAAAGGGGAGAAACAGGGGAGAAGGGGGGACAATTCCCATGGGAGAGATCACTATTAAGCTCCTCGGACCGGTGCCGAGGACAGACTTTTGAGGATAATCTTGATCCGCCTCCGTCCGACGGTGGCGAACAGCGGTGAACGTTACACTAAGCACTGTCCGCTTACTAGGGCCTAGTTCTTGAAACCCCTCTCTACAAATTCATTGTATTGGGCTAGCTCGGCTTGAGTCCACTCACTTAACAGTAGAAGTGCTCAAACCCAGTCCCTACATCTATCTATTCCAAAAAATAGTATATATCTCCATTAATTTGATAATTTTTACGTTAATGACATTTAAATATATATATATATATATATATATATATATCAAAATTCCTTATAGCTATCAACCACGTTCTCTTTCTTTTTTTCTTTTTCTTTTTTTAATTTTAAATTTTTTACATGTTACGTTATGTTGAATCAACTCTTTTTTCTTTTCTTTTTTTCTTTTTTTCATTCTATTCATATGACCTTTTTTAATTCCAATTTTTATGGGATAAAAAGAAACGCATTGATTAGATATCTTTAATTTCAATAAGATTTAAATGAATTATATTTCAATGGAACTCTACCAATATATATAACCCTATATATCCTTTTTGGAGTGAAACTTATTTTTAATATGTGAATGCCTATATCCCATGACAATGCAAGTATGCATTCTTTCTTCTTTTATTATTATTATTTTCATTTTGTTTATTTTCTTTACTGTTATTATTGGTTTTTTGTCTTCGTGTGATTTTAGTTAATGAATTCAAAACATTCGAAAACATTGTCAAGTTTCTAAAGGCTCATTCTTTGTTTTTGTATTTTGATTTTATTAAATTGATTAGGTTTTGTGTATTGGTTGCCTTTTGTTTAAACTAATTTTCTTAGCTTTGATTTTATATGCTTAGGGTTAGCATCTTATAATTAATGATTAAATATGGTTAGAATTAATAGATTATTTTTAACAATTTTCTTATTTGATTTCTACGTTACATCAAATTATCAAGATGTTCTACATGTGTATTTTTGAATTATCAAATTTAATTTTAACTTATAATATTATCAAGATTATATTAATTTTAGATTTATCAATTATTTAGTACGTTTTTTTAAATAATTATCAATTTAAAATTCAATTCTTAGAATCAATGATTAAATATGGTTAGAATTAATAGATTAATTTTAACAATTTTCTTATTTGATTTTTATGTTATATCAAATTGTCAAGATGTTCTACACGTGTATTCTTTAATTATCAACTTTAATTTTAATTTATAATATTATCAAGATTATATTAATCTTAGATTTATCAATTGTTTAGTACATTTTTTTTAAATAATTATCAATTTAAAATTCAATTTGGAATTATCAATTTAATTTAGTTTTAGGAAGAAATCTTACCCCTTATTTTAGTGAAATAATTATTTACACTTGATAATTTTTTCTTTTATCTTTATTGAATCTATTAAAATATATAATTATTTATACATTTATTTTATAAGCTTTTTCATAAAACCGTGCAACGCACGGGCCTATTACTAGTGCTTAAGTATTATATCGTGATTGGTGCTCTTTTATATTTTTATTTTTTGAGCAAGTACCTATGATGATCTCTTATGTAAGTGTTGAACTCCAATTGCAAATTGACACATAGACATGTTATGTGAAATTCGGTGTAAGATTTATGGATAGATTGAAATATATGGATAGATAAGATTTTGAACATGGCATGGTTTAATTGGCTTCTCATATTTTTAAGTCCCTTTGTCGTGACATGTAAGTTGCCTTCATCTTCTCTCCCTCGGTCTCTCCTATCCCTCAAAGACATCAAAACGAGGTTAAGTGAGTATAAAATGACAAATAAAAAGTTGGAACTTCCATTTCATCCAAAGACCATATGTTTTAGAGAGAGACATATCAAAGCCATAATAAAGAATGGATGCCTCCACTTTGTTTGAAGCTGATCAAGCATCTGGCAATGGTAGTTGTTACCACATTTTAATGTAGATAAGCATTTGAACATGACATCTCATATGCACCGAAAGATAAGTGTATGGACATAGCTACTATAAAGTATCACATGATCCAGGTTTCTTTACTCTCTTTAAAAATATCAAAATGAGGTAGAGTGACATATTATTTAAGGGTCATGTTAACGAGTGCCCTTAAAACAATATTTAACATATTAAGAAAGTTTTAAACACCACTTTTATGGGAAATATAAAAATTTGACTAAACAATTAATTATTTTATCATTTCCCTATAAAATATTTTAAAAATAATTCTAAATCAATGCCTTTAGGGCATTCATTAACATTTCCCATTGTTTAAAGAGAGAAATATTAGAGACACTGAGAGAGAATGGATTCCGCCTGTTCGTTTAAGCTGCTGATCAAAGCATCTTATCTAGGGTGAGGATTATGGCATTTTGATGCTCATATCTTTCTTTTTTAAATTATTCAATAAGATCATTGAGATCTTTTATTTTAAGGTACTCAATTTTTAATTCTTCATGGAGGTGATAATGAATATAAATCATTGCTTTTAAGCAATTCTGTAGGGAGTTTTGGTTGCCATCTTTAATAGTAGCTCCAAAGTTCATTGACTCATGGTAGATCTCAACAACAAGGATCTATAATAAATAATTCTTGCCCGAAATATCTAAAGTGATGAATTCAAGTTTTGAGAGATTAATTGGACATATATTTATATCACGTGAAATATAATTAAGTAATGCTATATTTAATCTAAATTCTTGTAACGTTAACTTTTTATAAGAATCATTAATTAATCTACCTGAAACATATATAAAACATATGTATATAATATGTCTAGCCTAAAATTCATAAATTTTTTAGTCCATCAAATCAAAACTAAATTATATAGTAAGATTACTAATTCTTAAGGGAAATTTATGTTGGGTTAAGTATCACACACATAAGTCATAACCTTAAGGTTGCAGGACAAATTAGCACAAATATTTTTGAATTGATTGGAGTTCCATCCAATAATGTGTTGTGAAATAAGAGGAATATCAAAACAACATAAACAAATCTACTGATTCATCCACGGACTATAATGGATTTAGTAGAATAATTAAAAATTTTCAAGCCAGTTTCCTATGCGTAGGTTTTAAGGTGGTAGTGGAGTTGGAGTTAGAGGTTGGCACTTGGCAGTGGATGTTAGGTTTTGGGATTGGATTATGTTTAGTTCAAATAGGTGTGATACACACATAGGGTATTTTGTAAAAAAAAAAAAAAAAAAAAATTCAAGAGATAATTACAACATGCTGCTAACCCCGTATCTCGAACTCTTTCCCCCCTAAACCCCCAAGCACTTTGTACATGGGGAGGTGTCAATTTACCTACAAAACCTTTGTGATTTCAAGTCATGATTTCAGTTTATGAAAACACTAAGTGTGATTATTTACCCTTATGGAATTCATGGCAACCAAGCTATCTATTGATTGACCATGAATGATGTCATGTGGATGCCATAAGAGCGTTTGCCTTATCATGAAGGTTCCTATTAATGAGTGTCATAAGGGCACAGGTTAAAGATTAATAAATGCTTAATTATGAATTGTAATGCACATTTTTTTTTTAAACAAAATATACATATTAATGATTCATTGGCTTACATGCACAATATTGAGTTTTTTGGATATATATGTATGGTTTGCATTTTTTTTTTTTTTGTCATGTTAATGGATGCTCTTAGAACAATTGTTAATAAAGCATAATAAGAAAGTTTTGACATTGCTTTTATGAGTAATATAAAAACCTGTCAACAACATTTATTGTTTTATTATTCTCCCAATAAGATGTTTCTAAAAAGAGTTCCTAAACCAATGACCTAAATTAACATTTCCCCCTTTTTTGTAATGAATAAAAATATTATAGGTCCGGTTAACAGATACCTTTAGGACATTCGTTATAAACCATTTTAGAAAAGTTTTGATACTACTTTTATGAAAAATATAAAATGTTATTAAAAATAATAATTACTTTTTTTTTTTTTTGAGAAAGAATTAGTTTTGACTTAATTCCACCATTAAGAACACATTTTTTCTAGCCTATAACTACTCTATACTTATTGATTATTGAATTGCAACTTGCGACTTGCGACTTTGTATATAGAATTGTCTTTGTAATGTGCATTTGTCATTATTCCACAAGTGAATGAGTGATATAAATTTGATTGAATATACGAGATACTTTTTACTGGTGAATCAACTTGAAACATTGGATATTAAATAAGAAATGCTTAGAATGTCTCCCCTCAAATTCACAATATGCTTAAGTATTATATCGTGATTGGTGCTCTTTTTTATTTTTCTTTTTTTCAGCAAGTACCTGTGATGATCTCTTATGTAAGTGCTGAACTCCAATCACAAATTGACACATAAACATGTTATGTGAAATTTGGTGTAAGATTTATGGATAGACAGAAATATATGGATACATAAGATTTTGAATGTCTCATGGTTTAATTGGCTTCTCATATTTTTAAGCCCCTTTTCCGTGACATGTAAGTTGCCTTCATCTTCTCTCCCTCGGTTTCTCTTATCCCTCAAAAACATCAAAATGAGGTTAAGTTAGTATAAAATGACAAATAGGAAGTTGGAACTTCCATTTCATCCAAGGACCATATGTTTTAGAGAGAGACATATCAGAGCCACAATAAAGAATGGATTCCTCCACTTTGTTTGAAGCTGATCAAGCATCTGGCAAAGGTTATTGTTACCACATATTTTAAGTTTTTAACGTAGATAAGCATTTGAACATGACATCTCATATGCACAGAAAGAGAAGTGCATGGACCTAACTACTATCAAGTATCACCTGATCCAAGTATCTTTACTCTCTTTAAAAATATCAAAATGGGGTAGAGTGACGTCTTGTTTAAATCTCTTAAATCATTCACATCACCCAATGCAAATTTTTTTTGTCTAATTTAATATAAAACTTATATTTCTTATTTTACGTAATCACTTTTAAAAAATGTTGAGAGAAATTACAAAGAGGCGGTGTTTGATATTTTAGACAACGACAAATCACTAACTCATGATGGCCCACTTGGTGGAACAAAGTTGCATGCCACAGTAATTTGGAATGATAATGATAATACCTATATATTTTTTCAACATTCCAATGGTAATGTATGGTTTACTAAAGAGAGTAATAATGCCATAAAGTTTGTTGTGTTAATCGGCCTGTGCAACATACTAGAAAATTTGCTAAAATATATTTATTTAATAAATACTAACAAAGTGATCTTATCTCTTCTTATTTTTATTGTGACCAAACAAAGTGATGGTATGATTTTTTTTAATTATTAGACCAATTTATTAGGAAAAAAAAAATCACACACATGATCAAATAATTGGTCACAGGCATGATAGAAGCAACCAAAAAAAATTACCCACAGTTTCGAACTGAATCACTGGCAAAATTGAGATAAAAACATCCGATTCTAGGTTTAGCACAAAGAATTGATATAAAATAACTGTATAATTGATTAATTTCCATTACTTGTCAATGACACTTTAATACATTTTTGTTTTATTTGGCCACTTCAAACGAAACAAACGAAAAGGTAAACAATAATGTTTCTATTACTTTTAACTTTTAAGTCAAGTGTGAGCAAGTTGTAAACCACTAGCCTAGAAGATATACTAATTTTTTAACCTTTTACCAGCTTATGGAAACAACTACATGCAGAACCAAATCGTATAGCTCAGGTAAAAGACTTAACAGTAAGCAATAGTTACTATCAAGCCAAAATGGCCAAATACCACAATTTTTTGAAATTTTTAGCAAAAAGCTACTGTTTAGAAACAGTTTATACAGAAAATAGTGAACAATTTTTATAAGAAAACAATGAATAATTTTAATCAATGTAGAAATTAAATTCGTATTTCGAAATTAAAACCTCTATATCTTACAATGCTTCTATTTAAATAAATAAAAATATAGAAAAGATACTTATTTTTATCTTTCTGTTTATTTGTCAATTATCCTCAAGCAAAAAAAAAAAAAACAAAAAAAAAACAAAAAAATTACACAGTACTCGAGTTTGGTAAACTCGAGTACTGTAGAAAAAAAAATTTCTGTATTTTTTTTATAAATGGTACTCGATCCTACTATACTCGAGTACTGTGTTGCATGGTACTCGAATTTACCAAGCTCGAGTACCACTTTATTTTTTTTAATCGCCAATTTCCAGCTCAACAGCCACGGTGGAACTATAAAATAGGGTACTCGAGTTCACCAAACTCGAGTACTAGAAAAAGTGGTAGATTGCCATTTATTTTCGAAACAGTGATTTTTTGCTAAAAATCTCAAAAAATTGTGGTATTTGGCCATTTTGGCCTTGGTTTACTTCTCATTACCTGTTAAAACAAGGAAAACCAAGCAAAACAACATTCTTCATTGGTTGGAAGCCCCTTCCCCTTGGTTTCTTTAAACTCAACACTAATGGTTTTGCTTGTATACCGTAGATCTTGTATGAACTTCTTACATAGATTTTGTTTTTTTAATGAGCGTTTTCACATTGACTTGGTCCAATAAAGTATAAACGGGTAAACCCCTAGAGACTTCCAATGACTATCTCAGAAAAAGCCCACAGATTCACGAAAACCGCTTTGAAATTCACTTTGAAGTTCTTTTCTTTGGCTAGTCCAATGAAATAGTAATGGTAAAATTTTCCGTGCCAAACTTGCAAGTTACCACAATTGTCAAGTTTTTGCGGCACACTTTCAATTCAAAGTTAGAAACACAAGTGCCGTTAGAGAATTGTACGATTCATAAATGCGACAATTAATTAAACAACAAATAAACAAACAAAGCAGTTTTTGTCCTTCGCGCGGACCCCACGCGATCCCCACTCTCCGTCACTCCCATTTGAAACTGAAACGCACGCTCTCTCTCTCTCTCTCTCTCTCTCTCTCTTTCTCTTCCCATTTCGATCTCCATGACCCCACGAAATCAACAAGAGATCATCATCAAGATATTCAAAATTAAAAACAAACAAACAAAAGTGTTTTGACTGAAATTTTTCTTTCTAAGTGACGAATATGCTCCGATCTTCAACCCTGTTGGTATTGGTCGATGCTAATCCCACATCGATTAATGCGTTGCCAGCGGAGACTATCGTTTTCTTCTTCTTCAACGCCGTCGTTTCGCACAAGTAGCAGCAACTCTCATAGAAATAATACAGCTACAACGATGATGGTACCGGAACGTGGCTCTCTCATCCTCCGCCAGTTTCTGTTATTGGTGGCGGTTTCGCTCTGTTGCTTACTCCTCTTCAAAACCTTATCCCCCGATTACTCTCTCCCCCGCTTTTCCTCCGCTTCTCTCTCTTCTTTTCCCTTCGACGATTCCTCTCTGGTTAGTCACTTCTCTTCTTCTTCTTCTTCTTCATTATATTCATTTACTGTTACAAATCACCTTTTTTTTTTTTTTTTTACTCTACTAATCACAATTCAAAACTCTAAATATGGCGTGGAGATTGCTAAAATTAAGTTAGAAAATAATAAAATTAATATTGTTAGATTAAATTATTAAATTCACTGTATCCTAATAGTCCGGGATTAAACTTTTGGGATAATGAGTAATTTCTCTCAAACATGTAGAAGTTGAGAGAGCGGGAAGCATGGAGAATTACGTGGTTCGGCCTTACGGCCTATGTCCACGACATAAGGACGTTAGGAGTGACATCTTTGCTGTATAGAATTATCGAAATTGTGATATGCATGATAAATTAACTGAGACCTTGTCAAGATTGTAGTTTTGGTGAGAAAAAGTGTGATTGTATTTGTTTGGATCTCAAGTTCTAGGCTTAATCTGTGGGATATGTGTGTGAGTATATATGACCAGAAAATTATACAGAACAAGGTGCTCTTGATTTAGAAACTTGTGAATAAGAATGAATTCAAAGGATAGAATATCTGTTGTCAAGAACTTAAGTGAATTTATGAGTTTTGTGAATCCATTTTTTTTAATAAAAGATTCTTTATTACTTATATTTATTATAAAAAAGAAAAAAAGAGAAAAAAAAGAGAGTTTGGCGAACTAGTTGGTTACATAAAGATCGCATTAGATTAAGGAATTGTGTGGATTGTTACTGCTAAGAACTTTTCTTGAGTATCGTGAATTTGCTTCAAATGGTGAGTATCGTGAAATATGATAAAGAAACTAGAAGAAAGACGTGTATAAACAATTTAAAAGAACAGGTTCATGTCATAGAGAAGGATGGTGGAAAATTTGGTGAGAATTTGGAATCAGGATATCAATTTAAGTCAAGGGAGAGTAGATGCTGTTTCTATTGCCAGAAAAAGGTTATGTAAAAAGGAATTATTGGATTTGAAAAAAAAATAGAATGAGTTCAATCAGTCAATGAGGGTAAAAATTAAAAGAATGATAATAAGAAGAATACTACGATTATTATCACTGATGAGGAAATGATGGCACCCTATGTTAAAGTTAAAAGAGTGTAAGCATGTTGCAAATAATGATGTTACCTGGGTGTTACATTCGGAAACTTTGCAGTACCACCATATTATTCCTACAAAGGAATTGTTTCTTACCTAAAAAGCAAAAGACTTTAGTATTGTTAGATGGATTTTTTTTTTTTTTTTTTGGTCGGTTGAAAATTGTGGGAATCAGTGAGATTTGTGTTAAAACCAATGCTGGTTACACAGTGACTTTGAAGCATGCACAACATGTTTCGAATTTACTTTGTGTTCTATGCATGGTATGGATCTGGAGGGTTAGTACAATTACTTTGTTGACAGAAGGTGAAAACTTAAGGATTCTTTGTTCTTGTGAAAAAAATACTCATTGTGGCATGTACAAGACTCACGTGAAGGCTTGCAACAAAGTGTGTTTAACATGGTAAAAGATTTTGAGAAGATTCTATAGCCTAAAGTAGGATTTACTGGTGTTGCTACCAAGAGAGTTTTTTTTTTTTTTTTTTTTTTGATAGTGCTGAGGGAGAGATGTGTGAAGAAGGATATGGTGTGTTTAGTTAGTAGTAGTTGGCAGTGACAATGCGACATGTTTTAATGGTGTTGAGCAGCAAGAGTAATAACTTCAATTAGAGATTGCTAGGCCCTAATAGAGGGTTTATTAAATAAAGTCAGGCTTTGAGTATATTTTTTCTTCTTAGTGAAGGAGAGCCACAGAGTTTGATTAAAGCTATAAAGTATAAGAAGATTATTCTGTTGAGAAAGAAAGGTATTGACTTTGATGAGGTTTTTACAATTTTTTTTGGAGATAATCAAACACTTGAGATTTATAGGATGTCAATTGGAACTGACTCCAAATTAGGGGTTGTGGTATGGTTCTCCTACCTAATGGGCTGGAGAGAGATTTATTAGGCTGGCATGGGTCCAAGCCATGAGGAATTGAAAATTGGTGTTAAGACAAGTGGGTTGGCAAAGACAAGGGGGGAAAAACAGGTAGAAAAGTAAGAAATCAATTAAAAGTTGGTTTCTTGTAGGCAAGGGTAAGAAAACCATACATATTTGTATTAGCCTCACCGGGGGTAGTAGAGTGACTTTGACGTGAAAAACCAAAAGAAAAAGAATAAGGTTTTCCACTTGAGAGAAAAAGGGTGAAAGGAGAAAGGAAGCAAGTTTGGGTTTTTATTTTTTGGGTGTGTGGAGTGCATTGTGAGGCTTGGTTAAGTTATTGCACTGCATTATATGATTTGTTCAAGCATGGTGACTTTTTTGAATTCATAGTTTGCTGAGAAATTTGTGTTGTAATTCTTAGATTATATATATATATATATATATATATTTTCCCCATTATTGGTGTGGATCTATAAATTTGAGAAGATTAATATATTTTCTTATGGTGCAGTTATTCGGAATTATCTCCTGGTTTTATCCTTCCAAGTGGAAAGGGTTTTACTGTAAATGTTGATATTTTCGTACGTAGTTGATTTTCTTTGTGATTGGATGGTGTTCTTGGCTTGTGAATTTTTATTAGAATACTGTTTGGGATTGGTTAAAATTGTTAGTTGGATTTTTTAAATACACATAAGACTAGGTTGTGGCCCAAGAAATTTCTATGGTGGTAGAGCTTCCACAACCCATGCTAGTATATTGTGAGATATACCCACTGCTTGAACCAACTTTTTTGTTAGTGTGCTTCATTCAATTGTAAATGGGTGCAATTTATATTTTGAAAGGGGAATTCTAACCATAACCTGTTTGCTTTACTAAATATTTATATAAAGTTTTTTTTTTTTTTTTTTTTGATAGGTAAAGGTTTATTAAATGCAAGAAATATTTATATAAAGTTACTCAAGGTTATTGAACTATTTACTGAAAGATCTTATTTTGTTCAGTAACAATTAGTAGTTACTGATAATGATACTTTTGAATTTTTTTAGTTTCACTTACTGATGAATAAAAATAGCTTGACAAGGCTGCAGTCCTAGAAGATCCCATTTCAAAAAGGTTTTTCTTTCTTTTATCTTGTTCAAATTTTGGTACAACCACTGGGCATTCTCATGAACTCCATCATCTTATGCTTCATAGTGAATTTATTTCCATTTTTTTCTTGTATACTTCCTTTGCACTTGGGTTGCACACCCCCCCCCCCCCCCCCCCTCTTCTTTTTAGCTTTATTAATGAATCATTTACTAACAAAAAAAGTGAATTTATCCCCAATAATATATAGTAATGTCAATGAATACATGCTAAGGGCATCAAATTAGTCCCAATTCTTCTCTTGTGGTTATGCGTTTAAAAGTGTTTCTCCATAGAAAAATTTGCTGAATAATTTTTTTCTTTTATGTTGAAACTGTTGTAGGTTAGTGATGAAGCTAGGCTTGAAAAGGTTTTGAAGGATGCTGCCATGAAAGACAAGACTGTTATTTTAACAACTTTAAATGATGCATGGGCAGCTCCAAATTCTGTGATTGATCTCTTCCTAGAGAGCTTTAGAATTGGAGATCACACCCGTAGGCTTTTGAACCATTTGGTGATTGTTGCCCTGGATCCAAAGGCTTTTGCACGTTGTCTGGTTATACATACCCATTGCTTTTCTCTTGTCAGTGAAGGAGTAGATTTTCATCAGGAGGCATATTTTATGACCCCTGATTACTTGAAGATGATGTGGAGAAGGATTGATTTCCTGCGTTCTGTTCTTGAGATGGGATACAATTTTGTTTTCACGGTAATCTCTTTCCTCTAACCTATGCACCCTCACAAGTGCACAAGCACTCATGCTCAAAATTAAGTTTACCAATTTGTAAAACCTTCTTTGAGTCTGTTCCTTTTGCTCCTCGTGATTGTTTTTCTTTGAGATTGGTCATTACTGAATGTAACTTTCCTTTTAAGTAAGGGGTGGAGCTAGGATTTTCATAATGTGGGGCCCAAAATAGGGAGATAAGTGTGTGTAGACTTGTAAGTGCCATGCTCAAGTCATGTAAGTGACTATCTTATAGGTTGACCAAGTGTATATCCTCATCACTTTCGCAACATAATCAATTGGCATTTGAAAATAGAAAGAAAAGCTTTAGATATTGAAGAAGTGAAGAGTTGAGTACATCTGTGTATTTCATTTGACTGGGGAGGCGGGTTTAGATAGTGAAGTGGTGAGTTTTTAGCAGAATTGACAAGGAGCCTATATTGAAAATTACATTTTGGCTTTTGATATTGAAAAAGTGAAGAGCTGAGTACATTGTGTAATTTGCTTGGCTGGGGAGGTGAAAGGTTGAGATAGTGAAGTGGAGAGTTACTACATCTACAGTTGGTTTGATAGGGGTAGATGTATAGGGTAGTGTAAGATTTAATGTTGGGTTTCTTGGGCCAAAGATAGAAAGGAGGTGTTTGAGGAATGGGTTTACTAAAATTATCAACCAACAAAAATAGAGTGATATACTTTCAATGAGGGATTAGAGTAATTCCTCAGTTGATGATAGGAAAGCAGATAGGAGTTTGTCAATGATTTGGGAATGTGAAAGACTAAGAGGCTGTTTGGTTCACTAGTTTTTATGACTCAATTTTCTGTTTTCATAACTCAATTCTCAAAAATGGTGGGACCTATAGCAAAATACTCGTTTGCCTACACAATTTTTTTGTTTTCATAACTCTGTTTCCAATACTCAATTCTCTACTTTTTGAGTTATGAGTTGTGGAAACTGAAAACAACTTTTTGCTGTATTCAGTTTTCAGTTTTCAATAGCAAACTTGTAAATAATATTACACATCCGGTCCCACCGTCAGACTTTTGCTCCCTCTTTATCTTCTTTTCTCTTTTTTTTTTTTTTTTTTTTTTTTTCTTTCTTTTTGTCTTTCACGGGTTTGGGACACACACACCTGCTCCTCCTCTTCTTCTTCTTCTTCTTTTCTTTTCTTTTCTTTTCACTTTCTGGGTTTGGTTCCTTTTTTTTTTTTTTTTCACTTTCTGAGTTTGGTTCTTTTTTATTTTTTTTCTTCTTTTCTTTTCTATTCTCCTTTCTTTTCTTTTCTTTTCATGTTGGTTTTTGGGTTTGGTTTATGGGCTTGGGTTTTTTTTTTTATTTTTTTTTATTTTTCCTTTTCACTGGGTTTCCATTTTTTTTTTTTTTTTTTTTTCTTCTTCTTCTTTCACTGGGTTCGGTCTTCAGTTCTTCCTTTTCTTTTTTTCTTTTTTTTTTGTTCTTCATCACAGAATTTTTTGGTTTGAAGCTGCACTCCATGACCGGGTAAGGATGGAAACTGAAATTTGGATTTGGGGTTTCAAAATACCCACATGAATGGGTTTCAAAAAAACTGAGGAATCCAATCCGCGACTCCAAGATGGCGACCTCGACCGTCGTCGTATCAATTCTGTATTGGCTTGTCGTTGTCGTCGCCGGCTGAGGTGGAGGTGGAATTAGCCGTCTGATTGGCCGCATTTTGTTGTTGTTGTTGTTGTTGTTGTTGTTGTTGTTGTTGCTGTTGCTATTTTTGTTATTGTGGTTGAAGCTGGGTTCGGGTTTGTGTTTTGGGAAAGTAACAGGGGTGAAGGAGGGGAAATGAGAACAGAAAAAATGGTGGGGCCCACAAAACAGTTTTTCTTTGACCAAATGACAGGTATGGGACCCACAAATAGTGTGAAAAATATTGAGTGATGGAAATTGAGTGATGGTGCCAAACGGGCACGGTATTTTAGAGTGATGGATGATGAGTGATGAGTTATGAGTTATGAGTGATGAGTGACGAGTGACGGAAATTGAGTTATGAAATTTTTGAAGCCAAACAGCCTCTAAATGTAAACCCGATGTGCATTTACATTATGCATAAAAAACCTTTAGCTGTTCTGTGTATTATTTGCTTGAATGAGCATTTTGAAGAAACCTCTACCCAGTTATTGTCATAAAAATAACAAGATTCTTGAGTTCAATTTACCACATTCGTTTTTAGATAACTTCAATTTGATTAAAACGAAAATAAAAAGAGGAAAAAAGAGCAGGAAACTGTTCCTATTGAAATTGTGAAAAATATAATATCAACCCTTTTGACTAGAACTTTTGCCAAAACTTTCACTGTAGCCTGAGGTCTGTAAGAGGGACTGAAAATGAAATTTTGAAGTTTGTAGAGAAACAATTCAAAGCATTATAAAACACACTCTTTAGTTCAACTATTAAACTAGGAAAATTGAAAATTTGCGACACACTTGATAAGAAATGTCAGATTAGATGTACTCCAAAGGTTTTTTCAGTGGTATTTAGAGTGAGCAACTTCCAAGGTATTTCTATTTATGGATCACATTACAACTGTTAGGTAGTATGATAATGTTGATGGCTTAACATTTTATCATTACTATTAGCTGTAGCCTATATTATGTTTGTATCTCCTTTTATGTTTCCTATCCAATTCAGAAAAGTTCTTCATATTCAGTGGCGCTTTTATTTTTTATTTTTTTTATTTTTTTTTCAGGATGCTGATATCATGTGGTTCAGGGACCCATTTCCACGGTTTTATTCGGATGCAGATTTCCAGATAGCATGTGATTATTTCGTAGGTGATTCTGATGATGTACAGAATAGACCCAATGGAGGGTTTAACTATGTAAAGTCAAATAATCGGTCAATAGAATTCTACAAATTTTGGTACTCTTCACATGAAACTTATCCTGGTTACCATGATCAAGATGTCCTTAATAGAATCAAGTTTCATCCATTCATCATGGAAATTGGTCTAAAGATGAAATTCTTGGACACTGCTTACTTTGGTGGGCTCTGTGAACCTAGCAAAGATTTGAATCAAGTTTGTACAATGCATGCAAATTGTTGTTATGGTCTGAATAGCAAGCTTAATGATCTCAGAATTATGCTTCAAGATTGGAAGCAATTTTTGTCTTTGCCACCAAGTTTGAAGAGATTGTCAATTTTATCCTGGAGGGTTCCACAAAATTGCAGGTACAAAGAACATTTATTCCTTGCTGTGTTGATTTCATTACAAAATTAGTGCTTAAGATATTATGCATATTCAGTTACTGTATGAAACCTTTATTTTTATATGGATTATTAATCTGTGCAACTTTCTTTTCAGTCTTGATTCTCTCAAGCATTATGATTCCCTGGCCCCGGCCCTGGCCCCAGAGAAGGATGCTCAAGGATTGCAAGAGTGACTTGACTTGTATATATATTTTCCTGAAAAACCGTGCCTTGAATGTGAATTTGTGAACATATCTGATGTCAATGTATCCCGGCGACGTTTCTTGTACATGTACGGCTGTGTCAATTGACCTTGCATTTCTCCACCCCAAGTAAGAGGAATTTGGGAAATAGGTGCATGCCACACATCTGAAGAAATGTCTTTTTGGAAGAGATGCCAGGAACCAGGAAGGAAAGTGCTACGCCAAAACTACTGGTCTTTTGTGTTTGTGAGAATTTGAACGTAGTGGAAGTTCCTCATCACAGTGGTAGGACAAGCTTTGTTCCACAATGGTTGCACAGGAAGATCTTTTGGACTATTTCCACTTCAATGGGAGACCTTTGGTAATAAATATTTCATCATGCGTGTATGCCATAAGAGCATTCACTTCCCATTCTTCAAATCATTTCTTAGCCAAACTGTATCTAGTTACTCATCATCAGTTTTTGTAAAATTGCTACACCATGCGCTGTGGAGATGAGTTATTGTAGCATTTTTAATTTGGTTTTTATTTTTAAATTCTAAGAACGCTGTCTGATTACATGAGATTTGATCTGATTTGATTACTGAAGAAGTAGAAGGCATAGGATAGGGAGTGGAATGGAAGGAAAAGAAGAGGAGCTTTGATCTGATGGACAAGGAAGTGTAGGTGTGGACTGGAGGGGGTCAAGAGATCTAATTGCCAGTGTGATGTCTCTACTCCGCAGCGTGACGCCAATGGATCTTTTGCTATTGTCACTTTGTGACCCCAGAGTAGATATGTCTACTATGGTGACCCTTGCATTGAACTTTGCCGAAACAACGTTGCTTTCCCATTCTTAGTCGATCATAAGGTCATCTATTTTTAAAGGAGAGATGGTTGGCATCTCCCCTAACAGGGACGGGAACAGCCTTCAAGCTTTACCTGTTACCTAGACATCCGGATAAGGTAATTTACTCATGAAGGAACAAACAAAACAAAAAAAGTATTGTGTTATATTTTTTGTGCTGGCTATGATTTTGGTGACTCGAGTTGATGCCATTGGGCAGCGAGCAGACCAAAAGGGGAAGGTAGGGGAGGTTGGTGTTGTAAGTACGGTGACTTAGATGAGTTGAGTGCTGAAAAAGTAGTAAAAAATAATTGAGAATGATTAGAATGGAGATAGGGAGTGGGATATGTGTAGTGTATTTTAAAAGTAGGTAGCTAAATTAGAAAGAGTTTTTGTTTCAAATTTTGGCTCATTCTTATTATTATTTTTCTTTAAAATGGGATATGAATGCTCTAAAAGACCTGCATATCGGGATGTCCATGGTTTACACCCCATGTGTATACACGAATGGTTGTGTATGGGGTATGGCAAAACCTATGAACCGTGCATGTGCCTTCTAACTCCAGTACAGTACACACATAAGGAGAAGGAGATAAACACAATTTTCTTTATTATAAAAAACTAAACCTATTAAATAAGTAAATAACACACGTAAATAAGTAAATCCATTATAGCGCGCGTATAAGTGCCAAACTTAAAAAAAAAAGAAAAAAAAAAAGAAAAGAAAAAGAAACAAAGAAAGAAAGAAAGAGTTGAACGCCCAAAAGATAGAGAACCTAAAACCTGCAGAGAGAGAAATGGCAGAACAAGAGAGAAGGAGCTTTAGATCAGATCAGATCAGAGATCTAAGGGAAAGACACAGGTGTTAGTCCAAATCTCGCTCTCTCTCTCTCTCTCTCTCTCATTTTTAAGTTTTGCCATGTCTGGGAGATTTCGATGTGTCAGGACCGTGTCTATGACGTACCCAGATTTTTTTCAAAAAAAGAAAAAAAGAAAAAAAGAAAAAAAAGGGGAAAACTTGTCAGGTATAGATTTTAGGGGTATCTTACTAGTACCTGTGTCAGATACGTGTTGGACACGGGTACTTGGCCAAAATAGTCGTGTCTGTGCAACATAATCTAGATGTATATGATACTGGAAAATTAGTATAACATAACACCTATGCGCTACGTAGAATCTAAAAATTTGTTGGAGAAAAAGTTTCATACTATGCATGAATTGCAACAATTTTGAATAGTAATAGATTTGCATATCTTATACTATAGACATTACAACTCAAAGTGCGGGTTATATATTGACCACATTTAATTAATTCAATTACCCAAATTGATTAATTAGTCAAATTACATGAAAATTAGATTAAGGCACAATCAAATCACCAAACTAAATAGAGTACAACTGAAAATAAGTTTGATCACTATGGGGAAAGATCCTCTTAGAAAAATACCACCGGGTGAATTTCAAGTCATTACTCATGAAAAATCCACTAACAAGAAAAAATGGTTACTAGTATAAGGAATCTTACCCTACATGCCTATCCTGAAATATCTACCTATAGTAGAACGTATTAAGCTATACTAGTCTCAACTCTAATTCTCAATTGAGCTTGATCTTATAGAAAACTTCTCATTTGCATGAATCTCCCTATCCATGACTAATTCCACAACAACCCTTTTTATTTATTTATTTATTTATTTTTTAAAACTTTGTAGAAATCCACGCTTGGATTGTAGAAGACTTTTCATTTGCATAAATCTCCCTATCCATGACTAACTCTACAACAACATTTTTTTTTTTTTTTTTTGGTTGTAGCTTTGTAGAGTTCTTCAATTCATGCTTGGATGAATTAGAAGTAGCTTGGCACAAAACTCTAGGTACACAAATATTGCAGCAACTCTTGTTATGTATGAGTCTCTCTGTCTCTATTGACAGCTATAAAATATCTCTTTTATATGCTATAAAACCCTAGTACACGAATCCCTAGGAAGCCAAGTCATTACAGGTTGAAAACTGAATTTTATATTCAAATTACCTGAGGCTAGATAGATGGAAAGGTGTATAGCAAGAGTTGAGGTTTATTAACTCACGATAGATCGACAGGTATTGAGAAAATATCGAGACCTACAATTTCATCTTTTCTTGAATAGTTTTTCTTTTTTAGCAGTTTGTGTGTTCAATAATACCACTTATTATAATCTCATAGTCTTCTTAAACACATTAAAAACTAACACTCAATTACATATAAAGTTGTTTTATCTATAAGATATGACAACCCCATAAAATATTATCCTTACACAATGATCAAACTATTTAATTTAAATGCACTGACTGAATATACTTGAAAAAGAGAAGATGAATGAACTTTTTATCTCAATTATGAGACTAATTTTTCTACCTCCACAACTCCACTAAGAGATTTCTCAGAAAAAGACAGATTGTTGACAATCACCTCCCCCGCTTAAATTTTAAAATCTTTTTTTTTTTTTTTCCTTTTTTAATTGTCATTGTGCATGTTGGCCACCATGATCACCCCACCCCACCCCACTCCACAACCGCCCAACTTTTATCTTCTTCTTCTTTTATTTTATATATATTTTTTGATATTTTAATTGGGGGAGGGAGGGTTTGAACTTTAAATATATCAATTGGAAACACTAAGATATTTTAACTTTATCTTCTCAAAAATTCAATTAGTTCAAAAAGGCTTTGAAAAAAGGTATAGTAAGTTAGTCTATAACTTGTAACCCTCCTCTAAATGAAGACATTTTAAAAATAAAACATTTAAAAAAAATTATTTTCTACACTTCTTGGTATTTTAAGTAGCTATGATCCTTTAGGGAAAATAATATCTTTTCTTAATCAACCAAAAATTAAGGGCAAACCAAAATAAAAAATAAAAATAAAAAAGAAACTATTATTTAAGCAAGATTACTCTTTATTTATATTTTAAATTAGTTTCTCGCCTTACATGTACATTTGTGCATGCACGTTTCCAAAGCACTTGTATCTTATTGCTATTCTTATTTATTTACTGCAACCACAACATTTAGAACTTTAAATCCTAAATAATATCAAAATTAGACTTTGGGATAAAAATAAAACATGATTTTCTAAAGGACTATTTGACTTTGTACATTGAAAGAAATTACTTCAAAATTTAGTGCGGAAACAACATAGATTGTTTTTTTTTTTTTTTTTTTTTGGTGAACTGGATAATATATAAAACAACTAAGTGGTATTCACCACAATATTACAAACACGGTTTTGGGTTAAGCCCAACTTATCCGAATGCAACAGATTAACAATAAAAGGAGGCGGAGACTCAAAAACAGTAAGATCATCTTCCATATTTGTTCCAAACTTTGCGAGGGCGTCCGCACAACGATTTGCCTCTCTAAAGCAGTGGAGCAGCCGGACCTGAGGAATGTTCATCATTAGGTTCCTGCAATCATCAACAAGGGAAGAAAACTCCCCATTAGTATGGTTTGTTTGAGATAATAGCGAAATCACAACAGAGGCATCAACCTCCACTTGCACCGCCTCAAGTGAAAGAGCACAGCACCGATGTAAACCATCACGTACGGCCCACAGTTCTGCAGCTAGGCTCGAAGTAAGGCCGATTGCCCTTGCAAAACCCGAAATCCAGTTGCCATGCCAATCCCGTATTAGTCCACCACACCCTGCCAATCCCAAGTTCCCCTGTACCGATCCATCAGTGTTCAGTTTAGCCCAACTCACAGGGGGTTTCACCCACCCAATAGCCATAGAAGTTGTTGACCGGGGACTGCCATGATCCAGAACACAAAACCAAAATTCATAGACCTGAGCTTCCACTGTTTCAAACAAGTTCCGAGGGGCCAAAGATGGTTGAAAAAGTCTTTTGTTCCTAGTGAGCCACAGATGCCAAATGCTGAAGAGAAAGAAGTGCGCCCAGGAATAATTTTTTCCTTTAGCAAGCACATTACAGCGGGCATTCACTCTAATCCAGTCCATTACTTCCATCCCTGCAGTGTGTAGCATTTCATCAGGCCAATTTGACTCAGCCCAGAACTCTTGAGCTACCGTGCAGTCCCTAAGAACATGGCCAATAGTTTCAAACTTGTCCTGGCACTTGTCACAATATGGTGGAACCCGAATGCCCCTCTGGGCTAGTACACTCTTGACTGGTATGCTATTGTGATAACACTTCCAAAGAAACATCTGGATTTTTGGCAAGATTTGTAGTTTCCAAACCCAGGCGCCCCGAAACTCATCATTTCTGATATTTGCACCACAAGCAATGAGGTAGGCACTTTTGGGATCAAACTCCCCTCTCGGGCTAGCAATCCAGGTTAGCTTATCCTGGCTGGATGAAGCTATCCTAATAGGAGTGGCCTTGATGGATTGACTAAGAGTGAGAGGAAAAACAAAGGACAGCTTGTGTAGCTCCCACATACCATTAGAATGGATATTGCAAATTCGTAAGTCAGCCTCCCCCTTTTGAAGTGGGCCCTCAATGCATTCCCTGACTGTTCCCAAGTCCAACCACTTATCTTCCCAAAAAGACAACTGGCTATTGTTACCAATGGACCATTTTGAGCCCTGCTCACATATAGATGCACCTTGAAGGATGGCTTTCCAAGAACGAGATTTAGGAGCCTTGCTCCCAATTGACCTTCTCTTATATTTGAATTTCAACACTCTAGACCAGAGCTCATCACTTTCCTCCTTCATTCTCCAACAAAGTTTGGCTGCCAAAGTAGTATTTCTCTCCTTTGCAGCATGTAAACCCAGCCCCCCTCTGTTTTTTGGCTTAGTAACTTTATTCCAACCTACCATATTGAGTTTTTTCTTCTCAACAATAGTCCCCCACAAGAAATTTCTGCAAACCTTATCCAAGTTTGTATGAATTCTACTTGGTAAAATGCACCCTTGCATGGTGTAGGAAGGGATGGAAGACAACACAGCTTTAGTAAGAATTAATCTACCAGCCATGGATAGTAGGTTCGCTTTCCACCCCTGAAGTTTGTTATGAACTCTTTCCAGAATGAAATCAAAATCCCTAGTGGAGGATCCCTTGTGCTGTATGGGGAATCCTAGATACTTTCCCAAGTTGGGAGTTGAACTAAAGCCGAGGGTATTACAAAGAGAGTCACAAGTCTCCTTGCCAACATTAGGAGAAAAGAACACCTTCGATTTAGTCATATTGATTTTTTGACCCGATAAATCACAAAAAGTATCCAGAGTATCACGAATGCTCTGACAGTTCTTCATATCTGCTTTAGCAAACAAGACCAAATCATCCGCAAAAAAGAGGTGCGAGAAGGATGGCCCACTTTGGGAGGATTTTAGTGGGTCCCAAAGGTGAGAAGCGCACTGGTCAGCAATCAAAAAACCCAACACCTCCATGCATAAGATAAATAGATAAGGAGATAGTGGGTCGCCCTGTCTGATTCCTCTTGAGGGGGGAAAAGGATCAAGCTTCCCACCATTAAATAGGACTGAAATGGAGGAGCCCGAAATGCAACTCATAACAAGCTTTATTGTGTCCTGAGGGAGATTATAGAGGTTGAGTACATCTCTGATAAAATGCCACTCGAGTCTATCATATGCTTTCTCAAGGTCTATTTTAATTGCCATATACCCTTGGCTGCCCTTCCTTGTGCTCATAGTGTGAATGAGTTCTTGCACGATGATCATATTATCAAGCCCTTTCCTACCCGGTACAAAGGCTGCCTGTAAGGGAGACACCAACTTGTCCAAGAGAGGTCTAATTCTCTGGACTATAATCTTTGTCACAATCTTGTAAATAGTGTTACAAAGGCTGATCGGTCTGAAAAGGCTGAGGCAATCAGCACCTGTACACTTAGGAATAAGAGTGATCAAGGTCTAATTAAGATTGCTCGGCATGATCCCAGAGTTAAAGATTGAGCAAACTTCCCTCACCACCACCTCCTGCACAGTATCCCAGTTCCTCTGATAAAAGCCTGCATGCATGCCATCATGACCAGGAGCCTTGAAAGGCTTCATACTCCAAAGCCCATCTTTGACCTCCTTTGCTGTGACAGGGCAACTCAGCAACTCACCTTCCGCACTTGACAAACTAATAGACCAGCTTGTGACATTCCAAATAGAGATGGGAGCATAATCCTTGCTTGTAGTGAACAGGGAGATGTAACCCTCTCTAATAGTAGACGCAATGGCCTCCTCACTGTGAATCAAGTTTCCCGAGCTGTCTTTAAAGCAGAGAATCCTATTTCTTTTTCTTCTGATCAGAGCTGAGGTATGGAAGAAGTTAGTATTTCTATCGCCCTGAATCAGCCAATTATACCTGGATTTTACCGACCAGAACTCTTCTTCTTGTTGACTTATAACCCAAAATTCCTCCCCCAACTCTCTCTCCAACGCTAAGAGCTGAGCATTAGGCCCATTGGCCAGAGCTTTTTGTATACCCGCCAGCCGAGCCTCCACCCTCCTTTTCCTATGGAAAATATTCCCAAAAATCTCCTTGTTCCATAGTTTGACTGCCTCAGTAAAATTTGAGAGGTTTGTGCTGAGACTGAGATTACTGGCCCAATTGTGGGTAAGCATATTTGCAAATAGGGGGTGAGACATCCAGACTGGCTGGAATCGGAAAGGTCTGGTCAGTCTGAGTGAAGGGGGCTTATCAAGGCAGAGGAGAATGGGGCAGTGATCAGAATGCACCCTTGTGAGATGTGTAACTGATGCTTCCGGATAGAAATCAATCCACTTTTGATTTGCAAAAGCTCTGTCCAGACGTTCTTGGATGAAACAACCAATTTCCTGTTTATTTACCCAAGTATATTTCGGTCCCTGGAACCCCAAATCAATTAAGTTGCACACATCTAAACAATCCTTAAAAATCTGGGCTCTTCTCATGTTAATTGGGTTCCCACCACATTTGTCAGCGCTAGATAACATCTCATTAAAATCACCTAGCATAGTCCAAGCTAAATTATGCATCCTCACAACTTTTTCTAAATTCTCCCAAAGTAAACTCCGTTCAGCAAATCTAGGGCTAGCATAAATACAGGAAAGAAACCAAGAAAAGTTAGAGGAAAGTATCTTGACAATGACGTGAATTTCCTGCTCTGTCTTTGCCAACTGCGTGACTTCCACAACTTCAGAGTTCCACAGAAGCCAGAGGCCTCCGGCATACCCAATAGTATCCGTGTGAATGGCACCGTCAAATGGGAGCCTATCAGTGATGTCTTTTGCCCTCTGACCACCAACGCGGGTCTCCGTCACAATGACAATTGAGGGATTAAATTTACTCATCAGATTATCCAAGGATTTTCGAAACCGGGGATTTAGGGCCCCTCTATAATTCCAGTAAATAATATTCATGGTTATTGGATGAAAAATGGGTGGGTCCCTACTGACCTGAAACCGATTCTTTGCTTGGTTCAATAGAGTCCAACCCAGCTCCCTCAGCTTGGATTTCGTTACCTCCAAATCCTTCGTAATGCATATCGCATGCTCCAAGATTCCCAATAGTTGCTCCCTCGAGTTGATCAGAAGATTTATCTGTGGGCAGCTCCCGCAAATCTGAATCAACTTGATTGCTTCCAAAGACCCCATTAAACTTATCACTGATGGGCCGTCCACCACGATTTTCCTTGTTTGGACCTCCACCACTGGGTTTGATTCGGGCAAGAGACGATCCAGCAAAATTGGTGATAGTGCTCTCCACCCCATAATCTTCCCTTCTGCCAATGTTGGAACATCCGTTGGAAATCTCCACCAGGGGTTTTCCCATTCTAACCACGCCGGGTCGGTCAGCGGAAGAAAACCCAGAAGTTGACTCTTTGGAGTTAGAGGAAAAATGCAGCTCCAATCTTTCATTTGCTCCTGGTCAAACCACCCCCAGATCATGGTTGGGGATGCTCGGATTTGCTGGATTAAGGATGTGGATAGTGGCATGATTTTTCCCCGGAGGCTTATTGCCCACTGCCTTTTCATTTTGTCTCCCATAGCTTGCCTTTGAAGCACCCGGCTTGAACTTAGCCTTACTAAAAGATTTTTGGTTAGTCGTGGGAGCTTCAGCCTTTTTCAAAATTGAATTTGGCGAAGTGACGTTACCCGTGGAGTCAGTAATCTTCTGGGATGAATGCCCGAGGTCTGTCTTGGGCAGCGCACTAAGGCTTGCCTTAGTGACCGTTGGATCCTGGCTGAGTGGACAAGTGAGGTCCATATGGTCAATACCATCAAATATTCTACTTTTACGTTTTCCCTCTGGTGAAGCATTAGGAGTACAACATGGAGGACTGGCAGCAGAGGTAAGCCTTCTTAGCCGGCCCAAATCTTTTGCATTTAATGCATGGATTTGCTCCGGGTTTTGCTTGGACTGGTGAGAGCGTGCTGCGCGTGATTTTGCCGTGTGCTTCCTACTCTCCACTAGCATCCAAGGGCCATAATCTCCCTTCTCTGTTCCCGCTTCGGACTCCTCGGGATTGGAGGTGGTATCAGCCTTCCCATTCTTGCCACCTTGGTCACTCATATCGGCACTACCCATATCCGCCACCTGCTCCTTAACAGTATAAGGGCAGTGGCTTTTCCGGTGTCCCAATCTACCGCATGAGAAACAGAGCGCACCTATGCCCTCATAAAGAATGCTCTGTTTAAATTTTCCAATGAGAACACACCTTGGCAACGGCGTATCCAAGTCGACCTGCACACACAGCCGAGCGTAGCGACCTCTCGTGCCCGCTGCCGTGGTGGCATCGATCCGAAGCACCGGACCTATAGCTCGACCGATATCCTTCAGAACCTCCAATTCATACAGTTCGACTGGGAGTCCCGGAAGTCTAGCCCAAACAACGACCTTGGAGCACGCTTCCACTGTGGGTCTAAAATAAGGCTCCCATGCACGTATGGTGAGATAATGCTCCCCTACAAACCACGGTCCCCCCTTGAGGACTTTCTCAAAATCCTCTACTAATCCAAACTTGATTAAGTAAAAGTCATTTTCCAAGTCGATGCAGTCAAGCCTCCCTGCTGGTTTCCAGAGTTGCATGATCCTGGAGTGTAGGAAGTGGTAGCCTACTGTTCTCCCGAACACTTTCACAATGAGGGAGTGATTCCATTTAGCTCGGATGTTCATCTTAGTCGCTTTGGAGAGTTTAATGGCAACGGAGCCCTCAGGTGGATCATCCAACTCTTCATCAGAGAGAGGCTCTTCTACATCATCATCCCCATGGACCTTAAAAGCCTGGGCATAAGCCCCAGGTATGTCACCAACCAGCTTGGCCATATAGGACGAGGTCCCACCATCGTTGCCATTCCCCTGCAAGGAGCCGAGAGGCTGGTCTTCCTTAACTTTTTTTGTACTCCGCTGTAGCTCTGCTTCTTCTTCACCAGTCCGCTCACGAGACTCAAACTCACACTCCATCTCTCTTTTTGACAGAGAGGTTTCAGTGTTTTTTTCTTTAATTAAATATACTATTATAACATAGATTGTTTTCATAATTTAAAAGAATATCAAATTCAAATTTGGTAAATGTTGATTTAGAGTGTATAAAGAAGCAAATATTTTGTGTATTTTATTTTATTAATATTTTGTTAACATTGAATGGATACTAGTTTTATTTTTCATGGTATACTTTTTTTTTTTTTTTTTTTTGAGAAAACTTTTTCATGGTATACTTAATCTTCAATTTTAGCATATTTTTTATTCTTGAATTCTAAATTTCTTTATGCTGTGTTTGGATGTTGGGGGAAGGAGGGGGAGTAGAGTAGAGAGAGGAAAAGTAATTAAATTGCCTTGTTTAAATGTTTTTTAAGGAATGAAAGAGAGGGATTTGGAGAGGTTTGGAGGGATTTGAAGTACTTTTCACCCCTCATTTTTAATTCTCCCAAATTGGAGAGATTTGAAAGGAGAGTAGAGTACAAGAATTCTTGACCAAATAAATTACTTAATTTACCCTTATTACATTAATAAAACTACAAAATGATATTAAATTTTTTTTTGATAGGCAAAATGATATTAAATTAATTTGTAAAAGGGTCAGGAGCATTAGCAAAGGGTAATTTGTAACATAATTTTTTTTTTTTTTTTTTTTAACGTTGCGCCAATGACATGCACCAAAAAAATTATCCCCTGCGTATAATTTGTTTGTAACGTCACAAATTATATTTTTACAAAACAACTTTTAACGTTAATAAATTAATGACATGCACCAAAAAAAGTTTTTAATGCTGCACCAATGACATGCACCAAAAAATTAATTTGTAACGTTAAAAATTAATGATCCTTTACAAAAATGTAGGAGGAATGAATCTTTTCCCAATTAGGTATTGTTCGCTTTGGGATGGGCAGGGTTGACCCTTGCTCCCACCCGCATGGATTTGCTCATCCCACATCGGAGAGAGACGCCTCCCACCTTTGCCTTATAAGCACTTGGCCTAAGGAAGGGTATATCATAGTGTGTGTGATTAGAGCAAGTCTCAAAAACGGCTGTTGCACATGCTCATGGTAGAGGCGTGCCCTTCGAGGTAACAAATCTGTGCAGTCTTTACCCAAAGCAGACAATACCTTTGATGGGCACTGCCCTCAAAAGCGCTTTTTTGTGGGGGAGAATTTGTTCCAAGTCCGCGCATGACTTTGTTCCTTTAAGCGACATGAGCAGTTTTTGAGACTTGCTCACACATTGAAGAAATATGCACCCCACTCATGCCTTATAAGTCTTAGCCGAAGGCAAGAGTGTACCACTAAAATAGATCACGCACACTATGGTATACCTTTCCTTAGGCTAAGTGCTTATAAGGCAAGGGTGAGAGACGTCTCTCCCTGATATGGGATTGAACAAATTTGTGAAGGTGGCATCGGCTCCTCGGCCCATTCCCAAAGAGAACACTACCAGGTTGGGAAAAGATTCATTCCTCCCACAAAAAACAATTTTTAATGTTACAAATTAATTTTTTAATGTTACAAATTATATTTCAAAAAATTGACCAGTTTCAGTTTGCATTAATATTTTTCTTTTAAAAAATATATATTCTACAATTAATCAGCTATTTCTTGAAGCTTTTTTAGTCAGTAAGGAGCAGCAATGAAAAAAAATAATTGTAATAATAAAACTATGTTAAGGTGTATAATTATTTAATCTAACAAATTAATTATAGACCAATGTTCTAAGTCCATTTTCAAATAGGGATAAATTTGTCTATTTAAATATAATTATCATTTCCTCTCCTTTCTATAATAATTTTTAAAACATCCAAATAAGATGAAGGACTAATTATTCCCCTCTCCCTTGCTTAATTTTAAAAACATCCAAATAAGTGGAGGATAGTCAATCCCCTCTACTCTCCTCTCCCTCCAAACTTCCAAACATAGCATTAATTTATGCCATCCCCCTACCCCTTGGGTTCAGAAAGAACCTGTCACCTGCTGATTAAAATGCTGATACTAACTTTTCAGCTGGCTAGAAACTAGAAACGCAATGTAATGCTTACCAGCTGAATATCAATGTGTGTTACTTCTCATCACGAAGCCTGTTACAACAAAACTGATTATATAATAGGAGAATTAATAAGCTTGCTAAAAACAAATTTTTGGATATATCACTTCTCTCTAGTTTGCACCACAAAAACGTTGAAGTGTCAACTTAGAAGAAAGAAGTTTAAAAGAAAATTACAGGATATCTACAAGAGTTCAATTACCTGGGAGGAAGCCATAATTATAGAAGGAAATCACTAAATTCCTTAGCAAGCAAGCAACAAGTAAAACTTTCTTGTAAAAGACTTTTACATGTCGAATTCCGAGTATTTTATAAAGCTTTTTTTTTTTTATTAAAAAAAATCCATCTTAGTTTTACATTTGTTTCTACAATGACACTTAATTCTGGGGTCTCTTTATATGAAATCTCCTCCGTCCCCATGATAACTGCTTCCCATTGTCATTTCCAAGAAGGCAAAGATGCCTAATCCAGTGTTTTATTCAAGAATTCTTCACATTTTATACGGAAAACAAACACTTCTTTTTTTTAAAGGCAGATATGAAGAATGCCTTTGCTAAAACATGCAACAACAAGAATAATGAGCACAAGATGAAACCACTCTTTTAGTTCAGCCTCTGTAATTTGATATACTCGGGTTTGACTACACGTAGGGAATTGGTATCCTCTGTCCTTCAGGTCCACCTACCATATCATCCCAAAGCAGATCCGAGAGTGCCATTGTTAATTCTCCCACTTTCCCTGTAAGAAAATAACAAGAACAAAAGTCCTTAGACAACAAATGCCCATTGGCTACTACTATAAACAGAAACAATACAGTTTTTTTATATACCATGTATCATATAATACAAGAAAATTCAGTAGATTGGGGGGGGGGGGGGGGGGGGGGGTGTTCCTTGAATGATCTCTAGTAGCAAGAATCCGAAATGCATCTATTCTATGAATGGCAAAGAGGATAAATCTTACCATCTCCAATGGGTTGTTCATCCCAACTGATGATTGGAAGTACAGGTAGCGTGCTTCCTACAAACATCATTTCAGCAGCACCTTTTGCTTCCTCCACAGTTAAATTTGTATTTCTCACATCTTTTAGACGTCCCTGCTCGATTAACTTGGATGCAAGTTCAAGAAGCCTTTTTGCAGTGCACCCACTGAGGATCTTATCAAACAAAGGCAAGAGAAGCTCCTTATCATGGTTGATAAAAGCAACATTTACATTTGGGCCTTCAGCAATATAACCTTCCTCATCAACCCAAATAGAAGCAAATGCTCCCTTCTCCTCAGCTTCCATCTTTGAAAGGACATTAGGGAGGTAGTTTACATTCTTCATTGTTGCAAATTGAGGTGTCTTCATGGGGACAGTGGATGTCACCACTTTCACCCCTTCTTTGCACTGAGAAAAGTCTTCATCTATGACTACAGCATAGAATGCAGATGTTGGGCATCCTGCAGGTGAAAGCAAGAAATCTCCAGGACCTGCACTTAACCAGTACCTCAGAGTTCCTTTCTTGCACTGAGATGCAGCACTCAGCTGCACAAGAATGCTTCGAAGAGCTGACCGAGGAAAGGGAGACGAAATCCTTGCATTTGAAGCCGATCTGAGGAAACGGTCCAAGTGAGCATCCAGCTCATAGAGGTATCTGCAGGAATCAAAATAATCAATAATTATGGCTCTGACTGTACTCAAATGTGATAAGAGAAAATGACGGTTTACAGAGAAGCTTAGGATTGCATTAGACTAAGAACTTAACAAAGATGTGTCAATAGAAATGTCAAATAGAACTACATCATGCTTACCCATTTAATATAATAGCTGTGTCAAACACACCATGCCCTCGATGAACCATGTGATCATCAATTGGAATTACCATCATGGCTGGATCAAGAATAATTCCTCCAAATGTGCTGGAATACATTGCTGGATATGGTTGCTTTTTAACTGAACTCCACTTCTCATGCAGCTTTTCAAGCAACTGATTCAGTATGTGACAAATAAAAAGTTGGGAAACATTTCCAACAAACCGTTAGTCGTTGGGAATGAAGTTGAATCTAATGCTAGTTTCACCATGGTGAATACTTTTGGAACCAGAAAAACTGCACTCCCAACTTAAAATTAGATATTTAAAATTTCTAGAGAAAACCACACCAGTTGGGACAAAGGTTACATCCTCAAAATTCTGCTACATAACCAAAATTTAAAATTGTTAAGCCACTACTAGTGAGAATATCATTTTTAATTCTCTAAATTAAAAAAAAAAAAAATCCCTTTTTTTTAAACACTATAGTCAAAATTATTTAGCTACAAGTACACCTCCTCCCTTACAGAGCAACTATCCCATATACTAGATGTAGACTAGTGCAATTTCTGCCTTCACATATGTGGAATTTTATACATTGTCAGGACTAAAATAGGTATTTGCCATCCAAAAAATATAGTATTCATCCAAATTAAAACTTTGATCTATATAGTCACATCCATTTTCACTCGCCTCAATTGTACATGAAGAGAAATAGAGATTCTTTTATTCGATCAATTACCAATGCCAATATATTCTCTTATTCCGCAGTTTTTATATTCCAGCCAATTGAACCCATTAACAATATATAACCACTAATCCTAGCAGATCAATAGGGAGGGGGAAAATGAGATTTATCATTTTATAAACATTAAACTATATGTTTATTTCTTTTTCTTTCCTTCTTTTATAAACTCCCAATTACTGAAACACACTATATATGAATAAATGTGGGAGTATTTTATCATTATCCTAAAATCATGCAAGATAATATTTTTGTGCTAGAAGTGAATAAATTTAAAAGATTGACATCGAAATAATAATAATAAATAAAGAGCAGAAGCATTAAAATAAAAACCCCAGAAAAAGATAATAGTGTATAGTAGTATCAAGTGATGAAAATTCTCACCTCAGATGATGATGAGAACACATGAACTTTAAATCCACTGCCATTTCCATCCTCCAATGAATCTTCACAACAAAAATGACATAAAAGCAACACAAATCAGGCCTTGACTATAAGGGTTACCATAATCATACAAATCAGAAATTACCCACAAAAGAAGAAAACAAGAAGAGAATGAAAAAGTACCTGCAGATTTCTGATCAGAATAAGAGCTACTGTTTTCCATGGCTTCAAGCTTAGACAAAAATAACTCAGAGTGAGGAGTGAGGAGTTTGTGGGGATATAAGAGCAGAGCAGGGAGTAAGAGATAATCAGTGAGACAAAAAGATGAAATGTGTTGATTGGTTATTTGGGAAATAAAGTACTCAATATTTTATAAATTATAAAAGTAGGTAGCAATATGAAGAGGATATATGCACTTGTTTTGTTTTGCATAGCCAGCCTGCAGTTTGTTTTGCAGCGCTTGGCAGAACAGAAGTTGAAAAACGTACACGACGATTGATTCGGTTTACTGACTTTTGTCTTTTGCTCTTTCTGCTTTCT
Source organism: Quercus variabilis (assembly GCA_030445155.1). Classification (NCBI taxonomy): domain Eukaryota; kingdom Viridiplantae; phylum Streptophyta; class Magnoliopsida; order Fagales; family Fagaceae; genus Quercus; species Quercus variabilis. The sequence continues at coordinate 38,532,735 of CP129447.1, forward strand.
GGTTATGAATATGCTAAAGACACGAACTAATAACTATTTTTACAGACAGCTTAACGTGGTGAGGGGTTATTATTAGTAAGCAGTTAGATTAAATAAGAACCAATAAGAATTTAGCGTATCAAATAAAAAATGTTATAACTTGTTCATAGCATTATGGATTTGGTGATATGGTCGTGACCTGTATAATGCATTGAACCGAAGTCTCACTCTCAGCGTACGGGTCACAATAATAGTGGTGAGTGCACAAAGCACGCATCTTGTTTGTTAGGGAAAAATTAAATTAATCAATTGAGGCGTTTTATGCAACGATTCCCTCATAGCATGTGGCCTCCATAGGTGCATGCCTATTCATTTACCAAAATTGTTTTTGTATTGACACATTACAAAATCAAGCAGTTGATCCAACACTTGGTCATTTTTGGTTGTTAGAAAAATTGTAAGTTACTTTTGACTTTGTTCAAATGAAGGTTAGACGATGACGGAATTGGGCAAATCCCAAGAGTAGGAAGGCTGAAAACCAAGAGGGCAAAAGTGAAAAGATCATGCACTTCATCAAAAAGTAGAGTTCACTACCTTTTTAATCGCCCAAAAACACAAAAGCAAAGGTCTGAAACACCATCAAGAGGCTGCTTAGAGTTAACTCTACACGGGTTGAAACATGCATAAGGAAGCTTGACATCAACGGTTTTTCTCTCTAAGAATTATAAAGACGTTCTTATATATATATATATATATATATATTCAGAAAGTTAGGATGCCTCAGACCCAAAAATCAAGATATAACAAACTGGCTGATATTATTAGATTCAACAAACTTTTTACATAAGACATAAGGGGTTTTGAAAGAGGCTATCTTTTGCCATTACAAAGATACAAAGAAGTTATTTATAGACAACGGAACTCAAACTATATTCGTATACAATTTATAATCAGCTTTGCATAAGATGGTAGGGGCTTGGTTTGTGATTGACAAGCGTTGAAGGAAGTAGGGGCCTGGTTGGAGACAAAGCTGCTTTTGGATAAGCTTCTACAGGGGCAATAAGTGTTCCTGACAAGCATGGATAAGGCTGAGCTACTTTAGGATGATTCTAGGAACTTTTTTTTTTTTTTTTTTTAATATAGTTTTGGAGCTGTTTAGTCCCATCCATCTCTTCCTTGGAACTAGTCTTCATCAACGTCAATGTCAGCATCAACATTTGGGTCATGGTTATCATAATAGGGGTCAACGTAACCAATAAAAGGATTGGGCATTTCCCAATGATCTTTATGTGGCCACTGTTGTCTGTAAGCTTCTAGCGTACTTGATCCTGTTTCAGATAAGGTTCCCTTATTAAGGGATTCTGCCTTTGTAAAAGTATGGTGACAAGATGCCCAAGTGGTGTCCATGTGAAAGTGGAAGGTGTCATCTGGGTTAGTGACCCAATGCATTTTTGACGGGTGAAAGATACTTTCTACTTAGATATCTTTTTTTGAGTTGAGCTTAGCAATTAAACGCCCTGTAGAAATTTTGTGACCAAATCTTGGATGTAATGTGATGGGATACTTTTTCCAATCTCCATTATGAGCATCATTTTTTAGGATTTCAAACTAGAACTTTTGAAAATATCTATTTTCACGAGGGAAACAAGTTTATAAAATCCTGGTTCAAAATAAAGGCGCAAATAATACTCATTGAGTAGGTAGCACATGTAGAGATAATGTATGACCGTCCAGTTGGTTATCTAAAAGGCAAAGGGGGTTTTCCATGGTTGATCCAAGTCAGGGTTATTAGTACATTTTAAATTATATATGTTGAAACTCAAAATAACTGAAGATGAATAAAGAGATGAGTTATAATTTGTTAAAGAAAGAGTTACTTGTATGTAAGTTAGATTAAATAAATTAAGAGAAGTTTTCTAAATTAATAAATAACTTGTAGGTTATGAAGTGGCGTATTCTCACTGTGATGGTGTTGCTGTGAATGCCACTGTGGGAGCGAACATTGTAAGTTTGTAACAAATTATATTAGTAATTTGAATGTATTGTATTTTGAGTTGGAAAGAAGTTCTTTGATTAATGTCACATGGTAGGGACTTCAATTAAAGGGGAGACTGGTATCTCATTGCCCAACCTTGTCCTTGATTAGGTTTTTGGTATAATTAGATTAGATTAGATTAGATTAGGGTTATACAATGTTAGGAAAATTTTGTTTATAACATTATTATTTTTATTTATTAAAAGATCCTTTACTCTTTTATGATTAAGATTGCAAAGAGGGTCACAGGTTTGAATACTTTACCTAATTTTACTCTTTTATGATTAAGATTGCAGGTTTTCATTTTCATGGTGAATATTTCTTGACTTAGTCCCCAATGTTTGAATCGTTTTATGGTGCGGCCATATTATTTCTTTAGGATTGGAAATGTAGTTTGTCCTGCAATTTTGACTTAAAGTTTAATGATTACAGGAAGCAATCTTGAAGACTAGAGGCAATAATTTAATGTTGTTGGATTTAGGAAGTGCCTTACTAAGCTTAATAAGCCTAGAGTCACATGTTTAACTTTGTTGCAACTTATAATATGATGCCTTAATACTTCATTCTTTCTAGATATTATGGTGAAAGGGGCTTTGAGGTTGATAATGAGTTTCATTTCTACGATAATGAAAACAATTTAGAATTATTTTCCTGTCTGTTAATCCCCCTTTATAAATATTGCTGCTTGTTTGAATTTGCTTGGTTGTGTTGGACAAAGCGCTCCCAGTCATAAGTTGCTTTATTACTTTTAGTTTAATTTCAATGATTACTTTAGTGCAAGTAAAAGCAACAAGTGCAAGTAAAAGCATATTACTCGTTGCTAATATGTTGTTTTGTTTATTTGTGATTACTAGGCAAAGATGAAAGAGCTTATGACAAAGGGGTCACAGTTGCGAGGAAACGACATTGAGGCTGGCATACTTTGGTAGCCCGACAATGCATTTGGATAGGTCATCGGTGCAGAGAGAGGTGGCCGTGTTAGAGGGGTAGGCTTTGGTCCAACCCCCTTTGGCAATCGTGCGAGGTCAATGGATGACAATATGCCACCTCTAACATCTACTGCAACCGACCAAAGGGTTACAAGTTGTCCACTCAAGTAGAAGAAATGAAGGTGAAATGCAATCGTTATGAAGCTGAAATGAGGTTAATGCGGAGGGTGTTGACTTCACTGTGCCTATCGTTTCCTAGTATGTCTATGGTAAGAAGTTTGAACACAAAGTATGTGCATTTTTGTTCATGTTTGTATGGTGATTGGTGAGTTGTCATGAAGTTTCTGTGATGCAAAATAATCAGATGAAATTTTGTTTGGAAATGATTTATGGGTAATTTATGAAGTTAATGGGTTTTTGGATAGTATATGATGCTTTTTTGTGTGTGTCTGTGTGTGTAGGTGATTGGTGAGTTTTGATCTGATGAATTTTGCTGTGAAATGGGTTAATTAGTTGTCCATGTCTTTGGAGAACTTTTTCAGTTTTCTAAATATTGTTGGTCACTTGCTCTATCCAAATAAAGATTCTTTTTAGTTATTTTACCAAAAAATAATAGAAATAAAGATTCGTTTTGTTTATCATTTATAATTACTTCTAAAAATGTCCTAATTTAGATTGTATTAGTGTTTATTTATTTATTAGTAGGAGGGTGTCATGTTAGGTCTATTTTGCTTGATGTGTTATGACTTTGTGGACTGATTAGTATTGTGATTGAAGATAAGAATCAAGAGCTGTAATGAGGTGTAGGAATATACCAAGGTTGTAAGTAAATGAGTGATTTAATAGCCCAGTAATCAACTGATCATTCAGGCGGTCTTTTAGCGCTTGATTATTACAACCACCTCAAATAGAGGTAAAACAAAATTATTTGTCCCTGAATTATTGCAAGCAACAAAGTGAGGTAAACTCATTCATTCTAAAAATGAAATTAAGCTTGTTTAGAGTTTAGACTCGGGCTTATTAATACAATAAGGTAAATTTATGGGTTTTTAGAAGTTATCTTGAATTTAAAGTCACCCCATAAATATTTTTTTGTAAATATTTTTTTATGTTTATTAAATCCTCATTTTAACTTATTTTAGTTATTAATTGTATTGTGGTTTTGTGACTGGGAGCTTGGAAAACATTTTCCTCTTTGTATTGATGGTTGTTTTAGGGTTATTTGTAAGTAATCACTTATTGAATCTTTTGCATAAATTGCTTACTAATCACTTTTTGAGAAATTTATTGAGACTAATACCCAATTGATATGCTTAACTGAAATCAGTCATTTTGAGTGTGTTTTATTTGCTAACGTGGCACTTGGTAGTAATACTAGTGATATTGTGTCATTCAGCTACTAACTAACTCTGTTGTTTAGTACACTAATCCATTGTGTGTTTCTTAATTTGTAGGATGGTGATGGTGATTCTGCAATGGATATCTAGTCTCCCCGTGCTCAGCACTTATCATTTGATGATATGTAGTAGGCAATACTTTGGGCACCTATTTTGGAGTAGTTACTATGATATTTTGATATTTATAATAAAGTTTCAAACTTTGATATATATGTACACATCATAGTTGGAAACTTTATTATAACATTTTAGACAATGAGAATGTATTCTTTTGTGCAGGACATTCTATATAGTTAGAATGTATTCTTTTGTGTAGGACATTGTATATAGTTGTTTAGAATGTATTATTTTGTTCATAACATTTTAGACACTTGGGATGTATTATTTTGTGTATAAAATTTTAGACATTTGGGATGTAATTATTGATATGGTATAATTAAATATATTTAGTTTCTTGGTTTAATGTGGTATGGTATTTGCTATTGGAAAATATGAATTGTAGTTCATTATAATTGCTATAAAATAGGTATTGGAAAATATATATTTTAGGTACATTACAGGTGCAATTTTTTTTTTTTTTTTAAAAAAAGGACCTATGCCCACGCTTTTGAAAGCGCTGGCATAGGTCCTTTGAAATTATATTGATTTAAGACCTATACCAGTGTTTTTTAGAGCGCTGGTATAGGCCTTTTAAATTTTATTCATTCAAGCCCTATAACAACGCTTTTGAGAGCGCTGGTATAGGTTATATTCTCATTTTCATAAAGGCTATCCCGACACAAGTAAAAACACCAGAACATGGTCTGAAAGCGCCAGAACCTATCCCAACGCCTTTGAAAAGTGTTGGTACAGGTCCAGCGACCCTATCCTGACATTCAAACACCAACGATTTGAAGCATCGGGAAAAAAAAAAAAAAAAACGCTGGGATAGGAATTTTGACCCTATCCTAGTGCTTTTTGGGGCTATCCCAGTGGTTTTGAAAACGCTGGGATAGCCTTGTTTTGTTGTAGTGAAGACTATATATATGGCTATGCTATGGACTAATTTCATATCAAGAGTGAATGAAGAGAAATAGTTAAAAGCAAAGAGTATTGTGTGAGAGAGTGAATTCAATAGTATTCCTAAATACTTAAGAGATTTTGGGCCAAAGAAAGGTGTTCTTCTGGTGGAGCTTTGGACTTGAACACTTTGTGCAGAAACTGTTCTAGCCATACAATATTTGTTGGGCTGTTGTATTCTAGGGGAGTCAAGTCAGAAAAGGTTTGCATCGGTTACAAAGATTAGCCAACCAAGGGCTTGAATCTTCTTAAAAAGAGCGAGTGTCGTGCCTCAATTCAAATAGTGTGGTGTTCATTTCTTTAAATTAATAATATTCAGCGTATAATTCAGTTTCTCTTTGTGTTGTTTCCATTATTTTTGTGTTTGCATCAACAAGGGTAAATAGCAAGAAAAATCACAAGCAATATCCAATTTTATAATCAAGAATTAATAAACCAAGCATTTAATTAATTAAGATAAATCCTAAATCATGAGAAAAACATGATTGAACTCATATCTAGAATCTCATCTTAGTCAATTGATATGAAGCAAAAACAATTTAAATCATTAAAGAACAACTATTATGGGAAAAATCAAATCACATAAATATTATTGATAATCCTTAACAAGGTTTCATCCTCAACCCTAATTATAAATTTGGCTACTTATAGTAATTGAAAGAAAATACAAAAATAAAATACTAAGCATTAAACTAGACAAATAAATAAAACTAACTGTCATGGAAGAGGTAGCTGCAGCTCTCTATACATTCAGCTCTCAGCCCTAGCACTAGCCTCCCTGAATTTTGCCATAAAAAGCCTTTAAATAGGTCAAGGAATCCTATTACAAGCTGAATTCCCGTTTGGAGAAAATCCCAGATTTTTAGGCTTCACTTAACTGAATATTTTGGCCCATTTAACATCATAATTTGGACTTTCGGTAACCAAAAAGTTGTAGCCCTTTAAGTTAGCTTTCTATCCCACCTTGAATCATCTCAATTGGACATCTGAAATGAAAGTTATGATAAAAAAACTAACTGATGTGCAGGCTGGAATCCTAATCTGAATTAGACTTGGATTTCATGCAAATTTCCTTTGATTCCCTGCAATTTGACTTAAATTTAATTGGGTTGGCCTTCTTTAACTTCATCATGGCCCTTGTAAAAGTAAAGTCCATTAGCTTTCTTCTTTACACAAATCCACTTATTTAATTCTATTCTCCTACAAAAGACAAATTCATGCAATATGATTCAATTAAGCACAAAATTGATTATTCAACATTATTCCAAAACCAAATATAAATGCATGAATTAACTCAAAATAAGTATGATAATACTTTCTAACAATGATATAAATATGCAAAATTAAGCTATTATCAATGCCCATCAGTTACCACCAAGGTTTTTGGAAGCAATTGTGGAGTCTCTTAGTTCCAAATAAAATTAAAAATTTCTTGTGGTGAGCATGTAAAAATGCTGTTCATGTCAAAAGAAATTAGTACATTGAAGAGTCCTCACTAAAGATGTTTGTTTCCACTGCAACAGCTCCTCAGAAGATGTTATCCATGTGTTGTAGAAATGCCCAGAGTTAACTCCTATCTGGAAAGCAGACGCAATGTGGTTGTTTTTTCATACACAACACTTTTCAAGCTTCTATGATCTAGTGCATTTTATTTTGGTTGAAGGAAAAAATTTGGAAGTATTTGTAATGATGGTTTGGACAATTTGATACCGAAGAAATATTCTTAGAACCAGCAGCAAAGTTTACCCAATCTCACAAGTAGCTCCTTCTACTATCCAAACTCTCGAAGTTTTCTTTCGAACTATGCTATTGCACATGGTTTAGACTTCTACTTCTCCCCAAACTCGTGTTCGATGGGTTTCACCTCTAGCTTCCACTTTCAAAATAAAATTTGATGGTGCACTCTTTAGGGAAACAATCGAGGCTGGATTGGGGGTAGTAATTCAAAATCATCAAGGTGAGGTGATTGCTACCTTATCAGGAAAAAAAAAAAAAAAAAACCAAGCTCCCTTCCTTGTCTGATGATGTAGAAGCCCTAGTCGTTGTCAAAGCTATCTCCTTTGACCGTGAACTTGATCTACCCTCTGTTATTGTTGAGGAAGATTTAGAGGTTGCCATCAAAGCTCTAAGAAGTGTAGATGAATCTCTCGCCTCCTTTGGTTGTTTGATTGCTTCTGCCAAACCATCTACAATTGCATTCTGTAGTATATCTTTTTCCCATACTCGTAAACTAGGTAACTTTGTAGCTCATAACATAGCTACACATGTGAGACATGCTAGTGGTTTAATTGTGTGGATGGAGGATGTTCCTTCACACCTTCGTTATGTATTTCTAGCTGATTATGATTTTGAATAAAGTTCCAAGGTTTTCTCATTAAAAAAAAAAAAAACATTCATAGCGAACAAAGTCTTAATAAATTTTTATTTTGTAAATCATTATTTTATTCTTTGAGTCCCCAGTTCAACCTTTCAGTTATTCATATATTTTATTAACTAATTTCCTTTTTTATGAAAATAAAAGAAATAAGTAAAAAGTTACTAAAGTGGCTAAGCCCAGTGCCTTGAATAATTAGTTCCCTCTTCCCGCTAACTATCTCAAGGGGATATTTTGTCTCTATAGAAAAAAGATTATGGATTCTATCTCAGGGCCAGCTTAAGGTATTTTGGGGCCTAAAACAATAATTTTGAGTGGGGCCTTTTTTTTTTTTTTTTTTTTTTTAAAATTTAAATATTAAAATTTTTTATTGGTTGATATTTTTTCTCACAAAAATAGTTTTATTTGTTAACAAAATAACAACTAGTAGTGCTAATGTGGACCCATACAAGAGCATACAAGTAATTTTTTTTTTTTTTTTAATAACGAATCAACAAAATTCTCATTAAAAAATTGAAGGTGAAATTTCTTAAAAAAATTAAAACCCTAAGAGATAAGTATAGACGTAGTTCCATGATTATTAAAATAATAAAATGATATAAATTTATGGTCCTATCCTACTCCATGTCCCAACCAATATGTTAAATGAATGAACGAATGAAAATGAGTTTACCTATGTGCTGTTTCAGAATTTAAAGTAATTACCAAGAATAAAATAAAGAGAAAGTAAAACAAGATGGCTTGAATTATGAGAAAGTTCAGGAAAGAAGCAAAGGTTCTAGAGAAGTAACAATCCTGAAGATCAAACTCAAATGAGGAGAAGAAGGTCTGAAGCACAGCAACTACAGCTTCAAAACAATTTCTTTTTTATGCTTTAAATAGAGAGTGGGGCAAAATTCCAGCAATTTGTACAAGAAAAATTAAGGTCTGAGATTGAATATGTATATAATTTTTGTCTTAAAAGTTTAGTTGTTTGGTTGAGAGAGAGTGTGTTTTTTTAGCTTCTCTGTGTGGGAGTTAATGAACTAAAAAACACCCATGGAGAAGGTGAAAGGTTACACAGTAAAGAAAAATTTATTTGTTCTAGTTTTTTCTTTGATAAAAAAATTATTTTTTATTTATTGGTTAGAATTTTGGGCTTAATTAATATTTTCAAGAGATATATCCTATTGGGTAGAAGTAATGTTACTATATATATATATATATATATTACATTTTTCACAACAATTGAGTTAGCAAATTTTGGTTTTTATTGGTTTTTATTTGAGTCACCATTAACATTATTTTATCATCTAACTTTTTGGAACTCAAAAATTTTTAATTGGTTAAAATTTGGGGCCTTTTTTTGCTTGGGGGCCTTAGGCGATCGCCTCACTTGCTTAGTATGTTGAGCCGGCACTGTTCTATCTTGAGAATATGTGCTCCATCAACGTTACGTGTAGTTACCAACATATTCAGTTTTTAACCATTAGATTAGATCTCACTCATGATATATCAAAGCAACATTCATTTCATGATTAGGTTCACAACTCTCAAGCATGAATATAGAAGTCTATGAGATTTATTATTTAGGTGACATTTGTTAATTGAATAATTAATTTCATAGCAATGTAGTTCAGTGTGTCTTACATATTTAAGATACACTAAAAGATCAATTAGATGTCTCCACTTCCATGATCATGACAAACCATTTTAGTTGACATGTGCGTCGCAGATGAAACACCCATTTTCATCACAAACCACGAGCTACGTTTTTGACTTTACAAAGAATTTGTGATTTATATTTTCTATAATTAAATCACATACAATGCATTTAAATGACTATATGATACTGTCCATTGAATCCATGTACAAATAGTCTCATATAATTAAATACTTTAACTACTTAAAATATGACAATAAATTGGATTTTAGGGCACAAACCCTAATAATATTTATATAAAAGAAAAAAAAAAAAAAGACTAATATTGGTAAATCTAAATCCTATATCCTTTTGTATGAAATAAGTATGCCATATCCTTAGATGCTTTGTTGTGAAACAACGGATACTACTCATGCGGTGGGGAATACCCTTCATCAACATTCTTGGGATTTTTTTTTTTGGAAAATAACTATAAAAGCCAAACTATTTTATTAGTTAGCAACGTTTCCAAACTATTTAGGAAACTAGCAACTCGAGTCTTTTAGACTTGATTTCACTGTAGCAAATCGAGTTTAAGAGACTCGATTTCTGTGTGCTGGCAAGGTTGAGGTGGAGTAAAAGATCCACGTGGAACTCGAGTCTTTAAGACTTGATTTCCTGTTCACCATCTTCTTCCTTCGTTCTTTTTCTCTTTTTTTTTTTTTCTCCATTTGCTGTCCCAAAATATTTTCTGTTGTGGGTTTGTGTTTTCTAGGTCTGTTAGTGTTTTCTGGGTTGATGTTCTAGGTTTTTTTTTTCTTTTCTAGTTGGTTTGCTTGTGTTTTTTGGGTTGCTGTTCTGGGTTTCTGCGTTGGTCTGTGTTGATTTTTCTTTTCTGGGTTGCTGCATTTTGTGATTTCTTCCTGCGTGTTGCTGCATTTTCTAGTTTTTGGGTTGCTGCATTTTTTGGTTCCTGCATTCTGTGATTTCTTCCTGCATTCTGTGATTTGTGGTGGAAGGAACTCGAGTCTCTAATACTCGAGTTCCATGCGGATTAAAATACTCCACCTCATCTATGCACTAATGGAAGTCAAGTCTTTAAAACTCGATTTGCTACAGTGAAATTAAGTCTAACAGACTTGAATTGTTAGATACCAAAATAGTTTCAAACCTTGGCTAACTAATAAAATAGTTTGACTTTTATAGTTACTAGCTTTTTAACCCGCACTATGTGCGGGAACCTTTTTATTTACATTTATTAGAAAAGAAATTTTTTTTAAATAATATTTAAATACACTTTTACAACGTGCTAAACACCCAACACATATCTCTATTTACAAATCTAATTACAAACACCATAGGCAGATACCAAAAACTAATTTAACCCAAATCTAATACAAATACTCAAAACAAAATTTATTTTAAACCCATTAAAACCAAATCTAACTCAAATATCTAAATTTAAAACAATCCAACCAAGTGCATTTGAAGATGTTGATTCAGCATCACCTAACTTTTTTTTCTTTTGAATTCTAATGTGCCTCTACATTGCTTATTGTGTGGTTATATGCTCAATGCTCATTTCATATTTCATTTGTTCTTTTTGTTCTTGCTCCCTTCCAATCGGTCAAATATCGTTTCCCCTTTTTATTTTCTGCCTATCATGTCCCTTTTGTGAGGAATAAATATAGACCTTTGTAGATTCCGTTCAACCCCAACATTTATATACTTCGCAAAGTAAATGAATCTTAGAAGCTTGATAAGAAACTAAAAAAAAAAAAAAAAAAAAATTCATAAATGCATATAAACCACAAATTTTCTCATTAATTTTAGACGCATATTCTCCATACTCAATCCATTCAATAGATGGTTATGTATAAGAAGACAATGAACTTAAGATAAGACACTCATTTATGTTTTTTTGTAGGTATACTATCTATCAAATACAATGAAAGAGAAAGCAAAGCAAAAAACCAATTCTAGAGAACCAAACAACATGGATTATTAAGCATATAGCATGGGGAATTGTGGAAAAAATATGTAAAATCCTTTAATTATAGGTATAGAATCTAAGAATTATAAAGAAAGTATGGTACTACAATTTTCACTTACTGCTTAAACCTACTACTATCATAATCTAATAATATAAACATGATATGATAAAACTTCTAAGATAACTCTATGGAAAAATATGTAAAATCCTTTAATTATAGGTATAGAATCTAAGAATTATAAAGAATTTCTATTAGTATGGTACTACAATTTTCACTTATTGCTTAAACCTACTACTATCATAATCTAATAATATAAACATGATATGATAAAACTTCTAAATAACTCTATAAAATAGCTAAACAAAATCATAATATCATAAAATTTTTAGTAATAAGTTAGTCTCATTCCTCTTCAAAGGTTTTTCTTATTCAATGTTGGGATTCTAATCACACCATTCAATCCATTATATAATTCAATCTTCAATATATGTTGGTTAAACCTCACCCACATAAATCGATTTCCTTCTATACATGTGTACGCACCAACATGTAATTGTTGAAATAGTCAACCTGCATAAACCAAAGTATCTCTCTCATCTTCACATTTGCTAGAATCTTTCTATCATCCATATTTAACTAAAGAGAAAAATTACATTAAATGTCAATTTATAAACTAAAAAAAATACGTATGGTATGAAAATCTATTGAAACATGGTTTAGTCAAACTTAAAACTATACATATGTATTTGTTTTGTAGGAAAACATGCTAGAGACCACAAACGATATATATAAAACTCGGTTTGGACTTAAAATTAGTAGTTATAGAATCATGACTAATAGAAACTCAAATTTCGCAAAACTAAGACTATATGAAATCTTAGAGGCAGACTGAATTGTAAAACTATACAAACACAAATAAGCCAAATTTGCTACAAAGCATAGCCTTAAAAAAAGAAAAAAGAGAACTCTAACAATCTATTTGGCTGCTGGGAAAAGGTGGGAAAAAAAATGAATGAAATCATAACAATTTTACAGGTCAATTTGCTTTGAGAACAAAATAGCACTAATGTGTTAATTGTGTTTTAGAATGAAAGAAAAGTTCTTTTCTTCATATTAAAAATTTTGCAGTAATTTTTTTTTGCATAAGTATTAGATTTACTCATGTGTGCCGTGATTTATACATGTGATATATTGTTTTTTTATTGAATTAGAACTTATTCATAAAAGGCCATGATTATCTTATCTTTGTCATGGTGCTGCATGTCCATATCATTGACTTGGATAAACATATAAAAGTTGATGCGCTCATAGCATAAGAGCATCTATATCAGTAATCTTTATCAATGCTGAAAAACAGAGAAATCCTTAAAATTTACACGGTAACCTTTCCCAAAGGAACAACATGCCCATATTAATATATATATATATATATATATATGGATTCCAAAAAAGTTAATCAAAACAAATCCAAACTACTAATCATCCAAAACTAAGTCATATTCTGCAAGTTATTTGTCTGCTAGTGATTTCAATCAACATTCCTATTTAATTGTTTCTATTCCCAAAACAAACAAATTGAAAAAAAAAAAAAAAAATCAAATTGACAATCAAAATCAAATTAAAAAAATCACACTTCTTCAATCTCCCACTCGCTCTCTAATGGAAGGAGATGTCTATTTTTTGTACTCTAAATGGTATCTAAGAGTGCAGTTTAAGGGGAAAAAGTAAAAAAGGAAGACAGATTTTGAATAAAAATCAATTTAATTAAATACCCAAACCTAATACTAAATCAACTCAAACGTTTAAAACAATACTAAAAAAAAAAAAAAAATTATCGATAAAGGTTTCTGCTCTTTCCGAATAACGAACTCTTGCTCTCTTATTTCTTTGTTTTTGCCCTCTCCAAACCTAAATCATATATAACCCCAAATTTCAAAAAATCAAATCAAAACCTAATGCAACCCAAATACCTAAATTAAAATCAATCCAACCAAATTTTATACCCATACCCAGATCTAATAAAGAATGAAAAAAAGAAAAACTTACCGATGGTAGTTCTCTCAACGTCTGTCTCCTTCTCATCTTTGAATCACAAGGTTTATTTTTTCCTCGTTCTCTATCTTTGTGTCATAAGCATTGGTGTTAAGAAAAATCAAAAGGAAGCAAAAGGAGAGAGTATCCGAAAGAGGAGAAACAAAAGTTAGAGCGCTTTAGGGTTTGCCTTTTTTTTATTTTTTTATTTTTTATTTATTTTTTTAAGGTTGCTTGGTGTTTTTATAGATACACGTTTGATGAAAGTGAGTCTTCCAAACACACCGTACGGTATTTTAAAGGGAAAATTGTAAACATGACAGCACCTTAAGGGGCCTTTTTTCCTAACATGGCAGCACCTCCTTAAAAGCTTCTACTAATATATATAGTATTAGATTTTCATAAAAAAAAATCCACGTTCTTGACAGAAAGAAAAGTGTATACCATGTGCCACACATGGCCACATAATACTTCAATGTATTGTTTTTCGTTATATTTTTTTTTTCTACAAGTAGAATAACTTTGGATACTATCAAGAGCATTATAACTCAACTTGTTGGTAGTTCTTGGTGTTTTCAATAGAGATGTACATGGTTCAAATACCTCCTCCCTCTTTATAACTATCAAAGATTCCAATGTCTTATTCCTATTCATTTGAAATAGAGTCTGAGGCGCTGCATTATAATATTCAAATGCATTATATATGATTTAAGAGATGTGAATAATAACAATATTTAGAATTTAGCAACTCGCTCTGCTTGGACTAGTGTCTCTTTGGCATCTCTCGCCTTAGGAAATACAAGACCTTGATGCTTTAAGGCCACCTTTTGCCTTTGACAGTTTGACTATATTGGTGTAAATGTACATTGAAAAAGGAAAAGAACTACACATTCATTTAAAATGCTAGGGAGAGAATGGAGATGGAAAACTACACAACAAAGTTGGCAAAGTCGGTGCATGTGTGAGAATATTGCCTTCCTGTTTTTTTTCCTTGTATATACAGCCAAAAAAGGGAAAAAAGAAGAAGGAAAAATTGAAGAGAAAATATACATCTATTAGCGGATATAATTCCATAACAAGAGGAGTAAACAATAATTATTTGAGATCAGTATCAGAGTCCAATTGCTTACAACTTACAAGAACACCTTGATCCCAAATCTCAAGAGACCTGTAAAAATGCAGATTGGACAGAAGTGGATCATTTAACAGGAATTTTCTGTTAATGGAACAATACAAGACTATTCAGTCAGGGAAAAGTGTGAGAAGGGAAGCTATTGCAGACAAACCTTGTCCCATTGACATCAATACAAAGAAAGTGGCCATGTCGCCATCCATCTTGAAAATGGCCAAAAAAGACATCACCAGACTTCGAATAGAAACGACCTTCACCATTGGCCTTTCCCTTCCAAAAGTTAGCAAACCAGCGATCCCCAGTGTGAAAATAAAACCAACCCTACATGACCAAAGAGATTTATTATGCGTCTCATGATAACCCACAAAGAATTCTTCAAGATACAAAATATGTTGGTGAGTTGTATTAAAGATAAGAGAACCATTAAGGAAACATTTTACCACCAGCAATAAATAGGATGTGTAGTTCTATACGTTTATGCCCACTACGTCTCTAACTAAAGAAGCAAGAAATGCACAGGTTTGAAGTATGTATGGTTGGTGAACTTTATGAGGTGAAAAAAAAATATCCTCCTGGGAAAAATGAAGATAAGTCATGTATGATGGTAATACATAGTGCAATGAATGTTGAAAACAGATAAAAGAAAAATTTTGTGGACATAAACATAACTTACACAGTAGCAACACTAGTCAGCTAAGGCAAGCATCTGGACATTATGAAATGGGATAAATTTGTGTTCTTTGAGTTGAAATGTTCAAAGCGTTCCATTTTAATGGTATTGACCACAAAAATTTCTACAAATCCTCATGATTTAATGTGCTCAGCTCCATTTAGCACATAGACCGACTGAGATAGCACAAATTGAGGAAAATGTTAAGTATTCTTCTAGTGAGAGCCACTTAGACAATTACAAATGCAAAACTCTTCATCCACCAATATTTACTCAATTCTCACCAATACTAAATGTTCAGGTAATGTAGATTCCATGTCCTTTGACTAATTTTCATTTTATTGTTATTTTTCAATCTTTCCATGCACATGTTTTAATCCATATGTTGTAATTATCGTTACAATTAACAAAATGAACTGCAAAACACGTATACGAACTCAAATCCATAACCATGTGTCCAGATCATGCAAGTCTGAGTCTAAAAAGTAATGAAAAAAACCACCTAACTGGATTTTATGGTGTGACAAAGCAATCTATTTACAATGTCACAATGATACATTTACCAGAAATAATGAACTCAAATCCATAACTCCCTGATATTGTTTAACTTTTTACATACTTCAGATGGCTTCATGTAGATAAAAGCAACATAATAAGATCATTTCTACAGTACTGCATCTTATTAAACATATATTTACTAATCAATTAGACAAAATTCTTTTCCCCAGTAACAAAGTAGTATTAGTCATTTAGAATAGCTTCATGTAGCAGTTGTGGCATCACCCAATTATTCCCAACCAAACAAAAGACCATATGCCAATGCTTGAACTACTAGGAAATTTAGGGACAAATGATTTATTGATTCCTCATCCTCCACATGCAACATGAATCCTTAGCCATAATACCCCTTCTACACAAATTATCTATAGTTAGAATCTTGCTCCTTTCTGCAGTCCAAGCAAATAAATTCACTCTTGTTGGTGATTTTTTTTTTTTTTTTTTTTTTTTTTTGATGTGACTCTTGTTGGTGATTTGATCCTCCATATACACCATAAAAATGAACTATGACCCTCTGCTTTTAGTGCTTCACAATAGGTTTTAGCTTGGAAACCACTATAGCAGGAAGTCAAATCACCTTATCCTTTTCTCTTGGATTGGTGTGGATTGCATATAATAGTTCTAAAAACTAATTGGGATTCGAGCTCCCAGTCATGCAAAGATTGGAATAAAATAAAATTCCAAACATATAGAGATTGACTGTCTCTTTTTTGGGGATTTATTGATGACAAAACATATTGTCAATTTTCATTCCCTATATTCGCTTGGATGATTAATTAGGTGATACTCTCACTAAGCCATTAGAGTTACATGTTACGTTTTATATTGGCCTTTTATTCTTAAGTTAGCTTAAGTTTATTATTGTAATTATGTCATATCACTCCAATATAAATATATGCAGCGGTGAAGGGCTCAATCAATTCTAACTATGCTATTTCCATCAAATTATGAAGTATTTCCAAAATTTGCATATCCAAATTCAATAATTGAAACATGTAAACAAGAAAATATATTCGAAATATTGGAAATATGATATGCAGTAAAGTGGAGTAGAACTTATCACATGACCCACATGGTGGTCTATCTAGTCAGGAATCAATTTTAGTTTGAAAGAAAGGACAAACCTTACTTTGAACCCCATAGCTAGCATTATTATACAAATTCATCATCTAAGAAAAGAAAATGACAAACCTTGCCATGCATAACATCTTCCCTCCATGATCCTTGGAACACATCCCCATTACTGAAGTAGAATGTACCCGGACCTGATTTCTTACCATAGCGCCATGTACCATCATATATGCTTCTATCTCCAAGAACCAGACGACCCTGTCCACATTCACTCATAAACTGACATTCCATTCTGTCTGTCCTGAAACAACTCAAATGCAGAAGATATTTGCTCAAACATTTTAAGGTTATGGAACAGTACCTTTCCTTCAGGAAGACCCCCTTGGCATCGCCCCCTGTAAATCCCTCCTCTGTATTGTATCTCTACAACAGGACTCCACTTTTTCGGTGAATCTCTTTCTGCTTCCTGTATAAAAAGTAAAAACTATACAATCAAAACTGAAATCATAACATTCAGGAGAGCATAAAACAGGTCAACATCATGATAGAAGAGCAGACTATATCAAACTACTTCATTAGGCTACATCATCTTAAAGAAATGTCGGAACTTTTTTCGTCGTTTCTATAAAGTACAGCAAGATATCATCAAAAATTTAAGTTCTAATGTTGAAATTACAGCAAGATATCAAACTACTTGAACGAATGATGTAGAACAATTTTCATGAGCTGCAGATTACCAACATAGATGCTGCACGAACAGAGACAACTCCTTGCTTCTTAGGGACATCAACATATTTTCCATTAAATAGAGTAAATGCACTATTATAAAAGTCCTTCACTACTTCAAAGCCTGCATCAGTCAATGCACTCCAAGAAGAAACGCTTGGATAAACAGTTGGTCGTGCTTTCACATCATCATCAGTTTCTGGATTTGGGTTTTGTGTTGTAAGTGAGATATTAACATTGTCTCTCAACTCATCTGAAGGTCGTACTCCAACTGGAAGGTGGAAGATGCTCAGGTCATCAATTATTGGAGCAGTTCCAGTGTCAGTAGCTCTTTCTTTAGCCCACTCCTCTGCAATCTGATATGCAGGCCCCAAGTTCCAACTAACTAGTGGCTCCCTCTGGAAAGCAGGAGTTCCTAGAGAATGCATTTAAACATGATTACTCAAAAAAAAAAAAAAAAAAAATCGTTTGACTAAATCAGATGTAGTAATCAGGTGTTTCAAGAATTGTCTAGGGAGCGCAATTCAAACTGCAAAATAGTGATTCACAATAAGAATGATTAAAAAGATACAGCGTGCCACCTTCAGTAATTGCGTTGTAAAATCTGAAAGACTTAGTACTGGTTTCTGCTAACCCAACCTCACTTTGTTCAGATTCACTATTATAATTCCTACAAAATCCAAAGAAAAATAGTATAGATCTTTATAGCAAAGATATCATTAAGTGAACAAAACCAAAAGGAGAATAGCAATCAAACCTTGAAGCATATAACTCATTATCATCTCTGCTCAAGACTGTCTGTAAATCTTCAGCTGTACCGTTTTCATCAATCCCATTTCCTCTCTCATGAGTCAGCCCTGAATTTATCCCTTCACAACTTGCATTTACATGTAAATGTTTTCCCTGAATGTCATTGAACTGCGGGTGGTGTTTCCTTAGAAGATCAAAAACAAAAGGGAAATGCTGGGCCAGTGTAGACAATATGCTGCTGTTTTTCTGAGAAGACTGTTGCCCAGTATCACTGGTAATCACATAAATTATACATCAGAATGTTGGAAAGAAAATTTATTAGCCAGACTAAATTTGAGGGATAACTTTAATTGAACAATATCACACACTAGTCACTGAAAATGAGGCATAGATTGCAAGAAAAACCAAACACATGAAGGATTACAACTAGAATATAGCAGGCAGTCTGAAAGTTTCCGGGTTGTCTGGATTATATATTCAAAGAAAAGCATCTTCTCTCTTTCAAGCTACAGAGAGAAATTTCACACATTCAAAAATATTTATGGCCTAGGGGGGAAAATGGAGTAAACTGCAAGAAAATTTCCATGACCACTTGTGACACCTGAGCAAGAAAGGACTCTTCATCCAATGGAGATCCTCTGTTAACATGAGACCCAGCAAGATTGTCCGATTATAATGGAAAGTGAGATCACATTTTGACAGAGCTGGATCAAGAAGGCAAGAAGCTTGCCAGTCAATGACAAAGACTGAAATTTCTGGGCTTGTCGTTTAGTTAAGGCCCCCATATTCAGTTGTTTTTAGTTTAGTTATCTTGTAACTTCTTTTCAAAAAAGAAGAAGAGATTAGCCTCTTGATCAATCAATTGATTGGATCGAAGTACAAAGGGGTTTTTTGAAGTGTGAGATCAGCTCCAAGACTAAGGCTGAGCAACTAGCTCTGGCAGGATTGGACGTCTATCTATCTTGCCACGCTCTCCTACTCCTATAAAGACCGGCAGAAGGAATGCTCTGCTTGTCTTTATTTCTTACGGCATAGTCGGCCCAGTTGCCATCTTAAAATCCCACCTTCAAGGCCATACAGTAAAAGCCAATAGTTTATATATATATATATATATATAACAAGGAACCTCTTCAAGGCAGGGCCACTTTGTGTACCCACTCCTATAGAGTAAACTTCGAATATACGACCCTGTCTGCAAGAACCGTGTATGGGAAATCCTAGGACTCGAACTGAAGACCTCATGGGGGGTTCTCATGAGGGCAACCAATAAAAGTCAATAATTTCAAGGACAAAGTTCAGCTACAAAATTGGTTATAGTCTTATGGTTCTCTAAAGACTAACACCATAAGGTTCCGATACTCCGTTTGTACACCAGCCACCCTAATCATTCCTATATTTAATGTCAATAACCCGCCTCCAAAGGTGAGTTGTCTCTGCTCCATATCTCCACATCCATTTCCCTAACAAAGCTTGATTGAAAATTCTCAAATTCCGAACACCCCAATACTCCAAACTTCAATGGGTTACAAACCTGAGCCCACTTAACCAGATGGAATTTGGGGACTCATCAATTCCACTCCATAAAAAAAATCCCTCTAAAGCTTTTCAATATGATAAGCAATATCCACCAGAATAGGGAAGAGGAATAGGAAATAAGTTGGCAATCTTTTAATTAAAGTAACATTACCTCCCTTTGATAAATATAACTGCTTCCAACTCGCTACTCTTCACTTAAGTTTTTCAAGAATAGGGGTCCAAATCTCCCTATCCTTGACTTTAGCATCCAAAGGAAGTCCCGAATATGTCATTGGCACTCATGTAAATATATATATATATATATAAGTTTAAGGGTTATTGTCATAATAATGTTGGGTCTAGATTATTCTGGAAATTCTATTAGTATTAGAAGAATTTGATTGGGTCTTCTTAAGTCAATAGGCCTTTAGTACTAGTATGAATTAGGAGTTCAGTCCTGGTAGATTAAGTCAGACTAGTCAGTCAATTGGCCTATATAGATATGCTTAATTGTATTCAAAGATGAGACCTTGGCCAATTGAACATTGGAATGTTGAGTTTTGAGTATTGAGACTTGTCCATTCACTCTTCTCACTCTTTCTTTATTTTTCCATTACTATTTTTGGACACTGTTCAGAAAACCTTTGCGCAAGAAGAAACTTCTTCTTTTCCTCCTTCTTAGGGTCAGCTTCATACAATTTTAAGCCTAAGTCAATAAATTCAAGTGAGGCGTTTTCTTATTCATATTTGAGATTTCAATTAAATTTTTTGTTAGATTTTGTTCAGTGCTAGTAACAAATTTAACAATAAAATCACCCAATAACATCAGCTTTCACACGTAAAGCTAGATTCACTTTAAATCAAATTAATAATAGGTTTTTTTTTTTTACACCAACTGTATATAAAGCATAATATACCAAAAAAAAAAAAAAGAAATGAACTTATTTTCTTAAATGTGTCATGAAAATAAGTTTGTTGGAAATTGCCTCAATTCTTATTTGGATTTAATTTCCTTATTGGGTTTCCTCGGTGTCAAAGGAAAGAGTTTTTCTTATTGAGTAAGTAATTCGGTATTTCTTGTTCATCAAGAAATAGAATTAGAGCCTAAAATAAACATTGCTGCAAAGAGTTTAGTCCCAGAATGGGGCATTGGCCAAAGTAGTCCTCTTGTGCAAGGAGTAGTGTGGTAGTGTTTTTTGGGATGACAAATACCTGCGTGTGTGAGGTATGCTTAATATGGCCCTTAAGATATTTCACAATGCAAAGGGCAACCTCCTAGTGTGGAAGCCGAGGCACTACCATGTATTGACTAGCTATGTTGACAACAAAGGATATATCTGGCCAAGTAAAGGTGATGCGGTTTAGTTTACCAACGATATCTCTCTCAGTCATCCCATTTTGGTCATCTCCAATTATGATGATATCATCAACATAAACTATCAAGTAAATACAAACTCTTTTAGAAGTGTAAGAGAAGCGTCACTTTCCAAAACTAGCAATAACGTCACCAGGGCTGTCCAACAAGACCCAGACCCAATAAAACCAACCGACCTAGAGCAATCCGAACTGAAACCTGCTCGATCCGAGCAGTGTGGTGGTCAACAGCGGGTCTGTGCCAAGTAAAACTGACATTGGCCAGTCAAGTGGCAGCTTTCACTGTTTGAGAACCGATTGGACCAATTCAACTGAAAACACTGCCGTTCTCCTCATCCCCTCACTGTGAGCCACATTCTTCAACTTTTTCCGCCAATTTTTGCCAAATATGATGGAGATCTCAACATATCAGCCAAGCTCTCCCCCATATCTGGGGGAGATCTCAACAAATCTGGCAAGATCTCACTGAAACTAGTGAGATCTTGGTCTAATCTCATGATTCACCACCGTGCATGACATGTTAACAATCCATTGTGCCTGAGACAGGTTTGACTGATCCGACCAAAGGAATTACAAAGCTTTTGGCGGTTGATTCTGACTGAATCGAATGACAAGTCTAAAATTTCAACACCCATCAGGTTGAATGGTGGGTTCACCCTAAACTTGAACTGACTTGACTCATGGACACCCCCCTAAATGTTGCTAAACTTACCAAACCATGCTTTGGAAGATTTTTTAAGGCCAACAAGGCTTTGCATAGCCTAAAAACCTTCCTAGACTCTGGCTGAACAACAAAAAACCTAGGCAGTTACTCCATGAAGGCTTCCTTTGGTAAATCACCATGTAAGAAATAACTGCCAATCATATTAGTAGCTAGGGAATGAAAATGCAAACATGGACAATCTTAGCAACTAGGGAAAATGTTTCAGAATAATCAATGCCATAGTTTTGGATACACCCTTTACCAGATGACAAGCCTTCAAGAGCTTAATATACACCCAACGACAGCCAACAATAGCCTTCCTTGAGGGAGGAGGTACTAAATCCTGAAGTGCCATTCTTGTGAAGGGTGGACCTCTCTTCTTCCATAGCTATCTTCCAGCCAGGTATTGACAAGGCCTACTAGACAAACTTAGGGAGACAAATGGTCATAGGAAACAAAGTTGGATAGGGGGTGAGATGGAGACCTTGAAAAATCTTTCATGAGTCCAACCAGTGCTTATTAAAGAATGAACTTATAGCCATGCTCAAGGCTTAAACTATTCAAACAAAATGGTATCAGATCATAAGTTTTTTCTCAAGTTTAAACACACATGACATGGAAGAATGGGTCATGGCCATGCACACAATTTCAATTTCTCAAAAAATACCCTAAACTAAATTAGCATATCGAATAGCCCTAGTGACTTGGTTCAAACACATTCAATTGTGACTGTGAATTGTTGATGACAACTATGAGATATTATTAATATCAGCAAATTCCGGCTCCTGAAAATTTGCACAACATGCAACAATTTCCAGGATTCTTCTTTAAATATCTCTGATGCGAAGATCATAAAAATGTAAGATGACACTAAAAAAAGTTAGAGAACAAGAGAAATAAAAGTCAATATATAA
Organism: Quercus variabilis; assembly: GCA_030445155.1. Lineage (NCBI taxonomy): Eukaryota > Viridiplantae > Streptophyta > Magnoliopsida > Fagales > Fagaceae > Quercus > Quercus variabilis. The sequence goes on from CP129447.1 coordinate 38,555,567, forward strand.
ATTCAATTGATCATGCTCTAATATAAAGTTGACATTTTGCTCAGTTTCAGCTTTTGTAGCAACTGGTTATCAAAATGTTTCTATTTACCAAGAAAAAAGGCTAGCAAAAGTTCAGCAACAACAATGACAATCTAACAACTAAGTTAAAAACATAAATTTTAGAATCAACCTTGAAGATTTTTTAATTCTATAAGATTAGAATAGTACCTTCCTTAAAATTCAAAGATGTGGAAGAGAATAATATTAAAATTGATGCCAAATTTATAATATGAATTTCACTTCATGATGATTGATGGTCAAGGAAACAGTACAGTTTTAATTAAGGAACAATAAACTAGCAGACAAACCAAGAATTAAGGCAACATTAGCAAACATTCTTATATAAATGACATCTCACCCTACTATAAGAACTGTTGTTACTAGCAGGTTGGGCTCCAGATTTGGCTCGTGAATAACAGATAAAATAATGCTTTGTGTGTATTCTGTAATTTGACGGAAAGTACGCAGAAAGGCATGTATATCACTGTTGTTGACAGTATCTGAACTTGCAAGGATGCATATAACCATGCCATTCAAGTCCTACCAAAGAAATTGAAAAAAAAAAAAAAAAAAAGCCACCATTAATGGAATGGAATAAGTAAACGAGGCGAGAGGGAGGGGGGGGGGGGGGGGGGGGGGGTTGGGGGGATTATTTGCCACCCCCCAGTTTGGGTTTGGTTTCTCTTTGGCCCCTGAACTGCCTATTTGAAGCAATATTGAGCCTAAACTTTACTAATTGTTGCAATGTCAACCCTCTTGCTTGTGTGACCAACTTTAGCCATGATGTCTGGCCACAGGTAGTATCCAAAAAATCTCTCTCTCCCCCTGCAGTGACACCAATATTGGCGACACAACAGTAGCAGCACATCCTTCAAATTCAGGTAAATGATGAGAGCTGATTCCAATCACAAATAGGCAGCTTGTATCGAGTATCAATGCCAAGAAGCAAGTGTATGCTACAATTAAGTGCACTTTATTTTTCTATAAACTGCAATTAAGTACACAAACAATGGTCTAAGGGGCACAGGCTATAGAATTGAATTATAAGTCATGAAACTTGATCGTTCCTAATGAGGAGGTTTTCTCAGCCATGAAACTGTAAAAGGTCAATCTTGTTGATCCAAAAGCAATTTCGTCTACTCCAATTGTAAGCTCAAATTCTCCCAATTCCTTTTTCTTTTTCATCGATTCCAGCCAATTAAAATCCAATCATTTTCAATGCAAACTCCTCCCAAACTTCAAACCATTTATTTTTTTACCGGTAAGTCAAACATGGTGGGTCTTGAATCCACAAACTCACTTCCACCTTACTTCTTACAAAAGAATGAGATACCATTTGAGCTAGAGCTCATTGGCAAAACATCTTCTGCTACATGGATTTGAATTCAGATTCTTCCAACTCAAGAATTTCTAACTTCAAACCCATTTTATTTTACTTCAAAAAAATCTTTGTATGCAACAGATAACAGTGGTTCTTTGCTCTTTCATTAGTTCCTATTTCTTTATGGCAATGAGCTCTAGCTTAAATAACACTTGCTCCCCCTGTAAGACAAAGGTGGATAGTAAGGTGTTGTGTCCAAGATTTACAAGGTGAAAGTATAACTTACACCCCCTCCCAAAAAAAAGTTTCCATTTCTTTGGTCAGTCATTTTGTGCTATTTTCAGGTTTTGGTATTACAAACTGATTGATGAGAGAGAGACACAGAGCTGGTGTGCACCCGTGGTGGTTGGGGGGGGGGGGGGGGGGAAGTGAGAGAGAGAGAGAGTATTTGGATTAATGTGCATGGCCAGACACCTATGCTAAAGCATGTGATTAATCAAATGCTTATTCCTTCAGAAAAATCTAATAAATGGGTAATGGAAAGTTGATATTGCAACAATTTGTAAAATTTAGACTCAGCATTGCTCAAATTAGAAGTCCAAATAGAAACCAACCTCAAGTTTGGCAGGCTAAAATTGTGGTTTGCTTTAAAACTTAATGATGCATACCCTAATGAGATATATAATAACAAGAGAAATATTTATAATTAGAGAATCTAATAGCAAAGAAAGCTACAAGAGGGAAATAAAAATTTATTTATCATACAACCAGAGCAACTGAACTGACAACTTTGATCATACCTTTACACCAACACCAAGGAAGGGACAGTCATATAGAGATTGTAAAATTGAAGTTTTGGCATTGTAACCAGCTCCAAATCCAACTTTTGCTTCGTTATAGCTTTGCAGAATCTGTAAATGGTTGCATTAGCCATACAAAATACTTGAATTGAAATAACAGAAAGAAGAAGAGATGCAAAACAGGAAATTGGTAAATAAAAGACAATTGTAATGTTTCTTCCTGTAAAAAGCTAGAACAGAATATAATACAGCAAATCTAAGTAGCTAAATCATCATAAGTCATGAGGAACAGCCTAAGTGAAAAACAAAACATGAATTTAAAGTGGTAAATTAAATCCATCAATAACCAATGCATGAGGGAATGATCTTGGAAACTTACTTTAGTAAGTTCTGAAACTTGGACTTCTTTCACATCACTGTGTGATACATCAATAAATTTTCTGTGTCTCTCCTAAAAATTTCCACGGTATAATCAAGAGACAGCAAGGCTGATAAAAACTTTAAGAGCCAAACAGATACCAGAGAAAAGTAACTCACAGATATAAGAACAGATATGGCATTAATAGCCAATAGAACAGCATTATTTGCAGTCTTTACAGCCTCATCCAGAGTAACCAAATCCTTTCTGAGTAGCATGTCGGTGTCAACATCTGTGGATGAAAAAAAATGAGATGCATTATCCTTTATTTTTGGTAAGTTACACACACACCCAACAAATCTTGAACCCAAGAATTCAGAACAAAGGATGGATTTGCAATTTGAGCCTGAACTTGTAGGCAAAAATTACAATTTAAGTTTAGTAAGTTGATTAGCAATATAATTAATTCACAGCATATATTTATCAGACCACAAAAAGAAAAAGAAAAGAAAAGAAAAAAGAGCAACTGTTATGTTAATGAGGTATCTACCAACTTCATGGACATCTTTTTTAAGAATTCATGTGGAAAAATTAGAGGTAGTAGGTTGTTTCTCTCAAGAATGTGATTGACAATTTTGAGTGGGCATTTACTGGGGTTTATAGGCCTTCTGACAGAGACAGACTGCATTTGTGGGAGTTGGCTTGGGTTAGAAGTTGGTGGAATGTGCCATGGTGTGTGGGAGGTGGTTTTAACACGGTGTGGTTTCCGTCAGAGCGCCTTGGTGCCAAGTCCTTTACTCCTGTTATGCATGAGTTGAACTTTATTGCAGATCATAGTTTGTTAGACTTACCTTTGGAAGTGTGTGCTTTCACGTGGTCTAATTCTCATGAGGTTGTGTCGCAATCTTGGCTTGACAGATTTCTGTTGTCACCTGATTGGGAGGACAAGTTACCTACTGTTAATCAATGTTGGATGGAGAGACTACTCTCAGATCATTTTCTGATTTTGTTAGAAGGGGGAAATTTCCAAAGGGTAAAAGACCATTTAGATTTGAGAACATATGGTTGAAGGCAAAGGGTTTGTGGAGAAAGCTAGGAAGCACCTGCACGAATATGGATATGGATGTGAGTGCAGGTGCGGTGTGGCAACACAAAATTTTTTGAAAAAGTAGGGCACGGGTGTAGTGGGGATACATTTATTAATTAATTATTAAATATATTTTTATTTATAATTTGTATATATTGCTAAGCATTTTTCATATAATGGTAAACAATGACACTTCACACTTGACAGCCAAGCATTTAGTGGCTAGTGGAAGACTGACAGAAAAGCAATTCATCTTCTTCACTATCTGCAAAGAAGAGAAGGCTTCAGAGAGAACAAAAATTCAGAAACGGCAAAAACGCAGAACGAGAGAGAGAGAGAGAGAGAGAGAGAGAGGCGAAGAAATGTTTCGGGCTGTATCGGATTTAAAAAAACACGTGTGAGACACATCCCAGATGAGTCCGACACGGGTACGGCTGCCATGTAGCCACACCCGTGCTTTCCCAGGAGAAAGTGAGTTCTTGGTGGGACTATTATCATATCTAGGGACCCCCTAGTTATAGAATTGCTAATAAGCTGAGAGCTTTAAAGAATGATTTGAAGATATAAAATAAGGAAGAATTTGGTGATGTGGAGGAGAAGAAAAACAATTTGTGGAAGGGCCTGCTTGAGTTGGACACTGTTGAAGAAACTCGCCCCTTATCTGATGAGGAAAAGTTAGACAAGGATTGGCTCAAAAGTGAGTTGAAAAAGACCACTCTTTTGGAGAAAATTTGTTGGAGGCAGAAATCAAGAACTCTTTGTCTTACAAAGGGTGATTGAAATACTAAATTCTTTCATCAAATAGAAAACTCTCACAGAAAGTTCAACACCATTGATAATCTTATGGTGAATGGTGAGTTGACATCAAACCTGGTTTCCATATTAGAATGAATTTCTTAGTTCTATAAGCAGTTGTACTCTGAGAATGGAGAGAACAAAGACCAATGCTGGATGATTTGGAGTTCTTCAGTAAATTTGAAGAGGAAGTGGCTTGGTTGGATAGTCCTTTTGAGGAGGATGAGGTGTAGGGGCGATCCAAGGTTTTAATGGAGATAAGGCTCTAGATCCAGATGGTTTCTCTATAGACTTCTTTTAGTCATGTTGGCATATTTTAAAGCAGGAAATTATGGAGTTGTCTCAAAATTTTCACACCCAAGCATTTTTTAGAAGAGCCTTAATGTTTCTTTCTTGCTCTCATTCCAAAAAAAGTGGATGCTATGGATGTAAGAGATTTTAGGTCAATTAGCTAGTGGGTGGAGTTTACAACATCATTTCTAAGGTGTTGGCTGATAGCTAAGAAGGGTGTTGCATGGAATTATTCTGGACACAGAATGCCTTTGTCATAGATAGGCAGATTTTGGATTCCATTTTAGTGGCTAGCAAGTGCTTAGATGGTAGATTGAAGGCAGAGATTCCAAGAGTGTTGTGTAAATTGGATGTGGAGAAAACTTTTGATCACATGTCTTAGGACTTTCTTATGTATTTAGAAATGCAGGTTTTCAAAAAGATGGAGGAAGCAGATAATGTTTTGTATTTCTATTGTTTGATTTTCTATTTTGATAAATGGTAGTCCTAGTGAATTTTTTGGGAGCTTTAGGAGTTTACATCAAGGAGATCCTCTTTCCCTGATGTTATTTAGCATTGTGACGGAGGCTTTGAGTCGTTTGTTGCAAGTAGCAGTTAATGATGGGCTTATATCAAGATTCACAGTAGGTACTGCAGGCAATAGGTCATTGATGGTGTCTCATCTTCTATGCAGATGATACCTTAATCTTTTGTGATGTTGATTTGAGTCCGATAGTAAAATTGTGGGATATTCTCTGGTTGTTTGAATCTACAACAGGTCTCAAGATTAACTTAGGAAGTTTAGAGTTGGTCCCAATAGGGGAAGTGAGCAATATGGGAGAAATAGTGGCTTTATTGGGATGTAGACATCCTCTCTTCCAATGAAGGTTAGCAAGGTGGAAGCAGCTTTATTTTATCCAAGGGGGGTAGGGTCACTCTGATTAAAAGCACACTCTCATGTCTACCAACTTGCTTTCTTTCTCTCTTTCCTATCCTGGTGAAGGTGGCCAAATGTAATGAAAAACTTCAGAGAAAATTTTTATGGAGTGGGATTGACAAGGAGCATAAATTCCATCTGGTTAATTGGGCGCAAAATTGTGAACTAGTTCGATTTGGGGGTTTGCATATGAGAAACTTGAGAAGATTTAATCAAGCTTTGTTAGGGAACTGGTGTGGAGATATGGGATCAAGAGGGAGCATCTTTGGAGGAGGATTTTGAGGCTAAGTATTGGAATGATTGGGGGAGGGGGGGCTATTCTCATACTGTGGCGGGTCCCAATGGTGTGAATCTTTGGAAATTTATACGACAGGGATGGTCGACATTTTCCCGGTTTCTTCAGTTTGAAGTGGGAGATGGTACTAGAGTGAAGTTTTGGCCTAATGTGTGGTATGGTGATTGTCCTCTTAAGGTGGCTTTCACGAAGTTACTTAGAGTCAATTGTAGTAGAATCCTCAATAGTGGCCTATTGGGATGTTTGATTCTCCAGACTAGTCCAAGATTGAGATTTGGGAGCTGGAGCTCCCATTGCTTTTATGGAACTTATTTATTCCAAGCTTGTTAGGGGTGAAGGGGTGGATAGACCCTATTGGAGACCTACCAAAAGTAGAGGTTTTAAGGTTTGAAGTTATTATCACCCCCTATCCGCATCTAATAGCATGTCGTTCCATTTGAAATTGGAGTGGCAATCTAAGTTCCTGCCTAAGGTTGTCTTCTATTCTTAGGTTGTTACTCTAGGGATGATTTTATCTACTGTCTTCTTTTCTTGGGCTCTTGCTCTAAGGATGATTTTATCTACTGAAAATCTCCAAAAGAGAGGTACTATTGTGTTGGATTGGTTCTGCATGTGTAAAAGGTGTGGGAAGTTAGTGGACCACCCTCTTCTTCATTGTCCAATAGATTATGAGCTTTGGAAAATGGTGTTTCGTTCATTTAGACTCCAATGAGTTATACCAAAAAGGGTTATCGATTTGTTTGTAGCTTGGCAGGGGTTTTTGGAAGGCATAAAAATATTGGCTTTTGGAAGGCTGTGCTACATTGCATCTTGTGGTGTTCCTTTCCTGCCAAATACCCCACCACATGGGGCAATGAGGGATCACAACCCAAATCGCCCTGAACCTATACTTGTTGAACTTGCATGGCCAATTGGCTAGGAGATCAACAACCCCACTCCGCATAACCTAGTGAACTTCGAATATTGAAAACACCATATTCCACAACTCTCAAGTTGTGGGGCAATGCAAGAATAAATGATCAACTGTCTCTCCATACCTCTTACACATGTAGCACCAATCAATCACTACTAAACACCTCCTCAAATTATTAGTAGTCAAGATACTACCTAGTGCTGCAGTCCAGAGAAAGAAACTAACCTTTGCTGGTGCCTTCAACTTCCACAAAGGCTTCCTAGGAAAAGAGAGTTGGGTAGTAGAATGAAGGACACCCTATAACAGGATCTACCATCGAAAATCTTCTTGGAAGAGGGATTCCAGCAAATTTGATCTACTCCCCTCAGTCTTTGCAATCTAGAATAGATTAGATCAAAGAAAGAAGCAACTGATTCCAACTCCTAATAATGTACCAGTTGAACAAAACTAACATTCCAAAGGTAACTGTCCTCTGTGAGAGATACCAATTCAGCCACTAAAGCCTCCTTATGTGAAGCAATGCCATAAAGATCGGGGAAATCATCTTTTAGAGGTTCCACAAACCACAGGTCATGCCAAACTTTAATTGAAGAGCCATCTCACACCTTAAAACTGACACAACCACGGAACACATCCCACCCCTTCCTAATGCCTTTCCAAAGACATACTCCATAAGGCCCCTGCACTAGATTAGAACACCAACCTCATGCCCCTTCCCCCCCCCCCCCCCCCCAAAAAAAAAAAAAAGACTACCATATTTGGCATCCACCACCCTCCTTCATAAAGCATCCTTCTCCATAGAAAATCTCCATACCAATGAAAGTGATGTTGGACAGCCTAGAGGTATAACTCGATTTATTTTCAATGGTGGAGGATAAAGAAAGCTTGAATGTACTATTGTTCTCTATATGGGTGGATGGGACTTCTTATTGAAATCTCAGGTTGATTCATAATTTCTACCATTGGGGAATGGAAGGGGTTGAGTCTCTGATAGATTACTTATATTCTCATATTTCTCTTCCTAGAAGGGCTGATTGCATGAGATGGAGAACTAGTAGCACTGGGATGTTTAGCATTCATTCACACTATGAATGTGAGAAGTACTAATAAAAATACTTCCCATGCAAATGTATTTGGAACCACAAAGTGTCGAAGAAGGTGATTTTCTTTGTGTGGACTGCAACGTTGAGTAAAATTTTGACCATAGACAAAGAAACAAAGATGTATTAGTTTTAAAATTTGATGGTCAAGAGATACCAAAGAGTGATTACTTTTAGTATCTTAGATAAATAAGGATTGAGAGAATGAAGAGGATGTGGATCATAGGATAACAGTAGAATGGGTAAAGTGCATAAGCGAATCAAAAATATTGTGAGATCGTAGAATACCTATTAAGTTGAAGGGAAAGTTTTACAAAACTGCCATAGGCCAGTTATGCTATATTGTATTTGAATTTTGGGCTATCAAGAAACAATATGATCACAAAATAAGTGTAGATGAAATGTTCAAGACTATGGCTTTGTTGTTTGTATAATTATTAGTCCAAAATAAGTATACCGGCCAAAACACCTAAAACACCCCATATTTAAACCGGTTTGTTTCAAGTGGGGTTACCATAGCATTTTGGTGACCAGTACAATGTATTTCATCCATTCCAGCCAGCATAGTAGCTAGTATTGGACAATAGATGATTTGTGTCGAATTGAAGCAAAATAGTGTCATGTTGTACATTGGTATCAGATATTCTCCTGACTGGTACAATTAGACATGTGTATTAATTGAATTGTGCCGAATCAATGAAACAGACATATTGTTTGATAAATAAACATGTGGGTTTATATTGGTCTTTTGCTACTATTTGAGATTTTATCAAAGTTGTTAGGCTTTTTTGATACAAGTTGCTTGGCCAGTCGGTTAAGCCTAATAAAATAACCATGTCCATGACTTCTTTCTCACTCTCCTCGCCAATTTTTTTTCACACTCGTCAATTTCAGGTTTGATTCTCTTTCTCTATCTCATCCCTACAACTCTCAAACCACCCCCCGCCCCCTCTGTCTACTCTCTCTTCTTTTTTCATTTATTCTTTTCTTCACTTCTCTCTTTTTGGTCCTTTTTGATTCCTCTCCTTTTTTTTTCCCCACTCTAATCATGGGGACCACAAGAGGCACTCCTGGTCCTAAGAAGTGGGTTATTTCCAACTTTTGACTTAGGTTAAATGTTTTTTTTTTTGGTCGGTAATTTTATGTGGATTAAGCAAATTTAGAAACTCTGTACTGGATTACTTTGTGTTAATGGACTATGGACAGGCATTATATATTATAAGGAAACAGATTAAGGCCATGTGACTGTACACATAATTTTATTTATTAATTTATTTTGATTTATCAGTAAAATATAACTAAATGACTTATGAAAAAAATTAGTTTAATGTAACTAAATGTGTACATATGCAATGAAAATATTATCCCATATCAAATATTTATTTTTATTACATGCATTTTGCCTTAGTTCATTATAATAGTAAGTGTTAAATAAAACTGGTCATTGGTTGATAAAGTCCCAAGTTTATAAGCAATATAGCTTTTATAAATGTATATCTATAATTTTTCTATAAATTATATGAAGTGTTCTTATATTTTACGATATATGATATGATATGATACATGATACAAAAAAAATAAAAATAAAAATTGATTCATAATAGGATTCGCATTTTGACAACTAGGTCAATCAGTATGGTATATTTCGATCTTCAGTATGAATTTTATAAAATTGATTTATTCAATTCTTTTAACAAATGCTCACTGCAAAACCAGTAAACAGAGTTGTTATAATACAAGATCTGACACATCACTCACCAATAAACAAATTTGTATGCTCCTGAAGCTTTCCTACCAAACGTTTAACCTGCAAATTAAGTATAGAGTCACAATGTTTAGGATACAATAAAGGTTAATCAAAAGGACAAACTATTCATGAATCATAATGGTAAACTTAATATCTCCACAGCTGTGTAATATCTAAACCATAATGGATCACAACAAAATGAAGGTTTGAAACTGATGAAAAGATTAAGCTGACAACCTAGAAATTTTCTAGGCTAAGAACGCTGTGGATAATCTAATATGCCAAGGAAAAAAACTAGAGAGTAGATACAGGAAGATGCATTATCTTAGATAATTTCTAATAAACCATGAACAAAAACTACTGATTTCTTCTTCTTCTTATTTATTTATTTTTTCTTATAAGTCACTCCAAGAGTGACAAGGGTTTTATGTGTTCCAATCATACTTTTTACCCCCTGACAAGTTGTGTTCCAATCATGGTATAAATGCAATAATTGCAAAATATGTGCATTAAAGGTCCGGGGGAGTTGAAACTGGGACCTCTGGTTCCTTTTCCAGAGCCTAAACCAACTCTTCAGCCCTGGTGGGATATGAATTTAATGTGTAGTTCACATCATAGACAACTCTAGTTTGCATTATCTTTTAACATCAAAATTTAAGCTCAATAAATTTTGACCACTTTTTAAGTTGTACTGCACTAATGGCATATCACAGAAGTAAACTCAAGTTCATAACTGACGTAGGACAAGGGGGAACAACAAAATCTGATTTAGAACACCAGGGGCAGATCTGGTATAGCTTGGGTTTTGAAGAATTAGGGTTAGGTTTTGATAGGGAATAGGCTAGAAAATAACAGGGATTATAGGGTTTCCAGAGGGGACAAGGATTAGTAGGATTTGGGAATGAAAACAAAGGTTAAAATCAAGATTTGGGTTATTGTGAACACTTATGTGAATAGTAACCGTGAATAGTATAATTAAAGAAAATAGATAATTCTAGGCATCACAACTAGACTTCCTAAGCATCACACCTAGGGTTCCTTTGCATCACACATTGGAGAAGGTTGCATCACACAAACCATAAGAAAGCTTCCTAGCTCTTAAATTCTGAAAACATTAATTATCTCCATAGAAAGCATTACAACTCTTTAAATAGAAAACTAACACCTAATCCTAGTTGAACTAGGATTTCTTAAAACCCTAATAAGACTTGGACTTGGACTCCTTAGGCTTTTACTACTAAGCCCAACTAAATAACTAAACTTAAATAAAACCCAAAAGAAGATCTAATGGACTGTTAGCATAGCTCATTCTAGAGTATTATGAAATTACAATTGCTCCTGATACTTAAAATCAAATAAAATATAATAAATCTGTCCACTTTTTTTTTTTTTTTTTTTTTTGAGAAACAATAAATCTGTCTACTTATTGCCTCTTGCATCAGTAACTAACATTTTTTTTTTTAAAAGGAGCATGCATGTCATAGTACCCAAGCACACAATACCTCATCTTGGCGCCTCTGGCCTTCAAAGCTGAATGGCTTCAAAATAATAACAACGATAAATCCATTTGCAGATTTTATCGTCCTCAGAATATCAACTGCTGTAACGTGATCAAATTCATCCCCTGCACTAGCAACCTAGAGAAGAACAAAATAAAGCAGATAAGTATTTATTGCCGGTAAGTATTTCATAGAATTGCTTATCAATGTTTAGTGAAAAATAGGCACAGAATTAATCTAAACAGATCATAAATAAAAGAGTAATAGGTAAGGAATGTACAAACAAGAATAATAGGTTTTGGAACTGATTGTACAGATAGTGGAGCTTCAACAATTCTAGGAGTAAGATCTGCAAAAAAGTAACCCAATGGAGCAATAGATTATTTGAAGTGATGAATATTTTTTTTTATAAGTAAATAATTCATTATAATGAGAAAAATGGGTGCTACACAAGTACATGGGCTGTATACATAGAGTAAAGCAAAAAACCAAAAAGAAAGGACTAAGAGAGACTGCAGAAACAGATATTTCAGCTTTGCCACACTGTATTCTTGCCCCTCAAAGCACTGAGCATTCTGTTCCCTCCAAAGACACCACATTAGGCACAGGGGAACAGCTTTCCAAATCCCTCCCTTACTTCCCAAGAGTCACAACCCAAATCCTCCATCATCATTAATGAAGATCATGACCTGTAATGTTAGAGGTGTTGCTAATGTTCATTTTCGCATGAATGCTCAAGATCTTGTGAATACCCATCATCCTGAAATCCTTGTCATTCTGGAACCTAAGATAGTGGTACACATGCTGAGCATGTGATTAACCATGTGGCGCTGCCTCATCACTTTCGAGTTGATCCCAATGGGATGTCAGATGGTATTTGGGTTCTATGGGAGAATCACAGATGCAATTTAGATATTGTTCGTGCTACTGAGCAGAGTGTAACCATGCTCATCTGGGTGGCTCCTAGCCAAACCTTGGGTGGTTCATGTTGAGCACACATGGAGGGAAGCCAACAATTATGCAGATATTGTGGCAAAAAGGGGAGCTTCTTAGTTTGAGAGAGAGATATACTATAATACATACCCCACATTTTTGTTACAATGCCTCTTTTGGAATTCCATGGGTTTTGTTTCTACCCATGTGGTGTGCTGCAAATAAGCTTGGCCGACTTTTTGGTGTCATGAAGTCTATGTTTGTAATCTCTTGGCCAACTTGTGTTGTTTAGCATTTTTTTTTTTTTTTTGTTATGTGTTTATTTCTTTTAGTTTGGTATGTACTTTAAATCAAGGGTTTAGTCACTCCTGTTTTATCGTTTAAACTCTGTTCTGTGTCTGTAAGTTTATTTCCTTTCAATAAAATTTCTCTTTTATGGAAAAAAAAAAAAAAAAAAAAAAAAAAAAAAAAAGCTCCCCATCCAACACACCACCATCTCCTGCACGGGCTTCGGCATCACTCAGAACACACCAAATAACAAAAAACCATTAGGACCTGGCGCTTTATCACCACAAAGATGTCTAAGCACCTCTACAACTTCCTTAGTAAATTCCCTCTCTAGCCAAAGGCCCAATGCACATACTCTCTATCCAGGTCCTAAACTATACTCCTCCAAGCTAAGGTATCCACATCTCCATTTCCAAATACAGCCCTCTAAAAAAAGTAACAATACCATCCCTGATCGCATCTTAAGTCTCCCAAGTACTCTCCCCCATTGGTTTTTCTGGCAATAAAATTGTTCCTCTAAGTGGAAATTTGCGAGACAATTGAAGAAATTCGTTTTTTTTTTTTTTTTTTTTTTTATCTCCTAGCGACAATTGGAGAACTTCATTCAACAAACTTTTTCCGCACCCCCTCTTTTTATAGTGAGACTCCAAATTTCATCTAGGTAAGATTCCCAAGACTCAGTGAGATTCTAAAGTTTCATATTCCTTTCTTCTTCATTGTAATGATTTTAATGATCATTATCTTCATTTTCATCTTTATATTAACCCATACAATTAGGTTGTGGAAGCTCATAAGATATTCCAGTTGTAATTGTCTCAGTTGTATTTCAACTAAAAGTAGTCACGCCTAATATATATATATATATATATATTTTTTTTTTTTTTTTGGATATTATTATAGTTCTAAATAAAACTGGAGTGCAGAGTGAAACATCTCCAAAAAAAAGGGCCCAACTCAACAAAATTAGTAAAAGAGTAAGTACGATAGAATCTTGAGATTCAGGTATAACATGAAAGAAGAATAAACCTTTTCCCAGGACCCTTTGTTGTAATTGCACCTTCATTGAATCTTTCACGAGAATATTCCTGCAACAAGTTGATCATAATGGATATCTCATATACATATTACATAATGAAGTATGAAATTTCCAAAATAATTGACTGATCCCAGCACATTTAAAGTATAGAATACAAAGATAATTTGACCACATATTTCGTTTCACACCTAAGAAATTTACGGAAGGCAAACATCCCGTCTATGTGAATCATTTCCTCTTGAATAAAATTATTTTACTTATAAAAAATAATAAAAAATAAATAAAAGTAGCTCCTAGAGTTTATGTCATCTATAAATTGAAAAAATAGGTAAGAGGAATTGACATATGAAAAATTGGGGAATTTGTCTACATGAGCTTGTGGGGTTTAACATTAGGAGAATATTTGGATCTAAGGTTTAGAATGGTTGAAGAGAGGCCTATGGGGTTGTGTTGGGGATTAAAAGATGGTTTGATAAGTTATTTGATAGCTATTTGGTAGAAGAAAATGTGGGGTTTTAGGTTTTAATAGGTAAAATAAAGAACCTGATTTGGGATTATAAAGAACAAGAAAGAGAAAATTTTATGGGGTTTAAGGGCTGTAGAACAGTATCCATGAACAGCTCAAGAAAGAGAAGTAGAGAGGAGAAGGGGAGAAAAGAATACAAGACGGCCAAAACATGCCTCAATACTCAAAATGCTCAATATTTGTATTAATCAACTTCATCTCTTCTTTGAGCACATTAAGCACAAATACATATAAGGACTCTTTTTTGTACTAGTAGTATTAAGACTCCTAGTTCGACTAATAAACTAAAAACCTAATAAAAGACTAACTTGAAGTCAAAGAAAATAAACCTAAGATACTTAGGAATTCTAAGAAAATTCTAGACTACCAAAATACCCTTAATTCGTAGGGATTGCAGTAATTACAATTTTGCCCCTAAATTCAAATTGACCATAATCTATTAAGTAAAAACCCAAATGAAAAAACAGTTATAACCCTAAGAAACACATAACTAGACCTTTAAAATCACATGAATTTTACTTAAATTGGACTTCACTTCACAAGTAAGCCCAATTAAATAAGCCCTACGAAGTAGTAACAAATCAATCTTCCATGGATTCATCAGCAACATGAATTTCTTTCACAAGAGGATCTCAAAAATATCTGCTTTATTACATGTTGAGGGCATTCGAAACCTTCAGAAGTCCAAATAGTCCTCTCCATATTGTCCACAACTCACAATATGTAAACAACATTCCAAGTTGAGTTTTTTACATAACTTGTATATGCTTGGATGGCTACACTAAGCACTCATTCATTTTCTAGTATACTGTATTTTCTAGATTATTGTACTTTTGTTTGATTATCCCTTACAGTATACGACCTGTACTGTTTCATTTTTTTTTTCTCATTCTAGTTAATCAAGTTTTCACTTACTTATCAAATCTAAATGGAAAATTCAAAAAACCAAATATCTCTTAACACTAAAAAATTGAGTAAGAAATGATCAACTGACCACCCATTACTTTCACATAAGCAACAAACAATAGCAACATCTTTAAACATCATAGCTTTTCAATGTATATATGTGCACAAAATTACTACTACTACTACTTAACAACAACACAAAATCACAAGTGTAGTATCACACATTTGATTGCCTATTCACCACAAAAATTCACAAAGCAACATAGGAAAAAAAAAAAAAAAAAGGTTAATTTGTGTTACCAAAACCGCATGGACGACGACTTGAAAGGCGAGTCCAAACAAAAATCAAGAACCGCGTCCTTTCTACTACCAATGCCAATGACCTCAACAAACTCAGAATCTCCCCATATATCATCCCCGACATTCACTTCACCTACGCACTCTTTTCTCTCCGAACTCATTGAAATTCGAAGAAACTGCTTCGAATTGCTGTTTCTACTTGTGCTGCTGCGCTTCAATCTTAGGTTAGATTTCGTGAAGGTTTTATTATAGAAGAAGAAAGGATTTGGAGAATGAAGGGAGGACAATGAGGAGGGCCGAGATAGCGGTCCGACAGTGGTGAATACGGGTAGCTCTACCGCAATGGGCATGGTTTGGAACGAGTTTCATACAAACGCTACTCAAATTTCGGATTGGGATAGCTGAGACTTGAGAGAGTTTTTGGATTTGGCCAGTGTGAACTTTGAAGACAAAAATTTGCTTATTTAAGCATAAAAAATTGGAAAAATTTTCTAAACATAGCATTAATTTTAGTAAGAACGAAATTGGTATTTAACCATAACTGGACAACTATCCAGTTAGTTGGACCTGATTGTGAAGTATATGTAATTATAACATCTCGAGTCTATTAGACTCGATTTTAATACAAAGAAATCGACTCTTTTAGGCTCGGTTTTTTTAAATTGACCTGGTCTACTGCCACGTGGAGTACACGTGGAATTCGAGTTTTATAAAGTCGAGTTCTCACCGTGCATCCACGTGGCCTACACCTGGCATTGATAATGACGTGGGCGACACTTAGATCTCGATGGTTAAAAACTCGATTATCGAGTGTTAAAAACTCGATTTTCAATTAAGTTCCTGTCTTCTCCCTGTCTTGTCCATTTCAGTTGGCACGTGGGGAGGATCAGAGACATTTTAAAAAAAAAAACGCCTCTCTCACAGTCTTCATCTCTCCATTCTCTCTCACAGTCTTCAGTCTCACTCACAGACCAACTCTCTCACCTCTCCATTCTCACGTTCTCTCACTCATCCTCTCCCTCTCCGTCTCACCCTCACACTTCGGTGCCTCTCTCAGTCACTCTCTCCACCCTCTTCTCTCAGTCAGTCACCCTCTTCGGCGAAGAGTTTGGTAAAGGCACAGAGAGGTGTACCGTCTCAGGCCTCTCCTCCTAAAGTGTGAGGTGTACCGTCTCAGTCTCACTCACGGTGCGTTGATCAGTCTACGCGGTCTGTGAAAACCAAAAAAAAAAGGTGAGAAACTGTTTATATATAATGGGTTTCTCCGTTTGGTTGCTGAGAAACAGTGGGTTTAGTTTTGAATTTCTAAAAAAGGACAACTTTATATTTGCTGAGGATTTCATTTTAGTGGGTTTGTGGGTTCTGTTTTGAGAAATTTTATATTTGTTGTTTTGAGAAATTTTAGTGGGTTTGTTGTTTTGAGAAATTTTATATTTGCTGAGGATTTAGTTTTAGTGCTTTCATTGTTCTCAGTTATTGTTCTCAGTTATTGTTATGTGTTAAAATTTCATTGTTCTCAGTTATTGTTATGTGTTAAAAATAAGGCTGATTTTTCATTGTTTTTCATTGTTCTTATATTGTTATTTGAAGAAGTGTTTCTTTATGCGATTGGGAAAAAAAAAACTGACTTTTGATTCACTATTCTTTTGCAGGTTGGGCGAATCACATTTCAGACCAACTTTCAGCCACATCTTGTCTGGACATTTCATCAGGTTGGGCTGGTCTCATCTTAATCCTTTATTTATTTATTTTTTATTTCATAAATATGCTTATCATAATCCATGCTTATAGTAATAAAATTAATATGTATGCCTGATTTTTTAGTTATGAAAGTGGTAAACAGGCTATATGTAGGTCTGATGGTAAAATAGGTTGTGATATGTTTTAGTTATAAGGTTTTAGGGCTCTTGCATGTCACAACTCACTTGTACTGATGCCATAGAGAAATTCTTCTTAGTGGCCAGTGCTAACGCTCATATGACATGCCACAGAAGCTCATAAAAACATGTCCATGTAACTCTAGTGGCCAGTGCTAAGAAATTGTTCTTAGTGGCCAGTTTATTATCACTAATATTTATGATCTTACTTTACATGTGAAGTTTAATTAATCTATGTATTGCAGGAGTATACTGCAGTTTGTATAATTTTTTAGGCCTATTCTCTATAAATTTTGGCTTTGCTGGTTAATTGAAGGGGAGCGAACCCTCCTAAATTTCCCATTTTAGTCGGACAAAATGACAAATATGAACCAAACTCAATTTTCACCTCTGGCTTAAAAAAAAAAAAAACAAAAAAAAACAACCAATGCATCTAGCATTTAGTTTTTTTTTTTTTTTTAAATTTTTTTTTATCACTCGTATGGCATCTAGATTTTGTTTTGATCAGTCATATAGCATTTAGATATATATGGAAGAGTAGTATAACGAAGACCAACTGTTCATAATGGGCTACCACTTGCAAGAACTTTATTTATTGGGTTAAAATAATTTTTTCTTCCTTGAAATATAGTTCAGGTTTTATTTTTAAATAAATTTCTATATCCATCCATTCAAATTTAGAATATTCTATATTTTTTTCCTTCTTTCCACTCCTGTTAAGTTTTTTGCTGAGATGTCTAATGAAAGAGAGAAAAATAGAATTTGGACAATATTTTAGGGATAAAAATAGAACATAACTGTATCTTTTCATTTGTAAAATATAGGCTAAGTGCTATATTGGTCCCTAAAAGATGCATTCTGTCAGACACACCAACCAAAATCTTAATGAAAGTGGATGAAAGAACAAAATGGGGAACATTTTAAATTTTCAGAGACTGATTCTAGTTCACATTGTAGGATGGTTCACATTACCAATGGCCAATTCTAGTTCATTTGCCTTAAGTGAAATTGTATTGCCTATGGTTGAAGAATTTTGTGCCTAGCATTTCTTGTTTTTACTTTGTAAGTTCGAATATTTAATATTAAATCTTCTGTTATTGGTTATCTTTATGAAATTCAGCTAAGATATTTTTGTTTTAGTGCTAAAATAGTTCCATCTTTTAGTGGTAACTTAAGAAGACTATAAAACTAAATTGTTGCTTCTGCCTACATGCATATATAAGGCAGCGTATTAATGGGTCCTAGGATAACTTGGTACTGAGTTTCTAAGCTGTTACTATTTCATGTTACCTTAAAATGCATTTTAGGTTGATTTCCCTGCTTTTAATATCTAGGCCAGCTTGGTTTCCCTGATGGATGATCTCCTGGAGGTCATCAGATATTGTGTAAGATGGATTGATATTTCACATTCTCTAGTTGTAGGATATGTGTTATGTGGAAGAGTGCGTCCTGCCTGCTCCTGTCCTAGTTGTAGGATGTTCAAGCTGCACATGTACAGGCATATGACAGCTTGGTATCATGTGTGTCTGTGCCACATATACTACATCAATGTTCTTATCTCTACTTTACCCCTTTGAGGTCCTATATCATACTCCATCCATCCCATATTGTTTGGTCTGTTTGGTCCTATATGATACTCCATCCATCCTAATACATTGTCTTTTACATAAAAAGGTATATATATTGAGACCTGAAAATTGCAACGTTTTGAGGCCAGACACACTAAGTTATGAAAATAGAAAAAGCAGAAATTAGAGTTTTAAATTGAAACTAGAAAGAGAACATCCTACGTATATAATGAACAAAATTCTTAATAGCCAAACTATATCAAGGTTTAGGACACCTCATATCCATGTAAGAAGATCAATACAATATTCTGCAAACAATACTGTGTAAGCTTCAATTGTAAAACTACCATCATTTTAAAGCACCCATCTTTGAAGCCTGAATGCACTTAGTGTGCATTTGAATATCACTTATTCCGCTGAAAACTGAAAATTGATTACTACAAATACTGTAGCAAAATATTTTGTACTGCTACAAATTACTGTTCACCCGTTTTTAGCACTTGGCTGGTCCATGAGCAGTGCCATGAACCAGCCAAAAAATGCAACTTATACAAACGCAAACGCGAAAAAGAGACTTACATGAACGCACCCTTAGAATAATAGCCATGAACCAGCCAAAAAACCTAACTTAAAAAAATGCAAACGCAATAAGCCTTACACGAATGCACCCTTAGAATAATAGCAACATTAATAACAAAACAATGAACTTGGACAATCAATAGAGATTTACCTGAATGACATGCCTTTATATAACTACTGCTGGATTTTTAGTCAAAAGCCCTTGACCCTGAGTATGGCACCCTCAACCTGGTCCTGGATGTCCTGGACATTGTTATTTTTCCTATCCTGTGTGCATTAGCCTTTTTCATTGTACATGGTTCAATTATATCTGTGAACCATGTACAATGAAAAAGGCTTAGTCGAATTTTATCGATAATAGAGTCTTAGTTGAATTTTGAAGTTTCCAAATCCTTATGCTAATTCCAAACAATGGTTCAGTTCAGTATATATACATAGAATTGTTTCAAAATACCAGTAGATGAGGACGTATTGCACTTGTATTGCACTTACAGTTCTCTCTGTAAGAACACCAAAGTTGTCCAGTGCTCCTCAACATTATACAGAAGAAGGTATTTTTTTATTATCAGTGGGATATATCACACCACTCTCACATGGGAGTGAATCAAACCACTATTTTATATTAATACATCCCACTAATATAAAATAGAAATTGCGTTATACACAGAAGTGACAGTACAGTAATCAATTGTACTTGTTTCACTCTGTAACAGAGTATAGGGGTTGTAAAATTTCTCTACCAAAATCTGTTGATTAATGTCTTCAATTCCAGATCAAATACAGAATATAGAAAAAGTTTTAAATAATTTAGAATGGGTATGAGTAACAATTGCTGGGCATATATATGAACAATGTAATAACTTAATGTATGAGGGTGACGGGGAATGTTCTTGGCAGCCCCCTTTGAAGATATAAGAGGCGAGGAAAGGCTGGTTCTAGTGCCAAGTGGTAATTTGGGAATTTTCAGATGATGGAGAATGTGGGACCTTGCTTACCTAGATTGATTTGAATCAAGTCTTATTTTGTTGTTTATCTAGGCTGGATTGCTTCTGGCTCAATTTATTTATTTATTTTTAAAGTTTTACCAAATTAAGAATATTCTGGTAATTTCCAGATTTTTTGCAAATGGGCTAAAATGGGTTATATTTGAGGTCCATGAGTCTTGTTTTAAGTTTTAGAATCCCTTTCAGTTTGGTTTTAGTCTTTTAGTTGTTATTATAATTTTTTGTTTGGGAATCCTAGTCTTTATTGAAAAAGAATTAGGAATAGTTTCTTTGAAGGCTTTATGTAAACTTTCAAAATTCATAATACTATTAAATAAATTTTCATTAGCTTTTCTCAATTTTTGAGTCAGTGATTGCCTCTTTTGTGGGTAATTACTTAGGAAATCTGATGCAAGAAGAATGAAGGCAATTTTATTTTAGTCTAGTTTAAGAAAAAATTGCGTTGTTGTCAATTGTAGTTTTACTAGTGGTTCATTTCAATTTTATTCTAGGTGTTATTAGCTAATTAGGTTATTATTATTTTATTTATTTTCCTAGAATAAAGTTTATTTTTATAATTCAGTAATTGGGATTTGACCTAAGCCAATTAGGTTTAGGGCTTAGTCCAAGTATTAAGCATGCTATCATACTCCTATGGAGACAAGTTTCTTACAAATAAAATTTCAGTTGAAATTTTTCCAATGGTTTTGTGCTAACTCTTGCTAACCCTAGGCACTGATTCCTAGGTTTTAACTTTTTATGTGAATTTTTCTATCCTGCAAATTGCTTTTGTATTGTGCTACATCAAAACCTACGTATGTTTGCCTAGGGGTCTATCCTTTTTTCTTTTTCCCCCTCATTAATTTCACTATTTTATTACCAAACAGCAGTCAAATTCCTTCAAGAATCAATCTAGTTATGCCTTATCCTTGATTTTAAACCTCAAACCCCATCCAAAAATCCTTCAAGAGCTTTTCAATAAACCTATTTTACTGCTCAATCTTTTGAAGATCCTGAATCAAGTTGGCATCAAAGCCTTCTTAAGCTTCTTTCGTGTGTCAAATTGGAATTAGAGTCCACTAAAGTTTTTGTCCTGCATCAGTGGGTGACCAAGATAATTGGGCCTTGTGCCTGTAAGAAACTATGACCTGAAAACTCATTCCATTTGGTAGTGGACTGAAAATGTATTTGAGTTCACAAATACACTGATACTAGCATAGGGCAGAAACAGTTAAAGAGGGGTTTAGCATCTTTTGATGGAGAGATATGTAGAAGCCTTACTTTTAAAAGAGAAAAAAAGAAGGCATGTGTCAGAGGCAAAGATACTGACTATGTTAATGAGTCTTCATTAACATAGTAACAGTAACACACTTACTGTTACTCACTATGTTTCATTTCAGTTTCATGTGTTAATGAGTCTTCATGCGAAAGATATCTTAAGTTAGTGCAATGTTAATACCCCAAGCAACTTAATATATATACATCCTTTAAGTTAGTGATGCGGCAATTCATGTAGGGAAAAGTATAATTACATATGTGGACATAGGCATATTGTGCAAATCCTTGTGTCTATATATTTCTTCTCTTTTCTTTAATCTTGCCTAAATGGGTTTATTTTCGCAACAATCATCTTTAATAGAGAACTGATAAATAATCAAGAGTAGAGTTTATTTTTTTATAATCTTTCTTACATTGTTTTTGTTTTTGTTTTGAACAATATGTATTACATGCTAACTGCGTATCATTTTTGTGCAGTATGGCTGCTGCAAATGCTGGACGGATTAACCATGCAGAGCCTGGTCCCATTGACACCTCGGTGTTGCACCAGCAGCCCAACCATCGGTCCGAAGCTATTTGGAATAGGCAGGTAAAATGCAACAGTCAATCTTTAACTCATGTACACTAATTTAATTTATACAATGTACATGCTTTGGCATATATTTATCCATTATTCTGTTTTGTGCAGGATCCAGGGACCCTTACCTGCCGTAGCCGTAGTAAGGAGTTCTCCAATCGAGCGCCAATGGTGGACGATCGAGTCGTTAACATCATTAAGGCACTTGGTTTGGAGGGACTCCTCTGGCTCCCGGGTAGAGAGATTGACCATGGCCTGATAACGGCCTTAGTGGAGCGATGGCGGCCTGAGACTCACACATTCCACATGCCGCATGGTGAGGTCAGCATTACATTGCAAGACGTGGAGGTTCTTATCGGGCTTCCTGTTGATGGTGCTGCTATAACAGGGAGCACACAGAAAACTTGGACTACAGTTTGCCGAGATTTCCTTGGGTTTGAACCTGTAAATCAAGATCAGCATAAGCAACTCAATGGTCAGAGGATTCTCATCAGCCGACTCTTGGAGCAAGTTGCTGAACCATTGCCGCCTAATGCTGAAGAGGATCAGTTGCATAAGTACGCACGCTGCTACATCCTAGCACTATTAGGGGACACAATATTCGGCGACAAATCCGGTGATAGGGTGCATCTAATGTGGGTACAGCTATTGGAAGACCTTCGCAACCCACAAGTGTACAGTTGGGGAAGTGCTTGCCTTGCATGGATGTACCGAGAGTTATGCAGGGCAAGTGATAGGGACACCAACCAGATCGGTGGCTGTTTATTGTTGGTCCAATATTGGGCATGGGCGAGGTTCCCTTATTTGTGCCCGGCAGTTGAGCGTGGCCCGCCTGTGGGTGCTTACGGTCCTCCAGTGCGTGCTCCACTATCCCTAAAGTAAGTTTCTATTAAATCCCATCCTCAATTGAGTAAAATCCTATAAGATTATCTTACTTGTTAATGTCTCTACATTATAGTTTAATCATAACATTATCTTAGTAGGCAAGTTCTTGATATTGATCTCTTGTTCTTGATTGTTGTAGGTGGTTGTGGGTCCCAAACAAGAAAAATAGGCCCGCCCACATCTTTAGGGACAGGTATCGCGAGCAAATAGCTTCAATGTTGCCAAACCAGGTATGAGAATGCCCTGTTTTACACTTTTAGGAACAATCTTATAGGTTTGGTGATCCTGAAATGTAAAGCTTAATGTGTTTTGTACTTGTGTTGTTTGCTGTTGTAGGTGGTGTGGCAGCCATATGAAGCTGAGTTCGAGAACCTTCCGCCGTGGTGCGTTGCAGGGAGGGCCGTGTGGACAGCAACTGTGCCGCTTGTATGTTTCCACTTAGTAGAGAAACATACGCCGGATCGTGTCGTTCGTCAGTTTGGGATGATCCAAAATATTCCCGAGGATGTTGACACTGATGCAGTGCTGCATAAAATTGATTTGAGGGGGAAGGTCGGTGTGGATTGGATGCGGAAACATGCTGTGCATATAGGCCACTGGGGTGATCGGCTTCAACGGCGTTTTGAAGTAGTGCTTGGTGAGATGCCTCCACACCACGAGTACTTCGACTGGTTCAATAGGGTAACTCGGAGGTTCATCGATAGGCCCGGTGCTAAATTGACTATGCTGGTAAGTTCTCCAACTCTTCTACATCGTACCGTACTTCTTAGCATGAAACCACTGTTTCTTTCTTGTTCATACCATATTTTGTTTATCCTTGTATTTATATATTTTTTGGCTTGTGGTAGACCCACTTCCTTTGTAACTGAAATACTCAATGCTAATCTCAATAAAATCTAAATACAAAAGCTGCTACTCTTGGCTTAATATGCAAACAAAAACTAATTGGTAAATTACATTTCAAACAAAACATACATACACGCATTTATGTTACCAATTTCAGCATGCAATACAAATTTTGAAGAGTATCAAACCAAACCCATAAAAATTAAAAAACAGTGAATGATTGCTGTGTATTTTTTTATTTTTTGGCAACAATTAGGAAAGCAGCCATTTTCACTATATTCAATCCTCAAATAATAGGTTGAGTCAAAACAATAAACAAATAGATAACATATCTTATTTTTTTTTTTTTTTTCAATGCCTTAAAACAAAGATTTACCAACCAGGTAACTAAATTCGAATGCTTGAAACAACTGAAACTAAAACTCTTTTCAACTGTCACCGCATCTGTATGGCTGCATTGTACTAAAACAGAATAAAAATGACACAAAATTCAATGAATTCACCCCTAACATTGTAATACAATAATTGTTCAACACCTATAGTATTACATGCAACAAAAACAAATTTATATATATATATATATATATATATATTTTTTTTTTTTCTATTTCATTAATTATTTATCCAGATTTCTGTCAACTGTATTTCTTTTGTAAAATACCCCTAAAAGTAATCATAAACTAATCTGAAAAACCAAATCTTGCTGGGCTTTGAACATATAGCACAGATTATCCTCCTCCTCATCGACAAATGCCCTCAAATTTCATTAGCCAATTAATAGTAAATTTTCAATTATGTAAATACCAAATGAACCATTTATTAACAGAAGAATAAATGAAGAGCCCGAAATAATACAAATGAAAAATTTGTAAAAACTTACCTTTCAAAATCTTACAGACTCTCTCTCTCACTCAATTTTCTTTTTCTTTTTTCAGACAATTTTCGCTGCTATGTATATTGATTCTGTTGTTTTAATTATTTTTAAAAAGTAGAAAAGAAGTCTTGTTTCTCAGTATTTCTGCAAACAGGGAAAAACTTGTGTGGTTAAAATGTATCAATGTTGTTGCCGGAATATAGTACAGAGAGAGAGGGAGAGAGGGAGAGAAGAATGTAAAGAAACAGAGAGAGAATAATGTAAAGAAACAGAGAGAGCAGAATGTAAAGAAACAGAGGGAGAAGAAAGAAGTTTTTATTTTGTTGGGAAGAGATATGAAATCACAGAATTTTTTTTGTAAGTACGTAGGCAGAACGTTGCTTCTATAGATTAATTTAGGTATTCTTTTGTTTCTCTAAAGATTTGCGACCGTGTGAGGTGTTTGAGAAAGTTTTTTGAACAACGCACCCTCGCCCAATTTGAAAGTTTCAATTGGAGATCTGAAAACAGTGAATCCAGTAAAAGAGAATTAAAATTTCCTAGACTGAAATATGACTCAAAAACTTGACAATAACTTGAATCAAAAAACTAAAATGGAACGTAGCATTGCAACCCCCAAATTGTTTTTGTAAAAACCAAAGGTTCACCACCGTTTAAAAAGAGAGGGTGAAGAATCAGAAGGAAGCTGAATTTGTTGTTTTTGATTTTTGTCTAAAGAAAGATATAGTGAAATTTATTTGTAACTGTATAACATCTATAACTGCCCACTGTAATGCTGTTTCCCTGGGAAAAACAAAAAAAAAAGTGCAAAGAGGAAAACAGATTAGGAAGTGAAATCTATAATTACAGCAAACCCTAATTAGGAACCCCAATCTGAAACATTTGAGCCTCATATTTATTTTGTCTTTCGTCCTAATTCAAGAATGTTCAGAATGAAAACAAAAAACCACAAATTATTCATTCACAAATAGATTAGGATAACAACAACAAAAATTGAGGATTCAAGGTGATCTTACCAAGGACATCTGATCTGACACAGATATCTGTGGCTACAAATAATCTCCTCAACAGTTTCCAAGAAGCCTGCTATATTAACATTAGGGGCTAACAGGAGTATATATGCAGAGATACATAGACTATTTGCCTGCTGTTTCAAAGTTTTGAATTTTGTGTTTGTGAGTTGCTTCTTATGAGAGAGAGTGGCATAGTGCCTCGTGTTTAGGTGGCATATTATTCCTTGGCAGCAAATGCATGGTCTTGCTATGCTGTCATGAGATTGTCTACACATTTGTATATTCAATTTATCAATAAAGTTTTATCTTTTATCCTTAAAAAAAAGAAATACTGCATCTTAGGAGTAGAACAAATTAGAAAAACAGGAAGAGCAAATTTATTAGTTTGAATATTTTGAAGTGCTACAAATGTTCTTTTTGTATTTGTAGGGTCTTCAAAATTGTCGACAGCTTGCAATATCGTTGTACATGCATAATTGTTTTGTTAATGATTGCTTCACAGCTTTAAGTTTTACAAGTCATTCAAAACGTGTGTACATGGCCAGATCATCAAATTCCTAAATTCAAAGATATATTAACATTCCAGACTGCGCAAAAGGTTTAGTATTAGAGCTGAAGCTTCAGTTGCATAGTTTTTATTGTACATTTCATCGACTTGTGAACTGAGTTTGTTTTAATGTCTTATTGATAATTTGACAACTTTTTTTTTAATAATTTGAACTAAGTTTATCTTTTATATGGTGGTTTTTGTATCTTTCCTTGTCATGAACGAATGAGCTTCCTTGCTCTAGGATTGAATTAAAAATAAATAAAAAACTGTGGACTTGGCATCCATTTTTTTAAAAAAAATTATATATAATTAATTTTGCAATGGTGATGAAGAGCAAGGAAAGAAGTACGAGAAAAAGAAAAAAAAAAAATCAGCAAACTAGGATGGCACTTGCAATGATATGGAATAAATACACTACATTTTGTGCTTAGCACTTGCTCTCCCGATAATTTCCAATTATTACTACCAAAACTCAATTCAAAACCAACATTTATTTTATTCTCGATTGGCATTGTTGATGATTTAGGCATTACTAATATATGTGGGTTTTCCATGTGTAGGTTTCACTTGTCAACCGTTTGTTGCGGCATCACCCAGTGGGCACGGAGGAGCACACTGACATTAATGATGTGCTGACGGCAGTGCATCATATTGATCGTGTGCAACCTCCCATCCCTGAGGCCCCGAATGAGGAGGCAGCTTCTCCTGCGGGCCCAAGCATTACTGAGGGCCCAAGCACGAGCACAGCTCCGACTGGATGTCCCTCTCCTCAGCCTGTTGCTACCCTTGGAGGCCTCTCCACCCCCGATCCCTCTCCATACACCCCACATCCATCTCCTAGGCTTACCATCCCTTCCTCCATCTCACATCCATCCCCTACCCTCACTATATCTTCACCCATCCCACATCCATCCCCTAGCCTCATCTCTTCACCCATCCCACCTCCATCCCCTAGCCTCACCATCCCTTCACCCATCCCACATCCATCCCCTAGCCCTGTCATCCCTTCACACACCCCACACGAGTTCCCTGAGCTGTCACCCATTCCATCATTAAACTTGGGTATTGGTCCAACCCCTCCTCAGATGCAGCAGCAGCCACCGTCCCCCAATACGCCTACTGGCCCTTCTTCGGCCATTGACCCACCCCTTGTTGAGCCCGAGCAGGCTGTTGGGTTACCTGCAGTGCCAGAAGGTCGGCCGAAACGCATATCAAAGGCACCTCCTTGTGGGACAGGGGGGCACAAACATGGACACCCTAAGGTTCAAAAAAGGTAACTCATCCAATACCTTATTCCTTTGTAAGAGTGAAGTGGATGGTGAGGTTGTGGGTTGAACATATTATTTTTGTTGTTTTCATTGATTTCGATTCAATTTGATTGATTGAAGGTGAGAAAAAGAGACTTTACCAAATTAGAGTTCAAACTGGATCACGCTAATACGGCTGTACAAGCTTGCGTGGATGATTTTTTCAGTGCTATAGCTCTACTCGTTTGTAGGTATCAAATTTTGAGTATAACACGTCATTCCTTTCTTTTATGCTTTCAGTATTTTCTTTATGTCTGTGTCTGTCCTGAAAGTGTGTCAGTGTTTTATTCAGGTTCTTCTACCCCTAAAAGTGTCATTCTCTTATAAAACTTGTGCTATTTTCCAAAAATATCAACCACGGCTGTGTGTGTTGCCCAGGTTCTAAACAGAATTTGGTTGCTGCACTTGCCCAGTTGCACCTACCCAACCTGTAACAAAAAGTTAAAATGTTCACATGTACTACACCATGCTGACTAGTAATACATTTTGGCATCATTTTAGTCTGCTGTCACCGTGACACGTACTATGCTTAAATCATACTGATGGATTAATTACACTGTAGGCTATAGCCCAATTTTCCCTATTTTAACGAATTCTAAAGTCTAATGATCATATACTTCGGCAGGGAAAAAAACTTCCAATATTTAGTATATTTCTTTAGGACAAAATGTATTTTAAATCCTATAGCAAATTAAATCTTGAAAGATTATTACAAATGAAACTATATAATTTTGTTAAAGTTTAGGGAATAGAAATAGTATTTTACCAAAAATAATGTAATTAACTATTTTAGGGTACATTAGCTGCTCCTGTTTGGCTTTTTCACGACTTGATTAATAAGCTTTCAATTCTTATATTTGATTCATTTTGATTGAAATTAAAATATTAAACTGCTGTCCAAATTACCAAATTTTGCTTTAATTTTTTGGACAATTAATAAGTTACCCCTTATGGTTTGACCTAATCACAATTTAGTTGCACAATTTTTATAGCTAGTGGTATTTTGAATTGAAACCTAACAAGTTCAATTTAATCCAAATTACTGTAGGAGTAAAATATAGGAAATAGTACACTATTATTTTTTTATTATAATAGTGTCAAATCATTGATGTAAATTGTAATTTTTCCTAAAATGATTATTATTATTTTTCCCTTGGGGTGGCTGATGTCTCAACTGTGAAGAACACAGTCAGTAGTCCAACCTTAACTAACATGTGTGTGTGTGTGTGTGTGTGTTTTTAGCTTCAAGGAGGTACCAAGCATCAGAATGGCTACGTCAAATGGACCAGGGCACATCATCAGCACTGCCCAAAGAACCCTCCGAGGAAGAGTTCTGCCTTGCACTTCGCAGTTGTCTCCTTCTCTGCAATGTCCTCCACAAAGTCAACCCTGGTGCTGTTCTGAAGGTTATATATATATATATATATATATATACATACTCCTACCTTTGTATCATGTCCATGTTTCATTACAAGCAAAACTGTGCTGAACAATCATGTATACAATTCTTATAAGAAACTAATAAAGAACTTGACTAATAGTACAAGATGGGTTTTCCTTTCTAACCATTTTTTCCTTCATGTTAATTTTAATATGCATGCGTGCAATTCAAAAATGTGTTATTGTAAGAAACACTGCTTAACATTTTAGAATTTGTTAAAATTCTGTAATTATTTTGGAAAGTTCTTTTTTCTAGTATAGTTCTTAAGGTATTGTACCTTAGGTTCTCAAATTACATTCATCCATGTGGTTGCATTGATCAACATAGCACAAAAGATGCTATCTTCACGTAACATCAATTAAATTGTATAATTTTGGCTCATTAGCCAATACAATCGTATGGTTGAATTTAATTGAGAAACTTAAGAAATTGTACCTAAGTTTTGCTCAATATGGAATTTATTTTAAACTATAAGCATGGTTTATTCTAAACTTCTTGGTCTCTTTTGATTTTGAGATTGGGGTTTGTTTATGTTTTGGAATTTGTATAGGTGGTTGACAATTCAGTCATTGCGGTTCAGTCTACAGAGGGAGCAGCACAATCTGCAATTCAATATTTTGAGAACATGAGGAATTTCTTAGCGGCTGTTAAGGAAATGAAGCTCTTGACGTTTGACGCATCTGACTTGGAAAAGGTTTGGCTTATCTTTCAATTCCTGCATTTGCTATTAATCATGCATGTTACAACCTATTATTTCAAATATATGACTAATACATTTCATTGTCTTTTCCTGAAAGAGAGAGAAAGTGTGTGTGTGTGTGTACTGTACTAGTCTTTAATTGAGTAACTTGGATATCCAGGGGGGTTCGTCAAGTAAAGTGTGTGTGTGTGTGTGTATTGTACTAGTCTATAATTTTCTTTCCCCTATTTTCCATAGCTTGGATTGTTTTTGAAGAAAATATTGAAAGGTGATACTGGTTTTCTATCAAAAGATGAATTTATTGAAGCCATTTCACAATATCTTCATCAAAGAACTAGTTTGGCGTCTAATGATTTGTCTAAATTTTGCGTTTGGGGTGGGAAACGTGAGGGGGTTCAGCCAAATTTTGCATAACTGCTACAATATAGTCTAACGTATTGGTAGTGTTAGGCTTGGAGTACTGCCTTGTGCATGAAACCCATGAACTGGACCTGCTAGTAAAACAGTATTGTCCTAGGGTCTTGGATCATGATCATAACCAAAATGGGTCACAAACTGTTAATAGTATTGATTAAAATCCTTAGAAAGTGGCAATATTGGAGAGAGATAACACATTGAACGTAATTTATGGCAGGTTCTCAGCAACCCAGATAAAACACCCACCCCGGCAGCAAACATCAACAATTGGCTAGAAAAGTTAGCAAAAAGTTCATCCCATGCTTGTGTCATATGCGGGCAGGTTTTCAAGTACTGCTTCAGCATCGGCCTCGGTAAACCGTAGCTTTAATTATTCTTTGTTGCCGATATTCTTCTTGCTTCCTCACTTCTTCCATTTCTTTATATTTTTCCCTCGGGGTCCGAGGGGAAAATATAAAGAAATGGAAGAGGTGAGGATGCAAGGGAATGTCGTCAACAAAGAATCATTAAATGTAAAGAGAATCTTGCTGCTGCTGAAGCGGACCTTTAAAACCTTCTACTGCACTGCCAATGCATTTATAAAGCAATTCCAATCAGACCGGTAGGGTACGTAGTGCTGCTGCTAATTTTATGTTTTCTAGTACTTAGTTTTCCAACGAATGCTAGTTAAAATTGCTCATTGATGTATCGTGTGTTCTTATTCTTTTTCATTATATTAGTGTGCAATTCAAGTCCAGCACAAGAGCCGATGGAAGAGTTGATGCTGATGGTTCTACGTATTTAATTCCACTACTTCATAAGATCCTTGATCAGCATGTTTTTTTTTTACATTTGCTAGAAGAGTAATCATTAATTTTTTCTCATCTCTTTCTTATAATATTCTCATTATCTTCTTTATTTTTATCAGAAGTGCTACTTCTCGTGGGACTCCCAGTGAGCGGAGGAGCAGTGGTTCAGGATTTGCGTTTAGGTTGAATGACCGAGCTGAGAAACGAAAGAGGTTGCTGATGCTCTTTTAAAACCCTGTTAAAAGTTTTCTTTTAAATGCAACAACTGATTGCTTTTTTTATTTATTGGCCAGTTCTTTTCAAAGCTAGAAGAGAAGATTCAGGCAAGAGAAGTAGAAAGAAATAGCTTGCAAGAAAAATCAAAGGTGTTGGGGACAACATTTCTTTGCATTTGGAACATAGCATTAATCATTCTTTCTTTAACTTTTGTGCTCAATATCTATTACATTTCAGTTATTTAATCCATGCACATTCTGGGTATCTTGCAGGACAACCAGGAGGCGGAGATGAAGCAATTGAGAAAAACCCAATGGTTTTTAAACCTACACCCATGCGAAGTTGATATAAAGCGCCACCTCCAAAAATTGAAATAAAAATGGTAACTCATCTATTTGCTTGATGCTATATGTGAATTTTTCCAAATCTATTTCTTCATTTTGGCAAATTACATCTTCGTATTTTGAACTGAGTTGATATGTTTCAAATGCTTTATAAACAGAGTAAAAGATCAATGGTACAAGATGATATCGGGTAATATTGTGAGAAGAATAAAATCTGGTAGCCATTCTGCAGGAAGTAGTATGTTGTGCAGTTATTTGGTTGATTTAATTTCAATTTCTTGTTATATCTATAGAACTTTTTTATTTATTTCGGGTAAATACTACTGTATCTTCAAATAATGATAGACAGTTTAGTATCTGAATTAACAGAGTAATTTTTGTATTTCATCCCGATTTTATTTCAGTCTCTGTCAAACACAGTCTTCATACTGAATAGTCCTCACTTTTCAGTTTTTAATAAAAAAAATTCATTTCTTCTAGGAGACGTATCATTCAATAAGGGATTTAGCACATCTTGAAGCTTCATTATATTTATATGTGTATACAATTTTCTGGAATTGGCTTACAAGGTGAAGGCGAGGTCCCATCTCAATGAAGGTAAATCAGAAAGATCAATGGTTTTAAATGTGCACTTCCTCTCTGCATGATTCTCTTGACTGCTGGTTAGCACTCTTTCTATCTCTCATCTGTTGATTGTGGAAATTATCTTTTTGAATGGTAATTTTTATTTCTTTTTGAGGTGGGTATGTCACTTTTAGGAGAATGAAGCATGAAGCAATGCAGGATATTGGAGAGGTGGATTTGGCACTGATATTTGTGCCCTTACCAGTGAGGATTTCCCAAAGATTTGTAGATACTGGGAATTCATTAGCGTCCCATCTTACCACAAAGATGCAAAAGGAAGTATGTGAGGTTTTCCATAAGATTTGTTACATTCTGGGTTTCATGGGTTATTTTAGTGATTATAGGATGCTAAAATGTTAATAGTTCAAAGATTTGTGGGTGTTTTATTACCTACTGTGGTTTAGAGTTCTGTTCACTGTGTGGGGACATAATATTGGTCACTGAAATTTATTGTTTAATGTAGTTCATAGATAGTTTGTTGAGCAATTTTAGCATCCTGTTCTAGATTAAGTCTTATTCCTCTGAAAAAAATAGCATTTCATCAATGTGCTAATTCAGTAAAATGGTTTTGGTGATCTGAAGGTATTTTCCAACAACATGGGAACGAAATCTGAGCCACTAATTTCAAAGTGCAAAGAGAGTGAGAACTGGACTAAGGTTTCATTTAAGCCTGACTTGGCAAAATTTAACATGACTCACCTTAAGGATGACGTGGTTGCGCTGCTGAAAAAGCGGGTGTTTGACTTGGCTGGGTGCCTTCGGAAGTCTGTGAAGGTACTGAATGGAACTCAGTTCCCCATAAAATCAAGTAGAGATTATGTTAATCTCTACTTAGATTCTGCTGCTAAATCTAAACCTGAGAAACCTCCAAGGTTCTTTCTATGAAACTCTGAATGTTTCTATTTTATTTGTATTTTCCCCCTTCATAGTAATTATTGCTTACTAGAATCATTTGTTTCCTCAGCTATCATGTGAAAGTTAATGATAGGTGGGAGATATGCGTGAGTCTTAGTGACAGGCAGTTTCAACAGGTACGTAGGCCTTTTGAAGCAACGGGAATAATGAGTCAATTGAAATTGCAATTGTGTGAGACTTACATGGTTTTTTGGTTTCTTAACCAGGTCAGGTTCCTGAGACTTTGTCAAAGCAGTTTTGGGTACCTGCAGTGTGAGGTTTGACAAGATTTTCTGAATAATGGTTCGTTTCACTTTATTTTTCATTATTGGAGACACTAGTATGTTACCATTGAAATAGTGGAGAGTGATTCTTATTGACCACTTGTTTTTGCAGTCTCAAAGTCTGGAATTGTAGACAGTCTCCTATTGTGGGCAACTTTTAAGCAGAGTAAAGATCTTAAGAAAAGTGATGGAACAAAGACACAGAAGATTCATGGTAGGGAAAATCTAGATGATGCTAACAAAATAGGAGGGAAGGAATCTGATAAATGTACCCTGATTTTAACTGAAGGAGATTCAGCTGAAGCTCTTGCAGTAAGTTGCTGTGTCATTGTGCAGAGTATTTTATCATTAAAGTTAGCTGTAATGGGTTTCACTTTCTATGATTTTTACGTTATTCACTCTATTACAGCTGAGGCAATGCAAGTGGGAGGTCTATCAAGTACTATAAGGTTTGCATTTGAATTTTTTACATGTGAACCAATTACAGAACATTCTATTCTATTATCTGTTTTCTGTCTTTTGCATATTGATTTGTTTGTGTCTTTTTAGGGGTTGGGAACAAGCACATCAAAGGAAGGAAGGGAGTACTTTGCAAATCTTGAGAAACACAGGGAAGATTTTATTTGGGAGGATGAACAGGCTGGGGAGGCCATTGAGCTGGCATTTAGTAAGAAGAAGATAGAAGAGAGGAAGAATTAGCTTAGGCAGTTTCAGGTCAAAGTTTTGCCATGATTTCTTCTTGTGTTTTAGAGAAAGTGAATTAATATATATCTAATACAACACCTTCTGAATGTGCAGCCTGGTACTCACCTTGATCAGACGGCAAGCTCATAAAATACAGTGTCTTTGTCAAGGAGCTTATACTGTTTTCAATGCCAGAGCTTCAGAGGTCTATTCCCTCCATGGTTGATGGCTTGAAGCGTGGCCAAAGGAAAATTCTTTTATGTTCTTTCAAGAGGAACTTTGTCAAGGAAGCAAAAGGTGCCCAGTTTTCTGGTTGTCTGTCTGAGCATTCAGCTTCTCATCACGGTGAGCAGAGTCTTGATGGCATCAGAATGGCACAACACTATGTGGGCTCCAACAACATTAACCTGCTTCAACCAAATGGTCAATTTGGCACTCGTAATTATGTGAGATGAACATGCCTCATGTGGCACTATTTGAAGCTGAATCATAAGTGGCACTTCCCACTGATGATTCTGACTTTGATGAAGAAGATGAATAGAGTAGGTCTGTTGAGAAACTGACTTTGGGAACTAAATCTTATTCCCTTTGTAATGTACTTCATGATTCTTAATTGTTACTTTGATTACCTGCTAAACTGTGTTCCTTGGCAATGATCACTGCATGTGAGGCACTACTTAATTGTTACTTTGATTACCTGCATGTGAGGCGCACATTTTTGTGAAATGTGGTGAATTGAATAAATTTTTTTCAAAATTGTTAGTGTAGGACCTCCAAATTTTTAGTGTAGGACCTGTAGGTACTATAGAATATATACAAAATCAACTAAATAAATAATTCCTTTAAAAAAATCAATTCACTAATTAAAAAAAAATTACAATTAATTAGACTTGTGGTAATGACTAATGATATTTTATGTGGTGTTTCATGTGTGTATATTGAATCTCACCTTCTCCTCTCTTCACTATTTTCCCATTCAAAAAGAAACAAAGCAAAAAAAAAGATTTGATTTTTAGGGCATAAATATTATGTGCTCTAATCTTGGTAATTGGCTTTTATTTTTATTTTTATTTTTTTTAAGAATAAAAAAGTACTCAAACGGCAACTTGAATTAGTAATATTTTATGGTATTTTAAATGAAAATATTTAAGATTTAAATTTTTTTTTACACCAATTATAACTACCAAATTAAAAAAAAAAAAAAAAAAAAAAAAAAAAAAAAAAAAAAAAAAAAAAACACAAATGAATGACATGTGCTGGTCAT
This sequence comes from Quercus variabilis, assembly GCA_030445155.1. NCBI lineage: Eukaryota > Viridiplantae > Streptophyta > Magnoliopsida > Fagales > Fagaceae > Quercus > Quercus variabilis. The sequence continues at coordinate 38,590,710 of CP129447.1, forward strand.
GAATTTAGCCACATTTCCCCTAGGTAAATAGTGATATAGGTGGGTTAAACTCCAAACATTGGACATTATAGAGAGTGTTAGTAACGTTGACACTTTCACTTAATTCCCATAATAAAATTTCTTACTATATGCGTTTGATGGGAATTTAACTAAGTTTCATTATTTTTGGTTGCCTGGAAAGTAGAATGTAGACAATTTAAATAAGTGGAATCAAATTTAAAAGAAGTAGACCATTTAGTTGTCAATTTATGTGAAGTAAAATGTTATGATTAATTTCACATGAACAAATAGCATTTCAATATTTGAGTTGGTTTCATTTGTGTAGCTTATTATTTCGAAGTCTTTTTTTTTTTTTTTTTTTTTTTTTGTTTTCGTACAAAGGAAATATCTATATATATATATATATATGTAACAAAACAAGTAATTCGGGTCCAATATTTGGGTCTACCTTGGGTTCAGGTCGGTTTCAGGTCTAACTCCACCCAACTGATCTTTAAAAAAAAAAAAAAAAAAAAACAACAACAACAACAACAACAACTAATGTATCAGACAAACGAAACCGATCCAATACCCCATTATGAACTATTTCAAATAAACTAAATTACATTACGATTCACCATAATCGAAAAGTAAAACACTAAAATATTTTCAATTAACACAAACGAAATCAGCTAATATTGCATTAAAATAGCAAAGATAAGCCATAAATCAAACACTCTAAAACTCGATTGAGAACATGGGAATTTTTTTTCCCTCCCCAATGGTTTTTTCCTTCCCCCACCTGCATGAAACCCATATCCACAAACTACGAACTTCTTTTTCCTTACCCCACGAGCATAATATAGATATAGATATATATATATATATATATATATATATATGTATATGTATATGTATATATCTATATGTTTTTGCTACCACCAGTGAAAGGGAGCGCACATGAGATTAAGCAAGTTACTGTTCATGGGCAATACTGTTGCCCTATGACGTACATACCAAACAGATTTAACCTCTACATAAGGCACACAAATAAAATCACCATTACTAGCTATCATTGAACTTGCGAAAGTACTATCATTTTCGACATTATAGGCAAACGTTGCACAACACAACTAATGTAACGAGTACAATGGATAACAAATACTTCAATTACAACAACATTCAGCCATAAACAAAATAAGAATTGAGTCGATACCACATAGTCTACATAGTCGCCTAGCACTTGTCCATACTGAAGATAACCTGAAGTCCCACGTACAATGCCATTCCAAAATCGAGTCTCCGGTCGCCTGACAAACATTGTTGTACATTCGTTAGTTCCCAAATGCGAAGAGTAAAAACCAAATGAAATTCTAAGCATATTATAAAAAAACAGTGACAACACTTACCTAGTTTGTAACGTTACCACTTGTCGAAGCCCCATGGGAACTGCTTGTCAAAGCCCCACGTGAATTGGGACATCTTCTGCGGTTATGCCCCTCTTCATGACACACTCCGCATCGCTGCCTCGGTTGAATCTCCCTCAAGTCCGGATCTTCCCTCTGGCTTCCCCGTTCTCGCCGTACCCCATCCATTTCATTCCTTAATCTTGACTTCACAGGACGACCTTTGCCTCGCAACAGCTGTGGGTCAGGCACCCACCGTGGTCCGCGAACGTCCCTCCATAATGACTCTGACAGTGGCACCACAAAATGATGTGCATATGTGTCAGTGGCGTTCTTCAAACTGTAACATGGGTCAATATAGGTTGTGGCATTGAGGTGCAGACCTTGAAGAACTTTAATTGCATGTGAACAAGGGATCTTAATGTTTTCCCACTTTCCACAACCACATGTTCTAGCAAATATGCGCACATCATGACTGTGGTTTCCCCCTCCACCTCTATGGTCGTTGTACGGGGTAACCACTTGATATATACCAAGTTCATGATTAAAATTCCTCAGAGTGTGTCCTACAATTTTCTGCTCATTTTTGGTATAGATCCCCATTGCATAATCACTCCACACCTTACCTTGAGAGAGATCAGAAGTAATTAGTTTATTTCGATCGTGGAAATATGCAACAAGTTTGCACCAAATGAACTCAACCATTGCAGCAATGGGCAAACCGCGGGCACCTTTAAGTACCCCATTAAAGCACTCAGAGATATTGGTTGTCATTGCCCCGTAACGTCTTCCACCATCATGTGACTGGGTCCATTTCTCCGCATCCAAACTCACTAGATATGTATATGGCATATACCGTGTAATATTGGGATCATCAGGTCTTACACCCCTCAACATATTAATCTCAGCCTCCTTAATGGTTTGCATTATGGATTCAAATTTAGCTTCATTAGTCGCATATCCAGCTTTCAAAGCCAATGCCTTTAGAGTCGGGTCATCAAAGTGTGTGTTGAAGTTGCTAGCAACATGTCGAAGGCAATATCGGTGAAATACCCGTTCTCTTCCGTCCTGACCTCTAGGCCACTCTCGAATGGCGCATTTGATACCTTTATGTCGGTCAGAAATAATACAAATGCCATCGGCAGGTATGACATGCTCTATCGAAGTCCTGAGACACTCTAAAAACCATCCCCAACTAGCCCCTGATTCCTTGTCTACAACAGCAAAGGCGAGAGGCAGAACCTTTTGGTTAGCATCAGTTGCCATTGCAATCATCAACACCCCTCGATATTTACCATACAAATGAGTCCCATCAATACTGATCACCGGCCTGCAATATCTGAATGCAGCAATGCATGGAGCGAATGCCCAAAATACATAGCGCAGTAACGTAGTATCATCTATACCCCTAGGTATGGTGTAATAGCTGTACCGGGTACCCGAATCCTGATCCAAGTATGCCAACAACAACTTTCGCAACCTCTGGTAAGACTCCTCCCAATCCCCATATATCTTAGCAATTGCCTTTTGTTTTGCGTCCCATACCTTATAGTAAGAAAGTTCATGGTTATACTTAGTCTGTATGATCCCCCAGAGCTCATCAATAGGAGTAGTGTGCTTTTGTCGCAATTTTCCCATAATTTCTGATGCAACAAAATTAGAATCCATCATTTTACCGTCTCTTCGCCGACCAAAGGGTATACAAGTATGTGGACCCACATAAGATGTGACCATCCACAGACCATTAAGTTTATCCTTCTTGAATGCCCCAACGTACCACTTACAGTTGGTGTCAATGCATGCGGCGCACAATTTAGTTGTGGTCGACCTCCGGATAATAAAATTTCTATTCTCACTTGCTGCGTATATTATCAATGCACGCTTCACCGCCGCTTTATTTGCAAAAGTCAACCCTTTACTAAAATGCATCCCATCTTCCCAAGTAGAAACTAATGGTATCTGAAGAGCTGAAGGATCAACCATATTTTCCCAAGTATTTGCGTAAAAGGACTCGCTAGGAGGTGCGTAGGCAATGGTCGTATTTGTATCATGTTGGATGCCAATATCATCGTCTGCATCACGTTCATCATGGTTCTCCATATTTTCCTCTTCAAAAATGGGAACAACTTCATGGTCATCCACATCGTCCTCAAAGTCACCTCGGTCAATCCTCTCTTCGAACTCATCCACATCATCAACATTTTCACCATCATTCATAGCATGATCTTCGTCTTCGTCTTCCTCTTCTAAATGTGTCTCTTCAGGATGGACGGTTTCACCAGTATTGGCAACATGATCTTCAGTTGGGAGCGTATAACCTGCCATTGTATACTCTCCCATTGTATAATCTCCCATTGTATAATCTCCCATTATAGGGCATCCATCATCTAGGGCTGTAAATTGTAAAGACGTAGTTGTTTGTTGCACCGTCTCAGTATAAACTTCTGCAAGCGCCTCCAAACTTACGTACAACTCAGCAGCATTTACTTGGGCCATTTTCTGGATCCTATTAAACATCATTTTTACATGTTTGTCTTCTGTGATTGCCATATACCTGTAATTTATCCGTTCATGAAGGACTTCTTGTGGGTATCGATAAGTAATCTTTATATCATACCAAGCACGGTTTAAATTCAATTCGTCCATTACTTTCCTCTTCAAATCATTCAACGTCTTCAATTTACGACATATCATCATGTAGTAGCATTCGATACCCTCCCCTCTAAATGGGAATCCATCAATCCCTCCAGGATTGTCAAGAGGTCCACCGAAATATACATTGAACTCAATATTTTTCAGAGATTGTGAACCTATTAGAGAGTCAAGTATAATATGTTAGTGACATATTTTTCTCTCTTTCATTTAACATAACTTACAAAAAATTTTCTATCTATATATTTATAAAATATACGACTTTTAGTAGTCCTATATTTTACTAGTCATATACTCACCCCACATCACATACACGCACACAATCACTATCATTTGATACTAACACCAAAAAAAAAAAATAAATAAAATAAAATAAAATCTAAAGACAAAAGCCACCCCATCGCAAAATTTCAAATCAGCACTAACAAAAATATAAATAAAAAAAATCAAACCAAACAACAATATAATCATTAAAAACCTAACAATACAAATAAACCAAGAATACATCTTAAATATATATCAATCATTCTTTCATACCCAAGCAAAAAAATGAAATCAGAGTTTAGAGAATAATATTTACTCTAATTTATGGGATTTTAGTGGTTTTATCACATTACAAGTTTATGTTAAATGACTATTTTATTTTAATTTTGTTTTCTTATGATTTATATTAACTTGGACCGAATTGGACTGGATGGACCGAATGGACTGAAGTGGACCGAAGTGGACTTGATGCACCAAGGTGGACCTAATAGACCAAAATGGACCGAATGGACTAAATAGACTAAAGTGTACCTATAGGACCGAAATGGACCAAAAAGAGTGAATGACCAAACTGGACTGAATAGACCGAATGGACTGAAGTGGACTAAAGTGGACTGGATGTACCAAGGTGGACCTAATAGACCAAAATGGACCGAATAGACTAAATTGGACTGAGTAGACTAAATTGGACTGAATGGACTAAAGTGTACCTATGGGACCGAAATGGACCAAAAAGAGTGAATGACCAAAGTGGACTGAATTTACTGAATTGACTGAAGTGGACTTAAGAGACCGAAGTGGACCGAAGTGGACAAAAAAGAGCGAATGACCAAAGTGAACTGCATGGACCGATGTGGACCAAAATGGACCAAAATTGACTACAAGGACTAAAGTGGTCAAAATTGGATTGCAATGGATCTCAACGTTTAAGTAGTTATTTAATACTTTTTTGTAAGGGGCCGCTTTTAGTTTTTTGGAGCAACATTTGATATTTTTAGTAGATGGTAAAACCAAAATGAAGCAATTACATCACCAAATCAATGATTATAATTTCATACTCAAGCAAAAAAAAAAAAAAAAAATAAATAAATAAATTAAAGACCCTTACACCAAACAACAAACAACCAACAATTAACTAGAGAGTGAGACCCTTACCTGACATGAGGATATGCTGTGATTGTATGAGAGTGAGAGTGAGAGTGAGAGAGGGAAGACTCAGTGAAGCTGCTTTGAAATTAAGCACAGGTGAAAGAAAAAGTGAAAGTGAACATATGAGAAAAGTGTAGTGAACATATGAGACAAATGTGCCAACAGAAGAAGCACTGAGAGACAGGACACTGATGCACGTTGGGACTGAGAGACATATCACACACGTGAACTCTGCATTGATGGAGAGGGACACAGACCACGTGTCAGATGGTGATCACTCTCAGAAAATCGAGTTTCTGAGGCTCGGTTTCATTTTTAGCATACCGAGTCTATAAGCCTCGAGATCTATGTGGCCCATACGTGGCATATGAAGCCACTAAAATCGAGTTTTTAAGGCTCTATATAAAAACCGAGTTTATAAAAGTCGATTTCCACGTAGGACACTTTTTCCACGTCAAAACATGGAAACCGATTCTTAAAGGGTCGATTTTTCTCCAAAATCGACCCTATTAGGCTCGAGATGTTAGTCTCTGATATTCTTTCCGGACCGGGCCAACTAACTATAAAGTTTGAGTTGAGAGGTTAGTTACCCAGATTCCCCTTTTAGTAACTGACCAAACTTTTTTTTTTTTTGGGTTATGAAGCACCCTTCCTTCTTCTTTTTTTTTTTTTTTTTTTTTAATAACTATAAAATCCAAACTATCTTGTTAGTTAGCAAAAGTTTGAAACCATTTGGATATTTAACAACCCAAGTCCAAAGGACTCGATTTTGGAGTTATAAATCAAGTATAAATTACCCGATTTTTCCATTGCGGCAGCAGTTGAGGTGCACATCTGGTCCATGTAGGCACCGAGTTGGACTCAGTTTAAGAAATCGAGTTCATTAGACTCAATTTAAGAACTCGAGTCTCCTAGACTCGATCTCCCTTCAGCCTTCCACGTGTCCCAGATCACTCCCATATTACTCAACATTCACAAATCACTCCACTCTCATAGATCACTCCACTCAAACTGGGTTTTCCCTCTCACTCACACTCTTCCTTCTTGCTCTTCACTTCACGGTCTCTCTCACTCTCTCATTCACTCACCCACACTTCAAACCTCCCTCTCATCTCACTCTTCAAACTTCAAAGACCCATCGCTCCGTCGATTTGCCTATCTGTCGCTTCATCGCTCTCCTTCTCTATATTTTGGGTGGCTCCGCTAGTAGGAACTCCACGTCTATCACAAGTAAGGACTCTCTCTCTCTCTCTCCATAGTGTTTGCTTGGTGTTTGGGTTCTGAGAAATATGGCAAAACTAACAAATTTTGATTTCTTTGTATTTAGTTTTTTTTTTTTTTTTTTTTTTTTTTTTTAAGATTAGCGTGGACTTATGCCTATGTCTTAGCTGTAAATGATTAGGAGTTAAAGTTTTAATTTTGGAAGCTAATAACTTGTTGTTGATGATTTGATGCTTGTGTTTGTCCTTTCTTCCTTATGATTCTAAGAGTTTGTTTGGCTAATTTACTTTGTTCGAACACAATCTGTATTTTGTAAGTTTCACTCAAGCCATAAATTCAACATTTTTGTTTCTTTTGCAGGAAAAAAAAGTTTACATCATTGGTATTGATTTTTTTTTTTTTTTTTTTTTTTTGTATCATCCAACTTAATATTCATTTAAAAATATGTAATATGCCATTTGATTTTGCATAATGATAGAGGCATTCATTAAAGCTTTCTATTTGTTAAGTCTCTCTCAACCCTCTCTCTAAATCTCTTCCTCAAATTTATAATATCTAATACCATGCCCATCTTGCATAATCATATATAACTGAGTTATATAACTTATATTTTAGACCAAGTTACAATTTCAACAACAAATACTGACATAGGAATTATATTTGTAGCCTTTTGTAATGTTCTGTGGCTGAATTCTTTTAAAACAAAGTTTTGAACATGTTTATATCTATAATTATTTATACCTATGAATTGATTTTCTCATGCTTAACCTTTACCACTCTTATGCAAAGAATTATTGTAGTTTTTAGCCAGTATTGATCATATCATTGGAGTTTTGCATTTGCCTTTGTCTTTGTTCTTCTGCTTGCAATATCCCAGCTAAATATGGATATTTTTTTTTTCTCTATATTACTATAGTTCTTAGCATGTGTGGATTATTCTTCAATTGGTTTATAATCATTTAATGCTTTCATAATTTTCTTCACACTTTGTGTTAGCGTCATTAGAGATGCTTTGGTGAGAAAGCATATAAAGTCTTTGGAGGTTATTTTCCTTACTTTGAAAAGAACAATGTTAGTCGAAGATGCATATCAGTTTTTTGATGAATTTATTGCAAGAGAATGGGTGCTCAGTGGCACTAGATTAAGTGATCACATTATATTTTATGGATATGACTACCATCGTTTCACTTCTTTCTTTTCACACGTGTGTGTGTGTGTGTGTGAATCATGTTGACAAAATTGTAAACCATGATATTACTAAGAATAATATCCTCCTAGCATGTAGTTGAATCAAAATAAATTAGAGCTTTTTTTCTTTTTATTCTTTCAATTATTGTAAAAAAAAAAATGTAGGAAATGTGGGCTATTTAAAAAGAGAATTTGTGATTTTGCTTATATGACAAAAAGCTTTGAGTTTTGCCTCCCAATCTTTTGTTTTTAATTCATGCAATTATTGATGCTCGGCTGAATTGTAATTCTATTTAGAACATGTGCTTATATTACTCTTGACTCCCTAAACTTTGTGTAGTATGGCTGTCGTTGCTGCTAAGGAGGTTGATGAGTTTGGTCTTGGTCCCATGGATCCTTCAGTGTTAAGGTTTTTAAAAGAACATTGATCGTCTGCTATTTGGGAAGGCGAGGTAAAATTAAAACCGACCACCTGCTGAATTTCTATATTCTCTTTTATCCTTTTACATTATGTTGATTTTTTTTATTTCATTTCAAAAATTCTAAGTTTGTCAATGGTATTACTAGCTTTGAATGCATAGTCATACCCATTAGTTGGATTGAGTTAGATTGGTTGATTGTTGCACACCCTTACATAAAAGTTACACAAATTAATGCCTATCACTAATTGGGCCTCTATAGCCCATCAAAACTAGTGGTAAATTAGATAGAGTTACATTGGGTGCAAAGCCCACCTATCATGTATTCTTTAATGTCAGTGGTTTAGTGCAACATAAAAATTTATTAAAAAACGTGTCGAATTCAATTCATTTTCTATTTCTAGTAAGGGATAAAAAAAACCTTGGCCATGAAGATGCTTCCAAAGTATTGAATATTTTTTTGAAGCTTAGGCCAATGATCAGGAATACATATGTAGTAAATTAATGATTTTTTGTTTTACTTAAAGCTTGATTTGGGATGCAAGGGTGCTTTTGCTTTCATAGAAGAATGCTCTTCTTTACTGGCAATCAAAGCTTGGGGTAATAAAGGAATGTTATAGTTAGAGATTAATGTTGGATGGAATTTGTTAGCACATATGGCAAACATAATGAAGCATGTGTTATTTAGCCCGTTTTATTATTTAAAAAAAAAAAAAAAAATCTTTCTTTTACTTATCAAAAAGAAAAAGGAACTTTTGTAAATTAAACCAGAGATATATTTAGAAGTAATCTCATACATTTTTGGGTAAAAGGGTTCATCATTATGTTTCCAAGTAGTCCTTAGTTTTGAAAGATATTTGGAGATTTATAATGTTGTCTCTTCTCTGTTCTTGAATGATTGTTAGGCCTTGCAATTGTCCTAGAAAAAAGCCATGTTAATCAATAGAAAGTATGTATGGCTATATAATAGAGTTTAAATATAACAGTATTCTTATACCTCCTCCACAACAACCCCCCCCCCTCCCCCCCCCCCCCCCCCACCCAAAAAAAAACTCCTGTTTTATCCCTTGAATTCAGTTTGTTGAACCTCACAGTTTCATGTGACAGTCTTTTTCAATCAAATAGAAGTTTCACGATATGAGAGCCATGACAAAAAATAAGTTCAAGCACTGTATCATTCAGTATATGCTAGTTTTGTGAATTTGACTTTAAAGTTTAAACCCTTTTTTTATATAACAAAAATAAATAAATAACACATAATCTTGCCAGAGACCAGTGGCAATATTGGTGGTTTATTATGCTAAACCACCATTAATATTTTACGTTTCTGTAAGTTTTTTCTTTTTGGTTATGGCAATATGTAATTTTTATTGCCAAGAGTTCAAGTTAGTTATACAAAAGTAAAAGAATTAGTGGTAACTTTGATATGAAAATTTCCACTATTGCATATTCTCTCTGATAGTTGTATATTATTTTTGGTGTGGTTGGTTAAAAGGTCAATTCGATAGTATTGGTTTGTCAAATTGAAATTGGCTTTAGTGTCTTATTTTTGTGCAAGTTTTTCATATGAAAAATAAGTCAGTTTTGCTTGTCATGTTCAAAATTCTTGCATGAAAATAATTATCAATGATCATTTTGGTTTGGTAAATCACCCTTATTATCTTCTCTTTTTTATATGTTGTCTTCTACAAAATAGATTTTATTGCAATGCTCTTTTTGGGCATATCAATTAGGGTTAGTTAGGCTTATGAGCTATTGATTTTAGCTTATTTGTTATTAGAGCTCAAACTTGATACTTTTGCCTTATGGGTAAGCCATATTGTGGTCCTAGCCAACCTCTTGATGAGGTTTGGGTTCTTAGGAACTCTCCTGTGCTGCCACCACCACCACTACCACTCCCTCCCTCACTCCTCCCACTTGTCTTTTTAGTTGTCTAAAATGCTCAAGGTAGCATATGATATCGACAATAAACTCATAGCTTGTTGTCCATGGGTTGGCCTATACCTTTTCTCCCTTCTATTTTATAATGACATTACCTGTGATCAGGTGCTTACAAAAAAGAAAAAGAAGTGCTTCCTACCAAATCAAGTGAAAGTTCATACTTCTTTAGCTTGACATTTTTAATGGATTTAGTTCCTAGGCTTGAGATTCACTTGCTAGGGTTTCATTAGGGATCAGGTAGCCTTCGTATGGTTATTCTGTTTACTTGCTGTGGTGGAAAATATGGGTAAAACTTGATTAAATAAATGCTATGTAGATGTCTATCTTTTGTTTGTGTGTTTTAGCCCTCTAAATTTTGCAATCAACATTATGTTGATTTTTTTTTTTCATTTCTAAAATTCTAAGTTTGTCAATGGTATTACTAGCTTTGAATGCATAGTCATGCCCATTAGTTGGGTTGAGTTAGATTGGTTGACTGTTGCACACCCTTACATAAAGGTTACACTTAGATAATTAAAGACATTACCCTTGATAAGATTTAGAGAGGTTTGACAGTTTCATTCTTTTAGCATTGGACTAAGATAACTAAATTGAATTGTGAAAGCCAGAGAGAATCAAATTTTGATGTATGTATTCGTTGTAAACATGGTGGGTAATGGGTTGGATTGCTATTATGGCAATGTTTACACTAGCATGCACGGCATAAGTAGCAAGATAAACGGCTAAAAACAAATGTATCAAGTGCATTGCATCCTTTTATTTTTCTCTAGTTGTTGCTTTTTTTTTTTTTTGGATGATATTTTAATTTCCCTTGATAACCACTTTATTTTTGTTTTTTGGGATCAATAGCTACAATCATATATACAAATGTTATGACATATTGCATCTCATTACCATGGTTCTATCATGTGCAAGATCCGGGGGCACTGAAATGCCGTGGTCGTAATGATGAGTTCCAAAAACGATGCCTGATGGTGGACGATCGCGTCCTCGACATTGTCAAGAGAGTTGGATTAGAGGGGCTGCATAGGACCCTATCTAGAGAGATTGATCATAACTTGATAACATCCTTCACTGAGTGATGGCAGCCTGAAACCCACACCTTCCACTTGCCATATGGTGAGACGACGATCACATTACAGGATGTGGAGGTTCTTTTGGGGATTCCAATTGATAGTGAGCAATTGTTGGAACAACTGACTTAGTGTGGGCTGATGAATGTCAGAATATGCTTGGAATTGTTACTAATGGTGTGGTGCTTCAAGGACAACGAATCTAGATTAATTGGCTACTTCAAAATGTATATGAAGGGTTGCTCGATGGTGTAGCAGAGGTTGCTATGCATTAGTATGCACAGTGTTATATTCTAGCACTCCTAGGGTACACAATTTTTGCTAACAAGTTTGGCGATAGGGTGTATACGATGTGGTTGCAGATGTTGAGGGACCTACACAATCCACCTCGGTACAATTAGGGGAGCACTTGCCTTGCATGGTTGTACAGAGAGTTATGCAGGGAAACCAACAAAGGTGCTAGTTCGATTGGTGGGGCCTTGATACTGGTTCAGTATTAGGCATGGATTAGATTCCCTTTTTTTGTGCCCAAGGATGGACCTCCCACCAGATGATGCATATGGCCCACCATTAACACCTTCTCCATTGTCTGTTAAGTAAGTCTCTTCCTTGACCGATTCTCTCTATTGGAAATAGATTCATAATTTTAAATGACATGACACATTGTTAGATATGGAAAATAAAATTTTTAACCTTGATATTCCTTAAATTTTGAAAATTAATAGGACTTTTGTTTATTTTTATATATTGTTTTACAACCATTGAGGTCATATGTTATGATTGATGTATAATACAAGTGTTATTAATTTCTAGCTCCACCACTAATCATATGTTTACATAATCATTTATTGGTATAAACTTAGTGGTATGTAATGTTAAATTTACAATTACCCATCATTTATTGTTGTTGATTACTTCAAATTCTCAATTCCAAGTATTAACTATTACAGTGCTATCTAATTTGAGATAATGAAGCTTGTATCTTATTAATTTTTCCTTTCAGTTATATATGATACAACGCTTCAGGAATGGGAAGTTCTCAATTAGAATATTGTAGGAAGAATAAGCCATATATATGATACAAAGCTTGTATCTCTCTCTCAGTTTTATTTTTTGCTAATTAGATTCTTTCTTTCAATTTCTTCTTCTTTTTTATTTCTTTCATAACTCATCCTTTGCTGGAATAATTTTGTTGAGTTTTGTGGATAAATAGCATAGGAAAAAAATTAATTGAATTCCATAACTATTGATGAGGAAAAGAATTAAAATAAAGTTTTTTTTTTTTTTTTTTTTCACTCTTGCTAGTCTATAAGAAGTAATCATTATTTTCTAAGCCAGTGTGCCAACAAAATTATAATCATTGAATGATGAACAAAAGAAAAAATTATTATACTCTCTCTTTCTCCCTTTCTCTCACCAATTAAATTTATGTCTTCGGATAAAAAAGTCTAGACCTACTTGTCCCAAATACTTAAGTTGATAAAAAACTAATTGAACTTAGCATTATTCAAGTATTATTCTGCAACTAAGGATGCTTATGGAGTATGGTAGTAGTATTTGAAAGAAAAATAAACAGTATGGATTTTTTACAGCTTCCATCAGCATGCAATTCCTTTTTCTTTTTTATTAGATTGCATAATTGGTAGATATTGACTCCCTCTTTCTTAATTGTAAGACTGTGTGGGTTGTGAGCATGAAGAATAGCCCCATCGAAATCTGTTTGGTCTGGTACTGTTAGCTTCTAGATTCTATACATCCCAACTAGGTACCCAAATTGTGTTTCTTTTATTGTTTATGACTATTGTATACTGTTATAATTATAAAATAGCTCAAAGTCGAAAATAATGGAACATTGCATAATGTGTTGCCCTTTTATTTGGTTATTTCAGGTAGTGTGGCAACCATATGAAGCTAAATTAGCCCACCTGCTTACATTCTATGTCACAGGAAGGGACGTGTGGTCGGCGAAAGTGTCGCTTGTATGTTTTTGGCTAGTAAAGAAACATACACCGAACCGTGTTGTTCGTCAGTTTGGGATGGTACAAGAAAAACCCCCAAATATTGATACTAACAACGCCCTTCATGCCATAGACCTGAGGGGGATGACCAAATTGATTGGAGGGACAAAAACGTTGGCCATATTCAAGTATGGAATAGTCGAGCACAATTACTATGTCATGGAGCACGATTAGAGGGTGATATATCACCTGCTCATCCATACTTCCATTGGTACGATAAGGTGACTTGGAGGTTTGTTGACCATACTACCGCTACACTTCTTATTATGTAATTGCTTCAACATTTCTTTTCAAATTTTGTTGTGTATCACCATTTTTGTGTTAAATGTACTAATTATATTTATTTTCTTGTATGTTGCCAATCACAAGTAGATGTTGACGTGTTATGCAGTAGGTAGTCTTGAGTACAAGTAGATTACAGCTATATTTAAGGCAGTGGATCGCCTTCACCGTATAACTGCCCAACTTCCTTTGGAAGATACTGATGGGGCAAATCCAGAAGCGCCAAAAGATACTGGATGACCAAGCATGAGCTCAACTCCTACTAGCCATAACCATGGTTAGCGTGTTGCACCGTATCAGGTTATCAGTAGACCAGATCCCCCTCCACCCCTACATGCATCTCCTACCCTAGAGTTCCCTCCACCTCCACATGCATGTCCTTCCCCCTCCACCTCCACATGCATATCCTTCCCCAGAGATCCCTTCATGTACTGCTCATGTAGTTCTTAACCTAGATATCCCTCTACCCACTACTTATGCATCTTCTCACCTTCAGATCCCTTCACCCACCCCACGTACATTTTCTGACCCTGCTCATCTTTCACTTACTCTACCATCATTTGATCTCGGCTTTGATTTTAATGAAACTCCTCCTATCATGCACACTCAATCCCCCTCGTATAGCATTGGTCATATAGACCATGTACCACCCTATAGTCACTCCATGTCATTCATGCCCACTCTTGGACTGCATACAGATCCTATGACTACGAGCCTCACTCACATTTCATTTGCTATACCATCCTCGCCCGCAGTTGTAGGATCTTTAGTTATTGGAAGTCAAGAAAAACAGCCAGATGTGCATGTTGAGAATGAGTAGGTAATTGGGTTACACTCACTCCCACAAGGTCAACCTAAATGCACAACAAAAGCACCTCTTTGTGGGATAGGTGGTCACAAAGTAGGACACAAGGCTAGCCCTACGATATGTGTTAGGACATATGTGATTTGATGTTAGGAACATATGTCAATTTAGAATTGGCTAATCCTTTGATAAAATGCACTTTACTTGTAATTGGGTAGATGTAGGATGTGTTTAATACTTCAAGGAACAAGGTTTTAAGTTTAAGTGTTAAAGCTATGCAAATTTGTCCAAGAAACAAGTAAATAAGTGCTAGATTTTAAAGCTCGATAGCTAGCATCTCTCAAGGTTTAAAAAGTTGCTGAAACCTGAAACTTAACAGTTAGCTCGATAGATACCCTATCTGTCAAGGTTTATAGAATTCAGTTTTTCAGAGCTAATTTTCATCCAATCCGTGTGTATATGTTTGGACTTTTTTTCCTCACAACCCTAAACATATATAAAGATTATTTTAAGGGCCGTCAAAGGTGGCGCAAGTGTGAAGCAAAGTTTTGTTCATGCAAATTGTGGTCGAAGACAGAATTTGCCTTAGTTCATCTTTCTCTTGAAAAAGTTGCTGTGTTTGTACACTGTAGAGTTTTGTAACCAAGGAGTTTTGTGATCTTCATCATGTGATAAACTAGAGAACTTTGCAACCAATAACTTTCTCAAGTTGGTGATTAAGTCGCGTACTGGGATTTGCGCATCTATTGGTTAGTCACGTATTAGGAGCCATACATTGAAAATGAGAGATTGTCACTACAGAACAAGTCTAATTGGGTATTGGGGTAAGGGTTCAACTATAGGTTGGTATAAGATATTGAGATTCTTTTACTTATAACTGCTTGTTTTGATAATAATGGATTCTCAAGAGTGGTGACCTTAAAATCACCTAGTAGGGTTTTTGCCGTGTAGGTTTTACCTATTCATAAACAAATCACAATGTCAATTTAATTTTTGCTGCATTTAGTTAATTGGTGATTTGTTTGTAATACCACTCGTTTTGCATGTTAATTGAATTAATTAATTAACTTAGCTAAATCAATTGGTTAATTTATCACAAGGGGTCAATACATTCTTGGCCTATCAAGTGGTATTAGAGCAGGCACACTCTAATTAGATGTTAATCTTTACTGTGTGATCCATTGACCCCTGTTGTCATGGCTGCAACCGACTTAAAAAGATCTTTGTTTTTAAATACATCTTATTTTTCTAATCTCTACTTGTTTGAGTGTATTAGAAAATGCAAGTTTAAAAGTTATTTGAATTCTATTATGATGACTATTGGAAAAGATCTCAGCTTGACAAAGAAGAAATTAGACTGTCTCAGAATGAAAATATGCAAAGTAGTTTGTCTAAGAAGAGTGAAAGTTAAAGGTCTTATTCATAAAAGGTAGATGAGAGAAAACACCATTCCCACTGATTTGTCATCTAAGCACGAAGTGTGCTTTATGATGAAGTCCGCATTTAAGGTTATGGACACATGTTTATGGTACCTTGACAGTGGCTACTCAAGACACATGACTGGAGACTGATCTCTTTTCAAGGTTTTCAAGTCTAAGAAACATGGTAATGTCACTTTTGGTGATGGGAGCAAATCACAGATTAAAGGAAAGTGAATCATCTCTCTACCTGGACTGCCAGACATTACAAATGTTCTTTATGTAAAAGGTCTGAGAGTGAACCTGTTGAGCATAAGTCAGATATGTGATCAAAACTTTATGGTACTATTCACAAAGGGAAAATGCCTTGTCATGGATGAGTCTGGAAAGAAACTCATGAGTGGTGTTTGCACTCTAGACAATTGTTATGGCTTGGTTTCAGATGCTAATATTGTGTGCAATAGCATTTGTTTACCAAATGAAAATCTATGGAACCAAAGGATGGGACATGCTAGTTACAAACATCTCTCAATTATCTCTAAGCATAAGTCAATTTTGGGGATACCAAAGCTCAGTAGAGTGATCAATGTGGTGCGTGGACCATGTCAGCTTGGAAAACGGATGAAAGCTAAACATCTAGGCACTCAAACATCAGCTACTTCCAGACTATTGGAGCTACTACATCTGGATCCCATGGATCTAACCAGAACCAAGTCTTTTGGTGGAAAGAGATACATCATGGTTATGGTAGATGATTTCACTAGGTACACTTGGGTTATACTCCTATGATCCAAGTTTCATGCTCCCGAGCACATTGAAGTCTTGTGCACAAGATTGCATAATGAGAAGGGCCTGAAGATTGATCAGATTCAAAGTGATTGTTGAGGTTCAAAAAATCATAATATAAGGCCTAAAGATTTGAAGCCCAAGATCCATGAAGGAGCAGGATTTAGAGCCCATAAAACAAAGGCCTAGCATGCCAAGATCAGAAGACCAAAAAAAAAAAAAAAAAAAAGGATGAAGAAAGAAACTGGGCCGGCATCCCAGAGACCGCCAAGAGCTAGGGATCCCTAGGACGCGCAACACAGCCAGAGTAGGATTGAGACAGCCCGAAAAGGGAGAATCAAAAAGCACAGGAAATGAAAGATAGATACGTCCTCCTTAAGTGCTCAGTGATGCAGCAAAAAAATTGGAAAGAAACAAATCATGAGAAAAAGGCTGGCATTTCGGGGAACCCAGAAAGATGAAACATAAGGGGAAGTAGCAGGGAAGACCTTCGACTTGGCAGGGAAGGATTCGACTCATTTTGGAAAAATGACAAAGGATAAAGGCGTGGAAGCATTGAAAGAAGGGAGATTGAAGGTCGGCTACCTAGGAGCACCACTGAATGGAAAGTCAGTGAAAGATTTTTAAGGAAACAACACCAAAAGGAGAAAACTATAAGGAATGAGGAAAGAACCTACCATCTGGGTAACAGGCATAGCACAAGCTTTGATGCCTAGGGGAGTAAAAAAGAGAAATTGGCGGTACCTTAGAATCCTACCATAACACTATAAAAGGGGCAGGTAGCCAACATTAAAGGGGCATTCGAAAATAGTGGAATCATAAGAGAATCATTAAGAAAACTTTATCAAAATTCAAAAGAAATAAAAAAAATACCTCCCGATATCCCATAAACCGCCACTGGTATTTACTTGGATTCAAGGGGATTCAAATTTTGTAAGTCTTATAGGCTTGAATAGCCATCTAAGTCTGTAATTTTTGAGCTCATTTGGACATTGTATCATGTTTTAGTGAGCATTCTATGATCAATAATTAAAAAGATAATCAACTACTTCATATTAGTTTAGGGATCCCTACTAGTCTGTAAGCACCTTGTAATTTATAATTAAGAGAAAAAAGATAATGAAATCTCTCATACTGATTTGAGGATCGCTAATAGTTATTTCACGTATTTCTCTATTACATTGTCTTCCTTTGCTGTTTTTCTTGCTATTCAATACATATATTCTTGCTTGCCAGTGTATATGTGTTGCAGGATCTTTGCTCAGTGCATAACCTGGTTCGTAAACAACCTATTTAGCTGCGGTGAACCAAGCCCAGTCCCTTCAAACTATGACAAGAGAGTCTGGGGTCCTTGCTTAAACTTGAGCCAGGATATCGTCAAAAATTAACCCTCACATTTTGGCGACTCTACTGGGGACTAGGTGAAGGAGAGGGAAAAGGTAGTCCCTTTGTAGAAGCATGGCTCCAAGGCAAAGGAACAACAAAGGTACCAATGTGCCACCTGTGGCCTCTAAGCTCGTAAGAGAGAATGAAGTAGCCTTTAGAAAGAGGAATGAGGTGCCTCTGGTAGAACAGGAAGTGGTATCAAGCCAAGGGCACGTAAGGCAGGAACCAGACTCTGTGGCTCAAATGGCGGAAATGTTGAAAGATTTGCAGCAAGAAATTCACTTTCTCAAAGAGGGCAGGATGCAGGAAATCAGGGACAATGTCCCCCCTGCGATCAACCAAGACAGAGCTCAACTAAAGGGAGGGTCAGCAGTAGGAGGAGTTGACAACTCCCAATACCTAACATTGGCAGATGTTAATGCTCCTTTGGAGCAAGAAAGGGAAAAACTCTCGGGGATCCCCAAGCAATTTTCTTGGAATCCCCCATTCCCACCAGAACTCCTTGGCAAGCCATATCCCAAAGGATATGAATCCTCGAAGTTCCATCCTTTTGATGAAAGGAATGGGAGTGCTGTGGAACATGTAAGTAGGTTTATTTACACTATGGGCCCCTACGCAGGAGACAGAGAACTGTGCCTAAGGGAGTTTGCCAAGTCTCTAGTAGATACAACATATACTTGGTACACCACGTTAAAGCCTGGGTCCATTAAGACCTGGGATGAAATGATGGAGAGGTTCTGTGTAAAATATTACCTCGGTGAAGACAAAGTCACCTTCTAAAGCCTTCAGATGGTAAGGCAAAGGCCTGGAGAGGATCCTGTCTAGTTCATTAAAAGATTTAAAGACATTTCTCTAGACTGTTATGGAGGTTATGAGGAAAAGGAGCTTGTGGAGACTTGCATATCCAACATGCTCTTTGATTACAAGCTTAACTTTGAAAATTTATGCATCACTCAGTTTGCTAACATGCTACAAAGAACCAGAAGGACAGCACAGACTATAAGGACGAAGAGAGTGCCAGGACCCCAAGCCATGACGACATCAGGAGGAGAGAAAAGGAAGAAACCTGAAGGGAAAGTGTTCGAGAAAGATAGTGAATGCTGTTATTGATGAATATTCAGACTCTAGTTCTAAGAAGTTTAGTGAGGAAATCCTCAAAGAAATTCTTCCTTGAACAAGAGCCTACATCTCTAAGTACTCCCGGTACTCTAAGTGTTGTAGAAGATTCAGCAGATGTATCTACTTTACCTGATTTTGAATCCCATGAAGAGAAAGGGCCTTCCTCTAGGATCAAATTGAATCATCCTCCTAAAGTTATTATGGGAAACATAAATGAACTTACACTAAGGAAGTGTACAGTTGATAAATGTATTGTTAACTTTGTGTTTTATTCTTGTTACTTGTCGTAGGTTGAACCCACTAGAGTTGAGGAAGCACTTTAGGATAAAAGTTGGGTTGAAGCTATGTATGATGAACTACTTTAGTTTCAGAAGAATGATGTTTGGACTCTAGTACCTAGATCGGAGGGTGAGCACATTATCGGCAAAAAGTGGATATTTTACAATAAGACTGATGAGGAGGGTAATGTGATTCGCAGCAAGGCTCGTCTTGTAGCCCAAGGATATTCCCAAATGGAAGGGGTAGATTATGATGAGACATTTGCTCTAATAGTCCTTATGGAGTCCATCAGAATTCTCTTAGCCCTAGCATGTCACTTGAAGTTCAAGTTTTATCAAATGGACGTAAAGACTGCTTTCTTGAATGGGTTCCTTAAAGAAAATTTGTATGTGGTTTAATCAAAAGGATTCATTGATCCACACTTTTTGGATCATGTGTTGTACCTCAAGAAGGCTCTTTATGGTTTGAAGCAAGCTCCTAGAGCTTGGTATGATCGGCTCACACAATACTTAGTGTCAGATGGGTTCACGAGAGGAAAAGCTGATCAAACTCTCTTCATTAAAAGGGAAGATGGCGAGTTGATAGTTGCTCAAGTCTATATTGATGATATCATCTTTGGATTGACTAAGGATGAACTTGCTCATAGCTTCTCAAAACTCATACAGGGCGAGTTCTAGATGAACATGATTGGAGAGTTGACTCACTTCCTTGGCTTGCAGATTCGTCAACAAGATTTAGGAATATTCCTATCTCAATCTATATATGCTAGAAATCTTGTGAAAAAGTTTGGTTTGAAATCTGCTAGTTCTGTTAGAACCCCTATGAGCCCAAATGTTAAACTCACTGTTGACTTGTTAGGAAAAAATGTTGATTCATCTCTTTATAGAAGTATGATAGGTAGTCTTCTTTATCTTACTACTAGTAGACCTGACATTTGATATAGTGTGAGAGTGTTTGCTAGATATTAGGCTAATCTCAAAGAGTCTCATATGATTACTTTGAAAAGTATTATAAGGTATGTCAAAACCACTACTGAATTTGGTGTGTGGTATAGCAAGGACACAAATGATGTCTTAGTTAGATATTCTGATGTTTACTGAGCTGGGAATGTGATGATAGAAAGAGTACATCGGAGGGTTGTTTCTATGTGGGTAATAATCTTGTCTCTTGGATGAGTAAAAAGCAGAATTCCATCTCTTTATCCACTGTAGAAATTGAGTACATTGCTGCTGGTAGTTGTTGCACCTAACTTTTATGGATGCAAAAACTCTTCCATGTTTATGGTATTTGTCAAGAGCATCTTACCATCTACCGCGACAGTATTAGTGCCATAAACATCTCTAAGAATCCAGTTCAACATTCTTGAACTAAACACATAGAGATTTGATATCACTTCATTCGGGAGCTTGTTGAAGATGGTACTCTTACTCTTGAGTTCATTCACCTTAATGATTAGAAGGCAGATTTGTTTACCAAACCTCTTGATAGCAAACGGTTTGAATTCCTTCACCAAAACATTGGTGTTATCTCCATGGATTGATCTCCTTTTCTCCTCCTCTTTCCTCATCCATTTGCATCGAGTTTTATACATTACTTTGTTTAACATATTTTTGTTTGTTTACTTTTCAGTTTTTCTC
The DNA here is from genome assembly GCA_030445155.1 of Quercus variabilis. Lineage (NCBI taxonomy): Eukaryota > Viridiplantae > Streptophyta > Magnoliopsida > Fagales > Fagaceae > Quercus > Quercus variabilis. The sequence continues at coordinate 38,611,732 of CP129447.1, forward strand.
TATTTTGTTTTTCATATAAAATAAAATAAAAATTGAAAAATTAGAAAATAAAATAAAATAAAAACAGTGTGTGTTTATGTATATTGGTACTTGTGTACCTTGGATGGCCATTGAAACAAAATTTTCTAAACTTTGTATCTTTTGTAACTTAGATGAGCATCTCTATGCACAACTGAGCAAGTGAGTTTTGTGGCTCGTGTTTGTAATTAGTAAGGTTAAGTAATTTCTTGTGCTTAACACTCGTATCACTCTCTTTGACAGGAAGGACTAGAAAATCCTAAAAGAAAGGTATAAATAACCATCTTATCATTGTTACCTGCTAATCATGAAATAACATTTGTATGCTTTGGCATAGCAAAAGTGGAATGTCAAATGCTTAATATCATTAGGTATTTCTTTTCTATTTCTTATATGTTTATGCTTGATTTGCTTAAAAGAAAAATATGCAAGGAAAAATAAAAAGAAAAAAGAATCAAAATGCTTTATACATGATTGCAAGCATGTATTCTAGAAGATGTGGGAGTTATAGGATGTACCTCAAAGGTGATTGTCCTTATTTAACAGTTATGATTGTGTGTGAGTTAAAGTGATTTTCTCATATTTCAAATCATTATAACATTTAGACACTTATGCAATCTTGCTATGTTTTTCACACACAACGCGCAATATTCTTTGCTACTTTTGATACATGTGCAGATACAATGTGATTTGGCCATCACAAGGAATACACGTGTTAATGTATGCTCACTAAACTGTCTTAACTTGTTTTTGAAATATAAAATTGGTTAGACTTGTTTAGTGTGTGTGTGTGTGTGTGTTTTGGATCTATGTGCTTAACGTTTTTTTTTTTTTTTTTTTTTTTGTTGAGAGATGATTTTGAAAGCTTAAAATGTTGTTTGGATCATTGGTTGTATAGTATGCTTGATTTCATTCATATTTGTGTTTTTCTCTTCTTGAAAAACTGTTTTTAAGTAATCTTGATAGTTGCTTGACACCTCTTGACAGCTAAGTTATCTATCGAGACCCTTCAACTACTTTTTATTGCATTCTCAATAGCTTCTCGATAACTACTTGATCCATCGAGATACTTTCTGGTTGCTTGAAAGCTTCTCGACAGCTTCCTCGATCCATTGAGATTCCTTTACTATGGACACCTCTCCATAGATCCTGGATAGCTCTTTGACACCTATTTCATATGTTTTAAAGCTCGACACCTCTCAACACATCTCGATTTGTCGAAATTTATGAAGTTTCTATATAAATGATCTACGCGATTTCTCTCTCACTTTTCTCGATCTCTCTCGATCCTTTCAGACTTTTCACCTTCCCAAACACCTCTCACTCATTCCTAATCTTTTCCCCACTCCTTCTTTGGTCTTGATCTTGCATTTTTCACAAGTATGATCTTCTTTTTATCATCTTATCATACATTTCATGCATTTTTTACCTAACTTTTGGGGTTTCTGAAAATTTTTGGGATTTTTCAAAATTTTTGAGGTTTTTGTGAAATTTTTGGGATGGGTTTTGTTTAAATGGTTTTAAAACATCATGCATTGCATCACATTTGCATTATAACTAATTTCATACATTTAGATGTGTGTTTATTTTGTTGCAATGTTGTGTGCTGGTAGGTTTGGATTGGACTAAGCTCATGATGTATTTAAGTTTGCATGTCACATGTTCATGCATTTTCATGCGTACATACCTTCATTTCTTTATATTCTTATATACTGCTGTTGTTGGTACTTTTCTGATTCTCTCTCTCTCTCTCTCTTTCTCTCTCTCTCTCTCTCTCTCTCTCTCTCTCTCTCTCTCTCTCTCTCTCTTTCTTGCATTAGTCTACTCTATGGCACCTAAACACAAATCTACTCTGTTCCAGAACCCTTTGTGTTCTGAGGCATCTTCTTCTTCTAACCCTACACCTTCTTCTATATGGTTCTGTGATGATAAAGCCTGAAAGGACTTTTCGGAGAACTTTTGTAGATGAGGCGTTCATTTGGAATGCCATGTCATTCTGTCAGACTTTTCTAACAATGACCTACCCACTGTCATTCATAGTAGGGGCTAGGAGTCACTTTGTGACATTTCGATCACTTGTCCCTATGTGATCATACAGGAGTTTTACTTCAATATGCACGGAATTGATACTTCTGTACCTCATTTCTTCTCTCACGTTCGAGGTACACGCATTGTAATTACTTCGAATATTGTATTCGTGGTACTACACGTTCCTACGGTAGCGCATCCTAACTACCCTAGTTGTGCTCGTCTACGAATTGTTTCCAAAGACGAACTTTCGTTTGGCTTTTGTGAGATGCCTTTTTCTTGGAGTGATTGTCAAAACACCCCTTGCTCGGGTTTTACAAAAGGTTTGAGGTTCGTTAACATGGTGATGACATTCTTTCTTCATCCTTTGTCTCATTATAACTCCATTATAGAGCTTCGTGCTCGATTTTTGCTGTCCCTCTTAAAGGATATTTCTATTGACTTCCCTTCTCACTTTATTCCATCCCTTATAGAGGTCTATAAGGATACGGTGACTTGTGATAAGCTCATTTTTCCTTGGGCTATCATGCAGATCCTTTACCATTTTTCTGTCTCCTATCTTGTGTCTCGTCATTTTCTGTGATGCGTGCCATAGATGTTGCTACTGTTAGATGGAGTGCAGCACAACTTAGATCGAGGCAGCCTTAGACAAAGACGACAGCTCTTCCAGCTTCTAACGCTCCATCCACCTCCAATCCTTTGTCTTCTGCGAGTGGAGTGACATTTGAGGCCATTATGGCACAGCTTATGCACATAGATGCTCGCCTTGACACTCTCAATGATGATTTATGTCAGGTGAACACCTGTATCGTTCGTATTGCACGACGACAGGCTGTCATGCGTGGTTTCACTGTTGCTTCCTCTCCATTTCCACCAGCCTCTGAGGATAAGAGTGACGATGGTTTTGACAGTGATGATGTTGACGAGGATGATGGTGCTAACTCGCCTAGTGATGATGAGATGTCTACATGATGTACATACTCTTTGTCACTTGTGACAAAAAGGGGGAGTAGTTTTAAGATGAAAGTAGTCATACTTATAGGGGGAGGGTTAGTATAGGAGATTTTGTGATAGGGGGAGTGTGTATATAAGGGATGTAGTGAGGATTTTTGTATCTTTTCTTTTCCTTTTATTTTAGATAAATTATCTCTTGTACATTGGTCTTGTGACCACTTAGTGATAGCACACCTTGTACTTATGTTGATATATATATTGAGGTTGTTATTACTTTCTTTCACCTATCTTTACATGTGTTGTTTTTTTTTTTTTTTTTTTTTTTTTTTCACATGCTTTTTATATAATGTAAGCAATTTTATATTTCGTTTTCACACTAAGATGCCTTGATGAGTTTTGTTTAAAAGTATTTCAAAAATACAAGTTGTCAAAGTCTACTTGCCATAAACTCTCTTCTTGTGAAGTTTTTCAAGAGTTTGTGTTAGGATAGATTTTATTGTATTCAACAAGTGAATATGAGTTGAGTGATTTATGACTTCTCTCATATGTTCATTTGTTTGTTGTGGTTTTGTCATGGATTGCCAAAGGGGGAGATTGTTAGGACATATGTGATTTGATGTTAGGAACATATGTCAATTTAGAATTGGCTAATCCTTTGACAAAACGTACTTTACTTGTAATTGGGTAGATGTAGGATGTGTTTAATACTTCAAAGAGTAAGGTTTCAAGTTCAAGTTTTAAAATCATGCAAATCTATCCAAGAAACAAGTGAAGAAGTGCTAGATTTTAAAACTCGACAACTAGCATCTATTGAGGTTTAAAAAGTTGCTGAAGGCTGAAACTCGATAGCTAGCTCGATAGATACAATATCTGTCGAGGTTAATGGAATTCAGTTTTTAGAACTGATTTTCATCCAATCCATGTGTATATGTTTGGGTTTTTTTTATTTTTATTTTTATTTTTTTTATTTTTTATTTTTTATATTTTATTTTTTTATAACCCTAAACATATATAAGAATTATTTTAAGGGCTATCAAATGTGGCGCAAGTGTGAAGCAAAGTTTTGTTAATGCAAATTGTGACCGGAGATAGAATTTGCCTTAGTTCATATTTCTCTTGAAGAAGCTGCTATGTTTGTACATTGTAGGATTTTGTAACCAAGGAGTTTTGTGATTTTCATCGTGTGATGAACTGAAGAACTTTACAGCCAACATCTTTCTTAAGTTGGTGATTAAGTCATGTACTAAGGTCCACGTATCTATTGGTTAGTCACATATTGGGAGCTGTACATTAAAAAGGAGATATTGTCACTACAAAACAAGTCCAATTGAGTATTGGGGTAAGAGTTCAACTGTAGGTTAGTATAAAGTACTAGGATTCCTTTACTTGTAATTGCTTGTTTTAATAATAGTAGATTTTCGGGAGTGATGATCTTTAAATTACCAGGTGGAGTTTTTGCTATGTAGGTTTTCCCAATTCGTAAACAAACCACCGTGTCAATTTAATTTCCGCTGCATTTAGTTAATTGGTGATTTTTTTGTACTACTAAGCATTTTGCATGTTAATTGAATTAATTAATTAACTTGGCTAAATCGATTGGTTAATTTATCACAAAGGGTCAATACATTCTTGACCTATCAATATGACAAGTCTTTTAATGTAATGAATAAATTTGCGACTGCTGTTATGGTTGGTATTAGAATTCATTTAATCCATTGTTTGGTTGTAACTTCATCTTCGCAACAATGCAAGGAGCCTGACCAAGGATATGCAGTACCCCTCCCCCACATACTAGACACTATACGAGACAGCATAACCATAAAATGCATTAGGGTCAGCGCCCCATCTGAATTTGTATGTGAATTCTGTCAGCAAACCCCACTTGCTCCCTTTCCTACTTCTTTACATTTGTTACTTTCAGATTCCAAACTATACTGCCATGTTATATAACTTCAATTCCTACTTTAGAATTTGAAAACCTCATAAGTTTACTGGTTCCTTACATTTTCATACATGTGTTTGTGGCAATAGTGGTCAGTTTAATGGGCAAGAGGTTAGCTATTATTTCCTTGAAAACCCATTACCTTGTATTGGACTTGTTGCATATTATTCTTCCTTTTTATAAATAGGATTTTGCTAGTAGTAGAGGTCAACCTGCTGGGAAAGGTGAAATTGATGAGACTGATGATGGGTATGGCAGATTTAGGCAAATGGGTTCATGGGATAATGGGGACCAGCAAAGGTCATGAGAGGAGATTTGCTAATAATGAATATAATATATATATATATATATATATATATATATTTGGCGTTCTGTTCTAATTTTTATTGCCATTTCTGGCCATGTAGCCCCTTTTCCTTATTGTGGACCGCTTATGGATGTTGTGGTTGTGTAGGTTATGGATGTTGTGGACCGCTTATTTGTTGCAATGTTTGATTCCTTGAACAATAATTTTGCCAAGGAGCTAGAAGCAGTGGGGAGGCAATATCCATTTGAGCCTCTGAAGGTAATTACTATTATGAGTTTCAAGATCTTGGAATCCTTGGGTAGCAACATTCTGTTTGGTATATGATGGTAATGGATGATTGGTGTCACGAGTTTCTTTGTCGTTGTTTCTTCAAGCGCATATATCATACTAGATCCTTCTGCAGGTCCCCTAGCCTTTTAATGTTGTTTGTAGCACACAAACATTGTCACATTAATAGCGAAAGAGTGCCGAATCTTTGGGCACCAATGATGATGATAGTGTGAGTTCATCTGCTGATATATCAAAGCCGACACTGGCATCAGGGACAGAAGCTGTGCAACAGGACAGCTCTCTTGATTCATGGCTAGAAGCATTATATTGGACAAGGTATCTGTCTGTTACTCATTGATCAATTGTACAATCTTATGTTACATGCAACGATATAATCTTATAGGTCAGCTCCTTCTTGTTGTTGCCTTATATTCTGTTACAAGTATTGAGTTCAACTTCATAGTGTTTCCAACGGTGACGTCCAGGTTCACATCCCCACCTCCCCAGCTATCTGAATTATCAAAAAAATAAAAATAAAAATAAAAATTGAAGTTTGGACATAATCAAAATTTGTATACAGCTATATTACTTAGTAGTTAGCACCTTTCTTGAACTCAAGTGAAAAATTATGAGACACATTATATAATGCATACTCTAGCTCAAATTACTATTGGACCTCATTATGATAAGTGGGGAGTTAGGGGGGCTGAAAGATACCTGAGAGACTGAGCCACCAAAAATTTTCACAAGTCCACAACCAAGACTTATTCAAGCTTTTTGGGAACACCTAGTAGAAAGCCATTCAAATCACATCATCAAAGTGAAAAGATTACTAAATTTATCGCTCATGTACAAGCATCATCACACTCACATTGAATGAGCAAAAATTTCAAGAATTACAAAGAAAGAATGTTCAAAAAACCTATTCAACCACGGCCTCAACTTATAGGAGAGAAACTCGGCAGCAAAAATACGAGAAGAAGGCAAAAAGTGACTTACTTTGAGTTATGCAAAATGAGACATATGAGCTTAATACTAGAGAGAAATTGCAGGAATAAATAAATAATTTTGAGCACTTTGTTTTGGAGGAGGAGGTGATATGAGATTGAGAGTGGATGATGTGAGATGAAATGTAGGGAGGGAAATTTGGGGAGAACGGAAAAATTTCAGTGGTCGCACTTTTGTATATGCAATCTCAACTTGGCACGCTCAAAAGGAAATACCTCGTTTTGGGAATTTACCAAATTATGCCTAATTTGATAGGATTTAGAGCCAGAATTTGTGACCTGCAAATCTCATGTTTATTTACCCCTGTTAATTTGTAATTTCTTCAATCATCAAGCCAAATGAAGGAATTATTAAAATTTGTCCCCTAAGTTCCCATTCCATTTCTCCCACAAATTCTGGTTCTAAATCCTCTTGCGAAACACACTACTTAAGTATTCATGCAGCATTGGGTCAACCTTTTTATGATACATTGCTTACAAATTCTCATTTTTTGCAGAACACATACTTTTCATGGGGAGTACTGAATTTCATGATGAAAATGAGGTTTGTTTGTCAAAATTATATTTAAAATACTGATTTTGAAAGAAAAAGGAAATCATGGGGTGACTTTCCTTTCTATACTCATTCGAAAATTCTCTTTATGTATGTATCATTTGAGAATGGTCACTCATTTTCTTCTCTTGACCTCCCTTTTTGTTTGTAATGAATCATAAGTCTTTCTTGTCTCTCTTCTGTTTTAGGTAAATGAAATTTGTGGTCACTGTATTCTTCCTGTGAAACTTTTTAATCCTAAGCTTTAAATTATCTCTTATGAGAATGAAATGTTCTTGATGTATGTGTACTCATTGCAAATTTTATTTTATTTTTTCTTTAAATGCTTTTTGCGTAAATTTTCACTTAATTTCTGCATAAAGAAATTCTTCAACAATTTTGGAACAATGAAATTCTCAAAGGAAAAGTTTAGCTATCAATTTATGGTAAATTGTATCTTTTTATGAATGGTTTATGAGATTTCTATGAACAGCATAGTATTGGTTTAGCATTTTTTGTTCCAGTTTTTCCAAAGAGCAGTGTTTACTCCTAATTTAGCGATATAACTAATGAGGTGCAAACTCCTTAGTTGAAGTATTTCCAAATGGAGCTAAGCCCTTGTATCTGTGATTATAAAAGTGATATAGTAGCTCCCTTAGGATGGTCACTGGTGTGGTGCCTGCCACAATGTCTTCGATGCCAAATTCAGTATAAGGAAACTCTTTGGAAAAGAATAATGTAATGTAATGGAACAAGAAGTATTTCTAAGTGTGTCTATGTACCTCTTGTTGGTGATGGGAGGGTTGTATATATACATTCCAGTAGCTCCTAGCCGTTGTGGCTGTTATGGTGGCTTTAATGCCTCTTTTAGTAACGCCTCATGATCAATTATGTGAGTTTTGATGGCTCCAACGGTCTGTATAGTTGTCTTTGTAACCTCCTAAGGCATTTATTTGATTGCATTGAATGTTTTTTTTTTTTTTTTTAATCTTCATCAGTAATGTGGCTACTTTGTCAAAGGGACCTAGTTGACTTGTCTGTCAATTTTGCCTCATTGGTTCGAATGAGACCATCTAGGTAAGTTGTGTTCGCCAATCCCATCAGTTGCTCCTGAATTCTATGGTCGTTGTGACGTGTCATGATGATCACAGAAGGTGAAAGGTCTATGGGTTTTATGTGACTTTTGGGATTTCGCTCCGTATTAACTGCATAGTGGCAGCGCCACACGCGTTGTGGCCACGTGGCGCATTCTGAATAGTGGAGTTAATGCTCCGATTGTATGTCCCTTGAATTTCCCACTGGTTTTCAGTTTTTGTGCCTTGGTTTTTAAACTTCTCCTATTTTCATTTTCTCTTTCACTTTCTCCAAACTTCCTAATCATTACTTTGAGTATTTTCTTCCCCAACCTTCTCTGTGATTCTCCTCCAAGCTGGTTGCGTGGCGTGGTTGAGCTTCCTGCATTTTCCCCTCTTCGAGGTACGCTTCTCTTTCTTTTTCCTATTTCTTTTCTCTTTTTGATGTAGTTGTAAACCATGATGAAGTCCTGATTTATTTTCCTTTCCTTTTTTGTGATTGTTTCTGGGTTTTGGGTTTTCTTTTAGGATTCATCTTTTTCCTTTGCTTTCTAGTTTTTCCATGGTTAGTGGCTCTGAAGTTAGGATAGCTTGCCCCTCGATTCTTTCCTTCTTGCACGCTTAAGGGGGTCTTTAGGTGTTTTCCTGCATCTTGAGAATTTTCTTTTTGAGGGTAATAGTTTGGGCGTTGTACTGGCAGAATTGTTGCCTTTGCTTTGTCAATCAATTGATTTGTTCAAGAGTCTGGTGAGAGAGCAAGAAATCATGTCTAAGGTTAGATTGAGCGAATTAGAGACTGGGTTGTCGTCTAGCGATAGACCCGTGGAGAGGGATATTGTTGTCTCTGTCCCTCGCGAGGTTAGTGCTTTCTACGCCCTTGAGGAGGCGTGTAGTTTGGATGCTGATACCATTTCTAGGTTCGAGGATAGGTTCCAGTTCCTGGATAGGGTTAGGGTTCGTCTACCTAGGGCAGAGGACCGAACTTGTCACTTCTTCCTTGGAGAGGTGTGCTTCTACGAGGCTGCCTTTTTGTGTGGGTTGAGACTTCTTGTCCATCCGTTCCTTCTGAAGCTATTAGATCGCTTTGGTATCTCTCTTGGGCAACTTATGCCCAATTCATGGAGGATTGTGGTCAGCTGTATGACAATATGGTTGGCCGCTATGGATAGAGATATGATTAGAGTAGATGAGCTTGTTTACTTATACAGTTTGAAGTCGTCCAAGGAGCACGTGTACTATGAGTTGGTGCCTTAGGAGAGGAGGACTAGGATTATCCAGGATTTGTCTTCGTCATTCAGATATTGGAAGTCCCGGTTCTTTTTTGTATCTGGGGATGACTTTAAGACCTTTTCCAACAAGGTTTGGGGTGATCTTCCAAGGTTGCACCACTGGTGGGGAACCCCAAACTTAGGTGCGTGATCATTTTCCCTTCGTCTGTTAACTTTTCACTGTGTTCATTTTGTTGTCACTAACTCCCTCTTTTCATTGTTTTATGCAGTTAAAAGATGGCCCAAACTCAAGAGTAGGTACAGGGAGCGTGTTGAGAAAGTCATCGAGTACGTAAGGACGGTTGATGACTTTGACAATTTGGTGGACCCGCGAACTCTTGCCTTCTATTGCCTTGGTCCAGAATGTCTGCCTACGTTCTACAAAACATAGATATTGAAGAGAAGAAGAGTAAGTGTTAGACTCATTTGTTTTGATTCTATTGCCTTTCCTCGTTCTCTCTCTCTCTCTCTCTCTCTCTCTCTCTCTCTCTCTCTCTCTCTCTCTCTCTTTTATTATTTATTTATTTATTTATTTATTTTTAGTGTTTCCCTTTTGTAGGAATGAATAACAAATTTAACCAAGGAATGTGTGCCCGAATGAGGGCCAAGAAGAATGAACTACTGTTCAATCTCGAGACTAAGGGCGTACGAGTTATGGAGAAGGGGATTCCTGTAACTACATCTACTCTATCCACTCTTGCTGTTGAATCGATGAGGACATCTTCCCCGACCACTTCGATTGAGGAGATTCTTGCCCAATGGAGCAAAAGGCAGAAGACCAGGTGAAAGTTTATATAGCGTTAAAAACACTATGAACGTTTAGACTCCCAAACAACAAATTACCTATTCAAGCTTTATATCAAATAATGTATGTATGGAAAATGATAACAAGCTTATAACAGAATTGATAAACAATCTAAACCATAAAGAATCACAATCATAGTAGTAATTAAATGGTAAAGATAAAGGGAAGAGAGATGCAAACACAAGGACAACACACGATGTGTTATCGAAGAGGAAATCGAAGCCCGCGGCGTAAAACCTCTTTGCTACCCTCCAAGCGGTTAATAATCCACTAGAAAATGTAGTTGGGATACATGAACAGCAATAGAATCTCTAAGCCTAATCTACCTAGGTACTTAAGCCCTCTAAGCTTCTTGCTCCAACGAGATTGTGCTGAACCTTTTTCTTCTCTAACTTACCAAATTTTGCTATAAACTATAGCATCAACCAATAATCATTGGTCCCTTCCAAATTGTTTCCCTTAGCAACAAAGAACTTTTTCACAAACATGGTTATGATGAGAAAATGATTTGGTCAAGAACCTCTCAAGGATGTATCAATGGAGAGGAAAAGAGTAGAGAAATTTGAAGAGTCTCTTAGGTGAAGATTGTGGATGAGGCAATCTTATTTTTCTCTAGGGTTTCTCTTTCAAAATTCTCTCTAGAAGCTCTCTACATTTCGTGGGTTTAAGGGGTATTTATATTAGGGTGAGATAGGAATGTGAAACGTCAAGTTTTTCAAAACCAAGCTAGTTGGCGGCTTGGCCTCGTGACTTGGCTGAGTCGTGAGTTCAAGCCGCGGGTTAACAGAACGGTCAGGTTGGACTTTTTGTCCTATAGTGCTCTAGTTGGCGCGACTGTTCACCTTTTCGCATGCTTTACTCATGTGCTAAATTTGGCGGCTTGCCAGTCGCAAGTCACCCGCGATTCCTAACCAGGAAGCTCTGCTTTCTTGCACCTTCTTGAGTATTTCTTCACATTTTCTCACTCACTACTCTTACATGAATCCTACCTAAATACAGGGTTTCTAAGTGCTGAAATACAAGTAAATTGGTATGGAATAAAGCCAACAAGATGGTTAATTAAATTCAACCTTGCAATCTCCCCTTTGGCTATTTTGTGACAAAATCCTACAACAAACTCTAAACTTAACGTGTGAGTTGGGAACAGTTGGAAAACTCATTTACACCTAACTTTAGAATCTGTGAAGCTCTTGAACCGTAAGACCAAAACATCTCCTGAAACACAATAATACAATAAGTTCATTATATGCAGGAAACTTGTAATACATATGGAGCAAGCATAATGCGATCAAGCAAAATGGAATAAAGTAATAAACCATGGTTTAACCAAACAAGCAATCACTGTAAGATAGTGACTACAATGCTCATTCACACTTGGAATGAACATCCGAACATTCAAGTTGATAAGCACAAAGCAAATTACTTGAATGACTAACACTCAACAAATGCACAATACATGAAGTATATGCATCTAGGAATAAAATCCTACAAGAGCACAAGAGTGAGAGTACTTAAAGAAAATGCATAACATTTAGTTAGAAGTACAATGCAACAAGGCATAAAGGCTGCATAAGCATGGTACAAACTATAAAAGCCTACAAATATGCATAGAAATGAACCCTAAAAGCTTACAAAAGCAACATGTGTACAAATAAAAGAAAACAAACGAAACAAATTTAATATAAAATAGAAAATAAACAAAGTCCTTCTTGTAGAAATCTCCTCCTTTGATCCAGCTGTTTCTCCCCCTATCATTGTACTCCCCTTGCTAACATTATCTCCCCCTTTTTGTCATGGAATAGCTAGTCCTCATCATCTTCTAGCTTTCTTTGAATTTGATCCAATTGAGTTTGGATAGAGGTGAACTTCATATCTCATCGAATGTGGAGATGGTGCAAGATAGATGAAAGGCTAGACATCTTGGCACTCAACTTGTTGACAAATTTCATAATGTTGTCTAGTTTCTTATCAGATATGGATGAGTTAGAGTGTGAACCACTGTGAGAGGCTGAGGTCTCTATTTTGATTCCCTTTTGACTATGACCAATACTAGCGTTGTACGTATGCATGTTGACTAGGGCCAATTTTGTGCAGGGAGACTTATCTATTGAAGGATGAATACCTTTGAGCTTTAGTATCCGAGAAATAAGGTAGCAAAACGAAATGCATATCCGTGATTCAGTTCGAAGAATCGTTTTGCGCAAGACATGAAAAATGTGTGCACAAATGTCAATTTCAATATCAGAGATCAGATCGTGAAGAAACAGGGCACAACCAAGATTCATGTACCCGGTGCTAGATAATGGGTACAAGTTGTGAAACATGATGATTGTAAGCACCCTCAATTTCAGAGGAAGAGAGGAAACACCGACTGAGTTCCCATTTAATGAGAATTCCAAGTTTTTTCCAAGAGCATCCCGGAGTAGGTCCTCGTCTGCACATAAATCATTGTAAACCGGTGATTGTTTAAACATCGGTCGATTGATGTGAAGAATCTCAGCCAGATGTGCTGGAGAGACTGAGAAACTCTTTCGTCTAACCCAGCATTTGAGTTCTTCACCTTCAACAATTGCATTGGCATAAAACTATTTAACCAAGTTCTCATATGCGTTGTCAATATCGGAGAGAAGGTAATTCCAATCTTTGTGAGCAAACCATTGAGGAATGTCAGTGTCAAAAAGAGAAGGTTGATCAACGACCCTTTCGAGTAATGGTGTAGCATTTTTGAAAAAAAATTCATGATTTTGAAAGGCAGTATAGGATCTGAACTTGTTGGGATTGAACACTCCAGATGATGAGTGGGTCCTTTTTGCTCTAGGTGAGAGTTCATCAACATCAATGACATGTTCCTTCCCTTTGTTGTTTTCCCCTTTTATAGCTGCTCTCTTGAATTGAGACATTTTTGCCTTGTATCATGTTTTATCAAAAGAGAAAACCAAACAAGGCACCAAAAAATAGCATTGGGAAAGTTCCAAAACATGGGTAAAGAGGGAAACCCTAAAAAAAAATTTAGATTTTGGTTCCAAACATGAAAATGAGAGTGTGTGTGCCACAAACATCACAATGTGTACTCAAGATAGAGTAGATGCACACATAACCACTAACAAACCAAAGCAATTTCAAACATGAGATCAGAGACAAGATTAAATAGGAGATATACAAATATCTATAAACCATACAAATCAAGAAGAATAAGTAGTAAATGTGAACAATACTATGTAAGAGACAGAGCCCATACCTCTTCTTGAGGATCAAATCAGAAATGATGGACAACAATGGTGATGTATGCACAAGTTGTGATGAACCTTGCGATTGAACCTTGCGATTGAACCTTCCACCCGCGAACAAGTTGCCACATTGAGCCACGAAAAACATAAAAACTCAAGTTTTGAAAATTTTCTAAATATTTTTTGCGATTGAAACCTTGACTCGCCAGTGAGCCGCAAAAAATCTCAGAGTGAGCTCGCGATTAGGGCATGCGACTGAACTAACCCGCCAAAATAGGGCAACACTGTTTTTGAAATTTTTGACATTTATGTAAAAAAAAAAAATACTTTCCAAAAACAAGCATAAACACTCAAAAATCTTTTTGTATTTGATCAACAAAGATTGAGCTTGTGAAAACACATTTAAACAAGTACAATCATACAAATGAATGAAGCATTCATTGAACATAGACTTGTGTGTTGTGTGTGAATATAAAAAATGAGATAGTCCTTAGTTAATGAGATAGTCCTTAGTCTAATGTGAAGCTTCAATGATTAATTCAATCAAGGCATGCACAACTAGCACTAAATAATGTGACCCATCTCAATTATAGAAATGTGCATATATGACCTCCCACAAAAACTTGAGAACATTTCTTTGAAACTTTTCATTTGGCTCCATATACATCATATCATTTGATCATTTTGAATCAAAACATCTCATTGTGTGATCGATGCCTGAAATTTTCAATATTTCAATTTGATGAGTTAGCTTTTGGCTTTTTGGGCATATATTTTAGGCGAAAATACACTTTTCGTCCCTACATTTTGGGTCAATTTTTATTTTGGTCCTGAAATTGATTTCTTTACAAATTTCATCCCTAAAATTTGAAAATCATTTTTAAAATGGTCCTTGCCGTGAGCCAACAGACGGAACCCTTCTATGTGGCAGACGGAGTGCCCTTCTTGCTGACATGTCGCTGACGTGACTATTAAAATATTGTTAAAAATAGTTATTTGGCATTTTTAAATACACGTCAGCATTTTATTTTTATTTTTTTACTCAATGCCACATCAGAAAATTTATATAAAAAAGAAATTAAATTTAAAAAAAAAAAACCCTAAATCTAATTTAATTAAAAAAAATATCACTTATTATTATTAATTTTCATAAGAACATTACACTTGTTCTTCGTGTTCTTCCCAATCAAACCCAGCAAGGAAGGACTCAACCCGGATTACAAGAACACAAACCCAACAACAAATAACTTAAACCTAGATCAATCACAAACACACTCAGATCACAACAACACAAACAGAAAAAAGAAGAACAAAGAAACAGAGATCAATCACAAACACACCCAGATCACAACAACACAAATGGAAAAAAAAGAGAGAGAAAGAAACAGAGATCAAACATAAACACAGACCCAGATCCAAATTTTTCCCATTGTTTTCATGGCATTAAGACCCCATGGCCTCCATGATCAAAACCTCGAAGATCAGCCTCTTGATATGCTCGCCGTTGGTCAATATTGGGTGTAAGATTTTGAGCGGAGATAAGATTTTGAGGTTAGAGAGTTTGGGTTCAGATCGGCGCACGGTGCGTGGTGGAGAAGAATCTGTCTCCAAATCGTTCACAAACCCAAACCACCGAAGCGGCGGCGCTTTTCTTCATCGGAAAAGGCAACAACCTCAACTCCCGAGCTAGATCGGCATGGTCACGAACCAACTTGATTCGTCTTGGGTTGCTGGGGTTTGATCATGGGATGGGTTTTGTGGGTCTTCAATTTAAAGGGTTAGAGATGAGAACAGAGCATCTGTGATTCGTCTTGGGTTGCTGGGGTTTGATCGTGGAAGTGGTCATGCTGTTTGGCTCTTGAGACCGAGAGAGGTGTTCAGTGTGTGAGAGAGTGAGAGATGAGAACAGAGCATCTGTGATCTTACGGCTTGAAATTGGGCATGGTGGAGGAAAAATTATTTGTGATCTTTACGGCTTAAAAAAAGCAATTTTTTTTTGTTTGTTTTTCATTTTTTTTAATTAAAATTAAAATTGAGAAATCTGGCTTTTATTTTTAATAATATTAAAATTAAAGTTAAAATTAAGAAAACTGACGTGGCGTTGATGTGTATTTAAAAATGTCAAATAATTATTTTTAACAATATTTTAATAGCCACGTCAGCGACACTTCAGTAAGAAGGACACTCCATTTGCCACATAGGAGGGTTCCGTCTATTGGTTCACGGCAGGGACCATTTTAAAAACGATTTTCAAATTTTAGGGATGAAATTTGTAAAGAAATCAATTTCGGGACCAAAATAAAAATTGACCCAAAATGTAGGGACGAAAAGTGCATTTTCGCCTATATTTTATTTTGGTCGATTTCTCTTTCTAGTTAGATACTAGTATGTGCGACAAGTTTTTGTAGCTCAATATCTCTTTTCATTTGGAGATTTACATTTAGTGAGCTCTTTAAGCAAAAACAACAAAATAAAGAATGGGAAGATATATAGGCACAGGTCTATGCATGTCTCAAGATCAACAAAATCATTCACTAATCATTCATGACAAGATTGAAGATCTATTTACAACAATCACATAGATTTTAAGATATCTCCCACAAAGATATGAGTGCATATGAGACAAGCTAAACTCGTAGATGCATAAAGCCATTAGTACAAAGGTACAAGGCAAAACATGCTTTGAGACAATGCTCAACAAAGTCGATCAAACTTTTTGGATTTTTTACTTTGTATGTGTTTTTGGATTTTTGACATAAAAGTAAGAAAAGATTGATCAAGAAAAAATGTAAAAACATTTAAAAAAAAAAAATGCTATGCAATAAACCAATAAAGTAGTGTGTGCCCTACAACCAAGATGATACAGTATAAAGAGGTAAAGCATACAACACACATGAGATTCAAGTGATTGTACCAACACCAATGGGCTTACGGAGAGATTCAAACCGTGGACCATCGAGAGGTTTGGTGAAGATGTTTGCCTTTTGATTGTTTATGTGTATGAATTCAAGACATACAACTTTTTCTTCCACCAAGTCCTTGATGAAATGATAATGTATCTCTATGTGTTTTGACTTCGAATACTGAACTGGATTCTTAGAGAGATTTATGGCATTGATGTTATCACAAAAGACACACATTGTATCTTGAGGAATCCCGTAATCATGAAGTAGCTTCTTCATCCAAAGGAGTTGTGTGTAGCAACTTTCAGCGGCTATGTATTTAGCTTCAGCTGTAGAGAGAGACATGAAATTTTGTTTCTTGCTCATCCAAGATACAAGATTGTTACCAAGGTAGAAGCAACCTTCTAAGGTACTCTTTTGATCATCCACACTACCAACCCAGTTTGCATTTGAATAACTAGCAAGACAAGCATTTGAATCCTTGGAATACCACAATCCATAATCTAGAGTACCATTGATATACCATATAATTCTCTTTACCGCAGTTAGGTGAGACTGCTTTAAAGCGACTTGATATCTAGCATAAATACCAACATTGAATGCAATATCCGATCTACTTGTAGTAAGATAAAGTAAACTCCCAATAATGCTCCTATACAAAGTAGGACTCACTTCCACCCTAGAAGAATCATCATTCAACTTTGTGGAAGAACTCATGGGAGTGGAGGCATGCTTTTTTGGAGTCTAGTCTAAACTTCTTGACAATATTCCTAGCATACTTTTCTTGTGAAATAAATATATTTTCCTTCTTTTGTTTGACTTAAAGGCCCAAGAAAAATGTAAGCTCCCCCACCATACTTATCTCAAATTCTTTCTTCATCTCCTCAGAAAATTCTATAGCACGATCATTAATTGTAACTCCAAATACTATGTCATCAACATATACTTGAGCCACCAGAAGGTAATCTTCATCATTCTTAACAAACAAAGTTCGATCAACATAACCTCTTTTGAATTCTCTTTCTAGGAGATAATGGGTAAGCTGATCATACCAAGCTCTAGGGGCTTGTTTTAAGCCATAAAGGGCTTTCTTTAATCTCAACACATGATCAAAAAAGTGAGGATCCTCAAAGCCCTTAGGTTGTTCAACAAACATTTTTTCATTCAGATTTCCATTTAGAAACGCATATTTTATATCCATTTGGTAGAGTTTGAAGTTCATGGTGCATGCGATGGACATAAGAATTCGAATAGACTCAAGTCTTGCCATAGGAGCGAAGGATTCATCAAAATCTACTCCTTCTACTTGAGTGTAACCTTGTGCCACCAACCGAGATTTATTCCTAATTATCTCTTCATCTTCATTTATCTTGTTTTTGAATATCCATTTAGTGATGATGACATGAACATTTTTAGGCCTTGAAGCAAGTTTCCATACATCATTTCTCACAAATTGATTCAACTCTTCATGCATGGATTCTACCTAATTTTTATCTTGAAGAGCTTCTTCTACCATTTTTGGTCCAAATTGGGCAAGGTAGCAATGATATGTTACATGATTGGCCAAGAGTATGTTCCATTTTCTAAGACGAAGGCCTTCATCTAAAGATCCAATGATGTTGCTATCAGGATGGTTCTTAATCACTCTTGAGGATGGCTTTTTCGATGTGCAAACTTCATCATTCCGGGAGATGGGAGGATGAACTTCTAGAGGAGTAAAAGGACTTAATGTTCTAGACATTGATCTTGTTTCCATTCTTATGTTCAAGGGAGTTGATTCCTTTTCTGGTGTAATTCCTTCAGCTTCTCTATCAAGAGCTTCAGTCTCAACAATGGGTTCTTTGGTGTGCTGTTCTTCCCTATTGTTAACAATTTCTACCTTGGTTATTGCATCATCAATTTTCACATTGATGGACTCTATTACCGTCTTAGTTCTCTTGTTGAAGACCCTATATGCTCTGCTAGTAGTAGAATACCCAAGAAAAATACCTTCATCACTTTTAGCATCAAATTTCCCAAGGTTCTCCCGATAATTTAGAATGTAGCACTTGCTTCCAAACACTCGAAAGTACTTTACTTTCGGTTTCTTTCCATTCCAAATCTCATAAGTGGCCTTCTTTGTTCCCACTCGGAAGAATATTCTATTATCAATGTGGTATGAAGTGTTCACGGCTTCTCCCCAAAACTTTTGAGGAATTTTCTTGTTGAGTAACATCACTCTAGCCATTTCTTGAATCACTCGATTCTTCCTTTCACCCACTCCATTTTGCTGAGGAGTTTTGGGAGCTAAAAATTCCCTTTTAATTCCGTTCTTTTCACAAAATGACTCAAATCTTGCATTCTCAAACTCCTTGCCATGATCACTCCTTATCTTGACAGTGAGAACTCCTTTCTTGTTTTGTAACCTCTTATAGAGAATTTCCAATTTTTCACATGATTCTGATTTTTCTCTAATCAACCTAAGTGTATCTTGAGAAATCATCAACGATGGCCATAATGTACTTCTTTCCTCCTAGACTTTTCATTCTTGTAGGCCCTATTAGATCAACATGGAGAAGCTTTAAACACTATGAGGTGGCAATCACATTCACTTTGTGATGACTTGCTTTTGTTTGTTTTCCCATTTGGCATGCTCCACAAATAGTCTTCTCCACCTTTCCAAACTTTGGAAGTCCCTCAACTGCTTCAAGTTTAGAAATTTTAGCTACTTGTTTAAATTTGCATGCCTAAATCTGTGATGCCAAAGTTCCAACATGTGAACACGAGCACTTCTACATGAAATAGATGCTGTAGGAACTACTCTATAGCAATTATCGATAGTCCTATTTCCCTTCAAGACTTGAATCCATTCTTCGTTAATGATTAAGCACCCCTTCTTTGAGAACTAGACAAGAAAATCCTTATCACATATTTGAGTGATACTTAAGAGATTTGCCTTCAACCCTTTGATGTATAACACATCTTTTAATAAAGGTAATCTCAGTATTTCAACCAGTCCCTTTGTCGAGAACTTAGGCATGCTCCCGTCACCAAATGTCACAATCACCAACTTTCTCTTTGAGAGTCTTAAATAGTGATTTATCTCCTGTCATGTGACAAGAACAACCACTATTAAGATACCATAAGCATGAGTTAAAAACCTTCAATGAGGTGTGTACAAATAGACAAGCATGAGACAAGCATTCTTGACCATCAAACAAAAATTTATTTTCATTATCCATGCATCTGTTAGATTGAATCTTCTTTATCAAATTATCAACCTTTTCACACAATATTCTATTTCTTCTTTTGTACTTCTTAATCAAGGAATTAGACTCACATAGACTATTATGTAAGATGTGATTCTTATTTTCGAAATATTTCAGCATATGAGCAAACATCCTCGCATGTTTCTTAGTTTTTAACAATTCTAAGAGTTCATTGTTAGAACACCCTTCAAAGAAACTTATAGAGTCATTGTCACAAACATTTAAACCATAATTCAACATGGCTTTATACATAGCAACATCCATTACCAAAGGGGTCAAGGATCGCACTTAGGTGTTTAAATCACAACAAGTGCACCTGCTCTAATACTAATTGAAAGTTCAAATAGCATTGAAAATACTATGAACGTTTAGACCTTCAAATAACAAATTAATAATTCAAGCTCTATATCAAACAATGTATGTGCGAAAAATGATAACAAGCTTATAATAGAATTGATAAACAATCTAAAGCATAAATAATCACAATCACAGCAGTAATTAAATGGTAAAGATAAAGGGAAGAGAGATGCAAATACAAGGACAACACACAATGTGTTATTAAAGAGGAAACCGAAACCTTTAATGTAAAACCTCTCTACCCCCCTCAAAGCAGTCAATAATCCATTAGAAAATGTAGTTGGGATACATGAATAGTAATAAACCCTCCAAGCCTAATCTACCATGGTATCTAAGCCCTCCATGCTTCTTGCTCCAACGAGATTATGCCGAAATTTTTTCTTCTCTAGCTTATCGGATTCCGCTACAAACTATAGCATCAACCAATAATCATTGGTCCCTTCCAAACTACTTCCCTTAGCACTAAAAGAACCTTTTCACAGACATGGATATGGTGAGAAAAGGATTTGGTCAAGAACCTCTCAAGGATGTATCAATGAAGAGGAAGAGAGTAGAAAAATTTGAAGAGTCTCTTAGGTGAAGATTGTGGATGAGGTAATCTTGTTTTTCTCTAGGGGTTCTCTCTTAAAATTCTTTCTAGAAGCTCTCTACATTTCGTAGGTTTAAGGGGTGTTTATACTAGGGTGAGATAGGAATGTGAAACGTCAGGTTTTTCAAAACAGAGTTGGTTGGCGGCTTGGCCTCGTGACTTGGCTGAGTCGCGAGTTCAAGCCGCGAGCTAACAGAACGATCGGGCTGGACTTTTTGTCCTGTAATGCGCCAACTGGCGTGACTATTCACCTTCTCGCATGTTTTACTCGTGTGCTGAATTTGGCGGCTTACTAGTCACGAGTCACATGTGAGTCCTAGCCGCGAAGCTCTGCTTTCTTACACTTTCTTGAGCATTTCTTCACACTTTCTCACTCACTACCTTTACATGAATCCCACCTAAAATACAGGGTTTCTAAGTGCTGAAATACAAGCAAATTGAATCGAAATAAAGCCAACAAGATGGTTGATTAAATTCAACCATACACCAGGGATAAGCAGAAGGAGAAAATTGACTCAAGGTCTTCTGGTGTTTGTGATGATGCTGGGGTGGCGCAGGCTCGGGCACAAGACGTTTTTATTGCCGATGGGATGAAGGTGTTTTTGGGAGTGCTGGCCAACGAGGTTGTGGGTCATTATCTTTACAAACTTGTACAGGTATTGTATTTATGCGATCTTACCTTTTTCTTACTTTTGTGTCATTTCTAACATTGTCCTCAATCTTCAGGTGCTCGAGGAGAGTCTTTACATCACTTTTGAGTATCTTACTCAGGACGCAAAGATTACTTTATCATCATCAAAGGATTTGATCATTGCTATGGATGAGGTCAACTCCGTCAAGGAGAAAGTTAAGTCTCTGGGAGATGATCTCAGAGTAGAGAGATAGCTTACGTTGGAGAAGGATGAACAACTCTTAGTCGCTCGGGAGAAGATGAAGGTTATTGCAGCCAAGGCCATGGAAGGCTTCTAGTAGATTGATGAGTACAATACTACGCTTTTTAGCTGATACTTTAAGGGCTTCGAGCTTCTCTGTTGGTGTTTGATCAAATATCCTTCTAGAGTAAACCTTGAAAATCTTGATATGGAGCTGGTTAATCAAGAGATGGTAGCAGACGAGGCTGCTCCATCTATTGCTCCTGAAGCTACTCCCGAGGACCTTCCCATGCCTCCTTCAAATGTTAACAACGCTCCTGTTGATGCTTGACCCTGTTTTATGCTAAAGTGTTGCCTTTCTTTATTTTATTTATTTATTTATTTTTAATGTTTTTGGTTGCTCAATGTAATTTGGGCTTTTAGTTATATTTTCAGAACAATATTTCTAACTTGAGAACAATGTTTTTAGCCTAGCATTTATGGGCTTTTGGTTTTAATGTAAAAACAATGATAATTGCCCACTGTTTTTAGGCTTTAGTTGAATTAGCAATTGTATACTTACTTGCTTGTGATTTTTGTTCTTGTAGTTTTCCGATTTGCGTCAATGCTTTGTACTTGGCCATAAATTTTTAGTTGTGGCTTTTCCCTTTCTTCGTCAATAATCTATTCTTGTCTATGTAGTTTCTGTTACTCAGTTGACTTCCTGCGACTCATTCCTTCTCAAGGGTTCTTGTCGAGGATTTTGGTGAGCTGGTTAAGAGCTCAAATTCAGCCTGAGCCTTTGAGTATCATCTTAAGCGGATTTGTTGCAAGGTTTTTATATTTTGGCTTCATCAGAAACTTACATTCGTCTAGGCGGAATCTTGTTACGTAGCCATTTTTTTTTCTTTTTGTGACTTACACCATTTTTGGGATCTTGTCATTTTTTTGGTTTCGTCAATAACTTATATCTGTCTAGGCGAAATCTTGTTACTTAGCAATTTTTTCTTTTTGTGACTTACACCCTTTTTGGGATCTTGTCATTCTTTTGGCTTCGTCAGTAACTTGCATTCGTCTAGGCGGAATCTTGTTACTTAGCCATTTTTTTTTTGTGACTTATACCATTTTAGGGATTTTGTCATTCTTTTGGCTTCGTCGATAACTTACATCCGTCTAGGCAAAATCTTGTTACTTAGCCATTTTGGGGTGACTTTCACATTACAAAATCGGTTCTCATTAAAACACTGGTGAATAGTTCATTTTATTGCTTTCGAGAATGAGTACAATAGCCTATTATATCTATTGGTGGTATTTCTTCAAGTGCTCGATATTCCATGGTCGTGGGAGTTTTTGGTTGTCTAGGGTCTTGAAAGCTCGAAAATGTGTTGAAAACACAAGAGCTGTTTAGACCCCCGAATTAAAGTTACTGCTCGGTT
The DNA here is from genome assembly GCA_030445155.1 of Quercus variabilis. Classification (NCBI taxonomy): domain Eukaryota; kingdom Viridiplantae; phylum Streptophyta; class Magnoliopsida; order Fagales; family Fagaceae; genus Quercus; species Quercus variabilis. The sequence goes on from CP129447.1 coordinate 38,634,547, forward strand.
GATTTTACTCTAACATATCTAAGTGCAGAAACAAGAGTAAATGAAGTGCAAACAAATGATACTACTCTAGTGCATAAACATGAACAACCAACAATAAAAATAAAGTACAAGAGAAGGGAAGAGAGAATGCAAACACAAGATAACACGTCGATGTGTTATCGAAAAGGAAACCGAAGAACTCGGCGAAAAGCCTCTCCGCCGCCCTCCAAGTGATAATTGATCTACCAGACAATTAGTTGGGATACATGAGTTAACAAGAGACCCTCCAAGCCTAATATACCTGATGTACCTAAGCCTTCCAATCTCCAACTCCAACAAGGCTTCTCGGAACCGTATCTTGTTTAGCTTTCTGGATTCCACAATACACCCGATTGTATCCACCAAGCCTTACCAGCTTCTTTTGGCAAATACCGAAAAATTCCTAAGCTCTAAAATACTCTTTACACTCTAAATAGTTGTAGGTTGTGTTTGAGTACAAATCTCTTCTCAAGGTATGACAATAGGAAAGGGATGGAGAAGAGGCTATAATGATTTTTCACTAAAGATGAGTAGCTCTCTCTCAAAAGATGTGTGTGTGTATTGTAGAAAACCTATTTAAGGTTTTTCTCTCTGAATGGCCTCTCATACATTTGTGGGTAATGAGGGTACATATAGTATAGGTGAAGGGTAAGAAAGTCACTCTTTAAAATCCTTTAGGTATAATATATTGCGACTATCTTGCAGAAAGGCCTTATTCGCGAGACACTCGCGAAAATGACAGCCTGGAATGACTCTTCAACTTCCAGTCATGTGCTTCTCACATGGCTCTTTCGTGGGTTAGCTTCTCGCGAAATCCACTGATTCTTCATTTTAGCTTGAGTCTTCACCAACTTCATACTAAACCCAATACAATACAATCTCATAAGATACAAGGAAATAAATTAAAGCAATTACAACACTTTTTGTCATGGAATAAAACTAACATAAAATATAGTTGTAAATTACAACTTTACGATCTCCCCCTTTGACTATTCCGTGACAAAACACCCTATAACAGACTCTAGACTTAAATGTGAGTTTGGGAACAATGGCAAAACTCACTCACACCTAAATCTAAAATTTGTGATGCACTTGGAACAAGATACCTGTAACTTGAAACACTTGCATAAAACGCATTAGACCTTCAAGGTAAATCAAGTGAGAAAAGGATAAGTATAATGTAACAAGTAAAATGCGATCAAGTAAACATGTTGTAAAATATATGAGTAACTTGATCAAACACAAAACAGTCATTGAAAATGACTAAAATTATCACATAACAAAGTAAATGATCATCCGAACATGCAATCAATAAAGCACAATGGCATAAAGATATATGCATGTCAAATACATAAACACGATGCAATGAGAGAAAAAAAAAAAAGCACATCAAAGCACCATAAAGCAACGAGAAAACAAGCATAAAGTAAATCAAGGTTTTCTTAAAAACAACGTCTTCTTCCCTTGGTATATGCATCTCCCTTATGGTTTTCTCCCCCTATGAATGTGCACAAAGTAGAATTTCTTCCCCTAAGAATGTACACATGAGTCATATAGAAATTACAACAAAAATCTCTCCCTTTTTGTCACGAATAGACAAATAAAGCAAGAGAAAGGAAGGAAAAAAAATAAGATATGAATAAGGGTAAAAGATGATGCATGAGGGGTGCAAGATGTATGAGAAAATGAAACTCAAACAGAAGACAAAAACATCTTAAAACATGCTACAAAGCATAAAGAACATGACATGCTAAAGATGATGATCCCAAAATATTGGTACTCATCGGAGTCCAAAACAACAAGAAAATGCCATTTGGGCATTTTATCAAACATTTAGAGTGCACACACTACACATGTATGTTAAACAATGTAAGAGCTTATAAAAATCTTGCCTAAATACATGTTATTTTTTGCCACAAGGGGCCAACAACCAAAGCAAATCATCGTTTAAAACAAAGCCCAGTAAAAAAGATTGACAAAAAATAAGTTTACCAACTCTTATTTGAGAAAATCCCAACTATGAATATAAAACCCCTAAAAACATAATCTAAGGATCAAAATCAATGAAAAGGGTTCAAGATTACCTTAGAGATGTTAATGGAATGGAAAACACTTGAATTTAGTTGGGTTTTGATGTAGAAACATTAAAACAGGAGTTTAGGAGAAGATGAGAGGTGTTTAAAACAAATGACCCATGAAATGCCCTTTAAAAAGCTGATCTGGAAATTTTTGCTGGTATCTCGTTGGTTAGAATCTCGCGAAATTTTGCTGGTATCTTGCTGGTATCTCGCTGGTATTTCACTAGTAAGCCTTACTTGCGAAACAGTTATGAAATAGCCGTGAAACTCTCTATCCAAAGCTGATAAACTTAAGAATTAGACCCTTTCACTCGTGATTAAACTTAAACATGAAATAAGTCATGAAGACACCTAGAAAACATGTTTTTCACAAAAAAAAAAAAAAAAAAAAAAAAAAAAAAAACAGTTTGAAAAATATGAGTGATACAAATCACTTCCAAAAGCAAACAAAAAGAACACAAATATTTTTGGTTTGAACCACATATGGTTTAGCGCACATACATCACATTTGAACATGTACAATCACATAAATGAAATAAGTATTTATTGAATAATAAACTTATGTGTTGTGTATGAGTATCAAATGTAGAATAATCCTTAATCTAGAGTGAAGTTTCAATGATCAATCTAATCAAGTCATATACAACTTGCACTAAGTTAAGTGGTCTATCTTAATTATAGAAATGAACGTATATGGCCTCCCACAAGAAAATGATTACAAAACCTAGAAGCTTTTTATTTGGCTTCTACACAAATCACAACATTTGATCATTTTTTGAACAATACATCTCATTTTGAGATCGGTGCTTGAAATTTTTGATATTTCAACATTGATAATTAGCCTTTGGCTTTTTGAGCACCATACATTTCAAAACAAAAGTCGCTTTCCCTTTTCTCTAGTCAAATACTAATATGTACGATAGACTTTTATAGTTCAATATTTCTTTTCATTTGGAGATTTACATTTGGTGAGCTCTTTTGCAAAAATAGAAAAATAAAGTGGGAAGAGATATAGGCACAAGTCTATGCAAGTATTAAGACCAACAAGACTATTGACCAATCCTTCATGACAAGCTTGGAAATCTATTTACAACAATCACACATAGTTTTCAAGATTTCTTCCACACAGATAAATGTGCAGCTAAGCTCGTAAATGCACTATGCCATTAGTATGAATGTACTAGGCCAAACTCACATGTGAAAAGTGCTCAAACATATACGATCAAACTTTTTGAATTTTTCAGTTTTTATGTGTTTTTGGATTTTTTACTCACACAAAACTAAAACATAAAAGTAAGATTAAAACAAAACAATGCATATAACGAAATGCAAGATATACAAAATGCATGAAGATATGATAATCAATGCATGAAGGGTCCTACAAAGATTGAAAGAATTAGATCAAGGATCAAAAGAGCAAAAGCTCAACCATAGGAACCCTTCCTCATCCAAACAGATTAATTGTTTGGAATGAGTGTCTCATGAGAAGTGAGACAAAGGTTGGAAGAATGAGAACCGGAGATGCACATAAACAAGGAAGCAAGAACATTAAAAAGTTTCTTCAACAACTTACCATTTTCCCCTAAATCCAATTTATCTTTTATATCACAACCTCCAAACAGCTCAAGTTTATCTTTTCTTTTAATTCTTTTAAGAGCTTGAAACTTAGAGCAATGCGGTTTTAGATGACCAAAAACACCACAATGGTGATGAACAATGTGTTTAGGTCCATTAGGCTTTTTGAGAATGGATCTAGCAACATGGTTTTATTCTTTCTTCAATTTATGACATTGAGGTCTTATATGACCAATCACACCACAATGGTGATAAGTTAGAACAAATTTAGATCCATCTAAAACCTTAGGTTGAGACTTAAACAGGGGCTGTGGCTTAAGAGCTTTTCACTCCACTTTTTGATTTCTTTTGTGTGGAGGAATGTACATCAATTTGTCCTTTGAGGTAGAACATACAATATGCACAAAATCGGGTACCACAACATGATTGCAGCAAATATTTTTATCATTTTTAATAGTAGGTTTAGCAATTAAACACTTGGAATGCATCTTAAGAGATTCATTTTCACATTTAAGATCATCAACAAGTTTGTTAGACAAAACAAGTTTAGCATTTAAGTCCATATTTAAACATTCAAACTCTTTCATCTTTTCAAGAGAATTTTTAGCAAGCTTCTTATATTTTTCAACCAATTTATTGGATTCATTGAGCTTAGCAATCAAATCATTTTTTTCACAAATGAACTTGCTCAAATTCTTTTGAAACTTCTTAGCTTCTTTCCTTAAGAGTTTGTCAACAATACCCATATATACAAGTAACATGTCATCACAATTATGAGCATTAACACTCATAGAGGAATTTTCACAAACACATGGCATGTTACACTCACAAACATCCATAGAAGAATACAATCCATGGAGAAACACACTCAGGGTCAAGGATCACACTTAGGTAATGAAACCAAAACAAGTGTACCCGCTCTGATATCAATTGAAAGCTCGAAAATGTGTTGAAAACACAAAAGCTATTTAGACCCCCGAATTAAAGTTACAGCTCGGTTGATTTTACTCTAACATACTTAAGGGCAGAAACAAGAGTAAATGAAGCACAAACAACCGATACTACTTTAGTGCATAAACATGAACAACCAATAATAAAAATAAAGCACAAGAGAAGGGAAAAGAGAATGCAAACACAAGATAACATGCTGATATATTATCGAAGAGGAAACTGAAAAACTCGGTGAAAAACCTCTTCGCCGCCCTCTAAGCGGTAATTGATCCACTACAATTAGTTGATATACATGAGTTAGTAAGAGACTCTCTAAACCTAATCTACCCGATATACCTAAGCCCTCAAAACTCTTACTTCAACAAGACTTCTCGAAACCGTGTCTTGTCTAGCTTTTTGGATCCTGCAATATGCCTAATTGCATCCATCAAGCCTCATCGACTTCTTTTGGCAGATAGCCAATGCTTCCCAAGCTCCAAAACACTCTCTACACTCTAAAGAAGTGTGGGTTATGTTTGGATACAAATCTCCTCTCAAGGTATGACAATGGAAGAGGGATGAAGAAGAGGTTACAATGATTTCTCACTAAGGATGAGTAGCTCTCTCTCAAAAGATAGGTGTGTGTATTGTAAAAAATCTATCTAGGGTTTTTCTTTTTGAATGACCTCTTATATATTTGTGGGTAATGAGGGTATATATAGTATGGATGAAGGGTAAGAAAGTCACTCTTTAAAATCCTTTAGGCAGAATGTTTCGTGACTATCTCGCGGGAAGGCTTTACCTGCGAGACACTCGCGAAAACGGGAGCCTGGCACGACTTTTCAGCTTCTAGTCATGTGCTCCTCACATGGCTCTTTCGCGGGTTAACTTCTCGTAAAATCCACGAATTCTTCATTTTAGCTTGAGTTTTCACCAACTTCATACTAAACCTAATTCAATACAATCTCACAAAATACAAGGAAATAAATTAAAGCAATTACAACACTTTTTGTCATGGAATAAAGCCAACATAAAACATAGTTGTAAATCACAACTTTACAAGTCTTCAAATGATAGCTGCCTTGTCTGGAGTAATGGACGACCCGGTAGGGTCCTTCCCATGTGGGGCCGAGCTTTCCTTGGGCAGAGTCTCTAGTTACTGGGGTGACCTTGTGAAAGATGAGGTCTTCTATGTCAAGTCGTCTGAGCTTTACTCTCTTGTTATAGTACTTGGCCATCTTCTGCTGATACTTCATCATCTTGTCGGAGGTTTTGTCTCTTATTTTGTCTAGACAGTCCAGGTTGACTCGTAGCTGGTTGTCATTATTCTCCTCGTGGAACATCTCTCACCTAGTGCTGGTTATTCCTACCTCAACCGGGATCACTACCTCAGTGCCATAAGTTAGTCTAAAGGGGGTTTCTCCTGTTGGGGTTCTTGCTGTAGTCCTGTGTGCCCATAAGATGCTGGGTAATTCTTTCAGCTAGGCCCCCTTTGCGTCATCTAACTTGGTCTTGATAATCTTGAGTAGTGTCTTTGTCACCTCCGTTTATCTGTTTGTCTGTGGATGTCCTAGGGATGAGAACTAGTTCTTGATTCCCAGGCCTGAACATAAATCCTTGAAGCTTTGACTGTCGAACTTTTGCCCATTATCTGATATAATCGTCCGTGGAATCCAAAACCTACAAATTATGTTCTCACACAAAGCTTTAGATTTTGCTTCAATGATGGTTGCTAGCACCTTTGCTTCAACCCACTTTGTGAAATAATCAATGGCAACTGGTAGAAATTTTACCTATTCTTTACCTTGAGGCAGTGGTTTGACGATGTTGATTCCCCATTGTGCAAATGGCCAGGGGAAGGATATCGTCGTCAGACTTTCTGCTGGAAGGCGCTAGACATTCTCGAATCTCTGGCACTTATCACATTTCTTGACGACTTCCCTTGCATCTACTTGCATTGTAGGCTAGAAATAACTTATTTTGATAACTTTACTTACTAGTAATCTAGAAATAACTTATTTTGATAACTTTACTTACTAGTAATCTGGGGCCTGTATGATCTCTGTAAATTCCTTCATGGATCTCCTCTAAAATATATTTGGCTTCATCTTCGTCCACACACTTCAAGTAAGGCATGGAAAAGCCTCTCTTGTATAGTGTGTTGTTCAAGATTGTGAACTTGGCTGCTCTTTTCCTGACTTTCCTGGCCTCCTTGATATCTTGAGGGAGGTGCCTATCCTGGAGAAAGGATATGATCGGTGTGATCCAGTTACCTATGCTTTGGATTATGAATGTGGAGATTTCTTTGATGCTAGGGCGTTTTTGGACTTCCATCACCAAGCCCATGCTCGCTGCACTTTCCTTCGACGATGCTAGTTTCGTGACTTCATCCACTACTATGTTCTGGCTTCTGAGGATCTTCACAAACTCCACTTTATCAAATTCCTTAGTCAAATGCTTCACCAGCCTGAGATATTTCTGTATTCTTTCTTCATTTGCTTCATATTCTCCTTTGATTTGTCCTATTACCAATTTTGAATCACTCTAGACTAGTAGGTTCTTAGCCTCGAGTGCTTTCCCGAGTTTCAATCCCATCAGTATTCCTTCGTACTCAGCCTCATTGTTGGTGGCCGGGAATTGCTATTGAACTCCATATCTAAGCATTTCTCTATCAGGTGTGGTTATGGTGACCTTTACTCCCCCCCTATTTTGAGCTAACGAACCATCGGTCTCTATCGTCCATCTTTTTGTTTTGTCAATGAGGTTATTCTCGTCTGGGAGAGTGAACTCGACAATGAAGTCTGCCAAGGCTTGTGCCTTAATAGCTGTCCTGGGGTGGTACTTAGTGTTAAACTGACTAAGTTCGATTACCCATTGGACCATTCCCCCTGCTGCTTTAGGCTTGTTCATAGACTTCTTGATCGGTTGGTCCATTATCACTAGGATAGGATTTGCCTAAAAATATTGTCGCAATTTGCGTAAGGCTACTATTAATGCGAATGCAATTTTTTTAATCCTTGGGTACTTAGCTTCAGCACCTTTGAAAGTTTGACTGACGTAGTAAACTGGGAGCTGCTTATTGTCCTTTTCTTGAATCAGGGCCACACTCAACTGCCAAGTACAAATATAAGTTTTCCCCTTCCTTGGATGGACTTAGGAGGGGTGGATTACTTAGGTAACGTTTAAGTTTCTAAAATTTTACTTCACACTCGTCGTTCCAGGCGAAAGCCTTCTTCAAGGTCTTGAAAAAGGGCAAGTACTTATCTGTCGCTCTAGAGATGAATCTATTAAGAGCAGTAATCCTTCTTGTGAGCTTTTGGACTTCTTTGACCATCTTGGGTGATGTCATGTTGATGATGGCTTGTACCTTCTCTGAATTTGCTTTTATTCCTTTTTGGGACACCATGAATCCCAAGAATTTTCCAAAGGTACAAGCCATCATCAACATGACATCACCCAATAGAGCCTTAACTTGTGATGAAAGCAGTTTTTTCTTGATCTTCTTCAACCATTTCTATCTTGTTGCATCTTGAGAAAGCGTCCATGAACGTCATTAACTTATGCCCGAGTGTAGAATCACAAGCTGGTCTATCCTCGGTAAAGGGAAACTATCTTTCAGGCAAGTCTTGTTCAGATCAGTGAAGTCCACGCACATTATCCACTTCCCATTTGCTTTTTTCACTAGAACAATGTTTGCGAGCTGGTCAAGATAGTAGACTTCTCGAATAAAGCTTGCCGACAACAATTTGTTAACCTTGTCTATAACCGCTTGGTTTCGATCTAAGGCGAAGACTCTTCGTCTTTGCTGGACGGGCTTTCTTTCTGGGTCCATATTCAACTTATGCTGAATGACTTCTGGAGATATGCCTGGCATGTCCTCGTGACTCCATGTGAAGACGTCCAAGTTTTCTTTAAGGAACTGAACGAGCCTTGTTCACGTCTTGGGACTTAACTTCATCCTATTCTTGTCGTCTTGGTTGCGTCTCCTTTGGCCAGTTCCACTATTTCTAGGGCTTCCACTTTATCTTCCTCCTTCTCCTCGATCACCCATGTATGGTTCTCCTTTGCAGCTAAGATGGCCTGGTAGCATTCCCTGGCCAAGAGTTGATCTCTTTTTACCTCGCCAACACCGTTCTATGTTGGGAACTTCACCTTTAGGCAATAAGTGGACGTGACTGCCTTCCATCGGTTGAGTGTGGGCCTTCCAATAATCACGTTGTAAGATGAGGGGCAATATACTACCAAGAAGTCTAACTGACGGGTCAATTTCCTTGGGTAGGTCCCCACTGTTATTGTTAACATTATTATGCCTTTGGGATATACTCTGTCTCCACTAAAACTGATGAGGGGGAAGTCAAACAGACGCAACCTTTTTGGATCTAGCTTTAGCTGCTGGAAAGCAAGAAGGTAGATGATGTCTGCGGAGCTATCGTTGTCCACAAGGATCCTCTTGGTATTAAATCCTTCTATTGTGAGCATTATGACTAAGGGATCGTTATGTGGCTGCTTCACTCTCCTTGCATCTTCCTTGTTGAAAGACATGTCTTGGCTTGTCCGTCTTTACTTAAACGGGGGTATCATGTGGACGCTGTTCACCTGCCTCTAGCATGCCTTCCTGAGGGATCTAAATGACCTGCCTACAAATGGCCCCCCTACAATCGCCTTTATCTCTTCGATCACATTTTGCGGAGGTTGGAACTTATGATCCTCGTCTCGAGGTGAGCAATCGCACTGGTTTTTGTTACTGTCTCTGAACCTACTAGGCTCCCCCTTCTTCACGTATTTCTGCAATTTTTCTTTCTATATCAACTCCTCTCTCTGCTCTTTTAGGTCCCGGCAATCTTATGTGTAGTAGCCATGATCTTTGTGAAATCGGCAGTACTTATTCTTGTCATGAACATTGGGGGATGAATGTAATGGCCTTGGCCATTTGAGGTAATGCTCATCCTTAATTTGTGTCAAAATTTTATCAACAAGCATAATTAAATGAGTGAATTTTACCGTCTTGAGAGTTATCTCGTCCATTCTTTTACCCCCATCATTAGTCCGACGATCTGGGCGCTCTCTTTTTTGTCCTTTGCGATCGTCATCTTTCCTTCCCTTGTCTTCTGGCTTCTCCACATCCCTTATGGCAGTTAATGCATCTTCAGCATTCATGTACTTCTGTGCTTTCAGAAGCATCTTTGTTGTCATCTTAGGAGGATTCTTAACGAGTAAAGCCACGAACTCTTTAGACCTCAGTCTCGCTTTGAAGGTCGTTAACTGCACCTTGTCGTTAGCTTTGTCTACCTCCAGGGTTTCCCTAGTGAAGCGTTTCACATACGAGCTCAGGGTTTCTTTTTCTCCTTGTCTAATGGTGAGCAAATGGTCCGCTGGCCTTTTAGGACATTATCCTCCAATGAAGTGGCATAAAAAGGTGTTACTCAACTGCTTGAAGCTATCAATGGACGATGTTAGCAACTTGGTGAACCATTCTCTTGCCGCTCCTTTAAGAGTAGTGGGGAAGGAACTACACAGTATCTCGTCAGGTGGCTGTTAAAGGCCTAGTGTTGTCTTGAAGGTGTTAAGGTGGTCTTGGGGGTCCTTAAGCCAGTCAAACGGCTTAAGTTGAGGCAGTCGAAATTTCAACGGCATTGGACATTCTAGGATTGCTATAGTGAAAGGTGAATCTATTGCCCTGACCATTCTATCCACGCTCCGGTCTGTTTTCTCCTTGATGGCGTTCCTCAGCTCGTCCATCTCCTTCCTTATCTCTCGAAAAGATTCGAATTCTATTTGTCTAGAGTAGTAGGTCTTCGATGGTCACTTCTTCAATGGCTATCTCTCTCATCATCCAGGTTGCCTTTGGACTGATTCTCCTCATGTTGAAGCTGTAGCTTTATTTCCTGATTTTGCTTGGTAAGCTTTTCAACAATGGCCGCAAGAGCTTGGACTTGCTGAGCCAAGGCTGCAGAATCTTGATTGGACTCCATCTGAATATAGAAGTTGATGGAAACTACGTTTTCGAATTTGAATGCGAAAATGTTGTTTCCCACAGATGGCGCCAAACTGATGAGGTGCAAACTCGTCAGTTGAAGTATGTGCATCCAGATGGAGCCAAGCCCTCATATCTGTAATTATAAAAGTGATATAGTAGCTCCCTTATGATGGTCACTGGTGTGGTGCCTGCCACAACGTTTCCGATGCCAAAGTCAGTATAAGGAAACTCTTTGGAAAAGAATAATGCAATGAAATGGAACAAAAAGTATTTCTAAGTGTGTCTATGTACCTCCTATTGGTGATGGGAGGGTTGTATATATACATTCCAGTAGCTCCTAGCTGTTGTGGCTGTTATGGTGGCTTTAATGCCTCTTTTAGTAACGTCTCGTGGTCAATCATGTGAGTTTTGATGGCTCCAATAGTTTGTACATTTGTCGTTATAACCACCTGAGGCATTTATTTGACTGCATTGAATGGTTTATTTTATTTTATTTTTTTTATTTTTTTATCTTCGTCAGTAATGTGGCTACTTCATCTGAGGGACCTGGTTGATTCGTCTGTCAATTCTGCCTTGTTGGTTCGGATGAGATCGTCCAGGTAAGTTATGTTCGTCAATCCCATCAATCACAATTTCAGTTGTTTTTTGCGTATATAAAACTTTGTAAGATAAACATCCACAACAAGTTTAACCCTTTTCCAAATATAGCTTTGAGCTTCATCTTAGGAACTTTTACGGGTGCATAGGTTGCAATTTGCTATCTACACTAGTCTATTGTAGAAACAGTTTTAGGTAGTATATCATAACTCTTGTGCTTGTATGTTTTGATCTCTTTAGGTGCCTTAGTAACTGTGTAACTAGCTTTGGAATTCATTTTGATACCACTAAATTAGTAAAAGGTAACTTGATCAATCTTATAGCCTTTTTTCTCTCCCCCTTTGAAAGTATATCGATAAAAAGTGATGACTAGAAATCATTAGTTATTACAAGATGGCAAGCAAAAGTCATGGCTATTCCTGTTCCTTTTTTCTTCTATTTCCAACATGTTGCTGATTATGTGCATTTTCTTTTTCAGATATAATAACACAGTATACAGAAGATGGGTAATCTGCTTTATTGTGTACAAGTTGACCAATCCACTGTGGCTATCAAGGAGAAATTTGGTAAGTTTGAGGAAGTTCTTGAGCCAGGATGTCATTTCTTGCCTTGGTGCCTTGGAAGTCAGCTTTCTGGTCATCTCACTCTTCGGTTACAGCAATTGGATGTGCGATGTGAGACTAGGACAAAGGATTGTAAATTTCTATAACTATGTAGATGAGTGAACCTCTTTGTGGTCATCTGATGTTTGTTGCATTTGTCATTTGGCAAAGGCAATTTTGTCTCTTTGACTTTTTAAATTTTGCCTTGTGGCTTATTTATTTATTTCTATTAAATATCCGTCTGTATTGCCTTGGTGCATTCATATTGAGGCAACTGACGATATCATCTATTCTTTACTTATAACTCTCATATATTCATTGAAAAAAGAAAATAAAATCTCTCCCTATAAGTTGTCAGCCTTAAAAAAAAAAAAAGTTAAAGAAAAATTTTCATTATGAGCTTGACCAAAGAATATAGTAAACTTTCCAGAACCATTAAGCATGCTGTTTTATTGCATATCAATTTTTTTTTTTAAAATAATAATAATTTTTATCAAAGCATCTCTTGTACCCCTTTTTTTTTAACCTTTGTTACCTTCTTTTTTTTTTTTTTTTTTTTTTTTTGGAGTTTTGAGTTTAGAGCAGTTAAGGGAGGAAGTACATTTTTTGTATTAAGAAATTGATAAATTTAGTGAACGTTATTTTGGCAAGCCTATTGTTACCTGTAACCTGTGCCTGGGCACTAGCATGTAGGGTGATTAGATTTTGTGATGGTTTTTTCTCCAGGACAATGTATTTGTCAATGTCGTTGTCTCTACTCAATACCGTGCCCTGGCAGACAAGGCAAGCGATGCCTTTTACAAACTCAGCAACACAAGAAGCCAAATCTAGGCCTATGTGTTTGATGGTATAATCCAAATACCCTCCTGTATAATATAGAGACATGCATATTGCATAATATAATATCTTACATATATAAACATATGAGTATATTTGTAATTAATTATGTCTGCAAATATATTTCATCTTTTCCAATAGTTTAATTATTTTTATCATAAGTATTATCAACTAATTGGTGTTGCCTTGTCCGTTAAACTAGTAATCAGAGCAAGTGTCCCAAGCTCACCTTGGATGATGCCTTTGAACAAAAAAATGACATTGCCAAAGCTGTAGAAGATGAACTTGAAAAGGTAGACTATCTGATTGATTCACGGTATCATAATATCAAAGGGTGTATGCTTAGCTTGTGACACTGTTTAGTTTACAGGCTATGTCTGCTTATAGGTATGAAATTGTACAAACACTAATTGTTGATATAGAACCCGACGAGCATGACAAGCGAGCAATGAACGAAATCAATGCAGGTATATTATATCACCAATTTGATTTAAGTATTAATTTGCTTCTGATTTGCTCAATTGCTCTGGATGTTTGGATTGTTGCTTTTGCTATAATCTCAGTGTTTATGTTGAGATGCTAAATCTCCGTATCACCTGATATGTTTCTGTAAGGTTGAAATTTATCAACCATCTTGTTGGCTTTATTACATGCCAATTTGCTTGTAATTTAGCACTTAGTAACCTTATATTTAGCACTTAGTAACCTTGTATTTAGGTAGGATTATTGTAAGGGTAGTGTGTGAGAAGATGTGAAGAAAAATTCAAGTATGTGCAAGAAGGCAGAGTTTTGTGGCTAGGACTCATGGCTGACTCGTGACTGGTAAGCTGCCAAATGTAGGCACGTGAGATGCACATAGGAGAGTTGAAGGGTCGCGCCAGCTGTCGCACTATAGGACAAAAGTCCCAGGCTAGCCAGGCCGTTACGTCGCGACTTGAACTCGCGACTTGGACAAGCTGCGAGGTCAAGCTGCCAACCAGCCCTGTTTGGCAAAAATTGTCTCTTCGTATTCCAAAACACACCACTATATATAGACCCTTATACCTACTAAATTGAGAGAGCTTCTAGAGAGAATTTTGTGAGAGAAATCCTAGAGAAAAACAAGATTGCCTCATCCCCAATCTTTACCTTAGAGTCTCTACAAATTCCTCTACTCTCTTCCTCTCTATTGTCATACCCTTGAGAGGTTATTGACCAAATCCTTTTCTCACCACACCCACGTCTGTGAGAAGGTTCATCTGGTGCTAAAGGAAGCAGTTTGGAAGGAACCAATATACATTGGTTGATGCTATGGTCTAGTAGCGGAATCCGGGAAGCTAAAGAAGAAATAGGCTTGGCGTAATCTCGTTTGAGCAAGAAGCTTGGAGGGCTTAGGTACTTGGGTGGATTAGGCTTTGAAGGTTTTCTGTTGTTCATGTATCCTAACTACATTTTTTAGTGGATTATTTGACTGCTTGGAGGGCAGCAGAGAGGTTTTACGTCGAGGACTTCGGTTTCCTCTTCGATAACACATCGTGTGTTGTCCATGTGTTTGCATCTTCCTTCCCTTTATCTTTGCCTTATATTTACTGCTGTGGATGTGTTTATATTTGGTATAGATTAGTTATCAATTCTGTGATTGGCTTATGTTCATGTTCCGCACATTAATTGTTTGATTATAAGCTTGAATTGATATTTTATAATTTTGGGTCTAAACATTCAAGGGTGTTTTAGACACATATTGAACTTTCAGTTTCTCATCATATTGAAGTTGTTGGACTGGAAGATTGCCAGTGGTAAACTGTCAAATTGTCATTCTTACATCCCCATGTCCATGACTACCAAGAAATGGAATCAGAATAACTTACGTAGAGTAACCATGTTATATTCTAAATTCTTTTGTAAAATCAGTAATGATTATAGAAGATGCTGTGTCCTGGAGCTTAGATTTATGAATTTCCAGGATTTTGACCACATATGCAAATAAAAAATATTTTACTAAACTCTTCTGTTGACTGGTTGGTTGTTAATGCTTTCTAATATACTTTCAAGTCAGTGTACTCGTTTAGGAAAGATGGTATTTTAGTTTCCCTTATAAGCTTAAATTTTCTGAAAATTGTTATATTTTATCAGTTGCAAAAATGAGGGTAGCAGCCAATGAGAAGGCAGAGGCTAAGAAAATCTTGCAAATTAAGCGAGCTGAGGGTGAGGCTGAGTCGAAGTATTTGTCTGGGCTAGGTATTGCCTGCCAACGTCAAGAAATTGTTGATGGATTGAGAGATAGTGTGTTGGGCTTCTCTGTTAATGTGTCGGGGACCACGCCAAAGGATGTCATGGACATGGTTCTTGTTACCCAGTATTTTGACACAACGAAGGAAATTGGTGCTGCCTCAAAATCCTCTGCTGTTTTCATCCCTCATGGACCTGGTGCTATTCGTGATGGAGCATCTCAAATTCGTGATGGACTTCTTAAGGGTTCTGTTCAACATTAGGGTTACTTTTCCATTTTTCCCCTTTTGTGTATTGAAACGAGGTCTATGCATGTTGATGTTTCTCTGCAAGTTTTTCAGCGTGTTATGTAATCTATCTTGAATATGACAGAGCTAAAATTGCTTCTGTTAAATATTTCTTCCTCACAACCAGAAATTCTCATCAGCTTCCGTTCATTGCTTAGCTTAAAGCCTTTTGTGTAACTTAAGTAATTTCAACTTTCAAGTTTTTAAATGTCTTGCATAACTTAAGCTTAGGATTTTTTTCAATTCTCTCCATTTGTCTTGAAGTGGATAGAATTGACTCCATGGTTAGATTTAGTTTTCCTGATACCTAAGAGAATATTGGTAGGTTTATCGCAGAAGGGCTGATGCCAGGATTTATGAAAAAAACAAAAACGAAACTCGAGTTTGTTGAACTCGAGTTGTATGTTTACTACTCGAGTTCCTAAAAATTGAGTTTTTAGGCAGAGTCGAAAAAAAAAATAGAGTTGTACTTGAGGACTAGAAACTCGAGTACTGTCCACAGTACTTGAGGACTCCAAACTCGAGTTTTACTTTTTTTTTTTTTTTTTTTCAATCCTTCAAAAACACCAAACACAAAAATAGAGCAACACCAGTACAAAGCAGAAACAGAGCAAACAAGAGAATTTCTATCTGGCAAAAAACAAAAATTTGATCGAAGAAGTAGACAAGAAAAAAGATTTAATCCAAAAAAGAACAAAATTTTATTACTGTATACATTTTGATTACAAGGCCATAATGACAAGACTTCTATTGAAATATACACTTTGATTACAAATGATAGTTCCACACTGGATCTTGCTTCATGACTACACATTCCCTCCACAGTCTAGCAATCTCGCTTCTTGATTACACATTCCCTTTAAGTTTGTCACTTTAAGTTGACTCATGTTATACAGCTTGCCCCACCCTTTCGTAGTAAGATGTCTCTTCGTTAGGCAAGTTCTTTTATATCAAAACTCTAGGATCTCAGAGTTCACAACATATGAAATGCAGTCACCTGGAGTACTTGGGATAAAGTACTTTGCCTCAAGTTAATGTTTGAAAATAACGTAGGAAAGAATATCATACCATGACGAACATACAAGCAATATCCAACTAATGTCAATCCTTCATAATATAAACTTCTCCTTTAGTTTCCAACATGTTAAAATATTATGATTAAGTAAAAAATTAAGCTTCTATTTTGATGATAAATCACAACCCAATACCATGTTTTAGAGGGGGAAAAGAATGGAAATAATTAACAACTAATTGAAAGAAAAATTAAACATTCATAATTTCACAATATAGAAACAGGTATATTGGATATAGAATACTTTGATTACAAGTGCATTCAGTGATAAACAAAATAATAATTATGCCGATACAACACAGTAGTAAGTTCGAATACACAATAAAGAGAACCACAATTTACATTTACAATGCCATTCCAAAATCGAGTATCTGCATGCTTGACAAAAATTGAAATATTGTCATTAGATACCAAAAGACAAAACAAAGGTACTAATCTATGCAACTTGGCTAATTGATACAATCATGGTATTTTATATAAAAGCATCACTTACCTAGTTTGGATCATTACTGCTTGTCGAAGCCTTCTTTTTCCATTCAATGCTATTTGGCAGAAGGAGCATCATCACAGGACAAACCGATCCTTTTGACTCTCTTCCTTAACAAGTTGACCGGAGGAATTCATCCATTTATGTAGTCAATAGTAAAATGGTCCCTCTATCTAATGAATCAATGGCTCGGTTCAATGCTCTTTAAAGCAGACATATTTTACTATTATGTCCATGTTGATGACATAATCCACAGCTCTTTAAAGCAGATAGCTTCCCGGTTCTCGCCAGACCCCATCCATCTCATTCCGTATCCTAAACTTCATAGGTCGACCTTTGGCCTGCAACAACTTTGGGTTAGGCACCCAATTTGGACTATCCACATCCCTCCACAATGACTCTAACTTTGGCATCACAAATGCATGTGAGTAGGTGCGAATGGCGTTCTCCAAACTATAACATGGTTCAATATATCTAGTCGCAGCTTGCCCTAAGTACTGAAGAGCTGTAATTGCATGTGAAAAAGGGATCTTTCGATTTTGCCACTTTTCACAACCACATGTTTTGGCCACTAGGTTTATTTCATGACTATGGTGTCCCCTTCCAGAGCTATGGATGTTGTATGTGATAATTACTTGATATATACCATTCAAATTATTAAACGCCCTTACTTGGTGCGTTGTAAATTTTTGTAGGTTTGCATCATAGATTTTTAAGGCATATTTACTCCACGCCTTGCCTTTCGAGAGATCATGAGTAATTTCTTTGTGATGATCATGGAAATATGCGACAAGTTTTCTCTAAGTGAATTCAACCATTGTAGCAATGGGTAGGCCACGGGCACCTTTGAGTACTCCATTAAAGCACTCCGAGACATTGGTTGTCATAGCCCCATAACAGTATCCACCACCCACCATCATGTAGCTGGGTCCACATGTCTAGATCCTCTTTCATTAGATATGTGTAAGACATGATGGATGAGTCGGGTTCACTTTCCTGTTGCTCGGTTCTCAGTTTCTTCCTAAGGGCCTCAATCTCGACTTCCTTGATAACTTGCATGTACAACTCAAATTTAGCTTCCTAAGTAGCATACCCCGCTTTCAAGGTCAACGACTTTAAAGTGATGTCCTAAAAATGCATGTTGAAGTTGCTAGCAACATGTCGAAGGCAATATTTATGAAATACTCGTACTCGTCCATCATCATCTCTTGGCTAGTTTGTAATTGCGTTTTGAATACCTTTATGTTGGTCAGAAATTGCGCAAATGTCCTTATTTGCTATCATGTCCCCTAGTGAAATCTTGAAGCATTCTAAAAACCACCCCCAACTAGGCCCTGACTCTTTGTCCACAATGGCAAAGGCGAAAGGCAAAACCTTGTTGTTGGCATCGGTTACCATTGCAATTAACAACACCCCTCGATATTTACCATACAAATGGGTCCCATCAATAGTGATTACTGGCTTACAATGTCTGAATCCTTCAATGCATGGAGCGAAAGTCCAAAATACATAGCACAATATTGAATCACTAAACTCATCCTTAGGTATGGTTTGATACCAGTACTGGGTGCTAGTTTCTTGATCCAAGTACACCAATAGCAACATTCTTAACCTTTGGTAAGACTCTGCCTAATCCCCAAATATCTTTGCAATAGCCTTTGGTTTCGCATCTCATATCTTATAGTAAGAAAGCTTATGATTATAATAATTCACTTTAATGAAGTTTCTGAGTTGACCAATTGTTGCTGTGTGATTTTCTTGCAACGTTGGAACAAATTATGCTGCAAGAAAATTACAATCCATCATTCTACCATTAAAGGCCATGCCAAAGGGCATACAACTATGAGGACTCCCTAAGATGTGACCATCCATAGTCCATGTTTAGGTTTCATGACTTCCCCTACGTACCACTTGTTTGACCCATCCATGCATTTCACAGACAGTCTACCTTTGGTCAACCTACTAGTCATAAAGTTTCTATTATGCTTTGTGGCGTAAATTGTTAATGCACATTTCACCACCTCTTTATTCTCAAAAATCAACCTTGTACTAATATTCATGTCCTCTTTCCAAGAAGAAGTAAATGCTTGCTGAACAACTTCAGGATTAACCATATTTTTTTTAAGTATTTGCATAAAATGATGAAGCAGGAGGTTCATAAACAGGGGTTGTATTTGTAACATGCTGAACTCTAATAGTAGCGTCCATATCATCTTCATTACATTCAGCCATATCATCAACATGAGGATTGGGAGAAATTTCATGGTCATCAACAACCCTGTCAAAGTTGCCTGCTCAATCCTCTCTTCGTACTCATCTCTATCGTCAAGATCTTCACCATTAATGGCAGCATGATCAACACAGTCTTCGTCTTCATCTTCAACTATTCACCTCGATGTGTACAAAATTAATCTTTATATCTATTGCCAGGTTTGCTCTCAATTGTTGTTGGTGTCTCTTGAAAAGGGGGTGTATAGCCTCTCAATGTGGTGCATTGATCATAGGATTGCAAACTATAGAGATGTAGTTGTTTGTACAATTTCCTTCATGCCAACTTCCACACGCGACTCCAAAGTGACGTACAACTCAAAATTTGCTACTTGTTCCCATTTTTGCATCTTGCTAAACATGATCTTCACATTTGTCTTCTGTTATCGCTATATATCTATAATTAATGCATTGATTGAGGACTTTATGTACAGAATAGAAAGTAATATGTATGTCATGCAAAGCAGGGTTCACTTGCAGCTCTTCCATAATTTTTATTTTCAAATCTTTTAGTCTTTAGCTTATGCTGTATCATCATATAATAGCACTAGATACCCAGACCTTGAAATGGGAATCCGTCATAAGGGTTGGCATTGCTAAGGGGCCCATCGTAGTATATATTTATATGGATCATTGTTAACCTATAGATCATCAAGTGCAATTGTGTTAGTGACAAATTTATAACTCTCAATCAACATTAATCACAACTTTGCATATGAAATGCCAACAATACTAACCTCAACCAAATTTGCATATACTCACCTCAGGTCACATACAAAAATAGTCCTTATCAATTTCATATTCTTTTAAAATTCCAAATCATTCTAGGGGCATGACTTTCAAAACCCATTCAAATAAGTTATGATGAACAAAAATATTATTGATTTGCTAAACTTTGTAATTGGTGCCGATCTTCTCTGACTTATCTCTCCTAAGATACAACAACCCAAAAATGTCGTATGGCTAGAACAACCTTTGCACAAAGTATTTAAGCCCATAACTCCACTAGAAGAAACACCATTCTATGCCAAGACCTCTCTATTTTTTAGTGTATATGAATGCTTGCATTTGTTGGATTTTTTGGTGTATTAACGTTGTTATATTGTAGTTACTTGAATGGGTCTGAATGAGTCTATTTATAGACTCAATGGGCCTCACAAAATTATTACCCAAATTAATCTAATTAATTAAGTTCATTATTCTAATGCAGTGGGTGTTACAAGATTAATTGCTGAACATAAATTTGATGGGCTAGAGTTACATAATTAATGGATGAGAGAAGGAGTTTTTGAAAAATAAGTAGGTCCAATAGCTAATCCATTAAGTGGGTAAATGACTCTTCATTTTCCATAATAAAAATGTAATTTACTCACTAATAAATAAGGAAATTATATTTAAATGCATTTAGCCCACAAATTGCTCTAATACATATCAACCTTTATCTTCTTTTAGTTCTTTAGGGGAGAGTGTACTGACCGCTATCCCTAGCATCCTTCTTCCCTTTATCTTGGTTCTTGAACTGTGAAGAAAGAACTAGATTGCTTTTGGTCCTTGTCAAATACTTTTGCATTGGCATTCTTCATGAACCTTTTGAATTGCCTAGTGATGTAGGATTTCATTTTGGAATCTTCATCATTCAAAGACTCATTGGTGTCACTGCTTTTGGCCTTCAATGCCATACTCTTACTCTTGCTTGATTTCCTAATTCTAATCAAACCCAATTCATAGGTTTACAAGTTGCCAACCAATTCTGTCAAAGATCAATGTCCTTTGATTCCTCAATGACAGTGATCTCGGCATAGAATCTCTCAGGTAGAGATTGAGCACATTTCTAACAATCTTGGATTGGGGAATGGTTTTCCCAAGATTAAAGGCGGAGTTTACTATGTCCTTAAGCTTGGCATAGAACTTGTCAAATGATTCATCCTTTTTCATCTTAATCTCTTCAAAGCTCATGGTAAGCTTTTGAAGCTTTGAATCCTTGACTGCCTTAGTTCCTTCATAGGTTGTTTAGAGGATGGTCCATGCTTCCTTTGTAATTTTGGTGGAGGATATCTTCTTGAACTCATTCGTGACCGCACTGAATAAAGCATTCAATGCTCTGCTGTTGAAGTTAGCCACTTTGATCTTTGCATCATTTCAATTAGTCGACGCTTCTTTTGGTTTGGTTCAACCAATCTCCACAACTTGCCACACTTTTTCATCTAATGATTGCAAGAAAGCTCTCATGCGTACTTTCTAGTATGCATAGTTAGTACTATCAAATAAAGGAAGGATAATTAAAGATTGTTCTTTATCCATGAAAAACAGGGGTCAATAAATCACATAACAAAGATTAACCTAATCAGAGTGTACCTGCTCTAATACCACTTGATAGGTCAAGAATGTATTGACCCTTTAGGTGAATTAACCAATTAATTAGCCAAGTGAATTAATTAAGCCAATTTAACATGCAATACGCGTGGTAACACAAACAAATTACCAAATAACTAAATGCAGCAAAAATTAAATTTGACATAGGTGATTTGTTTACGAATAGGAAAAACCACTATTATCAAAATAAGCGGTTACAAATAAAGGAATCCCAGTACCTTATACCAACCTATAGTTGAACTCTTACCCCAATACACAATTGGACTTGTAATGTAGTGACAATCTCTCCTTTCAATGCTCAACTCCAAGTACGTGACTAACCAATTGATGCACGGATCCCAGTACGTGACTAACACACCAACTTGAGAAAGATGTTGGTTGCAAAGTTCTTCAATTTATCTACATGATGAAGATCAAGAAGCTCCTTGGTCACAAAACCGTACGGCATACTAACGCAACAGCTTTTTCAAGAGAAAAATGAACTAGGGCAGATTGTCTCCAATCACATTATACATGTAACAACAAGTGCAACAACCTTTGCATCTAGTGAGATGGCCCTTAAAATAATCCTTATATATGTGTAGGGTTATGAGAAAATAAAAAACTAAACACATAGCTTGGATATGCGTGAAAAATAGATTCGAAAATCTGAATTTCGTAATTCTCGATAGATAGGGTATTTGTCGAGCAACTGTCAAGCATCGGGCTAAAAATGCCTTTTAAAACTCGATCGATACAATCTAGCAAGTTATCTGTCGAGTTTTAAAATAAAGCACTTCTTCACTTGATTTTTGAACAGATTTGCATGATTTCAATATTTGGACTTGAACTCTTGTTCCTTAAAAGTATTAAACATATCCTAGATTTACTCAATTACAAGTAAAGTGCATTTTATCAAAGGATTTGCCAATTTTATATGACATATGTTCTTAACATGTTCCACATATGTCCTAACATTATGTTTTAACATATGTTCAATATTGTTGTAGCATTTTAATATTATTTAATTAAAATGAATAAATATGACAATACAAATATAATGATATCTGGTTACTATGAAAGATAAGGAGTTAGTGAAATGTTTAATCCCTCATTGAAAAGGAGAGAGACTCTTTTATTATTTTTATGTGTGGTGAATATTAATGGACTAATATGTACAAGAGCAAATATTAAGCCAGATACAATTAGAATCAGTAGCATATCTATTGGTGAGTAAATGATCTTTTTATTATAGAAAATGAAGAGTCAACTACCCACTTAATAAACTAGCTGTTAGGCCTATTTATTCTTTAGAAAATCCTTATCTAATCCATTAATTGTATAACTCTAACCCATTAGCATTATGTCTAGCAATTGATCTTATAACATTCACTACATCAAAATTATGGACCTAATTAATCAGTTTAATTTTGGTAATCAATTTTGTGAGGCCCAATAAGCCTATGAGTAGACTCACTCATACCCAATCCAAATAGTGTCATATCTCAATTCAAATAATGTTGTGTAATTTACAAAGAATCCTTCCAATTCTACTGATGAGATGAATGAGGAAGAACTCTGTCTTCATCAAGCAAAAATAGATAAGTATACAAAAGATGAATATAATCGTCGCTTTTATTTTTTAAATTGTCTTGCTGATCATTTCTATGATTATTATGATACTACTTATAATTCTTCTAGGAAAATATGGAAGCATAAGACTGCAAGTACAATACCGAGGAGTTGGTGCAAAGAAGTATACTACAAGTAGGTTTTTCCGTTACCAAATGGTGGATGGGAAATCAGTGGTAGATCAATCACAAGACTTCAAGTTGATTGTGGCAAAATTGAGGCCCGAAAAAAAGATTGAAGATAATTTCGTGGTAGTTGGCATAGTTGATAAACTACAACAATCTTTGAGAGAGTTCCAAAATACTTTGCGGCATAAACAAAAAGAGACATCCTTTGAGACTTTGATCACATGCATTCATGTGGAGGAAGAAGGTAGAGGACAAGATGCACTTACGACATAAGAGAGCAATGGTAATTCCACCACAAAGGTAAACCCAAAAATCATTTTATCATAAATAGTCAATTAAAGCCTAAAAAGAGAGATTAAAATAATAATAATAATAATAGACGTCAAAGAATGGGGAAACTAGAATAAAAATAATAATAAGAACCAAGGATCCCTTTCACAAGATAAATTTATTAGATCTTGTTTTGTCTGTGACAAGAGTGGACATATTGCTTGATTTTGTAAATTTTGGAAATGTGAATCTGTTCCGCAGGCTAATGTAACCTAAGAGCCTTTAGTGGCTTTGATTATAGACATTAATATGGTGCAATATATTGAAAGGGTGGTGGGTAGACTTTGGTGCTAATAGGCATGTTTGCTATGACAAAGATTGGTTCAAGGTGTACACTCCCTTTGAAGAAGAAAAAACAATTAGGCTTGGTGACTCTAGCAGAACCAAGGTTCTTGGAAGTGGTGATATCGATTTGAAATTCACCTCTAGATGTGTGCTAACATTGAAAAATGTGCTTTACACTCCATACATGAGGAATAACTTGATGTCGTGCTTTTTGCTTAGCAATGCTAACTTCAAGCAAACTATAGAATCTGATAATTATGTAATCACTAAAAAGATATTATTTGAATGCAAGAGTTACGCTTGTAATGGAATGTTTAAATTAAATGTTGAGAATAATAAAACATCTACAAGTTTAGTTTATATGTTTTCTTCTATTAATTTTTGGTACACACATTTATGTTATATAAATAGCAAATATGTGAAAATCATGAGTAGTTTAGGATTATTCCAAGATTATCAAAAGATTTTGAAAAATGTAAAATTTGTAGTCAAGCTAAAATTACAAAAATGCCACATAAAAGTTCTATAAGAAATACCAAATTGTTTGTGTTAATTCACTCTGATTTATGTGAATTTAAGGGAATATTAACTTGTGAAAGAAATAGATTTATTTTCATCTTTATTGATGATTTTTCAAAATATACAATTGTTTATTTGTTGAAAAATAAAAGTAATCGAGTTGAAAATCAGCTCGATAGAAGAATGAAAAGAATAAGAAGTGATTGAGGTCTTAAGTATGAATCAAGTGCATTCAACTCATTTATTCAGTCTTTGGGAATTATCCATGAAACTACTCCACCATATTTGCTTGCTTCTTATGATGTGGCTGAAAGAAAAAATAGAATTCTAATTGAGTTAACAAATGCCATGTTAATTGAATTAGGTGTACCTTTACATTTTTTGTTATATTTTTAAAATAGGTAGTGGTGTTATTTGTTGGAAATCTAAAAAACAAACAATAATTGCTAATTCAAAAATGGAAGCTAAATTTATAGCATTAGTGTCAGTTAATGAAGATGCAAATTAGCTTAGAGATTTGTTAGTTATATAAAATTCCACTATGGGAAAAGTCGATTCCACCTATATTTATGTTCATTGTGGTAGCATTGCCACAATCGGTAGAGTTAAAAAACGTTATTACAATGGTATATCTAGACCTATAAGAAGAAAGCACATTATTGTGCGATCTAATTTGAGTAGTGACACCATAACTATGGATTATGTTAAATCTAATGATAATTTTGCAAATCTTTTTACCAAGGTCTTAGCAAAAGATAGGGTTTAGAATACATCGAGGCCCAAGGACCAGAGATCCTAAAGTCAATAGATTCATGAGCCATGTATGAGAATACCCAACCCAAGGACCAGAGATCCTAAAATTTTGGTTAAATGGGAAAAACGAATCATACGATACTCGTAAGAAATGAACTATTTATTAATTTAATTATTTATTCTGTACATATTTTTGTGATTGTTCATGCTTATGGGGTTAGTGCATTTATCCTGTAATGTTAGAGAGGTTGAGTAAAAAACTCTTAATGAAATTTGTAGCTCGTACGAGAGGGGGGGGGGGGGTCAAAATTACAAGAGCACCCTTGACAAAATTTCATTTGTATGAGTGTGGGGATGGGGCCGCTCCCAATGAGATTTGGACTTAATCTCAAATGCACTCTTGAAAATGGGACTAGCACGCGACCATAAAGTGCTAGTTGCTATAGCTTATGTCAACACTTGAGTTGTTATGTGTAAGCAATGATGCTTAATTTCCTAAAGCAATAATATTTCAAGTTGGAGACCGCCACGATTCTGGAGCTGAGTTTGCTACTTTACTAAGTAAAGGTTCAATGTAGATCACACCTTAATGATGCATTGTGACTCATCTTTAACTAAAGTTTAAAATTAAAATGAGTGGGGGAATGTCGTAGCATTTAATACTATTGAATTAAGATGAATAAATATTACAATATAAATATAGTGATATGAGAGTTACTATGGAAGATAAGAAATTAATGAAATGTTTAATATTACACTGAAAAAGAGAGAGATTCTTTTGTTGTTTTTAAATGTGGTTATTAACGGGCTAATATGTACAAGAGCATATATTAGGCCAAATATATTCAGAACAAATAGCATATCTATTGGTGAGTAAATGACATTTTATTATAGAAAATGAAGAGTCATTCACCAACTTAAGAGGCCCATTAAGTCTATAAATAGACTTACTCATATCCAATCCAAGCTACAATAAAAAAATACAGCAATTGCAGGCAAATTATACACTAAAAAATAGAGAGGTTCTTGGCAAAGAAGGATGTTCTTTCTGGTGGAGTTCTGGGTTTGAACATTACAGAGGTTGTTCTAGCCATATGAGTGTTACATTCGTTGGGCTGTTGTATCCTAGGAGAGAGAAGTAAAAGCACCAGTTACAAAATTTAGCCAACCTAGGGCTTGAATTTCTTTAAAGATAGCAAGTGTCACGCTTCAATCCAAATAATGTTGTGTAATATTTCTTCAAAAAAAAAATATTCAAAAGTATTTATTCAATTTCTTTTTGTATTATTTCCATTATTATTGTGTTTGCATCAACAAATAGAATATTGAATGAATCATATTCTTCTTTGTAAATGAATTTTATAATGGTGGAGGCCTATTAGATATTGAAGATAAAATTTGTTATGTTTATACTTATTACTATTGCATGTATGTGTGTGTCTATAGCATGTTTTGTTTGTTCTCAATTTGCATGTTGACCCCCCCCCCCCCCCCTAAAAAAAAAAAAAAAAATTACCTAAAGGCTGTGGATGCCAATTTTTCCCTGCCGATCTTAGGGGGCTAGGGTCATGCATTGGGTCCTTGGCGACATGACTCTTTGTGTGCATTGTGTATCTAGGGTGGGGTGTGTGTGTGTGAGTCTATTTTTCTTATTTTTATTTTAGAAGTTTTCACCAACCATTGGTTTTGTATTAGGTGTGATTGGTTACCTAGATGTCTAATTTATTTCAAGTTACCTAATTAACTAATTGAATTTTAAAGGTTCATTAATTAAAGTAAATCAAAAGTCTTTGAACCAAAGATCTTGGACTCAAAAGTTTGGTTACATGTGGGGAAGGCGTTAGGCACCCCACAACGCCTATCCGAAGATGGTACTTAATTTTAATTTATTACAAACGTTAAATTTTTATGAATGTAAAGTTGTGATTTACAACTATATTTTATGTTGGTTTTATTCCATGATAAAAAGCGTTGTAATTTCTATAATTTTGTTCCTTGCATTTTATGGGATTTTATTGTATTGAGTTTAGTATTAAGTTGGTGAAGAATCGAGCATGTATTAGATGAACAAGTGGATTTCGCGAGTGTCTTGCAAGAAGCCTACCCTCGAAAGAGCCACGTGAGAAGCACATGCTAGAAGCTGAAGAGTTGTGCTAGACTGTTAGTTTCACGAGTGTCTTGCAAGAAGGGCCAACCCGCAAAATACCCATGAAACTCTCTACTTGAAGGATTTTAAGTGTAACTTTCTTACCCTTCACTCATACTATATATACCTTTATTACCAATAAAAGTATGAGAGACCATTCAAAAATAAAAACCCTAGATATGTTTTCTACAACATATACACCCATCTTTTAGAGAGAGAGAGAGAGCGAATCATTCTTAGTGAGAAATTATTGTAGCCTCTTCTCATTCTCTCTCCCATTATCATACTTTAAGAGGAGATTTGTACCTAAACACAACCCATACATTTTCAAAGTGTAGAGAGTATTTTAGAGTTTAGAAAGCTTAAGGGATTTGCCAAAAGAAGCTGATAAGGCTTGGTGGATGCAATCGGGTGTATTGCGGGATCTGGAAAGTTAGAAAAGACATGACTTCGAGAAGTCCATTGGTAGCAAGAGCTTGGAGGGTTCAAGTAAATTAGATAGACTAGGCTTGGCTGGTATTTTGTTATTCGTATACTCCAACTTTATTCTTTAGTAGATCAATTTCGACTTGGAGGGTTGCGGAGAGGTTTTTCGCTGAGTTCTTCGGTTTCCTCTTTGATAACATGTCTTGGTGTATTCTTGTATTTGCATCTCTCTTTACTTACTCTTATGCCTTACTTTTTATTATTTGTTGTTCATGTTTATGTACTAGAGTAGTTATCGATTCGTTGCGCACATTTACTCTTGTTCTGCACTTTGATTATGTAAGAGTAAAAGCAATCTAGCCGTAATTTTTATTGGGGGTCTAAACAAGCTCTTGTGTCTTAACATATATCCGAGCTTTCAATGAAGAAATAGGATACTTGGCATCTTGATTTTTCTTTAAAAGCTTTTTACGAACAATATACATATATAGACGTGAGTAAATACTTACATATATCTAGCATGTGAATAATAATTCCTACAAAGTATACAATCCAAACATGTAAGATATATACATAAATAACATGTGACAAGAGCATGTAAGCATACTATATAATAACATGAGAGTATCTATTATTTACATAGCTAGCATGTGAATACTAACAACTATACAAAAACGAATACAATGTAATGAAAAGAGAGGGTTGGAAGAATAGTACATTGTTGTCATCTACCATTTTCCCATTTTTTGTTCATACAAAAAGATGACAAAAAGAAACTTGTTAGTACCAAATTTATTAGGAACAATTTATGGTTATGGGATGTTCAAAGACTCTAGAAAGTGAGCCTTGAACACGAATCCAAAAACTACACCTATTCTAAGAAAAACTTGGAAATAAAAAGTCACAACTTTAACTTTATTATTTTGGCAAAACTCATTTTTCTTAGAAAACATTTTTTACGTAGCGAGAATATTTCACGAAAATGTTTTTCTTTTATTTTTTGAAAACCTCTCTTTGAAAACATGCATTTTAAAAAAAAACCATTTTTGACGTATTTGAGAAAAGCCTTTGAAAACATTTTTGAAAAGAGACATTTTAAAAACACTTTGGAAAACGTTTTGAAAACATTTTTTTTAATTGTTTTATTGTTTTGGCCTTCCCCCTTTTTTAGAAATCAAATTTTTTAATTTAAAAAAAAAAACAGTTTTCAGGAAAAAAAAAAAAAAAGATTTTTAGTTTTGAAAATTAAAAAAAAAAAAAAAAAAGCAGATTTATGCTTCTTAAAAAAAAGTTAAAAAAACAAAAAGTTTACAAAAACAGTTTATAAAAAACATTTTTATAAAGAAAACATTTTTATGAAAGACAGATTTATAAAAACAGTTTGTAAAAAAAAAAAAAAAAAAAAAAAGAGAGGCAGTTTTATAAGAAACAGTTTTATAAAAACAGTTTTGAAAGAAACAGATTTTTATTCTTTAAAACAGTTTTTCAGAAAAACAGATTTTTGAAAACAGTTTTGAAATATATTTTATTTATTTATTATTATTGAAAACAGATTTGGAAAACAGCTTTTTTTTTTTTTTTTTTTTTTTTTTAACAGATTTACATTTTGAAAAGTTTGGAAAAAACAGATTTCTTCTCATAAAAGTTTTCGGATCCTCCCCCCTCTAAAAAAAAAAAAAGTTTATTTTTTCTTTAAAAACTTTCTCCTCCCCCTTTTTTTAGAACAGTTAAGAAAAAGTTTTTGTTTTGGGAATAAAAGACATTTTAAAAAAAGATTCTCCTTTTTAAAATCCTTACCTTTAGAGAAAGAGATGAAGAGGAAAAAAAGAAAACATTTTCTTAGAATAGGGTCTAGGTGAAATGTTTACCGAGTATTTTTCTTTATGGCACATTATTAACAAGAAAAATAAAGAGACAACAACAAAATAGAGTACAGGAAAACAAAGATTGAAAGGTAAAGAGCTTGAAATTTAAATGACAAGAATGTAAAGACTTAAAATTTAGATGACATAAAGTAAAAACTAGTAATGTAAATGACATAAAAGTAAAGACCTTTTTTTTGAGGAAGGACATAAAAGTAAAAAATTGAAATATAAATGACATGAAAGTAAAAGCTTGGAATATTATAAGTTGATTAAAAATGATTTTTCTTTTAAAATTTTTATTTCTCCTTTAAATAGATTTTAATCTCTTTCAAGCCTTACAGTTTCTTCAACAAACATATATGAGAGTTCTAAGCCATCACCACTCTTATGAGACATACCCATATTGTGCTCTAATGGAGGTTTAAAAACCATTTATGGAAGATAGTCTTTATATATATATATATAGACACACACACAAGAGCAATAAAATAAAGGGGGATTGCGGATGTGCAAGAAAATAAATTGGATAACAAGAAATTTAAAGGGGGATGGGGATATGCAAGAAAATAAATGGGATAACAAGAAATTAAAAGCAATAAGTAAAATCCTAGATGCCTAGGTGGGATGGGATTTCTTCCCCCTAAGGGTACTTCCCATTCATAGCCTAGGAGATGGTTCAATATCCATGTAGGATAACCAACACATATATAATATCCAACAACAATATTAATAGCATTGAAATAAAGGGTTATATACAAAAACAATATATACAAGAACATAATAAAAATAAAGCAACTATTTGCACAACAAAGTAAAGGAAAGATTTTTTTTTTTCTTAAATGAAAAGATGATTACAATAGTAAAAAGGAGGGATGGGTTTAGTTATTAAGGAACTAAACCCATCCCAAAACCCTACCCACAAAAATTACAACAATGAAGAAAGGATGAAGCTTTTTGTTTAGGGTTTCCTAGAGAGAAAGAGGATTTTATTTTATTTTATTTTTTCTGAGGGATTTCAGACTTTTTTTTTCCCTAACTTCTCACTATTTTTTTTTCTTTCACATTTTCTCCCTATTTCCCCTATTTTTTCCACATAAAATCTACATTAATTTCTACAAAAAAAAAAATGTTTTTTTTTTGGGGGGGGTGGGGGAGGGTATTTATAGGAGAATGAGAGGAATGGGGGGCTAGCATTAGTGTATTAGGATAAACTAATGCCAGTTGATACACCAATGCTATCCTCCCTTCTCATTTGTCACGTCAGTTTTTTGTTTGTTTGTTTGTTTTTTTTTTTTGTTGTTGTTGTTGTTGTCTTTTTCTAATTTATGGCCTTATCTTCACGTGGCCTTTTACAGGCCTTTCCAAGCTTCTTTTTTTCTAATTTTATATACATGGAAAGCTCTAGATATCTAGTTTCCAAAGGTCCTCACCTAGTTCAATTTGGAGCTACTGTCGTCGAGATATTGTGCTCGGAAGGAAGGTGACGCAAAACTGAAAAATTCATATCTTCCAATCCAAAATAGATATTTTTGAGCCCTTAAAATAGTTAAGACCTTGTTCTTCAAGATAGTCTAGCCCGCTTATTCTAGTTCTTGCCCAATCGATATAGTTTATTGTGTGAAATTGGGTAAAAAATTGCCAGTTTTCTTGAAAAATACAGTGAAGACTTCATTAGAGTTTCAATATTTTTGTAATGTTTCATTCATTTTAACTTCAATTTTGGCTTGCAAATTAGAACTGTCCTTGGGTCAAGTTGGGTTTGGGCTTAACCCGCATCTAACCTGACTAGATCGGGTTGATGAACTCTCAACTTGCCACCGATCGAGAGGATGAGCGGCTCAGATGGGTTGGAACATTAACAAGCATTGGTTGAATTAGTCGGAGTCAAGATTTGGAAAATAGAGAAAATCTAGTGAGAAAAAGATGAAAATTGGCCAAAATCCTTCGAGATCTAGGCCATTTTCAGCAAGATCTTGACTAGATCTAGTGAAATCTAGCCAAATTTAGCCAAGATCTCGACTAGATCTGGCGAAATCTCGCTGGATCTAGCCAAGATCTCAGCTAGATCTAGCAAAATCTCGCCGAATCTAGCCAAGATCTAGCTAAAACATCTCAAAACTCTCTGGGATATTTGTGGGTCTGTCGGTTCAGGTTTTTTGGATTTTGAAGGAGAATCGATGTTCGACCCATCAAAGTCGGGTTTTGGAGGAAGCAATCTTTCGACGACTATTGGAGAAGTCAGTTCGGTCAGTGGCAAGTCGGGTTCAATTGACGGTGGTAGGTGGGTCGGGTCCGGCGGTTGACTGGATAGCCCTACCGTCTAGCCAGATTTAGCTAAGATCTAGACTAAATATAGTGAAATCTCGCTGGATCTAGCCAAGATCTCCGCTAGATCTAGTGAAATCTCGTTGGATCTAGCCAAGATCTAGTCGAAACATCTCAAAACTCGTCGGAATATTTATGGGTCGGTTGGTTCGGGTTTCTTGAATTTTGAAGAAGGAGAACCGACAACCGACAACCGACCTGTCACAATTAGGTTCAGGAGGAAGCAATCCGTTGATGACCGTCGGAGAAGTCGGTTCGGTCGGCAACGGGTCGGGTTTGGTCGGCGATGGTGGGTGGGTTCGGTCGGGTGGTTGATTGGACAGTCCTACCGTAAACTATCATTTCGAAGGGAAAAATATTCCCTACGAGATGGTCCAAAATTCAACATGATCCAACTGTTGGATCAAAAGTCAACTTTTTGACCATCCTTGGTCAGTGTTTTGGTTAGTTTTTCTGTAAAATGGATTTTTCAAATGTTGTGACTTTTAGATTCACCATTCAAGCATGTTATATTTTTTTTTTCCCCTTTTTGGCTTTGGAATTTATGATTTTGCATCCTTTCTAATTTTTTTTTGATTTTTTTGTTTTTGTTTTGATGCGTGAATCGGGGCCGGACAAAATACGGTATCGACAGAGATCGTGAGAATGTCTAGAATGACATAGTTTATGTTGCTTGGACATTAGATCACTAGAATTGCCAATCCATGTCAAAATGACTAAAATGCCCTTAGTTGACCAAAAGTTAACTGAAGGTCAAATTTTTGCATAGTTTCACAAAAATGACAAATTTTCATATTTTTATATTTTCATATCAAAAAAATATTTTCAAAAGATTTTATCAATTTTGACCAAATTTGACCATGATAAACCAGATGTCAATTGTAGTTTGATCAAAATCTGACCATTTGATCAAGATAAATTTAAGCCTAAATGAAATAAAATAAAATTCCTTTTAAAATGAATGCTTATTAGGAGTTGAAACGATTGAGATATCATGAAAACATCATAAAACTTCCAAAGACATTCAACTTCTACTAAGTGTTTTTTGACATATTTGGGTAGCTATTTTCCTAGGGCTGTAGTTTCTCAAGGCAAATTCATTGAGCCAAAAAGCAAGTAATTTCTTGAAGATGGTACTTTCCTTTACATTCTAGGACAAACGGCATCCACAAAGCATCTCCGGATTGAAGAAAATCGATTTGGCAAAATTGGAAAAAAAAATCATCCTTGAGGGCAAAAAATGGTGAAATAGCCTACTTCCAGGGTTCGTAACTCCTTGTTCCACAGTCCAATTCTCTTTAAGCTAGAAGCTTTATAAAATAGGAAGTGAAATCTTTCCAGTGCCACCAAAAATCACTCAATTTGGAGCTCGGAAAGGCTTTCAACCAAGCACGCGAAGTAGGGCACCAGAAAACCAAAATCTAAAAGGATGACGTTTAGGGTGCTCCCGAGAGGTATAGGCGCACCCTAAGGGTGCTCCCATTTTTTAGTTTCAATTTTTTACTATAAAAGGCATCCACCACCCCCATTTTCAACAAAAAAAAAAAAAAAAAAAAAAAAAAAAAAAAAAGAGGTTTTGGTCATTTTCTACTCTTTCTATACCAATTTCACCTTCTAAATCCTCTCCAAAAACACCCACCCCCACACACACACACACACACACACACAAAAAGAAAAAAAAAATTGTAAATGTCGCAAGTTTTTCTCTACCAACTCCATATTCATAGGTAGAAAGCTTCATTTATTTTATTTTCTCTTCGTTTCTGTCTCCATTGAAGAGTTTATTTTATTGTTCTTTACTTTAAAACTTCTTATTTTTTGTTCCATCTCCTTCATTCTTGAGGCTCAAAGGGGGAGATATTCATGTTGGCTATGGAGCCAACATTTACATCCACTCACTCATACCATTACGGGAGTTTGGATTTAACTTCCTTAATATAGGTTGTTCAAATCTTACACGTTTGAGTCGATATTTTATTTTATTTTATAAAAAGAGTTCTATCTCAAAACAAAAAAGTTATAAAAGGAGTTAAATTGAACCATATTTAATGCTTGACTACGGTTATGAATTGTTCGGTCAAGCATATTGCTTTTTTTTTTTTATGTTTATATTTTTATAGAGGTAATTATAATATGTTGTTATCCCCATAGCTCGAATCCTTTTCCCCCTAAGACCCCAAGTACTTAATGCATAAGATTTAGGAGGTATCAATTCAACTACAAGGCTCTTTAGTAGTCAAGCATATAGCTAAACAATTGGACATTGACCTAGTGTGCTCTTTAATAAATTTCATGTTTGGTTATTGAATTGGACAACCATATTGCGGCTATTAATGACTTTTTCCATATACCAAAAATGAGAATGAAAAAAAAGAAAAAAAAAAAAAAAAGACTGTTCGGAAAAATTTTCTAAATAATAATGATAAATTTTCACTATTAAAGTTACAAGTAGGACTCATCACAATCATTATAGCCTACATAGACTTAATAAATGCGTAATGTAGGACTTAGCACGTCCATGTAACAAACACTCCAAATTGATTCACATAATTCTAGATATTACAATATTTCCCATTTCAATTCTTAAGGACCTTGTTAGGGCATGCATTGCATTTTAGTGGTCTCAAGTCATACTATAGTACTAGGTTGACTTTTATATCATTTTTTTGTCACTATCTACCTGAGAAAGGACTAGTCACATCTATACAATTAAAACTTCTTGTAATTGCTTATACTATACATGTCCACATAATACACACTCATACAATCTAAATTATTCTAGTTCATATAACTTGGGATTTTTCATTAACTCTAAAACAATTGAAATACCTTATTTTTTTACATAGAGGAAAAAATTCTAGAAAAAAATTGAAGTTAATGAACAACCAAAACTATAAGAGAATAAATACATCATTCAAGTTTCATTATAACATTTTCTATGGCTACGGTTAACTTGTTAGAGCATTAGTATTGATGGTTCTAAAAAACTAAACTGCTATTTTTAGCACCACAAACTACTAAAATTGGGGCTACATTGGTGGAGCCATATCGGTGCATAGCCGTCTATAGCTATGCACTGTAGCTCAAATGATAAACTAATATATTATATTTTATTGATCCCTCCAATTAAATAATATTTCTCCTTTTTTTTTTTTACCCTCACTCTTGCCAATCAAAGCCCTTGCCTAGCCCCTCTCATTGTAGTCACCGCCACCGCTTATCACCACCTCCCCTTGTCTATCTACTCATCGTCTTGTCTTGCAATGGCTTTGTGGATCGATTTTTGGTTTTTTGTTGATGGGTTTTTATATTGATGAATGGGAATCAATGAGTTTTTATTTTTGTGAATGGGTTTTCTATTGATTAATGGGTTTTGATTTTGAGGTTAATGGATTTTTTTTTTAAAAAAATTTTATTAGTGGGTTTTGTGGTGGATCATGGCTAGGTTTATGGTGGTGGATCGGTGGTTGATGGTGGCTGAGTTTGTGATGGTGGATTGTGGCTGGTGGTGATGTCGTGAGTGGATTGGGTTTGAAGAGAGGGAAAAGATAGAGAGATAGAGATGAAGAGAGATAAAAATAATAAATAAATGTATAGTGTTTAACTTTGATGTGAAAATAAGAGTATTGATGTAAAATGAGTTGTGAAGTGGTAAGTTAAAATAGATAAAGTGATTTTTTGTTGTGTCAAATTGTTAAATTTTTGGCACCACTGATGCTAATGCTCTTAAGAATTTAAAATTAACATTTTAAAAAAATGGATTTAGCTTGTGTTTGGAGCTTTAATGTACTAGATGTGATTGACA
Source organism: Quercus variabilis (assembly GCA_030445155.1). Classification (NCBI taxonomy): domain Eukaryota; kingdom Viridiplantae; phylum Streptophyta; class Magnoliopsida; order Fagales; family Fagaceae; genus Quercus; species Quercus variabilis. The sequence goes on from CP129447.1 coordinate 38,670,049, forward strand.
TGTGTCTAAAAAGGGTTACGTGTCGCTTTGTGTCCCGTCCAATGAACTAGAACACTAGCCCGAAACTTTACCTTTTTAATATTGTAAATGATAAGATAATAATTGCCTATATCTTAGAAAATGCTTTTGATATGTAATTGAAAACATTTCCATATATATAATTTAACTTTTAAACAACAACCATTTTCTTTTTCCTTCAAATTTTAATTGATATGTTAGGATACAGTTGTCAAACATATTTTTGAATAGTCAAAAGGTGATAATTTGTGTATTAGTAGCATGTACCTTTATATGAACGTGGAAGTTACACTAGGAAGATATGCCTAATTGGAATTACATTATAGGGGGGGAGAAAAAAAAAAATATGACTTGCTTAAATTGAACCAATTGTGTTTTTGGTAAATAGAAAGGTCAGAGAACACTTTTTCTCTCTTAACTTACTATAGTAATTGCATCTCTTTAAAGCAAAATCTCAATATTGGATTCCTCCAATATCAACTTTTCTTATCATTTTGCTATATAAGGTGTTGTTTGCCTATAAGGGAGCACTGCCTCTTCATGAAAGGTATGGCCCATCTTATTCTCTATCGATAGTTCCGAATGTTCTCAGACAAATTTTTTTTCTTACAAATGGGCATTTCTGAGCAGGTACACCTTTGAGGACAAAAATATGGTTGATTTGAAACCCCAACAATATCAAGTTTCAGTAATTGCTTGCTCCAGTTGCTAGGTAATAATCCTTTGAGATATCAAAAGTTTTAACAGGTTAATTAACTTCAAGGGAGAAGAAGCTCATAGAGGTATAAAACCAAGTGTTTTTTTATTTTTGGTTGTTGTTGTTGTTGGTCTTCCTTGAACAATGGTTATAATTTGCCTCTTTTGCTTAATTTAGTTGTAGATATAAGATCTACACTGCTCGCTTCAGCTCACTGCTATGGTGATACGCACTAATACAGCCGGCTTGTTACGTTAATCAATAGGTACGCATTGAAATTCTTTTGTCTAACATCTTTGTCAATCTTTTTGGTTTATGAATTGTCTATTGCCATATGATGTTCACTCTTTTGTCTTTAGATCGTTTTCTTATCAATTAGCTTTAAGGGGAATAAGAATTCTTATGTCTAGTACGTTATCAAACTAATCATATGTATGTGGGGGATTGATAATCTTAATTATCGTCACTGATTAACTACTCCGCTGCCGTGTCTCTTCTTTAGCGATCTTAACTTTGCTGTAGTCCTCTTCACAAACTTCCAAAACCTCTAAACCTGTTTTCTGACGTAATCCCGATTCAGAATTCAGCATCAGTTAAAGTGGACTGCAATTACATTCTTATAAATATGCAAGTCTAGAATGATGTATGCAGATTCTATAATATTATCTACTCCCATATATCAAAGTGTGAAACCTGTGTTAAGAGGTTTAAAATATTTATGAATATGCGAGAACATCACTATGTGTTATGTTTGCAATAAATATATAAGGTGACGTATGAGATCTGCAGTTTCTGACTTCTCTTATATTAATCTTGAGATAATGCTTGGCGGAGGGTGTGAGTTCAAGTTGTGTGGGGCAACATATTTATTATGTAAGTATTTTTAATCATCACAAAAATCTTATTAAAAAAAATAAAGGTATGAGGCTAAATCTGTGTGTGTATATATATATATATATATCTTGCAATATGGATATAGCCTCACTTGAGGAATTTTCATAATATTGCTACAAATATGTCTGCAATATGGAATTTGTCATCTCAATCTGGAATTTTTATAATGTTGGTATTTATATGTCTTGCAATATTAGAATTTGTAGTCTCCCTCTTAGAAATTTTCTTAATATTTGTATCGAGATGATAAAACTTTAGTTTGCAGGATGATTATGTTGAAATGATGTGTCTGTTTGGCATTTTTAAGCATATTTGCTTATATATAGCTCTTTAAACATTCATTTTTTTAGACACAACAATAATTTAACCAATTTCCAGTAAAATAACAAATTAGCTTTCAATTAAATAAAAAAAAAAATCTCTAAACACACTAGTATCTGCAAATTTTATTTATTTATTTTAATTATTTTAATATGATCTGAATTTGTAGTGTATATTTTATATTTATTTCTCTTTATTGTAAGGTGAAGACACTTATTGCTTTTGAGTGTAAACATAATTTAACTGAGATTACTTATTTAATGATAAGGAATTTTACTAATGGAGTTAAATTGAATCTATGCCTCTAGATGTCTAAAAAATAAATAAAAAAGGAAATCATGTCTCTAGGTGTACTATTCTCTCCGTGCATGTATGTATATTCCAAATCAAAATTGATTTTATTTTGTATAAAAGACGGTACAATAAGAGTATTATTCACGCCCAAGAAAAAAGTACTACCGTATATGTGAGGCTTCCCAGAAGTTGCCATAATTTTGCCCCACTTTCCAACTCTCTTGCTAATGAATTTCCATATGCTTCCTTCTACATTCTCAATATATTTAGAAAAACAGAAACTTTCACAAAAAGGAAAAAAACATATTAACTCAAAATTAAAAAGGAAAATTAGTAAGATTAAACGAGATGGATTTAGTGTCCACTTGGATTTGTTACACATTTTACATAAATTTTTTTATTATTAAAATTATATCTTTAAATAAACACTACAAATAAGTTATCGGAAACTGCAGAGTAGCCAACCGGTCCCTTATAAAAGTGTCATTTAGAAGTCTAAGCCCAACCAATATTTCAAGAAGCAAACATACAATATAGGTCACTAAGGCCCAAGCCGAGTCCGGAAATTAGGGTCTTCATATATAGCTTAGTTGTCTATAATTAATAACACACCCTATAACGGTTTGACTGCCATGAATGCATGACAACGTAAAAAAGAGAAAATGGGCAATGGTTTGTTGGTTAGAAACATAGAGGTGAGGAATTGTGAGAGAAGTGAAGGGCAGTGTGTGTAAAAAATTAAAAATGAAAGTGCTGCCGTAGTTGAATAGGCTAGCGTGTCCATGTTCTAACAGAAGCATCGTCCTCGTGTTACCAACAGAGCGCTGTTGTGTGGTCATCACTTAATGCTCGCTCTCGCTCTCTCTCTCTCTCTCTCTCTCTCTCTCTCTCTCTCTCTCTCACCACAGTCTAGCTTTTCCTGCAAATGACTCTGATTTTCAATAGATATACATAAATGGGTTTTTGACAATTTCTTTCTTTCTTTTTGTAACGGAAATGACGGATGTTATAAATGCTTCATAGTTTTATAGTTTGGTTGACATCACTCATATGTGCCTTCTGTTTTACTTTTGACTGTGAGTGTGTTTGGTGGTGCATCTATACTTTGGGGGAAGTGATCTACTGGCCCGTTTGTTTCTGTTCAGAGAAGCCAAGTCTTTATTTTTGAAATGACAAAACTATAAAAAGGAAACAACAACAACCAAAAAAAAAAAAAAAAAATTTCTCTTCGTTTTTTTAATTGCTTGTTTTAGATACTACAAAATTTGAATATTTACATATTCTTCTTAATGATTGGTATTTATTATCCTGTCAATAGATAAATTAAGTTTTGGTGTAAGCGAGAATAAAAACCGTTATTATGATTGAATATTAAAACAAATTTTCTTTTTATGCCTTTTGGTTTTAATTTTTCAAATCACTAAAAAAATTAATTTTTAATATATATTTTTTTATATAAGAATAATTCTATTGAATTTAATGCAATAAACTATGGAAAAAAAATTCTTTTATAAATATGATATATGAGTGCAATATAGGTAATGTGCCGTAAAACTAGGTGTTAAGTATAAGAAATTTAAAGTGAGCATAGAGTCCATTAGAATATTATTCAATATATATATATATATACACACACACTTATATTTATTGCTTGAACATATTGGAGAGAATTTTAGACAACTCAAAATTTTAATTTTAATATTATTATTTTTTTAAGTTACTAAGTTTTTGAACAAGAAAATTGATTATGATTGCAATACCAGAAACTTTTTTCCCTCCTATTATTCTCTGCTGTTTCTTTTTATATCTGATATAAAGGTCAAAAACAGCTCAAGTATTCCATCAATAATGTATGTCCTATTCATTTTGGGCATCATATCCAAACAGAAACTCCGATGTGTTATAGCACCTTAAAAGAAGTTAGAGTATATGTTTGGAGGAGAGAAGAAAGTCAGCTAGCGTCCTGATACAAATCCCATCTACCCACAGATTAGTTAAACCCTCAAACAATTATCAAAACGATACTTGACAATGGAACATAATTATAGTTAAGCTGTCACTGTTACAAAGAATGACAACTCTGCTAGCAGCTACGTTCTTCTTTGTGGAAAGAAAATTTAGCTGGAATGGAATAAAAACTGTCATTTCAAGGGGGAAACCCCAAAAGAAAAATTAAAAATAAAAACAAAATAAAATCTGTCCCACTCAAGAATTTGGACTCAAGAAAATGCACATACTGGCGTATGTTATATCACTTTAATCCATCATTTTCCCTGACTTAACATTAGACTTATAAAACTATATAATATTATTATTGGTTATGTACGTGACTGTTTTCCCATAGATTCCATGGTTGAAATTCACCTGCCATACGTGGAAATGACAGCACTTGTGATTCTACTAAGTATTAATAGGAACTCAATTTCATAGTCACGTTATTTGTCCATAGTTATAACTCTTACCCAACAAAACAAAATACAACATTATTATAAACACACCTAATTTTACACTCATTTTCATAATTCATTAAAGAAGTGATAGAAAAAAAAAAGTGTAAATTTATATAAAAAATAGTGCGTAAAACTCGTCCATCACTCGTGATCAACCACTTTAACATATACCACTTCAACATATTATAAAATTGTATGAATTACGGTCTTTATTTATATTAAAATAAAAAAGGGTTTATCCATAGTGGTTGGATTAGGTCCTCTCTTTAGGTCTTTGATTGTGATTTTCCAAAATTTTGAGTGAAATGACAAAACTACCCTTTCGTGTTGTGATGTGACTGCCAGGAGGGACGCCAGCCATTGCATGCAATGGAACCGAACTGAGTAGCTGAAGACAACAAAGGAGCTTGAAGCTTTTTTTGCCTTTTACATGTCACTGACCCCAAAGCAGTCCCAAACGGTAATAGTAGTACACTGTATTTAGCTCAATTTTAGCCAACTGCTTCAACTTATAGGTCTCACCCTATCAACTTTCAGGTGTTATTTTTTTTTTTTTTTTCATTATTCAAAACCCCAAATTTTCTATTGTCTTTGCCAATTCTATTTTCCCCATTTTTAAATTTCTCATCTTATACAGTATGCATTTGAATATTTTTTGCCCCCCCCCCCACTTTATGGTTTAGTTAGAATTTTTTTCCCCCATTTTTTTTAAAATTTACTGAGGCCAAGTGGGGTAGGGTGATGAAGGAAAGTCTGTCTTGATGTGAGTAAGAAGATACGAAATATGAGAGAGAGAGACAGAGAGAGAAAGAGTTTAGCTGTTCAAGCTGCTCTCACGCACCAAAATATGTCGTTATGTGGCTAAGGATTGGGTCCACCGACTTGTAGGCCTTACCCTCTCTTACAATTAATTTCAATTGTGTAATTTTTATTTATGGCTGGGAAGAATTAGCAAATTTTGGAAAAAAATTGAAAAATAAAAAGAAAATAATCAAGAAAATATTTATTAAAAAAAAAAAGGAAAAAAAAAATAGTGTATATGTGTTAGTGTACTAGCATGACACCAAATCAAAGAAGAACCGTAGCATAACATCACCAACTCAAAAAAAAAAAGGAGATTTTTCATTTAAAACAAAGAGAGAAATAGGAAGAGAGGTGAAGCACCAAGTGGCCATGGAGGTTGATTCCCTTTTCTTTCTCTTCATCTTTGCTTTCCTTTATATGGTATCTTCTCTGGGTTTCTCTCTAATCAATACCCAATAGTTGAAAATCGCATATTTGAAGTCTTCGAGATAAGATTCCTCAAAAAGGACTCAAATTGCATGTGGGATTTTGGTTTCACAAAATTCAGATTGCTTAGTGAGGAGGAAAAGGAAGTAGCAGCCAGAAAGTGATAGCAAAAGAAGAACTTGAAGGAGTCCAAGATGGCGGCTTCTTCTTCATCGGTACCTTTCTTTGCAAATATTCGAGAAGACGATCAAAGCCAGATGAAGCAACAGCATTCCAGTACTGCACCAACATCATCTGCAGTTCAAGCTGCACCACCACCTCAGAAGAAAAAGAGAAATCAACCTGGAACACCAAGCAAGTATCCAACAATTTTATCAAATTAAGATCTATCTAATAATATAACTAAAAATTCATTTTTTTCTTGTAACTATATTTTCTACAAAATTCTAGCTCCACCACAGCTTTAACATCTTCCAAAACTTTGTTACCTATTTAAAAGAGAATTTTTTTTTTTTTTTTTTGAATATGGGAATGAATTTACCCTAGCTAATTTTGAAACCCTTTAATAGAATTGAGAAATGGGTAGTATATATTTGCTCTGTGGAAGTGTTCAAAATTTTGTGTGTGTGTGTTTGTTTTTGTTTATGTGGTTGTAATTAATAATTTAGAATTATTCTAATAATAAGTTGTTTGGCATTTTTCATAACAGATCCAGATGCGGAGGTGATAGCACTATCTCCCAAGACCCTAATGGCAACAAACAGGTTCATATGTGAGGTATGCAACAAAGGGTTCCAAAGGGAGCAAAACCTACAGCTTCACAGAAGAGGACACAACCTGCCTTGGAAGCTAAAGCAGAAGACAACAAAAGAACCAAAACGCAAGGTTTATCTGTGCCCCGAGCCCACATGTGTTCACCATGACCCTTCAAGGGCTCTGGGAGACCTCACTGGGATCAAAAAACACTACTCTCGTAAGCACGGTGAGAAGAAATGGAAGTGTGAGAAGTGTTCCAAGAGGTATGCTGTGCAGTCTGATTGGAAAGCCCATTCCAAAACCTGTGGCACTAGAGAATACAGATGTGACTGTGGCACTCTCTTCTCTAGGTAACCGTTAATTTATTACTGCATAATCCCCTTGTTTTGCTTCATATATTGATGTAATTACTGCTACCATAGCCTTGGTTTCTTTGGTTTTGAGCTTTAGATTCCTTCGAGTGACAGCTGATGAAAAAGTTTTGATGCTTTCTTTTTGTTTTGGGGTTCAGTTTCTTGTAATTGGTTCTATCATCTATGACTCTCTCTCTCTCTCTCTCTCTCTCTCTCTCTATTCACACACTCACTCAGTTGCAGTGACAAACACGCACGGACACACTATTTTCTTGGTCAAAATTCTTCAATTTTCATTGGTACGGTGGAGGAGAAATAGCAGAAAACACACTCCCACGTGAATTATCTCTGGAAACTGCCATGGTCGAAGAGGGTATCAGAAACCAAAACCAAAACCAAAAAAATAAAAGTTTATATATATATATATATATATATTTCACCTAGGAAACACCGCCAATTTTTTTTAGACATTTACCTTTTACTATTCACGTGTTGCTATTCCATGTAGAGGGTGATGGTATTGTAACTATTGTTACCAGGTTTGTTCTTTTATGGGTTGGCTAGTTGTGATCAGTACTGTGTTCTTGCAGGTATTCCTTTTCATGATAACGTTAGGACCTAACAAACTCTCTCTCTATCTCTCTTTCTCTCTCTATCTCGTAACTGATATATTCAGATGCCTTTTCTTCACTACTATTCTTGCAGCTTTGAAGCTGTGGTCTCTTACAGTATATAGAATTGCAGTCCCATGAGGCTGAGAATTCTATTAAATTATGATTTAAATATGAAAATTTCTGATTATTTCAGAATAATTCTCTAGTGGGGAAAACGCATACATTTCACGGTTTTGCATTAATTAAGCACAATTCCTCAAATGGTTTCTTGATCGAGCACTTTTCACAATGTTGAATACATTCTCTTGTTGCATTTATTGAACACACAGTTCTTGAAATGGTAGTTCTTGGTTGATTGATTAATCATTTTTCAAGTTTTAGTGAAATTCTCTCACCTACCCTCCTGTACGTTTTCCTTAGAAAATTTAGTTGAACTTCTTGCCTGGTTCTTAAGATTATTCTTCTTTACCTAATTGCATTGTTAATAATCACTTCTCCATCTTTTTAATTTTTCTCTTATTGAATATTAATTTAAATAATATTTTTCCATCTCATATAAACTTCTGATATTTTTCTATTTATTGGATAAGAAACTTCACTGGTTAGTATTTATTTATTATCATTTTATGGTTTAATTCCAAAATATTTTTCTATTTCACTCACACTTTTTGGCTAATAATTGCAACCGTATATAGTGGCTTGGTCATTGACGATGTTCATTTGTCGGAGTTGGTTATAGGACATCCTATGTAAACTGAAAAGTTCGGCTGAAATATTTGACAAAGTTTTCAAAGTTTATAAATGGTTGGTGACTTCCTTAATTTTATCAACATTTTCATGGGATGCCCATAATATGAACTTTAAGTTGTTATCAAATTTTACTTTGACTCAATCATACAAATATACCTTTTGAAAATATATCTTCCATATCTTGTAAGTTGATTCCCAATCAAGCAGGCATGACATCTACTAGCTTCAAAGTTTTAAAGACCTTCCCTTTTACAATGTGTACTTTTTACCACCTTTCACTCATGACCTAATCGATTCTTTTTTGACACTAATTGGTGCAGGCGTGATAGTTTCATCACTCATAGGGCCTTTTGTGATGCATTGGCTCAGGAAAGTGCAAGACAACCTCCCAACATGGGCAGTACAATTGGGAGTCACTTATACGGAAATAGCAACATGGGGTTGGGATTATCTCAAGTGGGTCCTCAAATTTCCTCAATGCAAGACCAAAACAACCAATCCAACGATATGTTACGACTCGGCAGTGGCCGTCCCGGCCAATTCGATCATCTCCTTCCACCCGGGATTGGTTCTTCTTTCCGACCACCGCATCCGATGCCTTCTTCGGCTATGTTCATGCAAGATTCAAGCCAAAACTATCATCAAGAACACCAATCTCAACAAGGGTTAATGTCAGAGAAACCATTTCATGGACTAATGCCATTTTCTGATCTTCAAAACAGCACAACCAGTAACCCTCCTCCAGCAGGAACCAATCTCTTCAACCTTGGCTTCATGTCCAATACAAGCTCTAATAGCAGTGGCAATGCCAACAACAACAACTCCAGCCTTCCATCTTCAGCTATGCTAATGACTAATCATTTCAACAATGAAAATGGCAGTGGTGGAGGCAGTGAAGGGTCTAATCTCTTTTCCAATAACATGATGGCTGATCAAATCACTTCTGGAGTCCCTTCTCTGTATACTACCTCAGTTCAAAGCAACACTGCTATGCCTCATATGTCAGCAACTGCACTGCTTCAAAAGGCTGCTCAAATGGGTTCAACTTCAAGCAATAACAACACTAGTTCCTCTCTGCTAAGATCTTTTGGAAGCTCTTCCTCCAAATCTGAAAGACAAGTTGTACCAGGAGGCTTAAGCAGCATGTTTGGAGAGAATAATGAGAACCACTTCCAAGACCTAATGAACTCCTTTACTAGTGGAAACTCCTCCATTTTTGGAAGCAAGTTTGGTACATATGATACAAATAGGACCAACTTAGAACTCATGGATCTGGAACCCAATAATAAGCCAAATCAAAATCTGAGTGGTGGTGGTGGAGGATCTGGGTCTGATAGGTTAACAAGGGACTTTCTTGGGGTTGGACAAATAGTGAGAAGCATGAGCGGAGTTTCACAAAGAGACCAGCAACAACATCAACAGCGGCAGCAGCAGCAGCAACAACAACAACATGGCCTTGATATGAGCTCCTTGGACTCAGACAGAAATACGGCGCCGTCAAGCCAATCTTTTGGAGGTGGAGGGAATTTTCAGTGAGGAAAATGATGAAGAAAGTACACAGGTACGTAAAAATTAGTGACGTATTATTATTAAAATTAATAAAGTATATGTTGAATTCGATTTCTTTGGTAAATGTGTCTTTATCAATGTTTTAGTACTGTCTATACTATACCCCCATAGGGTTTTGGATTATTATTACTTTTTCCTTTTATTTTTTTTTCTTTGGCAGTCTTCTGAGTTCTGACACAGCATTGCATTGCATAGGGGAAATTCATGACTTGAAGTACTTTGTTTCTTTTCTTGTCTTGTGGTATTTATTTTTATTTTTTATAAAAAAAAATATTGGGCTGGCAGAGTCACGAGCTTGGGAATTGAGATGCCCAGACCCAGACAAATATCTTCTATACTTTAGGCATGATATACCTGCCATTTTGTATTTGCATATATAATCCAAATCTATTAATTCTAAAAGAAAATTTAGGTTCACAAATTTTTTTTGAACACACTTGCGAAGTTTGTTTCTAAATTTTCAAGAATATAAATCCTAGCCGGGAAATTATTAAATATATAAAAAATCCTGCGTTTCTAACACGCAAGATTCTCGGATATCTCATATTATTGGGTAGTGTATATATATATATATATATATATAAAAGATCATGTGAATTAATAAGATGACCGACAAAGATTCGACCTTGGACCAATATATCAAACACTCATGCTAGATTATTCTTGGGAATTATAATAATATCAAGCAAACTAATCGACTCTTAGAATTAGGGAATACTTAATAAATAATTAAATAAATAAATAAATAATTTGGGAATAATATATTGGACATGGGTTCACTTAATTTCTTTTACTAGTATTTTAAAGTCTACCGCACAATGTTGATTTGAATTATTTTTTGGGTGCTTAATTAATGTAATACTTTGAAATCCAATACAACTCATGTGAGTTTGTAATGGGCATATGGCCCGCATGAATGCCCTACGTAATACTTATCTATCAAATTTCGAAAATCTTAGTTTTCATATTCTTACGTACCGTGATGCAACCCCACTGGCTTATCAGACCTCTGATTGCGACACTTTTCACCACCATAACTAAAAAGAAGCATTCTGAGAACAAGATTTAATAATAATCGAAACTATGTATAGAATGATATGTGATTCCTTTTTACTTGAAGCATAGCAATAAATTACAATGACTACTTTGTTATTACTCGTAGCTATATTACTAGTTGGACTACCATCATACATAAGGCAAACATTTAGGTCATGAGCATCTCTTTTATGCATGAAATATCTTATTATTATAACCATATCTTCTATAGTATTCTAGTGTCGAAATTGCATAAACTTGAATTATTTGCTTATGTGAGCCTCACATGAGATTTACATTAAATTTATGCGCCCTATCATAAAACTATAGTCAGATTGTTTTTACAATACATTAGCTCTGGAGACCAAAATTACAGGAAATTAATTTGTTTATATATATATATATATATATATCAGCAAGATTACACTATTTAAGACTAGATGCACAATCCTAGCTAGAAGGCCAACACAATGTCACTGATCTAGAAGTTGATGTTGGTTTTTTTTTTCTTAAATAATAAATTTCCTTTCTTTAATTTTTTTTTCAAGAGATAGCGATTTTTCCCTCTATCCAATTAAAGCCTTTTCGATTCAGAATGAATTGATCAGTCGAATAGTGCTAGTCCAAGTGTTTTGAATTACTATCAAACTGAAACAATTTTTAAAAATTGTTGTGATCATGCTAGTCATAATTTTGTTTGATTAGAGAATTTTTCTACCTCTGCAGAAACAATCAAAGTTATTAATTTTGGGCTGTTTAATTACAGGGACTCGTACTTGTTCCATTGCGAGGCATCTTTCTCCTGATCGAATTCAGTTTTTTTTTTTTTTTTTTTTGGGATGCGTCATGTTTTGACACCTTAAGCTCAAACTCATTGGAGTTTCCGTTTCACAGCAAAGACAGGCAACTTCTTCAAGCTGCATCCTTTCTTTTTTCTGCTACCCTTTAATTGTATTGAGATTTCAATCTCAGCTAGAACTTTTTCGTAGTTTAAATGACTTTAGCAGACAATCCAAATCTGTTTCGTTTTGAATTAGTGTGACTTTATGCACTAATAGTAGTTATTACTAAGACAAAGAACATAGGACTTTTGAACCAAAAAAATCGTTATATAACTTGTGCAACTGTTGAGGTCAGAAAACCCTCATGAAATGATTGAGGAAACTTTTGCCAAATAAGTTTGACGGATAACATGTGGGCTGTAGTTGGAAATGAAATACCTCAAGCAACTTTTGCCCTTTTGTTTTATTATAGCATTTGAAATGTCTTCTTTACCATAAAATTGGGAAATGATTTTGAAATGCTGTCAAATAATTTTAAATATTCCAGTACTACTCATTTATGGTTATGGCTATATTATTTTCTTTATAAGATCCATTTAAAGAATGGATTCATGATTCGAAGGCTATGGATAGTGACTTGTTGAAACGATGTTGTGCTGCCATTTTGAACTATCTTAGAGCTTGCAACTTTCTTTTTCTTTATGAGAAAACGTAGATAATAATTTATCTAAGTTAGATTATAATAAATCTAATTGCGATTACGTACCGTGATTCGTATGGTTTGGGCTGCTCAAGCCTCAAGTGCCTCTAGGAATTTAAAAAAAACAAAAAAAAAAAAGCCATATAAGCAGTTTGGCAGAGTTACTTTGGATGCCGGGGCTCAACATGGGTACAAAACAAAGAAACAACAAGTATATGTTTGCACATGTTACCTGCCATCAACTCCAAGAAGTCCAGCAGCTGCAGGACAAAACTCAAGAGACAAAAACCAGTAATTTTTTTTTTTTTGAAAATTTGCCTGTCCTGCTTTGCAATAAAGGTATGTAATGTTGGTACTCTTCTACGCACAAGTACTTTTGCACGCATCGTTATATATATAAGTGTATGCTGTGTGCCATGCATCGTGCATACATGCACGTGTGAAGGGTCAAAGTTTCCCTTATTATTATTTGTGCGTATTTGCTTGTGGAGAAAGAGTCAAAGAGGGGTAAGGGGGAAGGGGTTTGAAATTTGGAGTTTTTGTACGTTTAAAAAAAAATTTCAATGGTACCAAAAAAAGAAAAGAAAAATGGAACTAGTAATATGATATTTCCAGCTGAAACCTTCAATTTACTCTTCTTGCAGCATATATGTGCCTTTGCTTGGACTAACATAGTCAATTCATAGCCTTCATTGGATTACATAGATAATCTGCTGGGAAATTAGGGGGAAACACCAGAAGAACAAATCATCACTATAACAAATAAGGTAAGTAAGATCTATGGTGATGAAAATTTTTGTCGCTAAACCTCTTAATTTCATCACCTAATACATAAAGTGATGAAAAGTTTTTCCTTTAATATGATATTTGCCCCAACTCAATTGAGTTTGTTAAAGGGTTATTGACAAATCATCCATGAATACAACTAAACTGAGATTTTACAAATAGCAATTTAAAAAAATCCAGTGCATTTCTTTATATGGTGGGACAAATCTGTAAAAACCAAATATGAATGATTACATATAAACAATAAAGAGATACCATCAAAAGACTCATTTGAATGTGTTGGGTTAAAATTGACCATAGTTGATTAATTAGTCAAATTTCATACAAAATCTAATTACAGAGTAAAAGGCACAACCACATCGCATAAACTAAGTGCAACAGAAAAATCAGTTGATAAAACGATATCGCCACGATAGGGAAAACGATCACATGCAAAACCTTATCAAGTGATTGTGTAGGTCACATTCCTAAGGAATCCACTAAACAATAATAGAGGTTACAAGTAGAGATATTACTCAAACCCAAATTCCTACATAGTAAAACCTACTGACCCTAGTTTAGCAAGATTGATAGTAGGCTTCTTCCGTTAGCATGGATCTCTTATCAACGTAGCTAAAGGTTTCATAGATCTCCTGTCGACATGATTGATGGTTGCACGGATCTCTTATTGATGTGACTCACTACTTACAACAACGTTGGATTGATGTAGAAGATGGATATGCGAAGTTCTTCACAGCAACACACTCCAACGGTTGAAACAAAAGTAGCTTGGTACAAAACCCTAAAGTGCACAAGATCACAAGAACCTCTCAATGATGCATGTTTGTTGTGAATTTGATGATGACTTTTAAATATGTATTTATGTTGTCCTAAAACTCAATGGATCGACTACTATCGAGACATCTATTGAGACAGCAATTGTAGAACTAATTTGAAATGGAATAGAGGTGTTAGGACATATCTGGAAATTGTTAGAGACGTGTGATGTAAATTGGCTAATTTTTTGACAAAACGCACTTTACTTGTAATTTAGTAGATCTATGATGAGTTTAGTACTTCAAGAAATAAGAGTTCAAGTTTAGTATTGAAGTCATGCAAATCTGTTCAAGAAACAAGTGAAGAAGTGTTGTTCATTAAAACTCAATAGATAGCTCGACAGAATCATATCTATTGAGGATTAATATTGGAGCTTGACAGTAGCTTGACAGAAGTTGTATCTGTCGAGAATTATGAAATTAGAATTTTCAAATCTGATTTCAAGCATATCCATGTGTATTTGTATAGAGTTTCTCTTCTCACAATCTTATACATATATAAAGATTATTTTAAGGGTCGTCACATGATAATGCAACTTGATGCAAAGTGATTATACATGCATATTGCGACTGAAGACAATTTGCCTTAATTCATCATATTCTCTGTAGAAGTTACTGTGTTTTTACACCAAGGGTTTTGAAACCAAGACGCTTCTTGATCTTCATTATTGGATAAATTGAAGAACTTTGTAGCCAATATTTTCCTCAAGTTGGTGTGTTAGTCATGTATTGGGATCTATGCATCATTGGTTAGTTACGTACTGGAAGCCGTGTATTGAAAGAAGAGATTTCTGCTACATTTCAAGTCCAATTGGGTATTGGGTAAGGGTTCAACTGTAGGTTGGTATTAAGTACTGGGATTCCTTTTACTTGTAACCACTTGTTTTGATAATAGTGGATTATTGGGAGTGGTGACTTTAAATTTACCTGGTGGGGGTTTTGTCTCGGTAGTTTTTCCTATTCAAAAATAAGTCACCCGTGTCAAATTTATTTTCCGCTGCATTTAACTTAGTTGGTGATTTATTTGTGCTACCACGCTTATTGTATGAAATTGAATTTAATTAATTTCACTTGGCTAATTAATTGATTAATTTACCAAACGGGTTAATACATTCTTGGCCTATCAAGAGGAAATAAAATGGGAGACTGAGATTTAGTTATCCTATTTGAATGTGTTTGAGAGAGAGAGAGAGAGAGAGAGAGAGAGAGAGAGAGAGAGAGAGAGAGAGAGAGAGAGAGAGAGAGAGAGAGAGAGAGAGAGAGAGGAGTACAAAACTCTTCGGAATTTGGAGGGTGAAGTTGCAATTAATTTTTTTTTTTTAAATTGTCATTTTTTTTTCTTATGACATCAAATTATATCATTGTTTTAATTGAATAAAAGAGGGGTATAATCATTAATTTTTATGATGGGTTTTTTTTTTTTTTTTTTTTTGAGTAAACAGTAATAGTTATTAGAACACACACGAAAATAGTAATATTAGTATTTTAAATTGGGTTTATAATACATTATATAACTAGATTACAATTACAAAAGTGTCTAATATTTGTAGTTGTAGACTGGAGTTATAAACAGCGAACATTAGACACACATATTTAATTTTAATATATATGTGTGTGTGTGTGTGAGAAATATCTATTTCCTTCTCACTACTTAGTTTTTAAAACATTCAAACATGGGGCCTCACCTCTCCTTTCTTGTACCCTTTGCTCTCCTCTCCCTCCAAACATCCAAATGCACTATTAGGCTAGTTATTGGAGGCAGAAGAAGAATGGAAAAAAAAAAAAAAAAAAAAAAATCAAGAGGTAAATTTGTGCATAAAATACAAAATATGTTAATTTGGATGAAATTTTAATGGCTTCATTTTAGTCCAAACTTTTGGGGTTATATGTAACAAAATTGAATTTTATGGACTAAATTGTGAAAATACCAAAGCACAAGGAAGTATATAGTAACTTATTCTAAATTTTATTTTGTCATTTTCTTGAAAAAGAAGCGGATCGAGTTCTATGTATATGACATGACATATTTACCCCTCTTTTCCCCTTATTGTTAGTTTGTTACTGTAACTCCTATAATGGATATTAGAATTGTTATTGTTGTTCACAGTCACGAGCATGGTAATTGGTAAATAATCTAATCATTACTATTGGTCTTTTCAGCATAACATTTGTTGCAAGGTGAACACGGGCACTGAAGTCATAGAATTGGAGATTATAGTAGGATATATAACATTATGTATTTAATCGGGAACTTAACGTTGTCCATGTTCTTTTGGACTGAGAAATCTTTGTTTATGTATGTTCGTGGTGCTTATTAACCCTTGCATGGCAGTGGAGATTCACAATTTTGGCTCTATGCGTTTTTCTACTTTGTATTTTCCTAAAGATTTGACTATAATTTTACTGCAAAGGACAGTGTACGCAATTCGGCTTTACCCATTTTTCTAATTTTTATATTCTTCATAGATTCAACATTATTTTGCTGCAGTTTGGTACATTCTATGTTTTATGTCCATTAAAAAAAAAAACATTTTCCTTGTCAATGCCATATACTTGCAAATTAATGTGTACTTCTACTAAATAATCCAAATACATAAGACAATGTACAACGGACAAGAGTCTTCACTATCATTAAACTTTAATGTCCTTTTTATAGTATATCATTTTCCAACACTGAGCACCGCCTTCAATAGTTTAACTAAATTAAAAATATTCTTGCAGAATTTAAAAAAAAAAAAAAAAAAGCAATCAAACTGCTTCTTTGTCATGTATAAGTTGTCTGCACCATTAGAAATATATTCCGGTGTGTTGAGAAGCCAACTTGAATGAAAACTTTGAATTTGGATTAAAAAAAGAAAAAAGACCTATGATAATTTTAAACATACCAATTCTCAAAAATGAAATTAAAAAGAAATTTAAATCGTGAGAAATTATTTGGTACTCTTGGTGGGCCAGATATACAATGGTCTTTCCAGCCAATAAGTGAGTATTGAGTTCTTTTTTTTTTTTTTTTTTTTTTTTTTTTTTTTATGAACAGTATTGAGTTCCATTTGTTTTAAATAGTTGAATCAAATCTAGTCCAACTACATCTTGAGAACCCAAAACTTTCTTAACATTGTTTTTTATTTTATTTTATTTTTTTACGTTAGCAAACGGTGAACTAAATGTTCTTGTTATTTGGTTTTAGTAGTTTATTTTTGAAGAAAAGACTATTGCCAAGTTCTGCACTAGTTTTAAGTTTTTGGATTTTCGACACATTTCTATTTGGAGTTGTGCTCTACAATCCAATTTGTATGAAATAATTTTATTAATTAAAATGTTTAATTTTTTGAGTACTATTTGTGCATGAACTAATTAGAAATTATACATAGTCCATAAGATGCATTGTATATGATTTATGTATATGGATAAGATTTGCATACCAAAGATATAAATTACAAGATATTTGTAAACTCATAAACTCTAATTCACAATCGGTGATGAAATTGAATTTTTCATCCATGAAGACTATAACGTATAGATTAAGATGATTTATATTAATCATAGAAATAGAGACTTTTAATTGATATGTTAGTTTGTCTTAACTAAGTAAGAAACATAGGGCTGACAATTGTGATATTTATTATTTTGTTAACAATTGTCACTTGAATAATAAACTTCACTATTTCTATTTTTATAGACTTTCAATCCTAAAAGGAATGTAAACTTGAATACGAAATGTTGGTTTCTTTGATGTATTAGAAGTGGGATATTATTAGCGATCAATATTTCATCATGTTGGGAAATCGCACATAGTAATAAAGGAATACATATTTTCAAAAAGAAATTCATAATCTCTCTCTAGAGATATGAAACATTCTAATGAGATAAATTTAATGGGAATTGGATATTCAATGTGTTGTGCCTAACTAATTTAGTAAAGGGTTACTAAATGTTTATGTTTTAATAAAATTAGATTTCATAAATAAAAGAATAACTAAAACATTAAACCGAGAGCTCAAGGAAATAAAAATAGTGAGTTACAAAGCTACAGTTATTTTATGACTTTGTTTTGCTATGAATTTTTTCATGAGGGGTCGATTGATTACATAATAAAGTAAAAAATGGATGTTAGAAGGACATAAAGTAAGTTCGCCAAGTTGGAACCAATTGAACAAAATCGATTTTTTAACTCCAAAACTGGTTTTGTGGGGGTGTCTTTGCGCAAAACCTTGCTACATTTCAGTCATGGATGATCCAAAAAGGTGGTATTTTCATGGGGTATGATCAATTATCTATGCCCTAGAACAAAACTCGTTAAAATCATCTCTAAATTGAAAGATGTTGCTTACACAAGATGGGCAAAAAATCATATTTGCAAATTTCTAAGTTGAACCACTCTACTTCCTGCTAGAATTGCTTCTCAATCACAACACCAAATTGAATAAAATTGGTATCTTTGGAAAGTAGGATGCAAGATTTTTCTAACACAAGGAGAACACAACTCGGAGTTCCGGAGGGCCTCCACGAGTGCTCAAAGATAGGACCCAAAAATCGGAAGAATGGAACTAAGAAATGTTTTGGAAACTTGAGGATGAAGATCTTGGTCATCCCCACCATGTGCCTAGCTCATGGTGGTGATGAGCAAGATCTCATCCCCATTTCCTTGGACTTGGTGTTGAGATAGCTCTCTAAATAAACATGTGATTTATTTCTTGATTTCTATATATTTTCTTGATTGAGTTTTGCATTCCTTCGAGAGATTTATTGTGTATATAGAGGTGCTTATTTGCTAGCTTTCAAGCTAGCTAGCATTACAAGCATACTTACCAAAAATCAAAGAGGCTTGGTCCAAAATTATTTAGAAACTGTCTTTTGAAAAATTTTTCCAACTTACTACACAAAACATTTTCCAAGTTATTTTTCAAACTTTTTCTCAAAAAATTGGATTTTCCAAAAGATTTAAACTTATTTTAAAAAGGATATTTACAAGTTTGTGTTTTCAAAATAGACCATAAATAATTTCTTTAAAAATAAGTTATTTTTTCATTTTTCTTTTTAACACTTTAATCTCATTGAAAAAGCCTTGTGAAAAATCATGGGATTTATTTAAGCATGAAAATGTTTTCTCTACAAACCCTCCCCCACCTCCCCCATGAAATCTTTACTTTGAAAAATCCTTTTCCTAAAAGTTTTAAAATTTACTTTTGGAAATGATTTTCTAAAGCACAAGGAATTCTACTTTCCTTAAAAGTTTTGCCACCATTCTTTGGAATTTCCCACTAAAATCATTTTTCTCAAAAATTCATAAAAAAATTGCCTTTTAAAATATCCTTTCAAAAACTCATGAGATTTTGAAATATATTTTTAGAATATTCATTAAAACATTCCTTCTTTCAAATTTTCCTAGGAATATCCTATTTTCAAAAAATCAAAGAATATATCTTTTCCAAATAGAAATCCTAGGAATAATTTAATGGATTCTTTTCAAAAAGAAATTAAATTCCACTTTTCAAAATATCTTTCAAAAAACCATTAAAAAAAGATTTCAAAAGAGTATAAATTGTCCATAGTTAAAATTAATTGAGCTTAGACATTCAATCAAGCCAAGAAATCACCCTCCCCCTAAACTAACTGTAGGGACTCAATTTGAATTGGTCCCAGAATAGAGATGAGTTTCTAACTTAACAAGCCCAAACAATAAATTTGTAGATAGTAGGTGCAAGAACTAGTTCTATTATGCAGGAAAAAAATATCATAACAGCTGAGTCAAGAACATTCAATATCGACCAACCAGGAAAATATTGTCCTCGGCCTGACTTTTAGGAGTTTTTGGGATTTCTCTTTTATATCTTAGGGTTATGATATTTTAGTCTTTCTTTCTCTCTTTTCTGTTTTTCGACCTCCTTTCTTCAGGCCACCTTCCCCCGTTATATATCACAACCCTCATCTCGTTTTCATCATACACGTGTAAGTTAAATTCTAGGAACTCCTTCTTGTCCCATCCAACACCTCCTAGAACCCTCAATTAGCAGCCATAAGGCTACTTGATTACTATTTAGGTATCACCTCCACATTAATAAGGCCAAAGAGTTAGCTGGGAAGTATTTAATGTAGAGGTAGCAGCTTTAGAAGATATTTCTTATCTCTCTCTGCTCCTCCCTTATTCTATATTCATTTTTAAGTTCTAATACAACTTTGCGGAGTATCCTGAATAGTAAGATAGTTACATTTACCTCGGATCATTGTATCCGAGATGGATTTTATCCTTGGACGCGTTTTGGACCATCATATATGATTTCCATCTCTTCTTCTTGTACTATTCCCACCGTGTCTTTATTTAACCATCCACGGATAGATGAACGTCCTCGGACTGGGCCATTGGGCCATAAGCCCATTTCCTACGATTTCAACATCACCTTTTTGGATAACTGGCCCTTCAATAGCCCCTCAAAATTTCGCTTTTTGTCACCTCGGAAAAAGAGAGATTTTGATATCTTGCCTCCACCTTTTTTGTGGATTTTCCTAATTTCCAGAACGCCTTTCTACTTGCCCAAGGCACACTCTTGACATTTTGATGTCAGGAGCACGCCATCATTAAATTATGACGGCTTCTTTATGCCCCACGTTCAATAGCAAGATGCAAATCTAATGGTGGAGGATTTTCTTAGGTTTACGAACGGGATTTTTCCCGCTTACAATTTCTACGCTACTATAAATAGCTTTTCAAATCAACTCTCTTTTCAGTTACAATAATCACACAATCTTAGCGCATATTCACCGAACCTATCACCCTTCCTTATCTCTCCATGCGTTCATAAATATTAAAAATTGTCTAAGGACTTCCTTTTTAAACCTGTAGGTCTCCTTAACCCTTTTGAACTTTCATTCCATCTTACTAACTTTTCTTCACAATTTCTTTTTAGAGAATGGGTAGGTTTAAGTATTTGGTTGAATCCGAAGAGGATATGGAGGGATTTAGGGCTAAGTATAGGATTCCCCAAATAGTAGGAATGAGATATACGGCTCCAGGAGCACGGGTGGATGATAGGAAAACAGGAGAGGTGGTCATCCCTATGATTGTGTTCATAGAGGGAGGGATGACCATTCCTATGGGTAATCTTACTAGGAACTACCTTAGATTTTTTAGGTTATCTCCCACACAGTGTGCCCCAAATATGTTCAGGGTGTTAGGGAGTATAAAGGTGCTGAACGAGAAGTTGAATCTAAACTTGACCCATCATGATATAAACTGGATGTACAATTTACATCATCTGAAGGGTCAAGGGTACTACCTTAAATCTAGGCACCCGAAGTAAGGTTAATCCAATGTCTCCCTACATCAAACAAGGGTTTAAAAGATGATTTTTTAATCTTTTCCAGAGAATGGCATGATGGCCTACCCTGTCCAACTAAGGAGGGAACACCAGGTGGGGTTTTTAGCCATAAGCTTGTATAGTTTAGATTGTATTTTCATTATTTTTGTTTACTTTTTTTTTTTATTCCAAATATTTTTATTTTTGACAAAGTTTTCCTTTTGTTGTAATGATTTTGCAGGCAGACACTCTACCAGACCTCAGTTCGGATTAGTTAACAGAAAGAGTTTAGATAAAATCCTGCAGTTCGAGGTGTTTGTAAATGAATCCGCGGCCAATTGAGAGCAGAACACGTGATCCTTGGGTATAAACCTATTTCTTCAGCATTTCAAGCTCCCAAGTGTGTGATAAAGGCCAGAGATCCTCGACTCCACCATATCAGTGTAGCTTTCGAAGGATTTATTATTCCCGAAAGTGTTCCGATTCCCAAAGGCATACCCTTCACTCAGCCACTTCCTGTGGCCACTCCCTCAATAGGAGCATCCTCTTTGCACCCCATTTCTCAAGGAGAGAAGGAGGAAGAAGAAAGAGAAAAGGTAGAAGAAGAAGAAGAAAATTCAGGGAGAATTATAGAATTGTTGGATTCTGCAGACGAATTTGAAGTATTTAACCAGCCTCCATCTCTCGAGGATACTTTTGACGAAATGGGTATCCAAAGAAAACCCCAAAGGAGTTTGATGGAGTTAATTGAAGATCAGCCTAGCAAAGGTGCGCTGGGGAAGTCTGCTTAGCCCAAACTTCCCCCTACTCCCAAGTCTCCTCTTCCTCCTCCTCAATCATTCCAACAATCCAGGCCTAAACCTAGTGATCCAAAAAGGAGGAGAGAACCAAAGGATAAGGAAGTGGTGGAGACTGGGAGACATCGTCCTACTCGTGAAGACAAGGCTCAACGAGCTGCGAAGCAGCAAAAGGTTAGCCATGGGCCTCAACGAGCCGTGGAAAGGCCAACTACTTAATCCTCGAAACCCAAGGCTTGTCTCCCTGCACCCATGCTCGGTGGTGAGCCCCTAAGGAAAAATGCATCGATTAGGGACTTCAACGACAGCGTTGGGTGCCACGTCGCCTCGGCTTTAGAGGAAACCCTCCTACTCCCAAAGGATATGACTGAGCTGAGAGGCTTAAGGAGGAACGAGGTTTTCCTGAATGCCAAAAGATACTTGGGCATGGTATGATACCCTTCCTGCTTTGTTTCTTTAATTATAAATGTCATACACACAGTTTTATTTGTTGCATCTCTAATTCTTTTTCTTCTAGGCTGTTTAAGCCACTTTTAAGCTGGAGGAGATAACCAACTCTTGTTACTGGCAATTAGACGATGAGAGGAAGAGGTGAGCAACAACTATGCAGACGCTCACCATTGCTGAACAAAGCAATGTATAGCTGAAGAAAAAGCTAGCCGAGAAAGAACATGCTCGAAAGAGTGTTGAATCAGCTTTGGAGAACACCCAAAGGCAAGCCGAGGAATAGAGGAAACATCTGTGCAAGGCTAATGACCAGCTGGCAACTTCCAAGGAACAAATATCAACTTTGAAGAAACAACTAGAGGAAGCCCAGAGGCTCAGAGACCAAGCTGAAAAAGCAAAGGCTGAGGCGGAGAAAGTAAAGGCAGAGGCTGAAAAAGAAAAAGTAAAGGCCGAACAGCATGGATATGATGTCGGCGTTGCTGAGACGGAGGATAACCTCCAGGCTGAGGTGCTCGCTGTATGTCGAGCATACTGTGCTCAGACTTGGGAAGAAGCTTTCAACCGAGCTGGGGTTGAATCTTCTTCCGAGTTGAGAAGGCCAGAAAATGTTTATTTCCCTCCGCCTATACGAGCCTCAAGCCCTTCTACTAAACAAAAGGAGGCATCCTCCATAGTTGCTGATTCTGCCGAAGAAGCCCAAACTCAGAATCCTCTCCCTCTCAGTCAACAGAAGCAGCCTAAAGCACCTAAAGTTCCAAAAGATACTTCTTCGGACAAAGCAGCAAAGGTGCCTAAAGATGGAGCAGCTTCTCAAAGTTTTGAGCAGGCTTTAGCTTCAACCATCTTACTTGCTAGAGAAGTTCCAAAGGAAAAAGAGAAAGAAGTTCTTCCTAAGGCAACTGGCAAAGCTCCTCAGCCTAAGCTCCAAATAAAATTAAAACCATAGTTAATGTAGTTAAATTCCCTTTATTTTCCATTTCATTTCATTTTTTTTTTTTTTTTGTTTAAGGATATTTTTAATGTGATGTATATTTTCCCTTTTTAAATTTATATGAGATGTTATTGCTTTATCTATCACTTGTACAATTTTCTGCATGAATATTCCTTATTTTTACATGATCAATGCTACAGAAGAATAAAATCTGATAATATAAGGGAAAACTTAATTTTATGTATGCTAATTGGAAATTAGAGTAGGCTATAACAGTGAACTCCACAGCACTACAAATGCTTGCTTTTAATTCATTAAGAAGTGTCCAAATTTGAGAAAGTATTCTAAATATTTATACCAGGGAGGTA
Source organism: Quercus variabilis (assembly GCA_030445155.1). Lineage (NCBI taxonomy): Eukaryota > Viridiplantae > Streptophyta > Magnoliopsida > Fagales > Fagaceae > Quercus > Quercus variabilis. The sequence continues at coordinate 38,693,951 of CP129447.1, forward strand.
CTGAGCACCTTAAAATGCTTTAAGTGATGCTCATGGAGTTTGCTTTGATATACAATTTAGTTGTACGGACCTAATTTAAGGGGCATTAATTTTTGCTAAGTTTGTTGTCCGAACAATCTGACATAACTTAGTTTCTGTTTAATATTTCAATAGATGTCAAAGGGTATTAATTTTCACTAAATTTGTGGTCCAAGGAACCTGACATAACTTAATTTCTGTTTAATACTTCAATAGATGTCAAAGGGTATTAATTTTCACTAAGTTTGTGGTCCGAGGAACCTAACATAACTTAGTTTCTGTTTAATACTTCAATAGATTGAGAAACATAAGTTACAGAATCGAGATAAATTGTAAAAGGAAGTAAAACAAAACTGTTCTTATTAATAATAATACCTCTTTAGGTTGCTTACATTCCAAGGATGGGGTACCATTTTTTCATCTAAATCCTCTAAGTAGTACGCACCTATTCCTGCTACAGATGTGATACGATACGGTCCTTCCCAATTAAGCCCTAATTTTTCCCAAGTTGGATTTTTGGTAATTCCCAAAACTTTTCTCAATACCAAATCTCCTGGGGCTAATGACCTCAGCTTTACATTTGCATCATAACCTTGCTTTAGCTTGTGTTGGTAGTAGGCCAATTGAACCATTGCATTCTCTCGTCGTTCGTCTATCAAGTCTAGACTCTTCTTCTACAGTTCATCATTGCTATCTGAGGTGAAAGCACTAGTCCTTAGTGTAGGAAAACCCGTTTCAAGAGGAATTACAGCCTTAGTCCCATACGTCATTGAAAATGGGGTTTCCCTTGTTGACCGTCAAGGCATTGTTTGATATGTCCAAAGGACATGTGGCAGCTCCTCCACCCTTTGCATCATCCAACCTTTTTTTGAGCCCATTCACTATAACTTTGTTGACAGCCTCGGCCTGCCCGTTTCCTTGTGGATAGGCCGGAGTGGAGTATCTATTCTTTATCTCCAAATTGGAACAGTACTTCCTAAAAGCCTTGCTATCAAATTAAAGACCATTATTCGAGATGAAAGCTTGGGGAACCCTGAATCGAGTAATGATATTTTTCCAGACAAACCTCTTGACATCCACATCCCTGATATTGGCCAGAGGCTCAGCTTTGGCCCATTTCATAAAATAGCATGTGCTAATCAGCAGATATTTTTTATTTCCTACTGCTTTAGGGAAAGGGCCAACAATATCTAAGCCCTACTGAGCAAAAGGCCAAGGACTAGAAAGAGGATTAAGGACTCCCCCTGGCTGATGGATGTTTGGTGTGAACCTTTGACATTAATCACATTTCTTAATATACTCCTGTGCTTCTTTTTGCATACCCGACCACCAATACTCCTAAGTAATTGCCCGGTGAGATAAAGATCTTCCTCCAGTGTGACTCCCACAAATCCCTTCATGCAATTCTTTAGAAGTACCTCTGATGCTTCGGGATGTACACAAAGCATATATGGCCCAGAAAAAGAACGTTTGTACAACTTTTTGTCCTCGGATAGCCAAAACCGAGGAGCTTTCCTTCATATCTTTTCAGCTTTTGATTTATCTTCAGACAATATATCCTTTTCAAGGAATAACATTATAAGATCCATCTAACTATGCGCTAAATTGATTTGATGGACTTAAAGCAAGTCCCCGTTATTGGGGCAGGTGTGTTTAAGTCTTCAACCATTATCACTCGGGGTAAGTTTTGTGCCGAGGAGGTAGCAAGGGTAACCAAAGAGTCTGCATGGGCATTTCTACTTCTAGGGACATGGGATAATTCAAAAAACTCAAAATTTACTTGCATACGCCCAAGTACTCCTACATTCTTGTATCCCGAGCTTCCAATTCCCCTCTAACCTGGCCCATGACCAGTCTTAAATCCGAGAACATCTCTATTGTTTTTCCACCCAGTTTCTTGACCATCGCCATCCCCATTAATAACGCTTTATACTCTGCCTCATTGTTAGTAGCTGAGAATCTCAACCTTAAATACTTCTCGATAATGACATTTTCAGGAGATACTAGAACTAGTCCCACTCCTGACCCCTGCTGGTTTGCTGCTCCATCCATATACACTCTCCAGGGTGAAGCATGTTGCGCGGAGATAAGGCCAACCGATTTTTCATCCGTGCCATGTTAACTCGATTCTATTTCCTCAGGGCCTTCAGCAAATTCGGCCACTAGGTCGGCGAGAATTTGACCCTTCACAGAGGTGCGAGGCATATACTTTATATCAAAAGCTCCTAAAATTGTGCCCCACTTAACAATCCTACCAGTGTAGTCTGAACTTTGTAGTACTAATTTGAGCAAATATTGAGTTAGGACAACCATAGTGTGTGCCTAGAAATAATGGGAAAGTTTCCTTGTAATGTGCACCACTGCCAAAATGGCTTTTTCTAATGGCAAATAACATACCTCGGCCTCGTGAAGCGACTTGCTCACGTAGTAGACTGGCCGTTATACGCCATTATCTACTCGTATCAGAACAAAGATTATCGCATAAGTGGCTATCGCCAAGTAGGAAAAAAGGACCTCATCCACATCAGGACTAGACATAATGGGTGACCGAGATAGATACTCTTTAAGCTGTTGAAATGCTAGGGCACACTCCTCGGTCCATTCGAATCCTTTCCATTTATGGAGTAAAAGGAAAAAAAGGTCTGCACATATCCGCTGACCTGGATATGAATCTATTCAAAGCAGCAATCATCCCAGTCAATCTCTGGACCTCCTTGGGATTTCAAGGTGGTTGCAAGCTATTTATGGCTTTAATTTGATCAGGGTTTACTTCAATTCCTTGGTGAGTCACCATATAGCCCAAAAACTTCCCTAAACCTACTCCAAATGAACATTTGGATGTGTTTAGTCGCAGCTTATGCTTCCTCAAGATCTCAAAAACACTTGTGAGGTCTGTCACATGCTTAGACATCATCTTACTCTTCACAACCATATCATCAATATAAACCTCGACGCTCCTGCCCAACTGTGGCTCAAACATTTTTGTCATCATCCGTTAATAAGTAGACCCCGTATTCTTCAAGCCAAAAGGCATTACCTTGTAGTGATAGTTTCCAGTGGGAGTGAGAAAAGCTATTTTTTCTTGATCGTCCAATGCCAGTGGGATTTGATGATAGCCCTGAAAGGCGTCTAGAAAGCTCATTCGAGGATGGCTTACCGTCGCATCCACCAATTGATCAATACGAGGTATGGGGAAAGGATCCTTTAGGCAAGCTTTATTAAGATCGGTGAAGTCTACACATACACGCCACTTGCCATTTTTCTTTTTCACTACAACAGTATTGGCTAACCATTGGGGATAAAACACCTTCTTGATAGCCCCTGCCCACTTAAGCTTTGTTACCTCATCTCTAATAGCTTTGGCATGCACTCTGGATGGGCGTCGAGGTGGCTGTTTCTTCAAAGTAATAGAGGGGTTAACATTCAAATGATGGCAAATGAAGTTTGGATCCACCCCTGAGGCTTCATAAGCATTCCATGCAAACACATCAATATTTCTTCTAAGGATCTCAACCAATTGCTCCTTCTCTAACAAAGGCAATTATGCCGCAACCTGAAAGAACTTTTATGGATCATCCCTAACACTCACCCTTTCCAAACTCTCACACTTCGCTTCATCGGTAGGTTTGCTGAAGAGGGCCGCCGGGGTCTTTGATTGCTATAAACCATTCTAGGCAGTGGCCGAAGTATCTGTTAGGATTGTATCAATTGATAAAAGGTTGTAATTGTAACTGAGAATTAGGAAGGGTGGTACGAATTGTAATTGTTTGTGAAATGTTGAAGTTGTTTGTAAGTGTTAGTAGTACAGCTGGCATTAGTCAGTTAGATATTCTGAAAGTTAGTTAGAGGGAGGGAAGGATATAAAATCAATAGAGTTGGGCTGTACTGGGATATTGAATAAGCACCATATTAATTCAGTTACTTTCTCTACTTCTCTCTGTTCTCGTCTTTCTTCTTCTGGAGGACCAGCTGGCCTCGAATTCAGCTAGAGATTCAACCCCATTTTCTGTTCTTATCAAACTCCATTCTCTGTTCTTATCAATTGGTATCAGAGCATTGTTCCTGCGTTGCCATGACTGAAACAAGAGCTGCGGCCATGAGTACAGTGAATGAAGCTATTGCTTCTCTTCATACTACTTCTGATCATCATAACAGAGACATCCAAGAAATGCAAAAGATTCAAAGCATTCATACCAAGACAATGAATGAGATGAATCAGAATATCAATTCAATGAATCAGAATATCAATGTAATTTTACAAAAATTGAATTCCATAGATGTGAATCAAGATTCTCCGCAGAGAAATATGCAATCGAATTCAATTCCAAGTTCTTCAACTTCGTCGTTTGCCAAGTCTGTGAGGCTTGATTTTCCTTGATTCTCAGGTAGTGATCCTGCTAATTGAGTTTACAAGGCGAATTAGTATTTTGCGTACTATCAGACCCCTATTACAGAGAAGCTATTGATAGCTTCCTTTCACATGGATTTTGAGGCATTGATTTGGTTCCAGGAAGCAGAGGAAGCAAGGGTGTTTGCGAATTGGGAATCTTTTGTACCAGCATTGCATGTGAGATTTGGAACCAGTGCCTACGATGATCCTATGGAGGTATTGACCAGGATGAGACAAACCTCAACGGTGGTTGTGTATAAGGTAGAATTTGAAGCTGTATCTAACCGAGTCAAAGGCCTTTCTCCCTTACATAAGCTTAGTTGTTTCTTGAGTGGGTTAAGGGATGAAATAAAGTTACCTGTAAGAATGCTCAACCCTCAGTCCTTGAATGAAGCTTTTGGATTGGCCAAGATTCAAGAAGAATATGTGTGGAGCAGTAGGAAGAGCATAAGGAATCATCAAGAATCAGGTAACACTTCAATTCTTGGTTTGTCTAAAAGTAATGCAATGTTAGACAATAAACCAAAAATACCAGTTAAAAGACTTACTCCTGCTCAAATGGATGATAGGAGAAAGAAAGGGTTGTGTTATAATTGTGATGAGAAATAGGGGCCTGGGCATAAGTGCAAAAATGTTAAACTGTTTCTGTTAGAAGGGATTGATATAACATCTAAGGTGCAATCTGGAGTTCAGGTTACAGAATTAGATGAGGAGTTTGGCAGTACTAAACTAATGGAACAGGAAGAAGATGTGGGAATTACATTTAATGCTTTAACTGGGACTCCTACACCGGGCACTATGAGGGTTAGAGTAAGGATTAAGGGCAGTGGGTTGGTGTTATTGGTGGACACAGGTAGCACTCATAATTTTTTAGATGCATTACTGGTCTTTAGTTTACAGTTACAGGTTGATACTTCAAGAATTTTGGAGGTTAAAGTAGCCAATGGCACTGTGGTAAGAACTCAAGGCTTTTGTAGTAGTGTACTCGTGTGTATACAAGAAGTGGAATTTTGTGTTCAATTTCATGTGCTAGCATTGGGAGGATGTGATGCTGTGTTGGGCACTCAATGGTTGAGTACCTTGGGTATTATACAATGGGACTTTCAGTTGTTAACTATGAAGTTCCATTGCAAGGATCAACAAGTCTTGCAGCAAGGTTTAAGTCCCTCTTCAAACACTTCTTTCATAGATTGTCATCAATTACTTAAGGGATCGGTGAGGAAGGGATTGCTGCTTCAAATTTATTCTGCAATTGAGGGGGTGTTGGAGGAGAGTGTACCTGCAGAAGTGGAGTTGTTGTTGTAGGAATTTGGAAGGGTTTTTGAGACTCCTACAAGTTTACCACCTATGAGGGGTCATGAGCACCAGATTACTCTCATGGAGGGCTCTCAACCAGTATGCCAGAGACCTTATAGATACCCTTTCTATCAAAAAAATGAAATTGAAAACATTGTAAGGGAGTTGTTGACTGCTAGGTCAATCAGAAATAGCACTAGTCCTTTTGCTTCACCTGTTTTGCTAGTAAGGAAAGCAGATGGGTCTTGGAGGATGTGCATTGACTATAGGGCATTGAACAACATTACTATAAAGGATAAGTTCCCAATTCCAGTCATTGATGAGCTGTTAGATGAGTTGAATGGAGCAACTGTTTTTTCAAAGCTTGATCTAAGGTCCAGTTACCATCAAATCAGGATGAAGGAGGAGGATGTGCCTAAAACAGCATTTAGAACACATGAAAGGCATTATGAGTTTTTGGTGATGCTATTTGGTTTAACCAATGCTCCATCAACCTTTCAATCCTTGATGAACCAGGTTTTTAAGCCTTATCTCAGAAAATTTGTTTTAGTTTTTTTTTTTTTTAATGATATTTTGGTATATAGCACTTCTCTATCTGAGCATGTGAACCATTTGAAATCTGTTTTAGAAGTGTTAGCCTTACATAAACTATATGCTAAGAAGTCTAAGTGCAAATTTTCTTGTAATGAAGTGGAGTACCTAGGCCATGTCATCACTAGTGTAGGGTTCACATAGATCCTGAGAAGACTGCAGCCATGCAACAGTGGTCTACTTCCACTGATCTTAAGTCCTTGAGAGGGTTTTTGGGGCTCACAGGTTACTATAGAAAATTTGTTAAAGGTTATGGACAGATTGCTGCTCCTTTAACTGCTCTATTGAAGAAGGATGCATTTTCTTGGACTGAAGAGGCTGATCAAGCTTTCCAGAAATTAAAGGTTGCCATGGTTCAACCACTTGTGCTAGCTCTACCAAATTTTGATATGCCATTTGTCATAGAATGTGATGCTTCAGGTAGGGGATTGGGAGCAGTGTTGATGCAACAAGGTAGGCCTATTGCCTTTCATAGCCAAGCCCTCAAGGGTAGGAATCTAGACTTGTCTACCTATGAAAAAGAGTTATTAGCCTTGGTTGTTGCTGTCAAGAGGTGGAGATCTTACTTGATTAGTAGGCCTCTTATTGTGAGAACTGATCAACAAAGCCTTAAGTACCTATTAGAGCAGAAAATTGGTACTCCTACTCAACAGAAGTGGTTTGCCAAATTATTAGGATATGCCTTTGTGGTTCAATATAAAAAGGGTAAAGATAACCTTGTGGCTAATGCCTTGTCCAAAAAAGTTGAATCTGATGATGATTTGAATACTGCTAGACCTTCCATTGATGTTGGTTCTGATTATCTTACTCTCGGGACTGAATTGGATTCTCCAGGAGGGGTTTTGTGTATGATCTCCTTTCCTTCTCCAACTTGGCTTAATGATCTCAAGGCAAGCTATGCCACGGATCAGCAGGTGCAGGGCATTATGCAGGCCTTGGGTGCAGGACAAGCTGCTCCTAAAGGTTACTCTCTACAGAATGGGTTGTTGTTGTACAAAGGGAAGGTTTACTTAGGCTCTTGTGATGCTTTGAAGAAGGCTGTATTGCATCAGGTTCATGACAGTCCATTGGGGGGTCACTCAGGTTTTCTTAAGACCTTGCATAGAGTGAAAAGGAATTACTGTTGGCCTGGTTTGAGGACTGATGTGAGGAAGTTAGTGAGAGAGTGTGATACTTGCCAGAGATTGAAATATGAGACATGTAACCTAGCTGGTCTTCTGCAACCTTTGCCAATACCAGAAAAGCCTTGGATGGATGTTAGTATGGATTTTGTTGAGGGGCTGCCTAAATCTCAGTTCAAGGATGTGGTGTTAGTGGTGGTGGATAGGTTCACTAAATTTGTTCACTTTGTATCCTTGTCACATCCTTACTCTGCAGCCAAAGTAGCTCAACTTTATGTGCAATATGTCTTTAAATTGCATGGGATGCCTGCCACCATTGTGAGTGACAGAGATCCAATCTTTACTTCACATTTTTGGCAAGAATTGATGAGGTTTCAAGAGGTTCAGCTTGCCATGTCTACAGTTTATCACCCCCAAACGGATGGCCAAACAGAGGTAGTAAACAAGAGTTTGGAGCATTATTTAAGGGCCTTTGCTGCAGAAAAACCAGGATCTTGGGTGGAGTGGTTACCCTTAGCAGAATTTTGGTTCAACACCAATTTCCATGTTTCTCTTAAGATGACACCCTTTGAGGCATTGTATGGTTTTGCTCCACCAGGACTCTTGGATTACATTCCTGGCACTACTAAGGTGGAGATTGTGGAGGTGCATTTGAGAGATAGACAACAGTTGATTGCCTTACTGAAGCAAAATTTAGTGGCTGCTCAGGAGAGAATGAAGGTTACTGCTGACAAGCATAGAACTATGAGAGAGGTCGAAGTTGGAGATTGGGTTTATCTTAAGCTGCATCCTTACAAACAAATGTCCTTGAGGCATAAACGTTTGGGAAAGCTATCACCTAGATTCTATGGTCCTTTTCAGATACTGCAGAGGATTGGTACTATCTCATATAGATTGGACTTGCCACCTGAATCAAAACTGCATCCCACATTCCATGTCTCTTGTTTGAAGCAAAGATTGGGTCAACATGTGGTGCCCTTGCCTTCCTTACCATTGGTGGATTCTGAGGGCATTCTTAAACCTGAACCTATTGCTGTGTTACAAGAAAGGACTCATCATTTGCGCACCAGGTCTGTCACTCAGGTCTTAGTTTAGTGGCAAGGTGAGCGAGTGGAAGATGCTACTTGGGAGAGTCTCTACTGGTTGCAAGAACAGTTCCCACACCTTGTGGGCAAGGTGTTTTAAAGGGGAGGGTATTGTTAGGATTGTATCAATTGATAAAAGGTTGTAATTGTAACTGAAAATTGGGAAGGGTGGTACGGATTGTAATTGTTTGTGAAGTGTTGAAGTTGTTTGTAATTGTTAGTAGTACAGCTGGCATTAGTCAGTTAGATATTCTGAAAGTTAGTTAGAGGGAGGGAAGGATATAAAACCAATAGAGTTGGGCTGTACTGGGATATTGAATAAGCACCATATTAATTCAGTTACTTTCTCTACTTCTCTATGTTCTCGTCTTTCTTCTTCTGGAGGACCAGCTGGCCTCGAATTCAGCTAGAGATTCAACCCCATTTTCTATTCTTATTAAACTCCATTCTTTGTTCTTATTAGTATCCTTCTCAGGCCAATGTAGAATAGCCATTATCAAGTACTGCCTAGCTATAGATTGATTTCCCAATGTTTCTAACACCCAACCTCCTGACGAATATTTCAACTTTTGATGAAGTGTGGAAGAAACAGCTTTCAAGGTAAGCAGCTAGGGCCTGCCCAATATAGCCGTATATGGAGAGAAAGCATACACCACGATGAATTCCACCTCCACTACTTCCGAGCCAGTCTAGACGAGTAATCTTATCAGACCCATCGGAATGACTAATCTACCTTCAAAGCTCACCAAAGGGGAATTGTAGGCTGTCAGATCTTGGGGTTTCAAATTTAGCCCCTTATAAAGATCAGGGTACATAACCTCAGTTGCGCTTCCTTCGTCAACCATCACTCTTCTCACATCATATCCCCCAATCCGGAGTGTAACCACCAAAGCGTCATCATGTGGTTGAATGGTTCCCGCCTTATCTTCATCTGAAAAACCAAATACCAATGGAGTGCCTGTTTTGACCTTCTTCGGCATTGAGCTAGAGCCCTCATCCAAGCAATGAGACACAGACATTACCCTGGAGGGGCAAGACTCGGTTCTTCCTGGGGCAGCAAATATGACGTTTATCATGCCTAAGGGAGGTCTCGAAGAAGCATCTCCCTGAAATGTCGAACCTGCCTAGTTTCCTCGGCTACTGGAATGATACAAAATATGGGTCAATTTCCCTTCTCGGACTAGTTGTATGTCCATGATCCTGATGATATTGGCAGTAAAGGTTTTGATTACATTTCGCAAGATTCCCCGCCATCTTGTTAGGCCATTTGAAGAATGGCTCATTTTTTATCTCCTCCAGAACTTCTTGTACTGGTTCTCGAAACACAGCATTAACCACCTGGGAGTTGGCAGATCCTGGTTGCCCTCCAAAATCCTTCTGAGGTTGATTATTATTGTACCGGTCTGACCTGAAGTCCCTTCTCTCATGAGGGATTACTTTGGCCTTTCCTCTACCCTGTATTTGATCCTCCTCTACCCTTCTATATTTATCAATTCGATCCATAAGCTGATGCACGTTGGTAACAAGTTTTTTGATTAGAGATTTCCTCAGATCATGCTCGGCCGGAAGGCCAGCCTTAAAGGTATTAATAGCCACGTCATCATAGTTTCCATCTATTTTATTGAACATTTCCCAGTATCTATCAGAATAGGCCCTCAGGGCTGCCCCTTCCCACATGGACATGGATAATAATGATCCCAAGGGCTAAGGAACCCTCCTACAGGTGATAAAGCAGGCACCAAAACTTGGGTGAGCTTCTCAAAGGAATCAATGAAGTTCGCTCTCAGACTATTAAATCATCTCATCGCCACTGGACCCAGGCTAGATGGGAAAACCTTACACATCAAGGCCTCGTCCTTTGCATGAATGATCATTCTTTGACTGAAATGGCTAACATGTTCCACTAGATCTGTCCGACCATTATAAATGGTGAACGTGGGCTGATGGAATCGCCGAGGAAGATTTGCATCCTCAATACTTCTCTTGAAGGGTGATTTAGAAACTTGACTCAACACTTTGTTCAGGGCGTCATTCCCTAAAGCTTTGCGAGGCAGACTCTTATATTTTCGTCTATGGTGGTACTCCTCATCATAGGAAAAAGATTCACTGGGTGAAGTTCTTGACCTTTGTCTATAACTGGTGTCATCTGACTCCTCAGAGGATTGCCTGGAGGTGTAAGACATGCGCCTTCGTCGCTCGTGTTGTAATTCTCTTTTCAATTTGTTAATCTCATGTTGCATGTCTCTATCGTTCTTTACATGGGAAATATGGCTTTTCCCTCGGGAATGACTTCTATCAGTGTGGGTTGTTCGCACACTTCCTTCACGATTCCTTTTTTGTTCAAGGGTTACCAACGGATTATCATGCTGAGACCCCCTAGATTTTGCCTAGTGTGGGTTAAAATCCACCTGTTGTGGGCCCACAACTGCCTGCTGCAATGCTCCTCCTTCCATCATAACCACTGCACTTACCTTTCCCTACAAATAGATCAAGTTCTCCCCACAAATGGCGCCAATTATAGGGACCTAATTTGGATTGGACCCAGAATAGGGATGGGTTTCTAGCCCAATAAGCCTAAACAATAAATTTGTAGAGAGCAGGTGCAAGAACTAGTTCTATTATGTAGGAAAAAATATCATAACAATTGAGTCAAGAACATTCAATATCGACCAACTGGGAAAATATTATCCTCGGCTTGACTTTTAGGGGTTTCTGGGATTTCTCTTTTATATCATAGGGTTACGATATTTTAGTCTTTCTTTCTCTCTTTTCTGTTTTTCGACCTCCTTTCTTCAGGCCACCTTCCCCCGTTATATATCACAACCCTCATCTCGTTTTCATCATACACGTGTAAGTTAAATTCTAGAAACTCCTTCCTGTCCCATCCAACACCTCCCAGAACCTTCAATCAGTAGCCATAAGGCTACTTGATTACTGTTCAGGTATCACCTCCACATTAATGCGGCCAGAGAGTTAGCTGGGAAGCATTTAATGTGGAGGTAGCAGATCTAGAAGATATTTATTATCTCTCTCTGCTCCTCCCTTATTCTATATTCATTTTTCAGTTCTAATACAACTTTGCGGAGTATCCTGAATAGTAAGATAGTTACATCTACCTCGGATCATTGTATCCGAGATGGATTTTATCCTCGGAAGCGTTTTGGGCCATTATATATGATCTCTTCTTCTTGTACTATTCCCACCGTGTCTTTATTTAACCATCCACAGATAGATGAACGTCCTCAAACTGGGCCATTGGACCATAAGCCCATTTCCTACGATTTCAACATCGCCTTTTTGGATAACCGGCCCCACACTAACCACTTTGGTTAATATTGTTTTGCATGAGACTAATACTTGGGGGATAAAATATGCTTTAAAATGCTCTTAAGAGAGGAAGGTAATCTCTTTATATTTTTGAGGTCATTTTAGAACCTACATTTGGCCTCAATTGGGAGGCAAAATGATCTTTTCACATCTTGGAGTAGATTTGGAATTTTGACATTTGGATTTCTAAATTCTTCAAGTAATTTTTTTTTTTTTTTGAAGTCATAAAAATTAAAATGATATGTTAAGTGCTCCAATCGGATTGCTAGATCAAAAGTTATGACCAAATTAAGTTTTAACAGTTGACATGCATCCTTGCAATTAGAACTAGACCGATGTGATTATCATTTATTAATTATGATTGGTACTATAAAATAATAATTATAATTAATTATTTTTCATAATCTCATTGGTCTAGGCTTAGGACAATGGTGCACTATTGCAAATGGGATTATGTGATTGTAATTGATAGATGATTTTAATATCAAGTTTTAATTAAATAATAAGTGTTTAATGATAAAAAAAATATTTTCTAAATATTCATTAATCTTAGGTGGCCCTAAATGGTTAAATTTTAAGTTCAAAATTTGGGTTGAATTCAAAAATTTACCAAAGAAACCATTAAAACCATTCAAAATTGCAACAAATTTCAAGTTCACATTGCATCAAGGATAGACCCAAGGGGGCCTAAGCCCCCCTAGTCCTATGATTTTTTTTTTCTACTAGTTATGTTTTTTATTTTCGCAATTAGGCCCCACTTTTCCAAAACCTTAACCCCCTCCCCTCCAATTAGTCTAGCCAGCATAGCCCATTTTGCAACTACCTAATCCAAAATCTTAACAAAAACAAAACTTAAAAAAAAAATTTAAAAATTCTAGCCAGCTCAGTATAAGAGCATTTACATCAGTTCATGCTAAAAATTTCTTTTATTTTAACATAAGAACCAACTTTTTCTATTTTACATATTCATTTTTAAAACACTTCACATCAGATTATTTATTTTACACTACATTGCATTAAAATATCAATTTTTTTTTTTAATTTTTTATAATTGTTTTTCTTACTTCACATACAATAACTACCTTTCATTCATTTTCTTCAACCTTGGGATACGTAAAGGAAAAAAAAAAAACTATATGCAAAGTGAGTAAGGTTAATGTAAATTTACAAAGTTATTATAACAATTTTGTAAATTAACGCATTTTTAGTTTGATTGATGTGGGTGATTTTGGATGTTGAATGTGTAAAAGTGATAATTTCTTTTCTTCCTATTTTGCGTTGGTTGATGCAAATGTTCTAAATAAACAATTTTTTTTTTTTTTTGGTAGATGATTGTATCTAATGTATTAAGAAACAACAATTTTGTGTATTTATCTTGGTCAATAATTTGTTAGTTCTATATGGATGTCTATTTGAAGGTTGTTTGTTTGTTTGTTTGTTTGTTTGTTTGTTTTTTTTTTTTTTTTTTTTTTTTTTTTTGCTTATACTTCGACCACACTAACTTGAAATCTTAGATCCATCCCTATATTGTATGACATTTTTGACTTAGTAAATGTTGAAATTTACTCATGTACATTTCTAGAAATGTGGTGGATTTTTTAATTATCTTTCAAATAACACCAATTTCAAATTAATATGAATTTTTGCAATAAGATATTGCCAAAAGACTAAAAAGTGTTCAGCTTTGAAATTTAAAATTTTCAAATTTTGGCTCTTGATTCTCCCTCCAATTTCAACTCCATTTTAAATTCAATTTTCAAATTCAAATTCCATTTCAAATTAATTCCAAGTTTTCAAATTCATATTCAAATAACTCCAAGTTTTCATTTTCAAAATCAATTTTCAAGTTCAAATTCAAATCAAATCAAATCAATTTTCAATTTTCAATTTCTCTTTCAAAATTCAAAACACAAATTTTAAATTCAAGTTCTTTTCATATAAAATCAAACTCAAATAAGTCAAATTATCAAATTCAACTAAATTCAAGTTCAAATTTCAATGTTTTATGTCACATGTTCAAATGTTCTTATGTTAATTTCAGCTCCAAAGTTTAATTTCCATAAATGCAATATGATTATGTGATTTTGTATGATATGACATGTTTGAGTTATGGGACATGTAATTAGCTACCATAATCTAGAAGTTTAGTTAATTGGGTAAGGTGGGTGCCTAACATCTTCTCACATTATAACTTAGTCTACGAAAAAGACCAAGGGTTCTAGATTAGTGAATTATTCATATAATTTTACAATTTAATATAATGTAACTACAACCAAAGCCATGTACTTTTCTAGATTGTACTTAGGACCAAGACCTTATATTTTTCTATTTAAATGTAAATTTAGATTCAAGTACTTCATAAAGCATATATTTATTCAAAAAGTTTACTTACTTTTCCTGTAATTATCACATGGGCTTTCCACTTTGAGGGAAAACATCACAAACTCACTCATGCTACCTATTAATATTCACGTGTTATTTATACGTATTTCTTGTAAATAAAGTCATTTAAAGAATAAGTGCCAAGTATTCTATTTATTTTTCAAAATTGTAAATTGTAAGGTGTTAGGTTCTAAAAGTTAAGAACAATTGGCAAATTGTGAATACAAACTTGTCTAAATATAGATCTTAGAGTCTATAGGTATTATTAGACAATGTTCAAGGTGATTCAAGTCAAGATTCAACAATAAGTAAGCTGCAGAAAGAAGATTTCAGAATTTTTCTGGTTCGACCAATCGAGAGACAAGCTCGACCGATCGAGAGTCATATCTGCAGAATTTTAATTAAGCCTGAATAGCAGTTCAAGCCCATTAAGGATTAGGGTTTCAGATCTACTTCTCCTAGAATATAAAGGAAACCCTAAGCACATTTTTATAAGACTTTTCAGAGAGAGAAGAGTGTGCCTCTTTTGTATCTAGGATTTTGTACTCAAAAAGCTCTCTCATGCCTTCTACCGGTGTTATTCCTTGAAGAATCTTAAGATCCAGTGTTATAGAAGTTGTTGCCTTCTCTAGTCATCAAAGGTGTTGATGATCTAAACCTTTAAGGGTGGTAGTAAGATCTACATGTGGTTGTGTCAGTAAATTCTACATGTGGTAGTAATAGAATGTTAGTGGTCTAAGTCTTATTGTAAACTTCGATTCTCTGTAGTGGATTTTCTTTTTACTTTGAGGATAGCTAGGTTAAATCCTCTCTGGGTTTTTTATTGGTTTGGTTTTCCTGGATCATTAGATCTATGTGTTCTTTACTTTCCACTGCTTTACATGATATGATTTTATTGTTTTAACCTAGATCTAAATAAACCTATGTATTCACTTGGTTAATTAATTAGGTTAAACAATCTAGTTTACAGGGATCTAAAAACCTAACATTAGGAATAAATCAAAATAATGTACTATCCTTAGGATAGGCATTGTGGGGTTCCTGATACATGCACCACAAATAATTGAGCTTTTAAGTCCAGGCCTTTGGTTTGAGACTTTTCTCTTCCTATTAGCTTAATTAGGAGCCCTTAGAAAAACACAGTTAACTAGGTAATCAAAATGAATTTGAAAATAGGTGACCAATCACACCTAGAATCCAATGGTTGGTTATGACTTCTAAAAAATACATAACTAAAAAGACTCACTCACACACACCTCAACCTAGTGTCACAATGCACACACATCATCACACCTCGCCAAGATCAAACTCCTTAAAAAAGAAATTGGGAGCAAGTGGGTCACCTAATAGGGTCAAAATTTTAGTGTCCACAATATTTAACCCTTCCATGAAATCATCCGTAGTGAAATAAAGTTATACAGATATTGTCACTATATTAGCACCACATCTTTAGTCCTTGATCCCCAACTTAATCTCTTGATTATTCTTATATTCTTATGGAACCAAATTAATCAGTCCACATAAAATCCATCTCAAGTGGATGTTTTGTATCTATGATCAAGATTACGGGTCCCGTCTTGAGGAATAGTATTCCTAACACACTATATGCGATTACCCAACATATTGATGTATTGATCATACATGATGTAGACATCTCATTTCGTTTCAACCCATATCCAAGCCCCACGGTCCCAATGACGAGAAATCAAATCTCTACCAAAATTATCAGCCTAATATGTAGAACCCAATAAGGATGACAAGCCAAAACATGACCCAATATAGCCTAAATATGAAAAATATGTAGAAAGCCCAAAGCCAAAAAGAATTTTTTGACCTAATTTGGCCCAAGCTTACAAAGAGTGCATATGCCAAGTATTTAATTTGTACAGACTCAATCTGTGGCGCATGCACTCTCTGGAAAGAAAGTCTAAAATCTCTCCATTTCCATTTTGATGAGATTCTAGGGCAACTGGCCTGATCAACTGTCTCCCCAAATGTGTTATCAAACCCTAACTACCTATTTTCCCTATAAATACCCCTATTTCCAACATCAAAAGGGGTTAGAAAAAGGAAGCTTTACTGAAACTCTGCCAAAATTCTTAGATAATACCTCAACCTAGAGTTTTAAGGCTAGAAGGGCAAAAGGGTTGAGTATTAGATTGATTTTCAGATCTTTGTTGATTTGAAGGTAATCTCTTTCTCACCTATATTTGAATTCTAGTTCTGTTTCAAGCTTTCAATTATACTATTCAGAGACCCTTATCAAACCCTAATCAATTTACTCAACTCATCCTCCCACACATATAGCTTTGATAGTCGATTTCACCTGAGGGGACAGTTAAAATTACATCACTATAAGTGCTATGAGGAGGAAATGTATATCTTTTCCATGACCCACATTTTCCTCCTTGATTTTTTTTTTTTTTTTTGTTATGCTTTCTATTTTTTTAAAGCCTTCATATGTTATTTTTCATATATCTACTTCATACTGTGTTTTTAATTTCACTAATTTCTGCTCTTTATGCTAAGAACATGTTAGAACCCTAATTTGCCCCTAGATGTGTACGCACAGGATAGGACACATACACATCCATACCCTGGCATACTTTCATGTAGCTAGGGTTCTTGTTTTGGTTGTTTTCTAGAAATATGACTTGAGTATCTAGTACGTTTGCCGGTAGAAGAGTGCGTACACATCCTTCTTATGGCATACGCCAATTTGGGCCCAACCAGATTTCTTGCCTTTCCTGTTTTCTTTATCTTTAATGCCATAATTTATTATCTTTCCTTATCTGTTTTTATCCCTTTTTAATGTGTGTTTTTTGTTTGTCTTTGTTTACTTTCTTGATCAACATTAATTGTAAAATACCATTAAAAAATTTCTTTTTCTTTCCTTTTCCATCTTTGAAACATAATTTACTCTTTTTCTTCTCTCTCATCCAATCTTTAATTCTAATTACCTCTGTGCACCTTTGGTGTGGTGGTTACTCCATAAGTATAAGTCCTTGTGGAGTGTGGGGGGCAAGGGCTGGGGTTCAAGTCTCCAAGAGGGAGCTTCACACACACATATACATTTAGATTAGGCTAAAGTAGAAATTCTATCTTGTAAAAAATAAAAATAAAAATAAAAATATGATTCAAACTCAATAAGGAAACTTAAAGTCTTAGAGATAAATAAGGCAAACATTTCAAGTATAAAAGATTTAAATACTTTCTAAACTTAAAGTCAATAGTTATTTAGCATTCAATTCATTTGAGTCTAATTAGCTATTCAAATATAAGGAAGTGTTTTAAAGGAGGATTTTAATATAATTAAGGTAATTGATTTGAGCTTAATTGATAACATCAAAAGTGAAGTTAATCAAACCCTAACCAATCAAATCTTTGTTATGCCTTAAAAGTCACAAAGCTTTTAATGTCAAATCAAGACAACTCAAGTCCAATAAAGGGAAGACACATAAATTAATGAACATTTCACTTCAATTAATAATCTTTCCTTATAAGATTTAAACATCCTTTGGAGTAAGACTTGCAACTCTATTCGGTACCCACATGCATGTACCTGAGTATATGTATGTTTGGGTATATACATGCACACACTTGCCCTTCTTATCTTGTTGTCTTCCATGCCATTACTTGTTTCTTTGAGTTCATTGCCATAAACTAGTTGCTTTTCCATGACCATCTCTTTGCTTTCATACTCACATGTCTACATCGCTTTCCATATCTTGTCTTACTTGACCTATAGACTACACCTAGGTCTAGATGCAAATGCACACTTTTAAACTTCTAGGATAAATCTACCTCCTATCCAAATCAAGCAACAATAACTTTCTCAAAACAACCCCTCTCTTCAAGAGAGTTCTATCCTCTCAGCGCACGTTTGGCACAATTTGCTATTATGCACTCGAGCCTTCTTTAGCTACCTCATGAGCTCCGCTCCATCATCAACACTACCTTCCCCCTTCATGGGTCTTCTTGTCTCCTCAGTTAAGGCTCAATCTTGCCCAATTTTGGGGTTTTCTTTGCCCTTTGTGGGTCTCACACCTCTATGGTAACAATTACCTTACTATTTGATGGCTTTTAATAATTGATGTGAGTATCTTAATGTTGGAGTTGCTAGTATATTGTTCCTGTTACTAGAGTAGTGTGTTTCATTGTAAGTTTATGCCTCTATGAGTGGGATTGTTAGATAAGATGCTGGTGATAAATTTTCCCATCATAACAGAAAATCCTAGGTACTTAAAGCTTGCACCTTTTTTTTTTTTTTTTTTTTTTTTATCATTTTCTTGGTCTCTGTTGAGGTTGGATTTTAATTTTATTCCTAGCTGGCTGTGGAGAGGCGTTTTCTTCCTCCAATAAGGACCCTAGCTTGGAATTGTCGGGGTGTCAGAAGAGCTCCGACAGTTAGGGCCCTCAAGAAATTAACACGCAACTTAAATCCTAAGATTATATTCACTGCTAAATCGAAAGTTAAAGCTACAAAATTTAATCATATTAAGGCAAAATTAGATTATGATAGCATTGTTGATCCGGTGGGCAGAGCTGGAGGTCTAGCTCTTTTGTGGAGAAAGAATGTTGATTTGGAAGCGGTTTTATTTGATAATAATATTATAGCTGCCTTAGTTTATCCTAATCCATCAAATTTGCCTTTGATGTTGTTTGCAATATAGCCCCCCCCCCCCCCCCTAAGAAAGCAAAAAGAAAACGCTTTTAGGAAATGATGGAAAATATGGTTTTGTCATATGCAGGGTCGTGGGCTATTATAGGGGATTTTAACAATATCCAAATTAGAGATGAAAATAAAGGTGGGGCACTAGTGGTGGAAAGCTCAGTAAATTGTCTTAAAGAGTTTTGTATGCAACACAAGAGTTATTGATCTTGGGTTCAAAGGGGCAGGCTATATTTGGACTAATAAAAGGGAGGGATGGGCAAACATCAAGGAGAGACTAGATAAGTGCATGTGCAATCATGAGTGGCAGATAATGTTCCCCAAAGCAGGGTTTAAACATTTGAGCCCAGCAAGATCAAATTACACTCCAATTCTCCTAGATACATATATGGAACATTCAAATCTTCCTCGCCGGTTTAGATTTGAGGCTATATGGATAATGGAGGAAGCAAGTAAGAAAGTGGTATATGATGCTTGATAGACATACATAGTTACAAACTAGCTAGAAAACAAGATGTGACAAAAATAGAGCTAAAGATATGGAGCAAGACGTGTTTTGGCCTTGTGAAGGAAAGAATCAAAGCCTTAGAGTCGAATTTAGCAGAAATTCAAGGGGCGGAACCAACTAAAGAATATGAGGCTGCACTGAGCTTAGAATTGGTTAAGTATCTGACCAAAGAAGAGATGACGATGAAGCAAAAATCAAGAGAGTTATGGCATAAGGAAGGAGACAGGAACACGAGATTTTTCCATTTGTCAATAATCAAAAGGTGAAGGAAGAACCGAATAATAGAGATTAAATTGGATAGTGGTTCCTAGATAAATGATACAAAGGAAATTCAGCTTTATTTCAAGGAAAAATTTAGATTTCCCTACCAATCATCCAATCTACAGTTTCCAGATAACTTGGATGGTCTAATCTAGGCTTGTGTATCAGAGGAAGAGAACAACAAACTTTGTGAAGTTTCGTCTACAGAGGAAATTAAAAGAACCATCTTTAGTATTAATTCTTGGAGAGCTTCGGGTTCAGACGGGCTTCCGGGACTATTTTACAAGCATTATTAGGACATTGTATGGAACTAAGTTATCTTGACAGTACAAAGTTTTTTTGGGATGGGTGGATGTTAAAGGAATTGAATAAAGCTTTTATCACCTTGATCCCCAAGAAGAAAGAAGCCCACAACTTTAATCATTTTAGACCAATCAGCTTATGCAATGTTTGCTATAAAGTGATATAAATAATGGTAAACAAGATGAGGCCACTGCTAAATAGAATGGTTGACCCTGCTAAGGTGGCTTTTGTTCATGATAGAGGAATTATAGAGAATGTAGTTTTAGTGCAAGAAATGGTCCCCAGTTTTAGTAAAACAAAGGGAAAAAAAAAAAAAAAGTTTTCTAGGAATTAGGCTAGATTTCATGAAGTCCTATGACAAAATGGAATGGAGTTTTCTAAAGGCAATGCTAAAGGCTTTTGGTTTCAATGAGAAATTCATTAACTTGGTTCTTCAATGCCTACCTACAGTTAACTTTACTCTTTTAATGAATGGTGGTATTGCATCAAGCTTCACTCCCCAGAGAGGGCTAAGACAATGTGACCCAATTTCCCATTACTTCCTTATTCTTGGTTGTGAAGTGCTAATGAGGTTGATAAATAGGGACATAAGTAATGGGAACTTAAGAGGAGTTAAGGTGAAAAAATGGATGTTATGGTGCGCAAATTTTGATGGAAGCCTAAGGGAGAAAACAAACATTTCCTCACATTGATGGCGTGGAATTCACTGTGCTGGCCTCACAAGGAGGGAAGGCTAGGATTGAACTATCTATGTGGCTTAGAGCCCTCACAGCCCAAGCACAATGACGCAATTATCAGATGCGCGCTCTACCACTGAGCTTTAGAAGTTTTTTGGAGTTTAATCAAGCTCTCCTCTCAAAACTTGCTTTGTGGGTCCTATCAAGTAGGAACTATCCACACATAAATTTCTTGTATGCAAAATACAAAGTAAGGGGAAATTTACTCAATCATAAGACTTCAGGAAGCCGATCTTACGTGTGGAAGAGACTTTAAGGGGTTAAAGAACTAGTTGGTAAAGCAGCTTCTATAATATTTGGAAATGGCAACACCATTAGAGTATGGAAGGACCCATGGATCCCAAATTCCCCACATTTAACCCCATCCCCAAGAGCTGGTGCAAACTTGGATGATGTCATTGTGGTGTCTCAACTCACAAAAAACAATGGATTTGTTTGGGACAAGATTAAACTATTTGCCTTATTCAATGAAGAGAGTGTTGTTGCTATTATTCGCATCCCAATTTCCCAATTTATGCAAAGGGATGTTTGGGTATGGGCCAAAACTAATTTAGGAAAATTTTCTATTAAATCAACCTATTGGCTTAATAGATACTCCTCCTCTCTTAAGCACTAGGACAGAGTCAGAGGGCTCATTTGAAAATCTAGAATTCATGAGAGATTAAAGATGCTTTTATGGAGGATAGCAATAGATTGCCTTCCCACAAGAAGCAAGATTGGCTGGTTTGTTGATTTGTCTGAAATTTCTTATCCATTATGTAGTTGTGACAATGAATCTGCTCTCCATCTCTTCTCTAATTGCTATATGGCTAGAGTTTTATGGTTTGGAAGTAAATGGGGGATTAGGATGGATTTTTTAAATCTCTCATCTATTTCCCAATTTATGAAGCTCATACGCTGTCCAGCCAATATCTTGAATTTGGAAGTAAAGGAAAATGAGTTCTTGCTGTTTGGAGCCCTCTTATGTGATCAAATTTGGAAATATAGAAATAAAGTAGTGTTTAAGGGGAGGTCCTCTTGCTTTGTGGAGATCAAATCCTCATTAGAAAAAGATCTTATTGAGCACACTAGTTTAAGGCAACAGATAGCTTCAAAGGAGAGAAGTGAACTTTTGAGAAGTGTTTTTAGCTGGAACAAACCAGCTAGAGGCTCCATCAAAATTAATGTAGATGCAGCAGAGGGCCAATCTTATTCCATTTTAGCTGTGGTGGCCAAAGACTGGAGAGGGGACGTGATATTTGCTTGCTCAAATAAAGAAACACCAACTCCCCTCTCTAGGCTGAAGTTAAGGCATTGAAATGGACTGTACCTCTTGTTGACTAGATGAATTCATCAGCTATCACCTTTGAAGGAGATTGTCAATTTTTCCTTAATGTCATTTCTAAGCATTTCCAAGAGGTGCCATGGAGGATTAAAACAATCACTCAAGAGATTATTGCAACACTAGAGTCTCTACCTAATCCAATGGTTTGTTGGGTTACTAGGAGGGCAAATATGGCAGCTCATACTCTGACAAGATGGTCACTTCTTAATAATTTTGTAGGTTCCTTTGATGTTTCAAACTGCCCCTTGTTTTGGTAATGTTATCTCCTTTCTTTTTGCAAGTTTTCTTCGTTTGGAGTTTTTTTCTTCATAATAAAACTTTGTTGTTCATTAAAAAAAAATCAAGCTGCAATATATGAAGGCCAACTATGGTTGGGCAGGCTTGGGGTGCTTAACCTCTTCTCATCTTATACCCTCACTATGGACCTTATCTGGTAGAAAGACCTTCATAGAGTCATGTTTTGGTTCTTGGACCTATAATCAAGTGGCGACTCATATGCTTCTTTCTAAGAGGTACCGCGTACTCCCAGGCACATGCTCAATTTGGGCCTAAACCTCTTCTAAGGATATTAAGTACTGCACACCTTGCCTTCGCGATAAGGAACTAACATGTCGATATGTTATCTAAAGGGGGTACGGATCACAGAACTTACACATGTTCTTACTCGATATATTAAAGTAACCTACACTTCATGTTTAAGTTCACATTCCCCTCAGGATTGAGAGTTATTGTGTTTAGCAGTCATGAGATCATTTGTTCAAGTGACAATAGTTTATAGAACTATGACTCATTGTGGTCCATTACATGTATACCAAATAAATCACCAGATCAATAAGAAGTCCTCACTTCCATGATTAAGACAAATTATCATGATTGATATACTACAGTCTTACTAGATGAAATGCCTAATTTTGTCATGACTACTAACTATGATTTATGAGTTCACAAGAAATTTGTGATTTAGATCTTTTGTATGTGAATCGCATTCCCATATTTAAATCATATACAATGCATCTCATGGACTAAACATAATTTTCCAATGTTCATAATAATTTCATTAAATAAAAAACTTTTTTCCAGTAAATTAATTCAAATACCCAAATTGATTAATTTGTCAAATTACATGCAAATCAAGTAGAGGCACAATCAAATCACCAAACTAAATTAAATTCAACAGAAAATAAGTTTGACACAACGATTTGATCATGATGGCAAAAACCCTCATAGGCAAAAACTCGTCATCAAATGAATTTCAAGTCACCAGTCCTGAAGAATCCACTAATCAAGAATCAATCAATTACAAGTACAAGGAATCTTACCCCAACTATACCATCTCAAAGTACCTACCTACAGTAGAACCTATTGACTTATACTAGTATTAGCTCCAATATCCAATTAGACTTATTATTGTAAAAGACTTCTCTTTTGCACAGATCCCAGAACGTGATTAACATTACAATAATAGTTGATTGTTGTTGTTTGGCAGAGTTCTTCAATCCATGCTTGTAGATCTGGAAGTAGCTTGGTACACAACCCTGAGGTGCACAAAAGTTGCAGCAACCCCTATAAAGCTTGTATTTTTGTTTATCTCTTTGGGTGTTTGATGAAAGTTTTGAAATATAGCTTTTATATGCTCTGGAACTCTAGTACATGAAACCCAAGGAAAGCCTTATCATCATAAGCTGAAAACAGATCTCGGATTTTGAATTTCTCGAGGCTCGATAGATCGAGAGGTGTCAAGCTAGGTATCGAGATTTATTAAGTTTTGATATATCGACAAGTATCAAGCAAGTGTCGAGATCTGCGATTCCAACTTTTCTTGTTCGGTTTCTTCAGTATTATTATATCTTTAATAATATCACTTATTGGACACTAAATGATATTCTTGAACACATTAAAACTTAAAACTTAAATACAAGTAAAGTGCATTTTATTCTTGGATATGCCAATTGTTAGGTTTTTAAATCCATGTAAACTAGATTGTTTAACCTAATTAATTAACCAAGTAACTACTTAGGTTTATTATTTAGATCTAGGTTAAAATAATATAGTCATATCATGTAAAACAGCGGAAACTAAAGAACACATTGATATGATCACCTAGGAAAACCAAACGGGTAAAAAACCTAGGGAGGATCTAACCTAGCTATCTTTAAGGTAAAAAGCAAATTCACTAGAAATAATTGAAGTTTACAATAAGATTTAGACCACTAACATCCTATTACTACTACACGTAGAACTTATTACCACGACCCCATGATAGCTCCAAGTCCACGAATTACTTCTTTCCTTGGCCTTTGCAACACAAGCACCCACACTTGTGACTTTGAGACCACTCAAAAGTTTAGCAACACAAACTCTCTTGTTTGTGACTCCAAGACCACCCTTAAAGGTTTAGTTCTTTAACTATTGTTGATCTTGATGTAGCAACTTCAGATCTACCGATTCTAAAGATATGAAAGTGATATTCGGTGGTGACTTTGATAAAGGAAGGCACAGAACCTTTTAGATCTCACAATAGCACCTCCAGAGTCATAATAAAATGTACCTAGGGTTTCTTTTATATACTATAAGAAGTAGATTTGAAACCCTAATCCTTTTTGGGCTTGAACTGCTATTGGGTTGAACTTAAAATTCTGCAGGCCCGTATTTCGATCGGTCAAACCTGTCATTCGTTCAATTGAACCAGGCAGATTTCGAACTCTTCTTTCTGCAACTTGTATGTTCTTGAATCTTGACTTGTATCACTTTAAGCATTGTCTAATAATACCTATAAACTCTAGGATATATATCTAGACAAGTTTGTGTACACAGTTTGCCAATTGTTCGAAACTTTTAGAACCTAACACCAATAAACAAAATATGACCCTTAGATTTTAGGGCATAAATCTCATATTGAAGTCTAGCAACCGACAAGTTGGTAGAGAAAGTTAGGTGTGAGAATATCTTGCTTGGGGTAAGGTCCATGTGTTTTGGTATTGTCAAACCATGCCAAATTATGTCTTTTATTGAGTTTTGATATGTCTTAAAGTTGTAATTGAAGATCAAGTTGAAGATGCAAAGTTTGATAAAGAAAAGTGCATTTTTCAGCATGTACCTCAATAGCTAGCTTGATTCCTCTTGATACCTATCTTGATACCTCCTTGATCTATCAAGCTTTGAGTTTCAGCAAAAATCAGATGATTTCTTGGGAATGGTTATTTTTTGATTGACTAGTTTATTTGAATTTGGGTTCATTCTTTGTAATCGGGTTATTATTATATTTGGCTTACTTTTTTGTATTTGAGATTTTATCATGGATTGACAAAGGGGGAGATTTTAAGGTAGATGTGTTTATTGTAAAATAATACCAAATTAAGTGTCTTTTATTGAGTTTTGATATGTCTTAAAGTTGTAATTGAAAATCAAGTTAAAGATGCAAAGTTTGCTAAAAAAAAAGTTTATTTTTTAGCATGTACCTCGATAGTTGGCTCGATACCTTTTCATACTTGTCTCTATACCTCCTTGATACCTCTCGATCTATCGAGCTAGCTTCGCATTTCAACAAAAATCAATAACACTAAAAAGCCCATAAGTTTTCTGTTTCAAGCCTGATTTGAGATCTTTTTGAACCAGTATTTATATCAGAAGGCTTTATAAAGAGAGAAACACTTCATTTGTGCGGCTATGGTTTTTTTAACCAAGTTCTCTCAATTTCACCATACCAAAGAGTTTCTAGTAATTTTTTTTTTTTTTTTAATTTTGTTCAATGAAGAAGCTAAAGACATATCAACCATCATAAACATACTACTATGAAGAAAACCTTCAAGAAGTTCTTGGAGTTAGTCAAAGGTTCCGATTGTGATTGTAGGTGCGTCATCTATAAAGGCATTCATATATTAAAGAGTTTAGAAGTTCTGATGTAGTAGAAATTTTCTACTATAAGTTCATTTACTAGGATTGTGGAGTTTACTGACAAATTTTTTATACTAGATCTTAAACTTCTCTGTCACCATTATGGTGTTCTGGGGCACACTCGTCCAAATTTCTTCAAGCTAAATACTAGAAAACAAGTGTCAAATCAATCACATTTGAAAACTACTAGGAGTCCCAAGAATTATACCTATCTAGGAGCCTCTCAAAAGAATTCCAGGATTGGTGTCACATACCAAGGTCAACTTTTGAAGAAAATATTGTATTTATAAATTCCCTGAGTTGTGGTAAGTTTGGATCCAAATATTCATCTTCTTATAGATATTCATCTACATGTAATACTCTGGCACCCAAAGCTAAAGATTCGATTTGTTTGCATGAGGGAAAGGGTCTCTAACTTGAGAGGTCTTATGTTCTTTCCTAAATCAAATTCTTTGCACCTTTTGTAGGACATTCTTGTGCATTGGAAATTGCATTTGCATGCATTGTGTATCATGAAATCATGTTTTTTTTTTTTTTTTTGGTGTGTGTGTGTGTGGTTTTGCTTTCAATAAATAAGAAATCGAAAAGGTGTGCAAGTATATGAGAGAATATTTGGCCTTTAGTTCATTTATTGTAGTTAGGGATGGCAATATTTACCCAACCCGCAGGTACCTAACCTGACTCGAGCCTATTAGGGTGGGCTTTACTAGACCCATGAAACATTAGGGGCGGGTTTGTATTTTAATAAACCAACTCGTAACGGGTTCAGGTCGGGTGCAGGTATTATGCAGACCAACCCTGAACCTGAACCCAACCTGTATATATTAAACTTACTAAACAACCCTAAGTATATATATATATATATATATATATATATATATATATCACTAACTAACTATTCTCAAACCCTAATCTCACATTCTCACTTCTCAATCTCTCCTAGCCGCCTCCTCCCTTCAAGCTCCCACTCTCACCAAGACACCAACACACCAACACAACCCAACCTCATGGCCTCGCTTTCACTTTCTCAGCCCGCCGCCTGCCGCCCCCCACAAGCCCTCCCTCCTCCTTGTGTCGACGCCATCTACCCCTTTATCTCATGGGTTTGTTCTCCATCTTTTTTGTTTTTTGGTTTCATCTCTAAATCTGATGATCCTGAACACAAATAACTGGATTTGATAAAAGTCATGAAAATATATTCACATGGATTGTGTTAAATTTCTGGTGGCTTCATGCATTAATTGTGTTAAATTTCTTGTTTTTTGTTTGTGTTAGAAATTTAGACCCCTTAAACCAACCAGATTAACCTAGTTAATTAGCCAAATGATTAACTTAGTCAATTTAAGCAATTCTAGGTTATCACAAACATACAATCATATCAAAAGTATAAAGCAGCAGAATAATAAATAACACAAGATATAATCACCCAGGAAACCACACGGTAAAAACCTGAGGAGGATTTTACCCACCTATCCTCAAGGCAAACCTGAATCCACTATGAAAGAATCGAAGTTCATACAAAAGGACTTACAAACTCCCCGCTTGACTTCCTAATGCTACCCACCAGTAGAACTTACTGACACAACCACGTGCAAGCTCCGAATCCACAGACTCCTTCTTTCTTGGATTCTCCAATCAAGTACAAGCACCCACGCTTGTTTTTCTTTAAGCTCCAATAGCAACAACCTTGCTGATCATCAAGATGTAGATAATATCTCTATCTTGAAAACCCTAAGTTTATGTGAAGGAAATCTCCTCTAGATCTCACAAGAGATTCACATAAACCGCAAATATGAGAAACAAAGACTTAGAGAAGTTTGGGTACAAAACCCTAGATGCAAAAGAGGCACTCTCTTCTCTCTCTCTAAAAGCTCACAAAAACGTGGCTTAGGGTTTCCTTTATATAGTGGGAGAAGTAGATCTGAAATCCTAATCCTTAATGGGCTTAGGCTGAATTGGAAAATTTTGTAGAAAAAACGTTCTGCTCGAGATTCGATCAATCGGGTCTATTTTCGATCAATCGAGACAGGCCGAAAGTCACTAATACTTCTGCAGCCAATCAATTCCAACTTTACATAAAACGTCCACACTTTGAGCAAGTCTAAATAAGACTAACAATCTGTTTTGATCATGATTTGCCAACAATACACATTGGAGTTCTAAATACATGAAATCCTAAGTCTTTAGAACCTAATAGTTTGTGTTTTATGTTTGAAATTATTGTATATTTGTGTGATATTATTTGGTTTTTTACAGTTTTTTTCATTATTCTATATTGAAAAATATTAGGATTTATGTGTATTATTACATCTTGAAAATTTGTATTTTTATATTTGTTGGTTATAATTTGATGAAGTTTATTCCATTTTTTATTTATTTTTTTTGTAGGTTCTTCAGCTATGTCGGTTCTGTTAAGGAGGTTAATTAACTCTCCAAGCAATTTCCAAATCAATTGCAAGCAATTGGAGGGAGCATGGGAAGCTGGAAGTGTCTGCTATAACAAATAGTTAGAGTTAAATTAGTTAGAATTATAGCTATGCACTAGGTGCAAATTCTTGATTATGTGGATCCTAATGAAGAGGATGAAAGATTAGTTTGAAGTTTTAGCTATTGCTTCTTATGATGTTTGTTTTTTATGATGTTAGTTTAATGATGTTGTAGCTTTTTGAACTTCTTGTAATGGTTCCAGATTTATTTTGTAGCTTTTTTTTTTTTTTTTTTTTTTTTTTATAATTTATAATTTTTATGTTTATCATGTGATTGATTGAAAAACAATGGATTTTGAATTGGGCCCATTAGGACCAAGAATTCAAATTTTATGTTTTATTTTTTGCTTATTTATGTTTGATTTGAGTTTATGTTTCATTTGGGCAACAGTAGAGGGCTTAAAGATTCATGCAAAACATAATTGTTTTTATTCGGCCATAGTTTGGGCCATGGATTGGGTCTTGAAGTGGCATGGTTGGGCGGGGCCCGATGAGGTGGGTTTGGGGGTTATAAAAAAACTAGTTTATTAAACGGGGCAGGTTCAGACGTAAAGAAACTCACCTTGAACTTGACCCATTGCCATTCCTAATTGTAGAATAGGTTTGAATATGTATACACAAATGAGTTTGACCTTATGCATGAATTTTCGGTCTTTTGGATTGCTCTTTTAGGAAAAAGGAACAATTTTTGGTCAATAGATATTTTTTGATAGACACATGTTAGGGGGAGTACAAATTTAGAAGGAGATGATATATATATATATATATATATATTATTTTTTCTATGGTACACATTGATTTACTTTGATATATTACTTGTAATCACTAAACAGTTTCTATTGGATATTTAATAAATGCATTGAGATGATAGTTTCTATCAGGATTTATGCACTGTTTCAATGTACTCTATTATAAGTCTTCATATAGTTGTGTAACTAATTTTTAACATTTTGCACATTGGATTTAGTTTCTATGACGTGTAAAAATGATCAATCAATTCCTTGCTTGATTGATCATTGTAGCATGGTTTTGAAAATTGGTGTAATCAAAGAACCGATTTTGGGGATTTTACAAGACCGGATTGGAGCCTAATTCTCGATTGAACTGGCTAATCCAGTCTAGTTTTTAAAATGGTGCATTCATTCATATCAATATGAGAGACCAACTACATTGCATTGCATTGCATTGCCAGAATCTATATTGTATATTTCCACAATTTTTTCCATCCCCTATGTAAATAACCCAATATTGGTTCATAGTCAATAACATCTTCACTGTCTATTGTAGTCAATGCTTGATCGTAAGTGTATGGTCAAGTTCAATGGTTCAATGATAATTATGTGTTGACATACTTGATCATTATGATTTTGTTTGTATTGTCTTTATCTAATGCAATTAAATGAGTTTGCTCATGGTTTTGAAACTTGAACTGTTTGATGAATCGAAGAAAAAAAGAAAAGAAAAGAGGTTTAAGATTTTTGAGGTGAGACCAAGGTTGATTCATAATGATATCATAATTAATTTAATAATTATTTAAAAAATAATTAAATATATTAAATTAGTAAAAACATAAAAATTTACTAAAATAATCCAAATAAATATAGAATAGTAGTATCTTTTAAGTTTAAAATTAACATTTAAAATAAATGCATTAAAGAAAGAGAAATTGTAACGGACGGTTAAAGAAAAGGTTTAGCCATGCATTTCAATTACCCATCACCCAATCATACTCACCAACCTTACACATCAGTCATCACTATTCCCCATTAATTCCATAAAAAACTATCAAACCTCCTCTCCATTTTTTCTTTTCTTTTACACACGCACTCTCTCTCTCTCTCTCTCCCTCCAAAACAGATTTGAGCAAACTTCCCCCAAAACATCGAGATCAGTCACTTTCAGATTCCAACGAAAAACATCTCCCTCCCCACGATGAAAAATACTAACTTTTGGTAATTTTTTAGCAAATATTTTCAAAAATAAAAATCCCTGGCTTGACTGGAAAACCCATGCTTGTTTTATCAAACCGGACGGTTCGACCCTAGTTTGAGAAATTCCTGGTAAAAATTAAATTTTCGATTTTTTGTGTTTGAAAAATGGACTGGTAACAATTCTCGGTCAACCCAGTTCGACCGGTAGGTCCGGTTTGGTTTTCAAACCATGCTTATAACTCAGTCTCTACTATTGGTGTAAGTCGAGTTTAATATGTGTTTCATATGCTTGCATTTATACTTTAGTCATTCTTCAGTCTATATTAGTGTTGCCTAATTTCATGATTTTTTTATTAAAAAAATATTGAAAAATGTTCCATTGTATTGTGTGCGTGTTCATTGAAGGTTAAAGATTGAAGATTCTGTTCAAAGTGCTAATATAAACATTTTGGTCAAGCGAGAATGGATAATTGGTCAATCTAAACTAGTTTTGACCAAAACTTTTTCTTGAAGCTCCCCCAACCTTCGAGCAATCCTATTATGAAAACAAATGACTTGGCTTTCTGTGGGCATTCCTGCAGTCTTTCAACCCCAAAACCTTACACCTATTTAAACCAAAATTCAACCTTTAATTAGAAACAAAGTAACACAGCCACAAAATAAAAGAGGGGGGGGTGGGGGAGACTTAGAGAAAGAATTCCTTTATCTTCCTAACTCTTCCATTGTTCATCTATGAGAGGTCTATAGTAACAAATATTAGACCACCATACTTGTGTTGGACATGCTGTTGAAAGTACAAACACATCTATTAGTCTTCAAGGAGTCTTGGATTGAGTTGGAAGTGGCATATTGATTTAGAAGACACAGGATTTGACTTGCACTTTCCAATAGAATTTTAGAGGGCTCGAGTACTTATTCTGGCTACATATATGCAAAGTCATGTAAGTATCATATGTGCCAAAACACCTTTAAGTGGACTTGTTGATTTGAGCTTGGCTCTGAAGTGTTTCATTGTCTTGGGTTTTCACCTTGTGAACATATGTTCTCAATGTATTTGTGTTTTATGGTTGACGTGATTTATTGTTTTGAATGCGTCCATCTATCTTAATTATTGTTGTTTAAACATTGATTAGCTAACTAAATCAATCCATTAAAGTTGGCGGTTAAACCTTGTATAGGTCTAATCGTAACTTTCAGGAGTTAAATCTATTCCCAAACTCTAAAGGAGGAGTTTTGTCATATCCACCACATATTTCAAAATTTTGAAATCGATAACCTAATTTGAAATTAATTTATCATATTTATATACCATCCAAATCAATTAATAAAATGTCAAATTAGTGTGTAGATTGATTAATCTCAAATTAGGGTGCTAATAAAAGAACTCTAATATTTTAGGATATACATTAAAATTTTCCTTCAAACTGATTTAATGGGAAAAACCTCAAACCCATTAAGTTACAATTGAAATGATGAAGCATATGTACCTTAAGTCTAGTCAAGTAAATTGTGTAAATATTTTAAGCAATAATTTGAATAATTAAACATGTACGATAATCTGATTGCTACATAATGCACTGAATGAGATCTCCAAAACTTTTTTGGTTGTATGAAATCTTTGTCTAAGTACAAAAAGCCTAAACTATTAATTTGAATAATGGTATAGACAATTTAAATGCGGGAACGAAGTGTAAAATTTTGTAATTTAAAATATACATTAGAATTTTCTTTATAATTTGGATTGAGATCTAGTTATTATATCATGGAATTATTACCTTCATGTGAGATATAAAAGTTGATAGGATAAAAAAATTAATCTTTTAATTTTTTATCCTATTATAATTTTTACACCTCACATTGATATAATAATTGCACGGTGCAATAGCTAGAGATCCAAATCCTTATAATTAAGAGTAATTATATCTAAATTAACTACCAATGAAATTAACTTATTATAGTGCTGTAGTTGAACATTTGAAAGGAAAAACTATCCCCACAGACAGTCACGGACTGAGGATTCCACGAATGGAAAGAAGAGACAGCAAACACGACAAAATTGCCACATGAGTTTCTAATAATTACTCTAAAAAACAATGCTCGCTGCTTTTCTCTGCTGTTTCTGATTGATACAGAAAATATGACCTCAACTCTCAGTCTGTCAAAAGTATTGGGGAAGAAAAATAAAAATAAAAACCCACAAAGATACCATGAAAGTGAATTCTAACGTGAGATTTTTCATGGGAGTGCTTGTTATCGAAGAGAGAGAGCGTAATTCAAAATGGGTCAACGAGGTGAGAAACTAGAATTAAAAGAAAAGTTTGTAAAAAGTTTCTATAGAATGTCAACAAGGAGCCCTTAAATTCAGCAATACTTTGTTTTTATTATTAGTGTATTAGGATTAGGTATTAGGTGGCCGAACAAATTCTTCTGAATATTAAAGAAAACTTAGACAGCATTATTTTCTTTTCTCTCTCTTGTTGATGTATATATATCAACATCCATCTCACCATGTGTGCCAGAACGTTGCAATCGGACAAATAAGTAATAAAATTCTCGTTTGTCGATTCTGTTGAGAGGTAGTCATGCTTGTGAAGATTCTCAAAGAGTGAAGGGACAGAGTCTTTATTTTTGACAGTCTTACTCAACATGGCTTACCTCATTTGTGGACTTCAAAATAAACCTGTAAGAGCTAGAAATTTCTATGTAAAGTAATTTTATTGATTGCATATGTTACGAATATTTTGGATACACATGCATCGTTATTTGAGAGAAGAACATGCTTTCGAAGTCCCTTTTTTTTTTTGGTAACCTCTAACTAGGCAAGAAAGGTAATATAGTATAACTTAATATAATAGCTGAAATGGGATCAAAGCGTTTGACCAAAAGGAAAAAAATAAAAAGTTGAACGTAGCAAAGAAATTAGGCATGCATAATTTGGAATGAAACCCTATAGGGGTTAAAAAAAGGGTTATAATTTTGTTCATACATATTTAACGAACATGCAAAACCTAACTAGAATGGAATACTTGTTTTATTTCTATTGGATATAATAAGTTCATTGCATTGTTGTGCTTCCAAATGCTTGACTTGCCTGCTGGGCTGTCTTTAATTCGGGTTCCAAAGAACTCATATTGATAGCATGTTGTTCTCTTTGTGAATACCCTCCACCCATGTTCCTTACCATTCCTCCCACGCCCAAAAAATCCAGTGTCAACTTGTCAGACCCTCCAAAGTTCACAGCCAGATTTTGATGCAACTTGGCCTCATCCACAGTGCTGAAATTCGTGTTACTATGGTGCTGGTCCAACGTGACCCCACTGCCATTGAACCCACCAAAGTTGTTATCTTGTCCACGTCCAAACATGGAAGAGCTTGCATTAGCAAGAGAATTCATTAACCCTTGAAGATGGTTTCCACTTTCTATATGTGATCTTAGGCTCTCTCCTCCATTATCATTGCCAAAACTAATACCAAAGTTGGCCAACATATTTTGCTTCTCGGATTTAGAACTAGCCAAGCCTCTTAACATAGAAGAACTATTGTTGCTGCTTGTAGTTGATCCCATTTGAGCAGCTTTTTGAAGCAATGCAGTGGCAGACATATGTGAAGTTATGTTTTCAGGAGGCAAAGAATTGCTGTAGAGAGAAGAGACACCAGAGCCAACATGATCACCCATGTTAGTAGAGAATAGCGTTGTCCCTTGGCTGCCACCATTGCTATTGTTGAGCTGGTCTTGCATTAATAAGCCTGAAGATGATAAATTGGTGCTAGAGATATTGACATTGTCTCCACTGCTTATACCACCCGGGGAACTGTTATTATTAGGAAAGAAGCTAAGGTTAAAGAGACTAGCAGCTGGTGAGGAATTGTTACTATTGCTTTGAAGA
Organism: Quercus variabilis; assembly: GCA_030445155.1. NCBI lineage: Eukaryota > Viridiplantae > Streptophyta > Magnoliopsida > Fagales > Fagaceae > Quercus > Quercus variabilis. The sequence continues at coordinate 38,728,164 of CP129447.1, forward strand.
TCAGGAAGTTGCATGAGTCCATGCAACTGTGGCTTGTTTGGAAAGCCTTGGTTTGCGTCTTGAATGAATAAGGAAGATGAATGCATTGATTGTGGAGGCTGGCCAAATGAAGAAGGATTTGATGCAGAAATTAGGTGCTCAAACTTTGCACCACCGGCACTGCCTAGTCGTAACATATTACTAGATGGAGGGTTCTGATTTTGCAGTGGGGGAATCTGAGAACCAAGTTGTGATAGGCCTAGGCTCATGTTGTTGCCTCCAAAAAGATGACTCCCCATTGTGTTTAAGTTGGTAGGATGCCTAGCACTCTCCTGAGCCAGTGCATCACAAAAGGCCCTGTGAGTGATAAAACTGTCTCGCCTGCAACAATTACAATGGAAACAAAGTCAATAGATAACTTATAATAGAATGTAAAAGAATAGGAAAGAATTTGAAATGGTGATCATGATTAAAGTGACTATTTGAGGGTAAAATAAAACCCAAAGGCAATGGAGGGTCATTTTGTTTTTGTCATGGCAGGGTGGGAGTACGCATGGATTAAAGAACGATAATTGAGGGAGGCCCTTCAACATAATGTAGTATGAATTTGTGCTCACTTCCCATGGGATACTCTTTGAAACAAACTTGTTGGTATCAATCAACTCAACTAGTAGTGTCTTTTGTCATCAAACAAATGGACTTGACTCACAAAGAAATGGGGTTTAAAGAAGGGAGAGGACTTCTTCCATTGTGAAGTACATAGGTACAATGGATTTCTCTATTCAATTTAAAGTAATATGAAGAAAACGTGTTCTCCTTCAAATCCTCCCCTCCCTCTCAACCCAACACCACAATAGAAAAGAATAATAACTTAGGTCATAATTTTTTTTAAACGGTGTTAATCCAACAAATTAGAGACTTCTTAAATGTTGTATTGACACATTACAAGCTCATTTTAAATACTTTGTGAGCCCAATATAATGAGTTCATTTTTATTTTGAGATAGAATCATAGAATGCCAACTTTTAAAATAGATTAATTTTTCTTATATTATGTTTGGATGATGGATTTCAAGGTAAGATCTTAATTAATGTTGTAATTTAAAGTTTTTCAAAGTTGATTTCCCTTTTTGGGTTTAACAAAAGAGTTATTACAATTTTTATGTGGAATTTCGAACATTAAATTCCGTAGGAAAATGTGTTATTCAACAATCTACCAAGATTACTATTCTCATGCAAGCACCATTATCCTTTATGTTATCACACCCATTGTCATTGCCATCACCACACAGCAATCACTAACACCTCTCACCACCTTCAGTGAGAGCATCACCACCATTACCACTGCAATCACAACTATTGCCGTGGTCACCATGCTATCACCGCTACCATCACAAGCACTACCATTAATTATCACCACCATTGCCACCAAATACCACCATGAATGGAGTCGTTACCATTGTTGCCACTCATCACCGCCATCAACCTCTTTATCATCACTAACACCAAGACAAATGACACTGTGGCACCTCCATTAACAAATTATTACCACCACCATTATTAGAATATTTGTAATTAGTATAATACTCAATTTTCTTTTCTTTTTTTTATAGATATACTCATCCAAACAAATAAATTTAAAATTGATAAATTTAAATTCCCCTCAATTTGAATCATGTTATTTTTAAAATTCTAAGAGTTAATGAATTCTATTTCCAAACACACCCTAAAAGCTTGAACAGGAGAATTATCAATTGATCCCTCCAGACAAGAAAGAAAGGTCAAAACTTGCTAGTCTTATGGTAGTCAGAACAAATAATTGACTTGAACAGTCATGTTGCTGGAAAACTTTCGTTTTTAAGAAAGCAGTGATAATATTAAGGATTTGGACCAATTCTTACACACAAAATAAAGCAAAAAGGAAAGGAAAATTGAAGGAAGGAGAAATCATACAATTTTTACCGAGACAGTCGAAAAGGAAGTTAGAAATCAGAAATGTGAGAAGAAATTTACTTTCCCAAGAGCAAAGAACAAAGATTTTCATTGGCCCATATAAATTTACTGGATTATTGAAAGCTATTAAGCATTGACTATTCAAGAACCAAATTCCATATCGAATGTCCAAAGACTGGCTCTTAAATAATTGAACAAGGAACTTATAAAAAATAAATAAAAAATAAAAACAGAAAATTAGCAGTGAATCTTCAATCTGGAGCTGACTTTAATTAAAGCAAAACTCATGAACATTGTATTTTCCATTTAAAGATTGATTCCATAACCATGAAAATCGCCGATAAAAGGTCACATTTTTTGAAGGAAAAATAAAAAAAGGATTGTATAGCTGGAATATTGGTGCTCCACCAATGGAGGACCATATTATCATTGCGCTGAGAGAGAGAGAGAGAGAGAGAGAGAGAGAGAGTATTGTTTTCATGGGAAGAAGTAGCGGGAAGAGCTGAGCCCTGACTACATCTACATGTAGATAGAAGAGAACAAAACCAATAACTTATCCAACTCACATGAAAACAAATTCTGTAACAATATGCTTTCCAACATTGTAATACAACACGTGAACGAGAAAAAGATGAAGCGGCGTTGTTTTCGAGGGAGAAACATGAAGTTTCCTTGTTTTTTCTTCTCAAACAACTTTTCAATTCATTTCCCTTTTGAAACCCCTAGTAGACCACGGCATTTCTACAGATTACTCATTACTCACGTGGAACCAGTCCTGCCATAGCCTTAAGACACACTGCAAGAGGGACATAAATATGAATATATATATTTGCAAGAGATTCCTACGTTTTTGTTTTTTTATATCCCCCATTTTGTTATTCATTGTTTTCTCTCGTCTCTACCCTCTTTGTCAACTTTTATTAATGAATGAATGAATGATAAATATGTATATAATTTCGCATAATGATTAATGTGAAAAGATTATATACGGATAAGATGAATTACCTAGAGAAAAGAGTGCCACAGTCACATCTGTATTCTCTAGTGCCACAGGTCTTGGAATGAGCCTTCCAGTCCGACTGCACGGCATATCTCTTTGAACACTTCTCACACTTCCACTTCTTCTCCCCGTGCTTTCGAGAGTAGTGCTTTTTTATGCCGGTGAGGTCGCCGAGAGCTCGTGAAGGGTCATGGTGAACGCATGTCGGCTCGGGGCACAGATACACCTTCCTTTTCGGTTCTTTGTTAGTCTTTTGCTTTAGCTTCCATGGCAGGTTGTGCCCTCTTCTGTGAAGCTGTAAGTTTTGCTCCCTTTGGAACCCTTTGTTACATACCTCACATATGAACCTATTTGTTGCCATTAAGGTCTTGGGAGATAGTGCTATTACCTCCGCATCTGGATCTGTCATCGAAAAATGACAAACAATAAACTATTAGAATAATTCAATGATAAAAATGACAAAGAGAAGCCTACTTTTGTTGTCAATTCCACCAGCAAAGTTCAAAATTAATTACAAAAGTTGAAAGGAAAACGAAATTAAAAGTAACATGCAAATCAAGCTAGCCCATCAATGTCCAAAATCAAAAGCCTAAGAAACCCTTGTGGCAAAATTATGAAGGGAAAAAAAAGAAAAGAAAAAAGAAGAATTATAAACAATAGATCTAAACAGATACTTGCTTGGATTTCCAGGTTGGTTTCTCCTTTTCTTTTGAGGAGCTGTGGTTGGAGTAGTTGAGGAAGTGATTGTAGAAGAAGGTTGTTGTGCTGTCTGGCTTTGATTCTCTTCTCTGGTTCCAAAAAACAGTGTGGATGAGGAAGACGAGGCCATCTTCAAGAATCTCTATCTTCAAGCTAGTTGTTGCTCTTCTTGTTTCTTCAAAAAAACCAATCTGAAAGAATAAAAATTACAAATACCCACAAAGAATTTAGCCTCTTCTACTTATTTTTGAGCTCTCATAGAGTTAGGAAAAGAAAAAAAAACCTACGTGTAAATCTAGTGAAAATGAAAACAGCATATTCAAACTGAAACGATGGTTTTATTAGTATTATTACCTTTGAAGTTTGAGCTATACCCACAAAGAACCAACAAGAAAGTATCTCAGGGGGACAGCTACAATCCGGGAATGAAGAGAAGAAAACAATCAATCTGTAGACCTATTTGTGCTTCTTACTTGCTGTTGTTTATTTAAAGGATAAAATTGTTTCTGTCACTTTTTATTGTTCCTCAATCATGTTATGTCATGTACATATATACCAACACATACATGTACATCCATCCATATATGCAACACCCATCTCTCTCTCTCTCTCTCTCTCTCTTACTGTCTCTTTCTCTCACTATCAAGGGTTATTTTGATTTTTACCTTCCTTTTCCATTGCCATTAATATTTAAGGAATCTTATTTTTAAAAAAATAAATAAATAAATAATAATTGTGTGGATATTGGTGTTCCTGTTCATGCAGCTCTCTCTCACGCAGCTGAATGTGTCGTTATGCGGCGATAGTTTGGGGCCACTGAGGTGTAGACCTCAGCCTTCCCTATCTCTCCTTCTCTAAATTCGTATCTTCTCGCTAGAATCAGGACAGCCCCCTCTTTCGTCACTCTCCCTTTCTTCCGCGTGGTCTCCACATGTGATATTGATTCCTCTACATAAATATATTGTACCCTTAATTCAAGCTTTATTTATGATATGACTCCACCATTTCTCATCAGGTTTTGTATATCATAATTCAAATATGACACAAGTTTAATTTTCAATATTGTTCCTAGTGGTGGCTCAAGGTGATATTATATCAACACCCTAACTTATATATATATATATATATATATAGATATTGAACACCCTGACTTGAGAATTCTAAGAATTCGAGGTCAATAATAAATAATCTTGATACTCCAGACATAATCTTTAATCATTTACATGTGCATACGAACAGAAATAACAATAATATAATTAGCCAAAATAACAGCAAAAATAGTTCAAATAACAAAAAGTTAGGCCAAACATAAACAAATGAACAAAATGTTTAACAAAAATCTCATTAAAAAAAAACTAATTGTTTAGATTTTTAACTTGTTCAACCAATTCCATAAAACACTAATTTAATTTAAAAAAATTTTGCCCTAAAAAATTTTTACCAAAACAAATATTGTAACTATGAGTTCTCCTTGGTGGCACTGGTAGCTCGACTCGTAGTTGCAACAGCTCTCTCTCTCTTTCTCTGAGAGTTTAGTTTATACTTTATCTCTCACTAGTCCCTTTTTGCTTTTTCATTTTATTAGTTTTTAATTTTAACCACTTTTGCCTGACTCTCAAATTTTTATTAGTGCATATTTCTTTTAATATATAATATAGTATTAGTTTATTCCCAAAAATAAATAAATAATAGACTATTAGACTACTTTAATGGTTATACTAGTTAAAATACATGCTAAAATGCAAAACACGCCCTTTAAGTTTCACCAAAATTTATTTCAATTCTTTAACTTCCAAGTTTATTCAATTAGGACCCATTTTTGAACTTCCGCTAAAATTTTTGCAAAAAGATTCTGGAAAATATTTTTCAATCATTAATTTAATTTTTTAATTTAAAATTTTTTTACGAAAAAAATTTAAAATTTTGGACAATTAACCCAACATTTAACAAAAGTTAATGGAAATAACTTAATTGAATAAACTTGAAATTTAGATAACTAAAATGAATGAAAACAAAGATAGAGGATTGAAATAAATTTTGATCAAATATGGAGAGTGTGTTTTACATTTTAGCCTAAAATATACCTATAATGTTGCCAAAACACTAAAATTTAAAATAGTCTAATAGTCTTTTTTTTTTTTTTTTTTTTAAAAAAACTAATAGTGTGTGTTAAAAAAAATGCACTAATAAAAACTCAGGAGTTGAGCAAAACCTAAAAGGTAAAAAAGGGTTAAAATTAAGAATTCAAGCAAAAATGGATTGATGAGAAATAAAGTAAGAACTCAAAATGTTGAAATGAGAGTAATAAAATGAGAAAGAATCTGAAAAGATGATAAAGAAGATAAAAATGGAGAGAGAGAGAGAGAGAGAGAGAGAGAGAGAGAGAGAGAGAGAGAGAGAGAGAGAGAGAGAGAGAGAGTGTGTGTGTGTGTGTGTGTGTGTGATACACTAGACCACAAAACTGATGAGAGAAGAGCAAACGACACTGCTAAGGAGAACTCAAGTATCTCTCTTGCTATCCTTTATTTTAGGAAAAATGAAAATATGGATTATTTTTATGGAATAAATTACGATTTTGATTTATTAAGGTTTTTATTTTTTGTTTTTGAATGGCTAATATATTTTTACTTGTTATTATTTTTCCTAATTTTATTATTGTTTAGGCTATTTTTGCTGTTATTTTTACTTCTTTTTTTTTTTTTTTTTGAGCCCTTTTTTGGTTTTTTTTTTTTTTTTTTTTTTTTTTAAGAGGTGGGTGCCAAGATTATTTTTGTTGAACTAAATTCTTAGGATTCTTAAGTTAGGATGTTTATTTTTTTTTTTTTAGGGTAGAAAAAACAGGTTAATTTAAAAATTATTATTATTATTATTATTATTAGTTTGCAAGTTAATGTATGAACACTTTGAGCATGTTTATTATATGGTAACTAAGTTTAATTTTCAATATTGTTCCAGATAAACCTAAGGGCTCCACTAGATAACAAAGATACAAAAAGTTGAATTATATAACCTTTGTACTACACTGTAATTTCCTCTTAGAAAAATATGGATTTATTATAATTTTCTCTCAGAAAAATATGGATTCTTTATATGCGTCACGCACACATGTGAAAAAAAAGGTATACTACCTGCACCAAATGTATAGAATAATTTTTCTAAAAAATATATAGAATTAGGGAGGGTGTTAATTTGTAGATATAGACACCTAAATTGTAGTTGAGTTATATTACCTAGTTCTCCCATAGACGAAAACCTAGATTAGAATTCCTGCTTATTCACTTGTTGTAGGGAAGAGAGAGAGAGAGAGAGAGAAATATGATAATAAATGCTAGATTTGTTTCTCATGCTTAAATAGAATAGCATATAAGTACCATATAAATCTATTAAAATTATTAATAAATAATCAAACATTATATACATTATTTTATAAAAGAAATAAATTTTAACTATTACTTGAAACGAAGAGTATCCTATTTTAGACGCACTGAAGTCTTTATCCCACATAATCATTACAGTTGTTTTCATGTGTCAACTATAATGTCATTTCCTATAAATGGTAGACATTATTTGTTGTAGCTAGCATTTTATAGACAGGATAGTATAAGACCTGCGTCTTTGTATTATGTTAATACAATTTTGAGTATGTTAGCAATTACTTATGGCGCAGAGCTTTTTGGATCTTCGTTAAAGGCAGTATAGGTAATATATGTGACAAACGTGTAGGTGGGTTTCTTATGCTGTAGGAATAGTTTAAAACTATGTTATGCCCAAGGAGCATTATAATTATTGCACTTGTCATTTTCTATTAATTTCTGTTTACCCATATGAATGAATAGTAAAGCTTCATGTATTGCGAGTTTTACCACCATTCTCTCATACTAATAAGACTATGCAGCTCTAAAAAAATAATAATAATAAAATAAAATAAAATAAACGAGACAATGTGCTTTCCTTTTACTGTGGTTTTCACTGATTTGTCTTTCATATAATAATATGGATTTCCATAGAAAACCGAATATCCAAACCCTACTTCAGAGAGACAAAAGTTTAATCTGAAATAGTGTCTGTAGAGCGAGCTAGGACAAGGGGACCATCCCTCCAATTTTATTTTTTAAAAATAAATATTTATATATATATATATATATCACATACTAATAATTCTTTTTAAATTTAATAGTTAATAAAAGAATTTAAATCCTAAATGCCTCATTTGAAAATACTAGAAGGTATTAACTAGTTGGGTTACAAAATTCTTAGCTAAATTCCCCAAATTCTTAAGCAGCAGTTCCCTAACTACAAGAGCAATTTAATAAAACCTAATAAAACTAACTTTCTTCAAGCCCAATCAGCTTTAAGTTAATTGGCATTTTTTTTTTTTTTTATATCTTTCTAATAAAGATATTCCTATTTAATAATCTCTTTTCCATTCAAAATGTATTAAGAACAAAAAAAATTAAATAAATAAAATACATATGGTCGTCAGAGTTTTGGTTTTTTTTTTTTTTTTTTTTTTTTTCTCCTTTTAATAATATAAATTATATGATAATGATGCCTGACATCCAAACAGATAACTTTTTTTTTTTTTTTTTTTTAGGTACAAATATTTGTAAGTGCATTTTTTACCTTAAATTAAATTGCGCAAGAAAATCATATGTGAATATACTGGTGTAATATTTATTTGTTTGATTATACTCCTTGCTTGTGTTCCATAATAGTCTGTCTTTTATTTTTTTTAATCTTTCATCTATGAGTTTTTCTTTTTTATCTTAGTCCTTACATTTTATGATTTTTAGTTGTATGTAATATTTGTTTTATTACGTACTATGTACAGTTGATATAGCATATAAAGAGAAGTAAGAAACTATTTTCTCATTACAATTTTGATTCCACTTCTAAAGAATATTTTGGCTCCGGCAATGATATGAAAGAGCAGTGGGAGAGGGATGGGGACCATTACTCTCATACCTTTTAAAAATTCCCCTCTCCCTCCTATATTGTTCCATTCGATATATAATTAATTGCAGCCCCCTATATTTTTTTAAAAAATGTACTACATTTATTTAAATGACTCATGGATATATTTTTCCTTTGTATTACTCCATCTTATACGTAATTCATTAAACCCAAATATATTCAATGGTATGTTCTTAATAGAAAAGTAAATCTCTTAAGTAAAAATCTTCTTCTTTTTTTGGCATTGAGAGAATTAAAGATAGAGACATTGTGTGTGTGTGGCTTTTACTTTATTTTTAAGAAATTACTTTTTTTGGTTTTGATGGTTAGACGTTATATAGATTTTTATTGCAATTGTCATCTATGAAAAGTAAAGTTTTCCTTTATTTTTTTATTTTGTCGATATATTTTTCTATTGACTTGTACATGTTTAGGAATGTAAAATGATATTTATATTTAAATTATTTTAAGTGAATTAATTTTTATATTTTTCATTCTTAAAAATTTTAATATATTTTAAAATATCAAATTTATTGAACAAAAAAAAATGATGATCTAAATTGTTTGAAGAATATTAATGGTAATCAAAATGATTTAAAAAATAATTCATATTTTACCCACTTATTGTATGAAGAAAAATATTTTGAATTATATAACTAACTTGCTTTACATTTTTGTTATATATTAAAAAATGTCATATGTTACATCTTGTTGCAAACCATTGAAAGACACAAAAAGCTTGAATAAATCATCGTTAACACCATTGGAGTGTTTGCATTATATTTATACATTTTGAGGGTGCAAGAAGAGATGCCTTTATAAGGTAATTAATGGAGCCCAATGTTATCACACCAAAGAATTGGAACATGAGGAAGCATCACACCAAGTTCAGCGAAGACTTTATATTCGGATTTAATGTTAATTTGACTTGAGCTTATAAACTCAGTTTTTTAGTTTTTATATACAATTTTGTAAAACCTTGTTTTCTTACTTTTTCTTTTTCTTTTTCTTTTTCTTTTTCTTTTTTTATTTTTTATTTTTTTCATTTTTTCAAAGTATAAATATACTCTAGTATACTTTTAGCAAAAAATTAAATAAGTTGTTCTTAAATTGACACTTAGCAGAGGGGCTTGCAATTGCACATTAGTTTTTGGAGAACCATGAGATGAGATTATTACTCAAAAAGTTGGCATAACCAAGTCAACGTCTCGGAGATGAAGAGGTCATGATCTGTAGTGTGCTTGAGCGAGTGACCATTAGGTATTGTACCCACAATTTCATGATAAAAGTTGGGATTGTGAAATGATGTGCCACAATTGTTGTTAAGCTTGCTTGTAGTGGATAAAGGAAGAATGGATTTGTAATGGTCCATGCTAGCATGTGCATAATATTAAAGACATACTTAGACTAAGATACTTAAAACGGCAGTGGATGGAATGGCCTCAATACCTAAAAAGTGGTGTGTTGTATGAAGCTCATGGACTTGCATATTTACAAGTTCACTATAGCATGAGTATATTTTTTGCAAAATTCCCCACTGGATGTAGGGTCCCCCCCCCCCCCCCCCACCAAAAAAAAAAAAAAAATTGTTTAAGGAAGATAAGAAGGAAAAGTTTGAAGGTGAAATGGCTTTGATATCATATTGAAATACACGGAATGTTTGAATAAATTATCACTCACACCATTGGAATGTTGTATGCATTGTATTTATATACTTAAGAATACAAGATTAGATTTTAGATGGATAAATAATACAAAAAAATTTAAGGGCAAAATTATCATTTTAATCCCTACATTTTGGAGTCACAATCAATTTAGTTTTTACATTTTAGTAGCCATCAATTTGGTCATTTATTTTCAACTTCTTGTTAATTTGGTCCATACTGTTAACTCATTAAATATCAATAAGTTAACTCACTAATTTATTAAATAATACCACAACAGCTGTATTGTTGATGAACCTACCACGGTCAGTCACTCTCCTTCCTTGTCATTCACCACCATGAACCACCATTGAGGTGGTCCCCTTACTCTCTCCCTCTATCTATACTTTTCTCGAACTTACCCACTTGGTCTCTCCTTTTTCAATTTGTAATGGTGTGAGGGTTTAGGTTGTTTGATGGTTCAAAATATGTCTCAGTTGTGGTTGAAATTTAATTTTAGGGTTTGTTGGTGATGGATCTAGGTTTGGTAATGGTGGATTTGAGTTTGTTGCCGTGCTAGATTGTGGGGGTAGTAATTTGGGTTTAGTGGTTTTGGATCTAGGTTTAGTAATGGTGGATCTAGATTTGGTGTGGGGGGGGGGGGGGGGGGGGTGGGGAGGGGGGGAGGAGGTAGTAATTTGAGTTTGGTGGTGGTGGATCTAGAAACGTGGTGATGCTAAACTGTTGAGGTTGTGGTGGCAATTTGGGGTGGTGGTGGTGGATCTGGATAATGTGTGGTTACCAAGAAATTGCAAGAAAGTAAAAAAAAAAAAAACAAAAAAAAAAAAAGAAAAGAAGAGAGAGAAAAGAAATTAAGAGAAAATATGTTTGTTACCAAGAAATGGTAAGAAAATTAATATAAGAAAAATAAAGAAAATGATCAAATTAGTATAAAAAAAAATAAGAAAACTATTTTTAAATATTGACGTGGCTTTTTTGCCATGTAAGCATTGATGTGAACACTAAAATTTAGACACATCAACATTCACCATGCCTATAGTGCACACTATTAACTATATAGGCATTTTCTGTTAATAAGTTAACAATAAAAACTAAATTAATTTTAAGTTGAAAATAATATAGATCAAATTAACCACTACTAAAATGTAATGATCAAATTGACTATAAGCCTAAAATGTATAGACCAAAATGATATTTTCGCCAAAATTAAAATAAATAAATAAATAAACGTTAAGAAGCTAAATATAAGAGATAAAAGAGATAAGTTTTGCTCAATATTATAGACATAATTTATGTATAAGTAATATGTGTGTGTATGCAATATATTTAAATAAATTATCACTCACACCATTGTGATGTTGTATGTATTTATATATTTGAAAGCACTAGATAGGATTTTGGATGGATAGATATAAAACTCCAAAAAAAAAAAATATATATATATATATATATATTAAGGAACAAAATACAAGAGGAAATGTTTTCTCAATATTATACACTTAATTTATGAATACATGTGTTTGGTTTTTAAAATTATGACATTTTAAAATTCATTTTTAATTTTAATACAGATCAAAATGTTGAAATAATAGAAATAAGTAAAATAGAAAGGAAAATAGCAATAAAATACTTAGAATTAGCTTCATCGCAAATTTATGTTTAAAAAAGTGTGTTGTGAATTTCTAGGTAAGTAGCTGATTGCATGGGTCAATTTGTTCACCAAATGGTTCAAGAATTACTTCAGAAAGTATTTCCCTGCTAAAGGAAGATGAATCTTTCAGAGTAAATGAATGACAAGGACTATCAACCCAACTTAAAGAAATTAACATGTCAATGTGAAGAAGTATTCTTAAACAAGGAAACCTAACAATTGAAGTGGTTCTCTTGTTACTCTGTTGTTTTCTAAGTTCTGTTTAATTTAGTAATAGTTTAAATTGAATTAGCTTTCATTATGAGAAGTCTTTTCGTCTGTTCTTAAAAATGAGTAAATTTCATTAATGAACAAAAACCAAAAACATCTACCATGGCAAGCCTTGGTAGTTTGATATAATTTGTCTTGAATATCAATGATACACGACACTACTATCAAGTCTCAACAAGTCACTGAATTGACTCAGAGATTAGCTGCTTTCATTAATAATGTACTTACAGATGTTGTGGCTGTAATGGAACTAGTATTTTAGTATGAAAAGTTTGTAGCAGCAAGAAAGCTTTGGTATGAAAGATTGTTATATGGATATACGGTTCGCCAGCTTATATTTGATACAGCCAAAGATAAAATCGAGTACAAATTCAGACGGAGCACAAAGAGTCCCTATATGCAATATATGGGATGTGTTTAAAATGAATAGTTAGACAACCTATATTTCTAACATTCATAAGGAATGAGATGCATTAGACAAAACCTATATTTCTAACACTCATCAGGAATGAGATGTGTTAGGTCCCTATTTTTATGTTGGCAACCATAAACAAATGTATCGATTCAGTACCTAGGTTTTTTTTTTTTTTTAATTAATTGGTATTGATTTGTTATTGAATTAAGACAAATCAAAGTCAAAACAGCTGAAGACTGAAGATTGCAAAATCTAAATAACTACTGCACAGCATTTTGACTGCAACTCAACAAGTCGAGAGTCATTTAACTTGACCAGTCGAACTAATGGCCTGTTTAGATTGAGAGGGAGGGATGAAGAGTAAAGTAGAGTAAAGTAGATTTAACACAAAATTAGTTTATTTTTAAGCAACTCTACTTTACTCTCCTTCATTCCCCCTCCTTCCCCTTTCTATCCAAACAAGCTATAAATGATTTGACTAATCGAGATTCAGGAAATTTGGCTTTTCAGCAATTATTCTCAACTAGGGTTTACTGCAACTCAAGTACACTATATATACAAACCCTAGAGCACATTTTTACACACATTAAGAGGGCAATGTTTTTGTACACAGATTTGGAATTTTCCAAGTCCTCTTGAAGCATCAATCAAAGCCTACATGCATGCAAAAGATCTAGTGATCAAGTTAAATTGTTGCAACCAATTGACTATGGTTATTGGACAAATATTTGAGTGGCAATCTTAGAGTTACGAACTGGAAGTTCATGTGCAATAAGTCAAAATAAAAGATTTCATGGATCTCAAAGTTATGTGTAGTTACATAGCAAGTGTTGCATGATGTATCATTAGATTTAGAGTTAAATCTTCTGTATAAACTTTCATTATATTCTAGTCAACTTGTTACCTAGAGGATTGTTATGTTAAATTCCCCTTCTTCTTTTTTTAAACTATAAAACGGGTTATTTCTTTAGTTTTTTTGGATCATCATTTGGGTGTCTTATGTGATTTGTGTTTGTGTGATGTTATTCAATTCAAATCTAAAGCATTATTAATCTAATTAATTACTTAGCTAAAAATTGGTTAATATTGTGACAACTAGGTCCTATAACCCTAACAAGATGCATTTTCTTTTGTGGTTAGAAATCCCATTCACTGCAAAATTTACTCGAAACATGATCTTTGAATTTGGGTTTCAAAAATAGCTATGCCGATATGAATCTGTAGCCTTCTCTAACCCTAATGGCTAATGCAATTCCCCAATAAAGTTGAATCCATTACCTTGTTATTGAAAATATAACATAACAAATGTGAGACATAGATTTGACACCATAATAAAATATATGAGAAATTATGAAAAGGAAAATAAAGAAAGTAGAGAGAGAGAGCACATGGAATTAATGTGGTTCAAATTTAGAGACCAGCAACCATAGTAAAAAAACCCTTATTGGTTATAATATCTTTATTATCAAATTTTATGTTATATAATGAATTCATTGAAAAGTATTTATATTAGGGTTTTTTTTTTTTTTTTGACAAACAAGAATATCCACACCTCTTTAAATATCGAGTATCTAATTATTCTTTCAGGTGTATATAGTTCTCTCATCCCCAACGTACCAGGTTATTACAGAAAAGAATTTCATAAGGGTAATCCCAAAATGATGGCTGGAGGTTTCAAACCTAAGATCTTATGGATATCGTGAGGTTTTAGGAACCATTAAGCCAACCTCCTAAGATAAATTCTAAATTATACCAAAATTACTATAATTACACTACAAATAGGTTAAGAGTTAATTTGCTTCCATTCCAAGTAAAATCGGATTGTTTTGCATACACTCAAAGTATGAGTAGATATAATGAACCTTGACTATAGTTAAAGACTCGGATCTTTAATCAATAATGAGTTAGATCTGGAAATCTCTAGCCCTTGTAAACAGAAAAGGTACCATATCCGCTTAGGTACGAAGGTGCCTGGTGATGGAAGCTTGCATTTGTAATGTACAAAAGTAAAGTCCGATTTTCAAGAATTAGAAGCCAAAATAGAATTATCTTGAGAAACTTAATTAAGAGGAAAACAAGATATATCAAACTGCTTTTCTTTTCTTTGTTACTACTCAAAATAACGGAGTTGCTGCGTAAAACGATTTCATGAGTTTAGAACTTTAATTGTAAAAATTAATAATCAATGATATAATATGAAATATAGTATACACTGTTTCTTTTTTATGTAATTTGACTGAAATGATATATAGGGATAAAAGAACCTCCACAAAATTCCATATAGATTTTTTTTTTTTTTTTCATGTAAGTAATTCATTTAAAATATGAAATACATGTAAGCATTTAAAATAAGGATAGAATTTGGAAACATACTAAAAACTAGTAATGTTAGAGATATTACAAATTTTATTATATAAACCTTACAAAATTAGATGTCAACAATCATAAAAATAAATACTTCAAATACTTATTTATTATATTATTTGAGTGACATTAATCAAATTCTTGGAATGTATGATTGTGAAACATTCATAAATGATGAATGAACCTACTCTTAATTCCCTAATAACGGCCTACTCATTGTGAAACAATATTCATGGATAATGATTCTCAAATACTTGCTTGACTTCCTTTTCTTTTTTAATGTTGGTTTGAGAAATGTGGGGATATGATTTGTACCTGATTGCTTATTTGAAATTCTGTTTAGTTGACGTCCGTTACATAGGCATTTTTGAGAGAGAGATGAAAGACTAAGGAGACAGATTCAGCCAAAAAAACGAATAAGAAGACAGGAAAAGAAAAATAAAAATCAAACTGCAAGAATGCTTCCAACAAGCACTTTTTAACAAGTTTTGTTCCTTGCTGCATTGTGATCTGTGATTATCTTTTGTTCTCACCTGCAAAGGAACCTTCATTCCGTTGCTTTTTTACTCATTACTAAAGAAAGCCTCTTTAGCCTGCCTTTTCATGACCATTTCACCGAGATGGAGACAATATATATATGTTGTTGGTTTGTGAAAGCCCAAATCCTTTGGGTATTTCCTCTGTCAACCTCAGTGACTTAGTCATGTAATTGTATCACACACCCCTTTTATTATTCCCTTTACGTGAAATATCTGTTCACCAATACATGGGGCCAAAGGAATTCCAAATTTCCAATTGTCTATATGAAGCAAAGAGAAAAAATTGCACGGAGAACTACTGGTTGTCAATAGTGACCCCTTTTTTCTTTTTTTTTTTTACCTTTGGTGGGCAACAAAACTCAGTGGGATCCACCTGTTAGACAAGGTGGGCCAGTGCTAAAATCAGATCCAATGGACATAATATCTGAGGGGGTCAATTTCTTTGCCGTTAAGAGTCTTAATTTGTAAGGACTTTCGAGTCATTTCTCGTGAGTTTGATTCTTGTATAACCACCAGATCCAGCTTTGTGCCACTGACCCTTAAATAATATTAGTTGTTCATCATTGTATCACCGTTTGGATGACTAGCTGTGATCAGTAATTGTATCTCCATAGGCAACAATCAGAATCAGGGAGGGTCAAGCAACCTAAGCGTGTTATTATTCAACATGTATTATTACGATTTTCTCACATGCATGTACAAATCAAATGCATGGGTTCTACATATATAGTAGTGAGATGAATTAATGTTGTGTTGTGTGTACAACTATACATAGTGTCCATTTGAGATCAGTTTATTTGGTTGAAATTAAAAAAATTTTGCTGAAAGTACTGTAAATAAAAGTAAAAGTTAACTAAAATAGTACAATAGGATTCATGAATAGTATCAAAAAATATAATGATACCCATAAATAGTAGCAAAAATAAATTCGGATTAAATAGATATATAAGGAAGATATATTAATTTGATTGTTTTGATTAAATTTTCAAGACCTACTTATATCATGTTTATAGCTCTCTAAGATGGTTATATGTAAAATGCCTATTTTGTAAGAACAAGAGTAATATTAGAGATATTATAAATTTTACCATATAAGTAAAGAATAACAAGAGAATAAATAATAATGTATTTTCTAGGACCTAGGAGCCACGAGTCTACTAGGCAATCTTTTTTTTTTTTTTTTTTTAAAGAAGAGAGTAAGTCGGTATGTGATAGGTATGAAGAAAAAAAAAAAAAAAGGTGCATCCCCAAGTTGTTCAATCATTGTGAACTAATGATTCAATACTTAGATTTGCTTGGATTTTATTTGAATCACCTAATAATTAAGCATATGACATGTTCAAATGCAGTCAAATCTAATGGGTCCTTTATGACCAGTTCAAGTTAGATGATTTTTTCGTTGGACGAAGATTAGCTATATGAATTTATAATTACAGAATGAAATCTTGCCATTCACCTTGACGAAAACGATTTTTTTTTTTTTTTTTTGGCTCACAAGAAGTAGGAGGAGAGAATTTCAACCAGATTCCTCGGACGGAAAAAATTAGGCAATGTATGCATGTCTCTACCACCACATATTAGGTCTACTTCCTCTCAATCAAAAGCTTCCAGGAGTTATTCTTATCAAACTGTCCTCAGTTGGGTCTTAATTTTCAAGGATCATCTGTGTGGGCTTGTAGATTTGTCTGTTAAATTTACTCTTATCCATATTCCAATTGCAAAATAAATAAATATGTATAGGAGCTTCAAATGATGATTTCGTATAATACGTTGAAACATCATCTTAACTCAATAAAATTTGACATACATGCTATACTAATCATTCAAGTTAACAATTTTAAACTCCATCTGACTCTCTCTCAGGAATAATAGGAAGGATTTAATAAAAATATTTGTTTACATTTTTTTTTTTTTCAAATAATTGGATTTTAATTAGAAAGAGACAAAAAATGAAATGAATGAAAATTTGGAAAATTTCTTCCAAACTTAAGCTAATTAATGTTTGAAGCAGTTCACGAATAAATTGTTTCTTTCCTTTGATGAAAGTTATAAAAGAAAAAAAAAATCACTTAATATGAGAAACCAACCTATATTCATGTTTATATATTCAACAACCTTTCCCCTTAAGCGCATAAGTCTCTACCACTACATTAGCTCTACTTCCTCTCAATCAGAAGCTTCCAAGAGTTATTCCTATCAAACTGTCCTCAGTTGTATCTTTTCAAGGATCATCTTTGTGGGCTTGTAGTCTTGTCTGAGCAATACACACCTGTCTATGTTCCAATTGCAAAATAGATAAATAGGTGGAGGAGTTTCAAATGATACTTTTCATATAATTTTGTATAATATGATGGAACATCACCATAACTCAATAAACATAAACATATATGTCTAAATCCAAATATACTATAGTTACTCACTTTTGTAAATTTTGCTTGAAATGTTACTTTACAACTCATAATAATAATTATACTCGTTCACATTAACAATGTTAACTCTATATGAAAGAATAGAAAGCAAATATAAATATCTGTTCTCAAACGATTGGATTTAGAAAAAAATAATAAAAA
Source organism: Quercus variabilis (assembly GCA_030445155.1). Classification (NCBI taxonomy): domain Eukaryota; kingdom Viridiplantae; phylum Streptophyta; class Magnoliopsida; order Fagales; family Fagaceae; genus Quercus; species Quercus variabilis. Next base: position 38,746,220 of record CP129447.1, read on the forward strand.
TAGTAAAAATAAAAATAAAAATTTGTAAAAATGCTTCCATGTAAGCTAATTAATTTTTGAAGCAGTTCAAGAATTTTTTTTTTTTTTTTCCTTACAACAAGATAGAAAAATCATTACTATATTGAAAGTTCAATATGTGTCTAAAACACCCTTGAATGTTTAGACCCCAAATTATAAAATATCAATTTAAGCGTATAATCAAACAATTAATGTGCGGAACATGAACATAAGCCAATCACAGAATTGATAACTAATCTATGCCAAATATAAACACATTCACAGCAGTAAATATAAAGCAAAGATAAGGGAAAGGAAGATGCAAACACACGAACAACACATGATGTGTTATCGAAGAGGAAACCGAAGTCCTTAGCGTAAAACCTCTCCGCCGTCCTTCAAGCGATCAAATAATCCACTAAAGAATGTAGTTGGGATATATGAACAGCAGAAGACCCTCCAAGCCTAATCTACCCAAGTACCCAAGCCCTCCAAGCTTTTTGCTCCAACGAGGTTACGCCGAACCTATTTCTTCTTTAGCTTCTCGGATTCTGCTACTAGACCATAGCATCAACCAATGTATATTGGTTCCTTTCAAACTGCTTCCTTTAGCACCAAATGAACCTTCTCACAGACGTAGGTGTGGTGAGAAAAGGATTTCGTCAACAACCTCTCAAGAGTATGACAATGGAGAGAAAGAGAGTAGAAGAATTTATAGAGACTCTAAAGTAAAGATTGGGGATGAGGCAATCTTGTTTTTCTCTAGGGTTTCTCTCTCAAAATTCTCTTTAAAAGCTCTCTCAATTTAGTGGGTATAAGGGTCTATATATAGTATTGTGTGTTTGGAATACGAAGAGTCAGTTTTTGCCAAACATGGCTGATTGGCAGCTTGACCTCGCGGCTTATCCAAGTCGCGAGTTCAAGTCGCAACGTAACGGCTTGGCCAGTCTGGGACTTTTGTCCTGTAGTGCGACAACTGGCGTGACCCTTCAGCTCCTCATGTGTGCATCTCACGTGCCTGCAATTGGCGACTTGCCAGTCGCGAGTCAGCCGCGAGTCCTAACCGCGAAACTCTGCTTTCTTGCACATACTTGAGCCTTTCTTCACATCTTTTCACACACTAGCTACTCTTACAATAATCCCACCTAAATACAGGGTTACTAAGTGCTTAAATTACAAGCAAATTGGCACGGAATAAAGCCAATAAGATGGTTGATAAATTTCAACCTTACAGTCTCCCCTTTTGGCTATTCCATGACAAAACCCTAAAACAAACTCTAGACTTAACGCGTGAGTTGGGAACAGTTAAAAAACTCACTCACACCTAACTCTAGAATCTGTGGAGCTTTAGAATCATAAGAACAAGTAACTTCTAGAACACAACAACACAATAAGTTCATTGTATGCAAAAAACTTGTAAAGCAAATGGAACAAGCACAATGCGATCAAGCAGAATGGAATAAAGCAATAAACCATGGCAAGACCAAAACATGTAATCACTATAACCAAGTGATCACAATGCTCATTCACACTTGGAATGAACATCCGAACATTCAAGATGACAAACACAAGGCAAATCACTTGAATGACCAACACTCAACCAATGCACAGTAAATGAAGTATGTACATCTAGGAAAAATCCTATACGAGCACAAGAGTGACAGTACTTTAAAAAGAATGCATAGTATTAGGTTAAAAGTACTGATTTAACAAAACACAAAGGCTGCATAAAGCATGGCACAAACCCACAAAGGCCTACAAGTGTGCATAATCAAACCCTTAAAGCTTACATAAGCAACATGGGTACAAAACTTAAATAAAAACCTTAAAACCTACAAAGGTAGCAAGTACAAACCAACACAAAAAGAAGGATGTGCTGAAAACATACAAAGAGGATCCTGAAATATAATATGATAGAAGCTAAAGATAGACAAAAACAATAAACAAAAGCCTGTTAGCTGAAATCTCTCCCTTTCGTTGAGCTTCCCCTGCCAACAGCATCTCCCTATTTTTGTCATGGAATAGTCTTCATCATCTTCTAACTTTCTCTGAATTTGATCCAATTAAGCTTGAATAGAAGTGAACTTTGTATCCCACCGAACGTTGAGATGGTGCAAGATAGATGTAAGTCCTGACATCTTTGTACTCAACTCATTGACAGATGCTACAATAGAGTCTTGCTTTTCGTCGGTGGGGAATGAGCTGGAGTGTGAACCACTGCGGGACGCTGAAGCTTCTATTTTGATTCCTTTCTTGCTATGGCCAATGCTAGCATTGAATGTACGCATGTTGATTGGACATGGTTTTGGGCAAGAAAATTCATTTTCAGAGGGATGGATTCCTTTCAGCTTCAAAATCCTTGAAATGAGACCGCAAAAAGGAATGCAGATCCTTGACTCTGTTTGTAGAACAGTTTTGTGAAGAATATGAAATATATGAGCACATATATCAATCTCAATATCAGAAATCAGATCATGAAGGAACAGTGCACGTCTGAGGTTCATATACCCTGTGCTGGATAAGGGATACGGGTTGTGAAACATGACAATCGTAAGCACCTTCAATTTTGGAGGAAGAGATGAAACACTGATTGAGTTCCTATTTAAGGAAAATTCCAGATCTTCTCCAAGAACAGCTTTAAGTAATTCCTCATCTGGATGTAGATCATCATAAACTGGTAAGACCCCAAGTATTGGCCGGTTTATGTGCAGAATCTCTGCTAAGTATGTGGGAGAGACCGAGAAACTTTTTCCTCTAACCCAGCACTTAAGTTCATGAAGGTCGGAGAGGAGATAATTCCAATCCTTGTGGGCAAACCATTGAGGAATGTTGGTGTCAAAGAGAGAATGTTGGTCAAAAACTCTTTCAATCAGTGGTGTAGCCTTTTTAAAGTAATTTTCATAAATTTGAAAAGCAACATAGGATCGGAACTTGTTCGGATCGAACACATCGGATGCGGAACGAGTCCTTTTTGGTGTAGGGGAGAAATCATCAATTTCAATGACAGGTTCCTTCCCTTTGTTGCTACCTCCTTTCACAGCTGATCTCTTGAATGGAGACATTTTGACACTTCGTGTGAAGCTTTCCAAGCAATTTATGAAGGCACTGATCATCTTCATCACGTCCATCATTCCTGGATCACGGTTTTGACTTCTTGGTTGCTCACCACCCCAAGACCTCATGTCATTTCTTCTTCCTCATGACCGAGGTGCACTTGCATTGTTGTTTGCTCTCAGCTTTTGACAATTGGGTCTGGTATATCCTTGCAATCCGCAATAGTGACAAATATATTCCGTTCTCGGACCCTATTGTGATCTTGGAACTGATCTCCTTCTAGCTCCATATCTGGATTCTGATTGATTACGGGACTTAGTTATTACCCGTTGATCAGCCACATTCTTCTTCTTCTCAGTCTTAATTTTCTTAGGACTGGACCTATCCACAGTCGTCTCCTTAGCCGTCACAAACTTCACTTCTTTGGTGACCTTGGCTGACAAGCTACTTCCCTCGGTGTATCCTAAACTGGATTTGTCTGAGGCATATTTTTGAGATGAAATAACATCATCCAGTTTCTTGGAGGAGATTCTATCTACCTTGGCATGAGCTTGCACTATCTTTTGCTCAAAAAACCTCACTTTTGTGTAAACTTCTGATAACTCACCATTAAGTACTTCAATCTCACACTTTGCCTCCTTGTATCTTACTAGCAGACTTTTGTAGTCTTCCTCAGCTCTCTTCATCTTCTTTACAGCCGCCTTTGCTACCTTTGTATATTCACTTGATTTCTCAAGAAGTAAGGCATAATTCTTTTGAAGACTGGATGTATCTTCTTCTTCTTCAACCTCTGATTCTTCAACAATCCCAATGGACTCCAAATCAAAATATTCGCCAAGTTCCTTCACAAGTGAACCCAAATCATCTGATGACTCCACATGTGCAATGGTCATGAATGCGAAGTAGTTTCCTTCTTCGTCACAACTCTCTTCAGAATCAGAACTCGAAGAGTCTATATCACTTAGTGTTGTGGCATACGCCTTGCCTTTCCCTCTCAAGAAATTTGGACACTCCTTTTTGAGATGCCTATGACCATTGCATTTAAAACACACAATGTCTGAAGGAGATTGAAAATCCTTCCCTTCTTTCCTCGTAAGCTCTTTCCTATCACCTCTTGGAGATGAAAATTTCCCTCTATTGAATGGTTTCCCATTGTTCTTCATATTCAAAAATTTGCGGAAGTTTTTCGCAAGATATGCTACTTCCTTCTCCACTCCATCTTCTTCGGAAGGATCATCCATTCTTTCGGTGATGGTTTTAAGAGCAAGCGATTTACTCGTCTTGTGGGAAGGCAATCCAAGCTCATATGTTTGGAGAGACCTAATCAGCTCCTGAATTTTGATCTCATCCAGGTCTTTACTCTCTTCTATGGCTGTGACTTTTGCTCTAAAGTTTTCAGGCAAGGACCTCAAGATTTTTCTCACCACCTTAGTATCTTTAATCTTCTCACCAAGATTGAGCTTAGCAATGACAATTTCGTTGAGCTTCCCATAAAATGAATCAAACGATTCATCTTCACCCATCTTGAGCTCTTCAAACTTGGTGGTAAGCATTTGGAGTTTTGTGTCCTTCACCTTCTTAGTACCTTTATATGTAGTGCCCAAAATCTCCCAAGCTTCTTTGGCTACGGTCATATGAGAGATTCTGTGAAATTTATCAGGAGACACACCACAAAAAATAGCATTTAAAGTTTTGCTGTTAGCATTGGCTGCTGCAAGAGCTGCCTTATCCCAGGTAGATTTTTCAGCCTCCGGCCTAGTCCAACCTATTTCAACCGCATCCCATATGGTGTCATCAATAGAGCAGAGAAATGTCATCATTCTAACTTTTCAGAAAGCATAATTGTTATCATAAAAAAATGGTGGAACATTTAAGGATTGAGACCTATTCATCTCAAAAAGGGTCAAGGATCACACTCAGGTATTTAAACCACAACAAGTGTACCCGTTCTGATACCAATTGAAAATTCAATATATGTCTAAAACACCTTTGAACGTTTAGACCTCAAATTATAAAATATCAATTCAAGCGTTTAATCAAAAAATTAATGTGTGGAACATAAATATAAGCCAATCACAGAATTGATAACTAATCTATGCCAAATATAAATACATTCACAGCAGTAAATATAAGGCAAAGATAAAGGGAAGGAAGATGCAAACACACGGACAACACACGATGTGTTATCGAAGAGGAAACCGAAGTCCTCGGCGTAAAACCACACCGCCACCCTCCAAGTAGTCAAATAATCTACTAAAGAATGTAGTTGGGATACATGAACAGCAGAAGACCCTCCAAGCCTAATCTACCCAAGTACCTAAGCTCTCCAAGCTTCTTGCTCCAACAAGGTTACGCCAAACCTATTTCTTCTTTAGCTTCCTGGATTCCACTACTAGACCATAGCATCAACTAATGTATATTGGTTCCTTCCAAACTGCTTCATTTAGCACCAAATGAACCTTCTCATAGACGTGGGTGCGGTGAGAAAAAGATTTGGTCAACAGCCTCTTAAGGGTATAACAATGGAGAGGAAGAGAGTAGAAGAATTTGTAGAGACTCTAAGGTAAAGATTGGGGATGAGGCAATCTTGGTTTTCTCTAGGGTTTCTCTCTCAAAATTCTCTCTAGAAGCTCTCTCAATTTAGTGGGTATAAGGGTCTATATATAGTTGTGTGTGTTTGAAATACAAAGAGTCAGTTTTTGCCAAACAAGGCTGATTGGCGGCTTGACCTCGCGGCTTGTCCAAGTCGCGAGTTCAAGTCGCTAACATAACGGCCTAGCCAACCTGGGACTTTTGTCCTGTAGTGCGCCAGCTGGCGTGACCCTTCAGCTCCCCATGTGTGCATCTCACGTGCCTGCAGTTGGCGGCTTGCCAGTCGCGAGTCAACCGTGAGTTCTAGCCGTGAAACTCTACTTTCTTGCACATACTTAAGCTTTTCTTCACATCTTCTCACACACGACCCTTACAATAATCCCACCTAAATACAGGGTTACTAAGTGCTTAAATTACAAGCAAATTGGCATGAAATAAAGCCAACAAGATGGTTGATAAATTTCAACCTTACAACTATCATTTGTGCTAAAATTATATGTAAATGATTACATTTATAACTTTTAGCCGTTTAAACTTTTGAGATAATTAGTAATTCATCATGATATCGAGTAGTAGGTAAGCATGACTTCAAACTTCAAGTCTTACCTTCATTCTATCTCCTATTTAAAAAGTTAAAAATCTCACCTATTTGGTCTCTTTTATTTAGGGGCACACTTAAGGGGGTTCAGAAGTTTTCAAATTATATGATTAAATTATTAAATTCAACAATTTTTAATATCTTAAACTTTTGGAATAATTGGTAATTTATCACATTATTGTTCTCAAGAAGCAAATGAGAGAATTAATTAGGATCTTTTAGAGTTCTTAAGGTAATTATATCATGGTTGTACTTATCAATGCATTTTAAAAATGAGTGTATTGGATTTTGCAACATTACAATAATTTAAATAGATACCAAAATAGTACTAATAGTCATTTCAAAATGAATAAATAGAATTTTAAGGATTTCGTAGTGGAGTTACTCTAAAAATTCTAGACAATCTTAATCCCAAACGAAATGTCCATAAAAAAAATAAAATATTAAGAAAAATTAAAATGATTAGGGTTAGCACCTTATATTGTTGTTGCAAGATTATTTCTTTTTCTTGTTCTTCATTTCAACATTTTTTTTTTTTGCCGGGGGGGCGGGGCGCATGGAGGAAGCTTATTGCTTCATATATAGTTGTATCATGGTACAACAAAAATTATTTGGTATACTCAGATGTATTACTTCCTCCACTCATATAAATAGGGATTCTATGTACGTGATTTACACATGGTTCATCTACATATGAGAGAAATGTCTAATACATATGGTGCACTTAACAATTTCACCAATTACTACATCATCACAAGGTTTGATAAAATAAAATAAAATAAAAACTTTTTTCAATATTGTCAATGCAAAACTTTGGAGTAAGAATCTTTACTCTAACCCGTAGATCTTAGTGACACTTCCATTATTTTGGTAGTTCGAAATTTGTAATGCATATTCAAGAGCTTAGTTGCATTCTTTGATTACTCTTATGAGAAAAATAGAATTTAAATCCTCGACCCCCACATGAAAAAACAAAAACAAAAACAAAACAGGAATTCATCTCCAATAATTTCACCTAGTAAAAAAAATTATATAAACCCAATGCATACTTCCAATATTTGAAATAATAAAATCATCTTGACCATCAAGGATACTTTTGAAAAGGTTCCATAATTGTAAACACAGAATATTCTACTCTCCAAAATTAAATGAAAAAAAAAAGGTTTTCTTTTAAATTTTTCGCTTTCAAGTTTCAATCAGTCTCGTGAGACACATGGTCTTCGTGATTGTATCTTCATATTTCACGTCAAGTCTTCTCTACACCTAATAAAATTGAAAAGAAAAAAAAATGAAGAAGAACAAGAAAGAAACAATCGAAAAAAGAATTACCAACCGTGTCAATTATTCTGCTGTTTATTTATTTATTTACAACAGATTATTTATTCAAAAGAATCAGACCAAAATCAAGATAACAACTCTTGCCTATAAATAATCCCATCAAAACCAAAGTACTGACATTCCAAAATGTGAATATAAATTTTTTTTGGTATGATTAAGAATAATAAAAACTTTGTCATGATTAAGATATTATACTTTCATACAAAGTTAAAAGGAAATCATACATTATTTTATTATAGCATTTTCTTACTTCCAAATTCCAATCCTCCGTGACAGAAGTACCAAATGTCGATTCAGTCCTGGTCATTGAAAATTCACTTAAGTAATAGTCATCTCTCATACACGGTACACCCCCACAAATTTAAATATATGATTAAAATAATTTATAAATAAAAAAGTTTATTAAAAAAGAAAAGAAATGAAGGAAACAAGGAAGAATTATAGTGTGGGGCATAGTTTATCTTATAGAGAAGCTTTTTGCGGTTTGTAAGGATTCCCAGTGTCCTACGGTTGAGTAGCAAGAAAGTGAACCCCACAGAGAAATGCTGCTTCTTCGGTTCTTCTTCTTCTTCTTGGAAAGAGGTGTAGGTCCTACCAGTACCTTGAAAGAATCCTTGCCGGCTTCATAATAAGGACACCATAAAAGACAACACTCTCCGCTCCCCCCCGTCCTTTACTCTTATATTCTTTTTCATTGTGTTTTTCCCTTTTTCCTATATGCTTGGGAAATTGTTTTCACCCCCCACTCTTGTTTTTAGAATTCCTAACTCCTCTCATTTACTCATTCTTTTGAATTTAGACATGCACGATGCATCCTTTTACTTAGAAAATGCTAAATTCACCAACTATTAGAGAAATATTATGCTAATAACATTTTTACGATTTTTTTCAATAAATTATAGGTAGTAAGTTGTTACGATTTGTTATTAATGAGTAAATTAAATAAGTAATTTCAGTAATATGTTTAAATTAGAATCAATAACAACTTATCACCTATGATTTTTTGTGAAAATATTGTAGACATAACATTTTTCTTTTTACAAATGTTTGATTTGGTGGATAGTTATTAATAAGTAAAAAAAATGATGTTAGTAATAGACCCTAAAGAGGACCAATAAGAATTTTTCATATTAACAATTTTGTAAAAATATTGTAAAATAGTTTGTGATTATAGCATTATCCTACTTTTTATATCATTTAAATAATTCAACTATTCCATTATGGAATGAAATATTTGAATCTTGAACATTTCGGTTAAAAATATCAAAAAGTATCAATTGACTTATAAACCACTACTTAGCCTCATTTACTTTACATATCATAGGATCATTTTGCATCCTAAATTGAAGAAAAAAGTAGTAAGCAACTTTGTGTTTTTTTTTTTTTTTAGTATAAGTAGATAGTGAAAGAGAGGAAAAAGTGGAGTTCAAACAATAAACATAAATACTACAAAAGGATATTATTACAGTTAAGTTATACTTTGAATTCAAGTCACAAGTGGTGTTTGTAAGTGAAAGAGGCCATGTTGACTAGGCAAAGTGAAAATATTTTATGTAAGCATGTGATTTAATCAGATCAAAATTCAAGATCCTCAAGTTAAAGCAAGAGCCTATCAACATTTATATATTTTCACGCAAATATGACTTGACTTTGCTATGCCTATGTTATTTATGTTCGCCTGTGGAAAATTGGAATTTAGCGACCAGCCCCTTAACTACAGAAGTGTGACTTAGTTTTACCCTTACATTTCTATGTATTTATTTGTTGAATTGTCTTGTTTAAACAACAATCCGAGGATATAACCCTAGTCACATCAGTTTACCTAACCTTTTTCTTTTTCTTCTTATTCTAATAAAGGTTCCTTTTTTTCATTTTTAAGTCTCCTTGTTACGTGAAGATGTTAGGATCACTATACAAGGCTTAAGGTTTTTTTATCCTATTGATTTTATAACTAAAAAATATTAGGTTAAATTACTAATTCAGTCCTTCAGTTATTGGATAATTAAGTACAATTAAATCCCTAAACTATTATTTGTAATTCTCTCAAATATTTATATGTTAATTTATTCTCTCAACTTTCAAAATCAATTAATTTTCATTATTAAATCTCCTCTTCATTTAAAAAAAAAATAGCAAAATTAGTTTATGTGAGAAATGGGACATATATTGAAAGTTTATTATGAAGAGTATGAAAAGTATGAAAATTCAAAATCAATTTGAAGTGTCAATTTTTTTAAAATTTAAACAGTGAGAAGACGTCAGGATGAAATTGACTTGATTTTAAAAGTTACGTTGAACACAAGTATGCAAGAATTGACAATTCTTTCCTAAAACGTGAGTTAGAATCTCGCAATTGACATGAGTACAAGATTCTCATAATTCATTAAAATTATAATTCCTCGGAATTTTCTTAAACAAGAAATAATTTTTATGAATTTAAAGAAATTTCCAATTTCCTTTTTTTTTTTTTAATTTTAGAAGAGAATTTGCCAATTTCATTCATAATTTCTTTGCATGGAAGACACCCTTAGCTTTAATATATTTAGAACAAAGTTTAGCTACAAAATTGGTTGTAGCTTTTAATATATTTAGAACAAAGTTTAGCTACAAAATTGGTTGTAGCCTAAAACTACAACCTTACTCAATAAAATAAATATTACTACATATTTTAAAAATCTAACTGTTGAATTGCATGTTCTTTACACTCTTAATACACATGTAAAATTTTATGTTAATCGGATATTATTTACTATATTATCTATAAGTTTATATTTTAAACATAATTTTAAACTACAAAAACTAACAATTAAAACAATTTATTGATGACATAACTATTGATCTTTAATTTTCTTGAAATTTTACAAGCATGAAGGATATAAGAAGAAGATGCAATCCAATGGTGAAATTCTCAAAATTCACCTCCAATAAAAATATATTGAGTAAGGTTATAAACTTAAGTTATAACCAATTTTGTAGTTAAACTTTCTCTATATATTTATTACTTAAGTAAAAACAATCCATTCTATTTAATGCACATGAAAAATCTTCACCTAATGACCTAAAACACCTCAAAGGGAAGAGGACGAAAAAAATGTTGCTGCTGAATAGCGCACAAAATTTGGCATGAAAATACGGCCAGTACACATAAATTGCCTTTCCATATATAACACTTTCGCAAAAATACACAAACAAAAATTTGGGTCCATTGGGCCACTCTGAGCAGTGAGCAAGTGAGCCCCATCAGGCCTTATTTGGACCTAACCAACTAGACTTGTGGGCCTCACATGGTCCCACATAAATGGTCCGTGAGTGGGCTTGGCCAGAAACTCTTTTCCTTATATTATCTTCTTTTTTATTTTTTGTTCTTGCTTATTACAAATAAATATTTGAACCAGACCACTGTCCATCTCGACTTTCATGTATAATCCAAATTATTGTGTCGTTCATTTATTCTTCATCTCGATTTTTTTTTTTTTTTTATACTAAAATCACAAAACTAAAGGTTTTTGGTATTCTAAAGCCAAATAGTCAAATGCCTCATCTTAACCCGCAATGTTCACCATAGCATGGAAGGATAAGTAATCCATGTATAAATTTAAAATTTATAAAGTATATAAAATAAAACCTTTTAACATTTGATATTGTTAAGAGTGTACATGGATCGGATTGAGTCAAGTTGAGAAAATTTTTTAACCTAATCCACCATGATGGGTTAAAAAAAAAACATCCCAACTCAACCCACATGGGCCGGGTTGGACCTATGAGATGGACATTTTTTTTTAATTACTATTATTATTATTGAATTCAGCATTAGAACAACATCTCTACAAGTAAGAGCAAATTTATAACTAAATAACCATGAGCATAATGCCAAAAAAAACACAAACTATATGAGAAAAAAATTAGGGTTTGAGTTTTATTTAGGAAGAGGGAAAAAAATAAATAACAAAATTATATAATATATTTTTAAATATAAAAATATATTAAATATAGGTTGGTCAAGTTGGGTTAGGTGAATTTGTAAATCTCATAACCCAAATCCAACCAGACCCATTGTTTAAAATATATATATATATATATATATAAATTTGATATGGAAGAATAATCATGGCATCCGTCATGGGCGAGAACGTCAGCACAGGTTCAAGTCGACGGTCCAATAGCGGGTAACAGGCAGAGTAAAGCTGACGGGTACAAGGTAAACGGACTGCGAGCATGAAGCTGACGGTTACACAAACAACAAAGGAGCTGACGACTACTCGTCTGCCGGGAAGAAAGAAGGCTGACGGTTGTAAGGCTGACGGCTCCATGAAAATGAGAAACTTGCCCACCACGTATAGGGAGATTGCTTGTACTCCACGACTAGTATCCGGATCCTATAAGGAAAGGATCCCGTAATTTACGCTCATAAGGGTTCCTATAAGGAAAAGACTTCTGCTTCAAGGAAAAGGGTCAACCCTCAACTACTATAAAAACTCCAATGCCCTCACAAATCAAGGTACGCATAATTACACCCTCTCTAGCACTCTAGAGTTGAAAGAAGTTCTAACTTGACCTTCGGAGGGTATTTGGCCGGCACCACACCGGTGCTCTCTGTTAGGTCATCTCCTTTTTGTCTTGCAGGTGCTGTTCCGAGCGTGTGAGGACCGTGTGGCTCACTGGTGAGATTTTCGGCATCATCAGTTGGCGCCGTCTGTGGGAAAGCGGTTATCAAGCCACACTATCGTTTCCCGGACTAAAGGGTTGCATGGTACTCACTCGTTCAATGGCAACTACCAATGACGTACAAGGAGAGGAACCACCCACGACTGCCCTCGAGAGGCAAGTTCGGACTCTCGGCGCCGCCGTGGAGCGTCTGACCAAACGGAACCTCGACTTGGAAGAACAGCTTCGCCAGAAGGATGCAGCGCAAAACGGCCAACCCGAAGACCAAGAAGAGAATAGCGCCCCAAGAGGAAACCAGGAAAGACCTGAAGGCAGCCGCGCCCCGAGCAGACCAGAAAGGCCACCCGCAAGCATGCCATCCCTCATGGATGCGGCTCCACCACAAATCGCCGCCGAGATGCAGGCAATGAAGGAGCAGATGGAGGTTATGATGAACGCCCTCAAAGGGAGAGTTTCTAGTAATCTCGACGACCTCGTGAACCGTACTGACTCACCCTTCACTATCGCCGTAAACTCCTTCCCCTTACCCCACAAGTTTCGCATGCCAAATATAGATAGCTATGACGGAGTGAAGGATCCTCTCGACCACCTGGAGACTTTCAAGACCCTGATGCATCTTCAGGGAGTAGCGGATGAGATCATGTGTAGGGCCTTCCCCACAACACTTAAAGGCCCCGCGAGGATATGGTTCAGCCGGCTGACGCCCAACTCTATCAGCACCTTCAAAGAGCTAAGCGCCCAATTCACCACGCATTTCATTGGAGGACACAGGTATAAGAAGTCCACCGCATGCCTAATGAGTATCAAGCAAAGAGAGGACGAGACGTTGCGATCTTACATAACGCGTTTTAACAAGGAGGCGCTATCGGTCGACGAGGCCGACGATAAAATACTCGTCGCGGCATTCACAAACGGGTTACAAAAAGGCAAATTCTTGTTCTCTCTATACAAGAACGACCCGAAGACCATGTCAGAAGTGCTCTATAGGGCCACCAAGTACATGAATGCCGAGGACGCACTGCAGGCCCGAGAAGAAAAGCCAAGAAAAAGGGAGAGGCAGGAGGACGCACGGTCGGACCAGGGAAGGAAAAGACCCAGAACGGGGGATCGAAGAGACGAAAGACGATCTAAACCTCCGGGAGGGAGATTCGCGAGCTTCACTCCGCTCACCGCCCCAATAGATCAAGTCCTAATGCAGATAAAGGACGAAGGAACTCTGACCTTCCCCGGAAAACTGAAGGGGGATCCTAATAAGCGTTCCAGAGACAAGTACTGCCGCTTCCACCGAGATCACGGTCACGACACAGCCGACTGCTACGACTTGAAGCAACAAATCGAGGCCCTGATAAGACAAGGGAAGTTACAGAAGTTTGTGAGCAAGGAAAGAACAGACCAAGCGCCTCAGGAGCACCCACCTCCGCGTGGCCATGATCGTCCCAGGCCTCCCATTGGTGATATACGAATGATCGTAGGAGGGATGGCCACCAGACCGTCAAAAAGGGCTCGAAAGACACACCTCCGGATGGTCCAAAACGTCCAAGTGGCGAGCCCAGTGCGAAACATAGCCCAAACGAAAAGCCCCGTGATCGAGTTCTCAGAAGAAGATGCGCAGCGTATCCACCACCCGCACGACGACGCACTTGTCGTCAGCCTACAGGTCGGGGACTACAACTTGCATCGGGTATTAGTCGATAACGGAAGCTCGGCAGACATTCTATACTACCCGGCGTACCAGCAAATGAAAATAAGCAAGGAGCAACTGGTCCCGACAAACGCTCCGCTTGTCGGTTTTGGAGGCGCAAAGGTGTTTCCGTTAGGCGCAGTCACGTTGGGTGTAACCGCAGGCGACTACCCCCAACAAATCACGAAGGAGGTAACGTTCCTCGTGGTTGACCATTCATCCGCCTATAACGCCATCATAGGACGGCCCACCCTCAACGCATGGAAAGCGGCAACTTCAACTTATCACTTGAAGATTAAGTTCCCGACAGAACACGGAATCGGAGAACTACGTGGAAACCAGATTGCCGCACGAGAATGCTATGTGGCCATGATGGAGATGGACGATCACCTCCAAACCATGAACATAGAAGAGCACCGGAGCGCGACAGAGCCGGCTGAGAGGCTCGAGGAGATACCTCTAAACGACTCCGTACCTGACCAGACAACTAGGATTGGGACCCTTGCAAATCCCGTCACTCGGCAAGCGCTTGTAGCATTCCTCAAGGAGAATCGAGACGTATTCGCCTGGAGTCACGAGGATATGCCAGGAATAGATCCTTCCATCATGGTACATAAGCTGAATGTGTCGCCATCTTTTCCACCCATCCGACAGAGGAAGCGGGTCTTCGCCCCGGAGCGAGATCAAGCAGTAGCCGAAGAAGTCCGCAAGCTGCAAGAGGCCAATTTCATTAAAGAGGTGTACTACCCCGACTGGCTAGCAAACGTGGTGATGGTCAAGAAAGCTTCCGGGAAATGGAAGATGTGTGTAGACTTCACCGATTTGAACAAAGCGTGTCCTAAAGACAGCTACCCCCTCCCAAGGGTCGACACTCTGGTAGACTCCACAGCTCAGCACCAACTATTAAGCTTCATGGACGCTTTCTCCGGCTACAACCAGATCAAGATGCACGAGGACGATCAGGAAAAGACGTCCTTTGTTACCAGCCAAGGCCTATTCTGCTACAAGGTAATGCCGTTCGGTTTGAAAAACGCAGGCGCAACTTACCAAAGGCTTATGAACAAAATGTTCGCACAACAGATCGGGAGAAACGTCCAGGTATATGTCGATGACATGTTGGTTAAAAGTCAAAAGGAAGAAGATCATTTAGAAGACCTCAGGGAAACATTCGACACCCTCCGCTCTTACAACATGAAGCTCAATCCAGGAAAATGTGCCTTTGGGGTAACGGCAGGAAAATTCCTAGGATTCATGGTGTCCCAGAGAGGCATCGAGGCCAATCCGGACAAGATCCGGGCTATAATGGAGATGGCACCACCAAGAAATGTGAAGGAAGTACAAAGCCTCAACGGCAAGATAGCAGCACTAAACAGGTTCGTCTCCAGAACGACAGACAAGTGCCTACCCTTCTTCCGCATATTAAAAAGGTCTTTCGAATGGACCGATGAATGCCAGCAAGCGTTCGAAGAATTAAAAGCTTACCTCTCTTCCCCACCACTGCTGAGTCCCTCACAGCCAGGAGAAGAACTCTTTCTTTATCTCGCCGTCTCCCCGGCCGCCGTCAGCGCCGCCTTGATCAGAGAAGAAGAGAAGATACAGAAACCCGTGTATTACATCAGTCGGGCGCTGCACGGAGCTGAAGAAAGATATCCACCCCTGGAGAAACTTGCCTTCGCACTAGTTACGGCGGCGCGCAAGCTGAAGCCATATTTTCAAGCTCACACAATAGCGGTCTTAACCGACAAGCCTTTGCGACGGGCCATGAGCAACCCTGAGGCGGCCGGGCGCTTGATACTTTGGGCCATAGAGCTGAGCGAATATGACATCCAGTATCGCCCGCGCACCGCTATCAAGGGGCAGATCGTGGCAGACTTCATAGCTGAATTCACGAATGGCGAGGACGAGGGGGCAGAGGAATCCACAGAGTGGAGTATACACGTGGATGGATCTTCCAACAGACAAGCCGGCGGGGCCGGCATCGTGCTACAGTCACCAGAAGGAGACACGGTAGAATGTATGGTCCGTCTCGCCTTCCCCACTACCAACAACGAGGCAGAATACGAAGCTTTGATAGCAGGGCTCGACCTCGTTAGGGCAGCAGGAGCCGAGAAAGCAATTGTTTACTGCGACTCCCAAGTCATAGTCAACCAGATAAGCGGGGAGTACGAATGCAAAGGCGAGAGAATGAAGAAGTATCTGGAGCAAGCGAAGAGGAGAATAAGCGAGCTGAAGGTCAAAATTATGCAAATCCCCCGGGGGGAAAACGAGCGAGCCGACCGCTTAGCCAAAGCCGCCTCTGCCGAGCACATGATCGCCACTGGAAGTGCACTCTCCTTCACGCAGCTCTCTCCACTCATCAGTGCGGCCGACATACAGGAGCTCGACCCCCAGAATGACTGGACTACACCACTAACCTCCTTTTTGAAAAATAGCGTATTACCAAATGATAAGGAGGCAGCAAGGAAACTAAAGGTTCAAGCGGCAAGATTCGTTCTTATCAAGGATGTATTATACAAAAGAGGTTTTTCTCGTCCCTACCTACGATGCTTGGGCCCCGAAGAAGCGGATTACGTCATGAGGGAAGTGCACGAAGGAGTCTGTGGAAACCACTCCGGATCAAGGTCGCTAGTACACAAGCTAGTACGAACCGGGTACTTTTGGCCAACAATGCAGAAGGACGCCGAAGCTTATGTGAAGGCTTGCGACAAATGCCAAAGGTTTAGCAACATCATCAGGCAACCACCCGAGGAGTTAACCCCAATCACGGCACCATGGCCGTTCGCTCAATGGGGATTAGACATTATGGGACCATTCCCCACTGCAATACGACAACTGAAGTTTCTAGTTGTCGGTATCGACTACTTCACCAAGTGGGTAGAAGCGGAAGCACTGGCCACCATCACAGAGAAAAACATAAGGAGCTTCGTTTGGCGATGCATCGTATGCAGGTTTGGCATTCCAAGAGTCTTAGTCTCAGACAACGAAAAACAGTTCGACAACGACTCCTTCAGAGACTTCTGCTCACAGTTAGGGATACGGAACCACTACTCCTCCCCCGCTCACCCCCAAGCAAATGGGCAGGTCGAAGTTACAAACCGGTCCTTGTTGAAAATCATCAAGACCCGGCTTGAGGGGGCAAAGGGCATATGGGCTGAAGAGTTGCCAAGCATACTATGGGCATACAGGACGACAGTAAGGACACCAACAGGAGAAACACCGTTCCGACTGACGTACGGAAACGAAGCGGTCATCCCAGCCGAAGTCGGTCTCACAAGCTACAGGGTGCACAACCACAACGAAGAAAGGAACGACGAAGCCATACGTTTGCAGCTCGACCTGGTGGACGAAGTCAGGATGGCAGCAGAACAAAGGCTCGCGCGATACCAGGATCGCATGGCCAAGAATTACAACTCCAGGGTCAGACACAGAAACTTCCAGGAAGGAGACCTTGTTTTAAGAAAGGTAATGGGAGCAGCAAGAGACCCCACTCAAGGAAAGCTCGGCCCGAATTGGGAAGGACCCTACCGAGTTGCGGCATGGCAAAGGAAGGGCACCTACCATCTAGAGACTCTGGACGGACGAAAGCTCCCGCATCCATGGAACGCGGAACACCTACGAAAGTACTACCAGTAGGAGCAGCAGCATCTTTCTTTCCAAGACTTTTTCAATCACCTTTTTAAGCATTTGCTACAATAAGCCCAACGGGCAGCTCTTTTCTACTTATGTTTTTGCTACAATAAGCCCAACGGGCAGCTCTTTTCTACTTATGTTTTTGCTACAATAAGCCCAACGGGCAGTTCTTTTCTACTTATGTTTTTGCTACAATAAGCCCAACGGGCAGTTCTTTTCTATGTTTTTGCTACATGGGCAGATTTTGTTCCTAGACTACCTTTTATATTTATGCATAACAATGGGAGTTTACTCAAAGACAAGTTTTTATTTACATGAAGTTAAAAGCAACGAAGCCCAGAATTGGGCAAGCCAAAAGGCTGACGGTCTGAATCCACAAGCTGGGTTGCCAAAATACTGACGGTCCAAAAATGGACGAACAGCCGACGGCCTAAAAGTGGCCAAGTCCAAAGGACGATAGGCTGACGGTCTGAATGACCAAATCCACACTGGAAGGCTGACGGTCCAAAAATGGACAAACGAAAAACAGCAGACGGTCTAAAAGAAGCCAAGTCCAAAGGACGATAGGCTGACGGTCTTAATGACCAAATCCACACTGGAAGGCTGACAGTCCAAAAATGGACAAACGAAAAACAGCCGACGGTCTAAAAGAAGCCAAGTCCAAAGGACGATAGGCTAACGGTCTTAATAACCAAATCCACAAGCTGAAAGGCTGACGGTCCAAAAATGGACAAACGAAAAACAGCCGACGGTCTAAAAGAGACCAAGTCCAAAGGACGATAGGCTGACGGTCTAAATGATCAAATCCACAAGCTGGATTGCTATAAAACTGACGGTCCAAAAATGGACGAACCAAAAACAGCCGACGGTCTGAAAAGGCCAAGGGACGACAGGTTGATGGTTTAAAAGACCAAGTCCACAAAATGGTGGACTAAAAAAGCGACGGACTAAAAACAGCCAAGTCCAAGGATGGACGAAAGGCTGACGGTCTGGTCTACAAACTAAAAATAACCCAAGTTCAAAATTATACAAGAAGCTGACAATTTATAATTGGCCAAGTCTAAAAAACAGGCGAAAGGCTGACGGCCATAAGGCAGATAACCTCGTCACAAGACGACGGGAGTTTACTGAAACTTTCTACAATCATTTAAGGCAAAAAAGCTGACGGGCTCGTTAAAACTAACCGACGGTTTAGTAAAACTGACGGCACAAAAAAGTAACAAGGCCTGCAATCTTTGTTTCAAAACATGCAAGAAAACCAAGCAAGATAAGCTACAAACAGGTAATGAAAAGCTGACGACATTGTAACAAATAAAAGCCTAAAAGAAAGCATTTAAAAGCTGTCAAAATATTATACAACGGTGCCCAAAGGGGCACTTAATAAAATTGTCTTCTACATAGATAAAAGAAATACAAAATGATGATAAGCAAAAAAGAAAAAATCTATTTAGCAGCAGGCTCCTCGTCATCAAGCAGCACAGTAGGAGGGGTGACGGCAGTCGAGGAAAGATTCGCAGCAGGCTGGGCCAAGACAACCCCACTCTCCCCAGGAAGGGGGGAATTAACCAAGTCATCAGCAGGAGGAGTGACGGCACCAGTGGCAGGCGTCATGGGCTGAGCGTCATCTATGTTAATGCAAGACAGGTCCAGCTCAGGAAAGGCTGACGCCACTTGTCTAAGACAATCATCGAACCCAGTGCCATAATAGCTGCCACAGGATTCGATGAAGGCATCTGACGCCTTGAACTTCTCAACGGCATCAGCCCCAACTGTCTCTAACTGCCCATAAAAAGCCGTCAGCTTTTCTTCCGTCTCAACCCGCTGACGTTTCACCTCTTCCAGCTCGTCCCTCACCTCTTTCAGCTCACGGTTAAGTGTCCGTACCCCATCCTTGTACTGGCCTTGCTCGTTTCGCAGAGTGGCATTATGCTTGCTGAGGCGAGAAGCGACGCCCTCCTTGGCCACACATCGCTCCGTTAACGCCTTGACACGGACCAAGGCCTGAACCAAAAATACAACCGTCAGCTTCAGAAAAGAAGGGGTTTGTGTACATCAGACAAAGTAAAACTGACGGCTTACCCGAGAAAGGTCGAACAAGGCCGACGACCCCAGCTCGTCCGTCCCTAACTGAGCACAAGGATCTATGTCCGTCGCCCTTATGAGTGCCCCGACAGCCTCGACGGCAAACTCCTTGTGCGTCAGCAAGGTCTGGGGTCCCTGCAAGACGGGACCAGAAGAAGTCATGACGCCTTTTCCAGCTCCATGACCCGATGTAGGGGGCGACTTCGCTGGAGTGACGGTTGGCCTCTTCGACGGACGTATGACCACCCCGTCAGACTTCCTCTTTTGGGAGCCCTTGGTGACGGGCCTGAGGTTAGGAGTAGACGTCGTCTCTCCCTTAGCCCTCTTCTCCTCCCGCTGACGGGCAGCGGCGGCCTTGATTCGCTCCTTAGCAGCATCCATTTCTGCACCAAAAGAGAAAAAGCATAAGGGAAGTTGACGACCAGAAGTATAGAAACTGACGGTTGGAAAAAGACTTACGATGACGAGCAAGCTCTTCCAACCTACGAGCCTCGGGTGTTGGTTCGGGACCCCCACAGTATGTGTAGAGAGTGTCTAGGGTAATCAAGTCCCGGCACGACCGCTCCTCTATTCGTATCCCCAGAACCCGACGGATGAAATCCTCTTGCTCGTCAGTTATTGACGGGCGAACGAAGGCTGAAAAAGAGAACTTGAATGTGTTAGCATCTTTCCAAAGGAAAAACAAAAAATGGCAAGATGACGAGGATGAAGGTGACGACTAAAACCTGACTCCTTGACAAAACCCCAAGTGTTGTCAAAACAGCCAAAGGGAATTGTTTCCCATTCATCTTGACGGCACACCCAATCCGTCCCTTCTACAAAAAAGAACCTACCCTTCCAGGCTCTATTGGAGTCTGGCATTTCAGACACCAGCCTTAACTCCTTCTCCCTAACAGCAAAATGATACATCCCCCTTGATGAAGAAAGATGACGGGGTCTGTAGCAATAAAAAAACTCATCCAAAGTAAGCTGACGGTGTCCTCCACTCAGACGACCCCACAACACCTCAGCACTTATAAAAATTCTCCATGAGTTTGGGGCGATCTGACTGATTGATATGCCAAGATAGTCAGCTAGCTGACGGTGCAAGGCCGTCAGGGGCAATCTCAAGCCGGCAGCAAACATGGCGTCATACATGCCAACGTCTGCAGTCTTTCCCGTGTAACATTTCTCACCCTCCATAGGTAGACGGATGAGAATGTGATCAGGGATTTGGAAACGGACGCGTAGTTCGTTAAAAATTTTTAGCGTCATCTTTGGAAGAAATTTATTTACAGCCCAGTCCTGGGGAAGGATGAAGGGACGACTACCTTCAGGACCTTCAGACTCCTCGTCACTAGACTCCTCGTCACCGTCATCCCTACTTCCCCCTCCTAACTCAACTTCACTTCCCTCGACTACTTCCTCCTCTTGACCAACGTCTCCCTCACCTCCTATCTCTTCGACGGCAACATGGGCTGACGTCTCCCTCTCTGACGACCAGGAGGAACTCTCAGACTCACTACTTGAGCCCGAACCAAACACCTCGTCGTAGCCCGCTCCTTCGCGGACCGACGACTGGTCACTCGACGCGTCACTCGACATCTACCTACAAGTGACGGGTGTAAACTAAGCGCCTAGGATGACGACCTCACTTTAAAAGAAAAATAGAAAGCATGCGAAAAGGAAGGGAAACTTACAAGTTCTAGAAGTAACGTTTGAAAGGGCGACGGCAGAAACGTTGGAAGAGCTGACGGAATTTGGGCGACGGATGTGCTCTCCAGGGATCAGGCAAACGAAATAGTGAAAATGGGAGGAGGGGGCCACATATATATATGAATTAAACGCACGGAAAACGAAGCGACGCCCGCGTATCAACGCGGAGCCAATCCAAGCACGCCACCTGTCCCAGCATTTAATGACAGCAGCAAATATTTTTCTGGTCAAACAGTTAGCAACGGAAAGAATACTCCATAACCCGTCTGGTATGGCTGACGGGCATATGGAGTAGGGGGCAACTGATATGGAAGAATAATCATGGCATCCGTCATGGGCGAGAACGTCAGCACAGGTTCAAGTCGACGGTCCAATAGCGGGTAACAGGCAGAGTAAAGCTGACGGGTACAAGGTAAACGGACTGCGAGCATGAAGCTGACGGTTACACAAACAACAAAGGAGCTGACGACTACTCGTCTGCCGGGAAGAAAGAAGGCTGACGGTTGTAAGGCTGACGGCTCCATGAAAATGAGAAACTTGCCCACCACGTATAGGGAGATTGCTTGTACTCCACGACTAGTATCCGGATCCTATAAGGAAAGGATCCCGTAATTTACGCTCATAAGGGTTCCTATAAGGAAAAGACTTCTGCTTCAAGGAAAAGGGTCAACCTTCAACTACTATAAAAACTCCAATGCCCTCACAAATCAAGGTACGCATAATTACACCCTCTCTAGCACTCTAGAGTTGAAAGAAGTTCTAACTTGACCTTCGGAGGGTATTTGGCCGGCACCACACCGGTGCTCTCTGTTAGGTCATCTCCTTTTTGTCTTGCAGGTGCTGTTCCGAGCGTGTGAGGACCGTGTGGCTCACTGGTGAGATTTTCGGCATCATCAAAATTCATGACCCAACCTAACCCGACAACCCCTAAAAACCAACCCAACCCGATGGGTTGAGTCAGGTTGGGTCGGTTTTGGTGGATTGGCGAGTTCGCTACATGCCCCTAAATATTGTCACAAAAGCTTTTAAAATCTTATGTTTTTCAACTGGATTATTTTAATATGTAACTATTTTAGTATATTTTTTTTAAAGTTAAAAGTACTACTAAAATATGTCATTTTAAATTAATCAAAACTTGCGCGACATTTTTTTTTTTTTTTGGATAAAACAACCCACATTATATAGAGATTCTAATCAAATGAGGTTTGCTCTTATCCTCTAAATAAATTCTAATGATTAAATGAAATATGTTTTTATTTTTCTATAATTATCTCATTTGAATTTTTATTTATTAAAATTATTAATTAAATATG
The DNA here is from genome assembly GCA_030445155.1 of Quercus variabilis. Taxonomy (NCBI): domain Eukaryota; kingdom Viridiplantae; phylum Streptophyta; class Magnoliopsida; order Fagales; family Fagaceae; genus Quercus; species Quercus variabilis. Next base: position 38,768,865 of record CP129447.1, read on the forward strand.
TATCATAAAAAAATAAAAAATAAAATTGTCAAAATTTCCTATACATTGCATAAATTAACAATTTGAACCTTATATGATTGAATAATTCAAATGCCCCCAAATTCAAAACTCCGGGTCATGTATTTCTAAAACTCAAAACGGGAGGGATAGGTTCTTACTTCTAGAATTAGATATCATAGGTTAAGCTCTATGCCAGCTTGAGTCTTTGACTTCTTACTCTTCTACGTTATTTCCTTATTCACAATTCACTATTTTCGAACTCTAAATTATAGACATGGGTTCTTACTCTTAGAATCAAGATATCATAAGTTAAGCTCTATGCCAGCTTGCGTCCTGTATGACTTAAAATATAATGACAGCAACTCGCACCTACACCCAATGGCAACAATTATCCTTTACATATAAACTTTCAAAAATAAGTTATGAAAGCTCAAATAGTGTAAAATACTATTACTTGTTTAAACCTTCAATTTTAAACTTACGACTAGATTGCTTTTACCCTGCTTAATTAAGTGCGAAATAAAAGTAAGTGTAACGCAATGAGACCAAAACTATTCTAAAGCATATGCATATATAATAGACAATAAGTATAAAGCATAAAGAGTAAGGGAAGAGAGATATAAATAACAAGATAACACCTAAACGTGTTATCGAAGGGATATGTATCCGCCAATCAATGGCCCTTCCAATACTTTCCACATGCACCAAAACTTCTCTCAACACTCAGAATGTGTAAGGTAAGTGTTTAGGTTAAGAACCTCTCAATGATTTGTAATTTGAGAGGTATTAGTAGAGGAAAACTAAGAGAAATTTTATAAATGATTGTGGGTTTACAATCTCTAACTCTCAAGTATATTGCTAGAGTTTTCTCTCTTAAAATCTTCTTACAATTTCATAGGTAATGTGGGCTTATATAATGTGGGTAAATAAATGAGGAAAGCACAATTAAAATCATACCGGCAGAGAGTTTCGTGAGTCACTCGTGGGTTAGCCAAGTCATGAAGTGACACACGAAATACAGCTTGGCAAGTTCAAATTCTAGCATGTACTTCTCATGTGGCCTTTCGCGGGTTGCCCACACATGAGCTAGTCGCGAGCAAGTCGCAAACTTCACTATCTTCACAAGTGTTCATCAAACTCTTACACTCAACTCTTACATTAAATCCCACAAACATATAGGGAAAATGATTGAACAAAATACAATCAAATTTGACATGATATTAAAGCCAACAAAAACATAGTTGTAAATCACAACTTTACAAGTTGAGTAAAAAAAAAATTTAAATGTATGTTTGTTGGGTCTGTGAATAAAGAAATATGCTATGTCCACAATATTTTCATAATACTTTCATAACAAATCATAAGTAGTAAGTTGTTATTAGTTCTAATTTGAATTCACAACTAATAACAATCTATCACTTAAAATTTATTGTAAAAATATTGTAAACATAACATTTCTCATAAAATAAATATAGTTGCACACGATAAGACTAAGGATAATACATAAACATGTATACATTCATATATATATATATATATATATATATATATATATATATATTGTGGGGCCCATGGGCCTGACAGCCACAGCCCATCGCGTAGTAGGCCCAAGGCCAGCGCCGAGGATGACTGACCAGCCAAGGCTAAGTTAGACAAAGCCTCTTTTTTGACCTACGCCGAGGACCTCTTCGTCCTCGGCATACTAAGGATAATTTTTGGGAGGGGACAAGCCCAGAGCAAGCTGTTACATTCACACTTAATGCATTCACCTAACCCCTCTGGCCGCATTAATGGGGATATAACCCCTTAGCAGGGCAACGTTGATCAGAGTGAACCACTTGAGTACCGATAAGGCCTCTGATGGGACGGATGGCCAGAAGGGAGGCGAATGGATGATCAACAGATGGAAGAAGGAGATAGGAAGATGAAGACTATATAAGAAAAGCAAGTAAAGTAAAGGAAAGGGGGATGAAGGCAAAAGTAAAAAGGCCCCTCGGCCACGGGCCGAGGAGCATTCCCTGGTTGTAAACAGTTACCTTTTTATATAAAAGAAAAGATGTTCGTGCATGGTAAACGACGGCCAGTTCCTAAACCTTCTACCCATTCTCTACAAATTTATTGTTGGGCTTGTTGGATTGAAAACCCGTTTGTATTCAGGGTCCAATCCAAACTGAGTCCCTACATATATATTTATAATTATGTTTTTATCATTATTAATATATTGAATAAAATTGTTGTCAAGTACCAATAAAATGAAACCATTTGGGGAGTACAAGTGGCACCATGGCATTGGGTATTTTATCCATTATCAGTTATTTAAGAAGCCTAAGATATCATAGATCCATTTAAATTGAATACTTGAGGAGTACACAGACGTGTGAGAAGAGGGATCGCAGAGTTAATTATCTAGAAACACATGAGATGCACATGAACATGCGAACAGTTATTTGAAGAACATACATGGTGCAATAACTTTCTTTGCGATAATTGTCAAAGATTGAATATAAATAGAGATTGGTCTTTCTAATAATACACACACATTATCTGAAAACCAGACTCATTCCCAATCAATCAGACAGTTATCTTCATGCTTGTAAGCGTGTGAGTGCCTCACATGAACTTTCTAAGAATAGTCATCTAATGTAGACTTGTTTACTTAAGTTCTGTTCTCTATTTTTGTAATCACGTGACTCGGAGTTTGCAATACTTTATATTATCAATAAGAATATCTAGTTTGTTCCTCAATTCTTGATTTTTTTTTTTTTTTTTTTATTGTGTGCGCGCGCGCGCGCATTAAAGTCTTATTAAGTTAGCTAGTGGCCTAGCCTAATCCTCTTAGTGCGAAGTACTGTCTCGCATATGGTTTCTTAGTGCGAACTGCACTGAAAATTAGTTTGTTACTCCAAACAATGTTTTATCATGATGTTTGTGTAAACTGCATGTGCCTATCACCTTTGCTTAGTCAGAATCTCCTTGGTGATCTTTTGCAAATTCCAATGATCATTAAGAGAATCAACCAACACCATTGTCATGATGCCATTTTCCTTGTGTGATGCAGAATAGGAATAGAAACTATTATGGGTTTTGGTAATTAGGGTAAAATAAATTTAATAAAAAAAACTAAGATGTTGTACATGACAAGTGAGGAGGAGAATACATGTGTAAGTGTAAGTAAGACATCAAAGTTAGAAATAATAAGTACTAATTCCAATTGAGAGTAAGAAAATTTCTTAGTCCATAAATCATGGTAGTCATAATGTTCAGTTAGGTCTCATCTTGTTTGTTTGGGGAAAACCCAGCCAATCAACTCTATCCCTTCTCGAGCTCTTATTGATGTTGATGGGCTAGTTCCTCTTTTTTTTTTTTTTTTTTTTTTTTTCCTATTTATAAAAGTCATTATTACTTACCAAGGTAATGTTTAAAACCCAAGATTGACGTTTGGTCAATCAGTCAAATCAAGTACCAATAATTTTACTGATCTAAATATCACACTAAAATCATATTGATCAAATAGTCCTTTTGATTAGCTTTTGTGAATAGTGGTATTTTTTGGGGGATAATTGCACATTACACATATCATTCCAAATTATAAAATAGGCAACAATATTCTTTTTTCATCGATCCTTGAAATAGCAAATGTTCTATAGTGTTCTAAAAATTTAAAATGTCACACATTTCTTCTTTTCTTCTACTTTCATTAAACTTTTGTCTAAAACTTCAAATGAGACTTTAAAACTCAGGAATAATTTGATTAGAAAGTCATTCAAAACTAGATCAAAGAACCAACCTTTATTGAATAAGCTTTTTCTTTTCTTTTCTTTTCAAGATTTCCAATAGAATATGTATTTTTGGGATAAAAGGAAAACCTAAACTATATTTTTGGGAAGAAAATACAGCCTAAACTATATGTGAGAAAGGGAAAAATGTAAAACATATTAAATTTCAACGATGAATTGAACTTTTTAAATAGGGAAAATTGCACCAAATTCTCTTTAGGTTTATCAAAATGAGACTCTCCCTAGAAGTTTGTATAAATGACACTCATTAACTCTAGGTTTCTATAAATGCAACAAATAAGTTCATGCCTTCTAACACCATTACTTCTCTAATGAAATATTTTATTTTAAAAATAAATCCTATTAATTGGGACATATAACAAGGAGTGTCATTTATACAAACTTAAGAGGAGGATAATTTGGTCCATAATTTGGGTAGGAATGTTTTTTTAAATAGAATATTCCTTTAGGAAATATAGACATTGACTTATTTGCTTTTTTATTTTATTCTATTTTTTTATAGAAACCTCACACGGGATTGTCACTTCATCCATAGTTTTCACAAAGATAGTGTTTTGTGGAACCTTTAAAGAGGTTGGTGCAATTTACCATTTTAAATTCTATGGAAGAAAATAGAATACTTTAGCCTATAAATTTTTTTTTTTTTTTGGACAGAAAAGCGATAGAGCCTATAAAATATTTAATATAACAATAGTTGGGTTTTGTGCACAACTCAATTAATGTATTACACATTTTATAAGATGCTTCTAGCATATGGCTCATCATAATTGCATTAAAATTGTTGAGATAACTAACAATGTTTGTCAAGTGCATGAGTTAATTAAAAATTAAATTTATATAAAAAATTATTTCATTATTTCATCAAAAATCACCAATAAAATAAATAGTTAAAAGAAAAGAAAAAAAAAAACATTACCTTAAATTACAAGATAGAAGAAAATCGGTACTTAGATTATATCAAACCTAAAAATAGTAAATAATTAAAATAATAGAAAATGCATAATGAAACTTCTTTCACATTGATGTAACCCTTTATAGTAAAGTTTTAATTAGGTTTAATAGTGTTTTAAAGCTATTGGTAGTTTGGTGCTTTATAATGAAAATACGACAAAAGCTTTGGGCAATATATCTAAGTATATCCACAACATTTTCGCAATAAATTCTATGTGGTAGGTTGTTATGGGTTGTTATTGGTGGGGTAAAAAAGTAATTTCAGTGGTAGGTTCAAATTAAAACCAATAACAACTAATCACTTATAATTTGTTGTAAAAATATTATGGACTTAACACTTCTCTTAATATTAATTTTAGACTTCTAATTACTTTAGCAAGGAAAATTGTAGAATATTTTAGGAGTATCTTAAATGTGAACTCCTCCTTCTCACATAAATTGTAGGTTTCAACAAAACTTTAATTAGTGCGACCCACTATTGTGTAAGAGGAAAAAATATGCATTTATGGTACTCTAGAAATATTCTATAATCACTCCTTTAGTAATATGGTTTCATTATAACATTTTTTTTTTTTTTTTGAGAAAAGCAAATTATCTTTAAAAATATATGTTTAATAGTGAGTCACATGACATAAGCTTATCAAATGAAATGTAGCATTCTCAAAAAAAAAAAAAAAAAAAAAAAAAAAAAAAAAAAAAGTAGCACTAATATGAATGCGTAAAATACAACTTTTACTATATTAAATTGCATATTATTTGCTACTAAAAGTCCAAGAAGTTTAAAATTATCCTAATTAAAATTTATTGCCAAAATTTCAAAATTTTAATTTTTATTTAAAACTTTGAGAATCTTCTTTAATTTAAATATGATTATTAATTAAGAAAAATACCGTACGAATATGCTATATATTTATATTATATTTAAATGTGTTATTCAAGAAATTAAAAGTACTAGACAGTGATAACTTGTAAAAGTATTTTCTTAATCTCTAATATTTTCTCAACCATGCATGATATTTTCCAACATCTTTTTGTTTTCCAAATGCATGTATAATTTATAGTCTTATTATTATTTGAAAGATAGATGTTATTAAAACATATAACAAAACTTAATTAGTAATTTTACATCTTAAAATGATGAAAAAAATTATTGTAGGGCTAGGATTTGTGGCCCAAGCCCAAAACAATAAATTTGTAGAGTATGGGTGAAAGAGCTAAGTTAGGTATAGGATCAACAACAACGAATCACAACCTTCAAGTACAAACTAACATAAATTTACATGTAAAGAATGGATATCCGAAGAGTTATATTATTGATTATCTGATGAATACAGATCTTAGTGTTACAGTCAAGTTCTTCCTAGCCAAGTTCTTCCCCTCTCTTTTCTCTTCTTTTCTTTTTTCCTCCCCCTTCCTGTTAGGAGCTTTTTTCCTTTATATAACCTCCCTTTTCTTCATCTCCATCGTCCACTTGTACTTCATCCGTGAGTCTACTTGAATATATGTCACGTCAAACATCTCCTTTAACTCTGTGTGAGTGGCGGTAGGTAAAGATACACTGTTCAGGAGTCTTCTCTACATAAATACAGCCAGAAAAATTGCTTCAGAGCATTAAATACGGTGGTAGCAGCTTTCCCTTTAGATATTTCTTTATCCTTATCGTATCCTAGTGTACTCAGAGTTTATCTTGATCAGAATGAGTCCTCGGAAGATCATCTTCACCTTTTATACATTCAATTGATCCCTACTATTCGCATCAGAGGAATGTAACCTCTTCGGACAGAAAGTGACCTCTTCGAATTGTAATCACTTCTCTTTCTGTGGGTCTCTCTTCCAGATGGGCCTTGTCCTTACCATCTCCTTCTTCTCGGTCGCACAGTAGTCCTTATACAAGCTCTCAGCCCACTATGTTAGATTGGACCCTTTTCCCCCCCACAATTATAATAATTTTTTTAATTTGATTTAATTAATATTTTAATAGAATTAAAGACATTATTTAAAATGGTACTCCAATACCTCAAATGGTATCAAGTTTTCCCTTGAAATGGAAGACAAGCAAAAACTATTTGGATAACTTTCAAGGCCACAGTGACCACTTGATTTAATCATCCACCACTTTTTATGTCAATTTCAAATTAATTTTATGAATAATGCAAATCGAATTCTCTTATTCCATAAAATGAACAATTTTAAGCCGTACCAATAATTCAACACCAATGGGCTTCTGCATTAAATTCAGATATATTTATTGGAAAGTAGGAAATTGGAGTTGAAGTCGATGTGATGTGTGATGACTGTTTCCCCAATGATTAGAAGAAAATTGGAGTTGAAGTGAACTTCTGAACTAAATAGCTTTTTTCTATTTAGAAAATTTCACACTCATCCTTGGTACAAGCATATTTTGCTTATAATTATGAGTGTGTTTGAGATTTGCTTAAAAAAAATATATTTTTTACTTTTTGCTTTTTGTTTTTTTTTTAACAAATAATTTAATTTTTAATTTTTTAAATAAACTAATTTTTAATATTTTGTAATACACCTAACATAAAAATTACCAAAAATACTAAACTATAATCAAATCCATTCGTAATATATATATATATATATATATAGCAAGGAAAGATTAATTGCAAAAATGTGTGAAAGTAAGTCGTCCTCCATATTAATAATAATTATTGGGGTGTAAATGTAATAAATCATGATTGTAAAGATAAAACCCGAAGATGTATAGTGATGTGTATATATTATATATATATGCATGGACATGGAAAAGTTAGAATAAAATATATAGGACGAGATAGAAAGACAACACACAAAAACATGTGATTTGCCTGGTTGATGCATGTGACTCGTGATGGTGACATTGGAAGAACACGTGGGTGTTGGGTCATTTGTGGGGCCCATTCTGTGTGGTTTTCTTTTGGAGTGACTCATAAAGTAGAAACATGCAGTGACAAAGTACTGAGAGAATCTAAGCTATAGCTATGTAGATTGTAGGCTATACAAGAACCATTTTTTTGATTTTCAAAGAGCAAAATACAAGAACCATTTTAAAAATAAATAAATAAATAAAAGAAAACAAAATTCGTAGTAGGGTTTAACTTTCTAAGTTGTTGACGTAACAAGCATCTTTGAGAACGGAATTATCACCAAAAGGACATACCAACTAACAGCTTTTTACTGCTTTCGCCTTTCTTTCGTTGATTGTCCAAACTAAAGATTACTTGTCTTTCTTTCTTCCTCACCCCCTCTTCTCTTTCTCTTTCTCCTTCTCCTCCTTCTCCTCTGCATCCCTTTTCTAGTATCCTTTTTGTATTGACATGCACGTACACTTTGTCCCAAAGAAGTCTATTATATATAAATTCTTAAGACTAGGGAAAATACTCTTCCAATCATTCTGTTTTACACGTTGAGTTCGGTTAAGGACATATATTAATCATTTATTTCTAAAAAACTATTTATGAGGATTAATTACTTTTTCATTTTTTCCGTAAAATGTTTTCTTAAATAATTTCCTAATATATGCACTAAAAGTATATATATATATATATATGTTAGTAAAACCCTTATACATGTTATTATAGACTGAAACTATGAATTTAACTCATGTTTTTAGTTATAAAAGTGCATATTGTGTGTTGTGTGAAAAAAACAACTCTTTACAGACAATAAATAAAATAGTAGTACTTATTACACATAAACTATTTTACATAGTTTTACAAAATCTCAACAACAATTCAAACCGTAACTTAAAGCTATGACTTTCAAGTTGAAAATTGAAGCCAGAAATTTTGTTATTTTTTGGAATATGTGTACAGCGAGTTTAATCCATAAATAAAACCTATGCACACACCACATTGACATACCCTCTCGTTCACGATTAAACTATCAAATGTCGTGGACCACATACTTCTAAACAGTTCTTAATTATAATTCCCAAACATTTAGAGAGGCTGACAGACATATCATGTACTAAACTGATACTCAAGACAAGAAGGAAAAAAGAAACAGAGAATGTTTTGAACTAACGATGTACGAACATGTTCATAAAATAAAATGTCAAAAAACACAGACAAATCGGATGGAAAAGGGACAAGAGTATTGATGAGTAAGTAAAAGGAAAAGATATTTTTTACTACTAAAGATTTAACAAAGAATGTGATGACAAACAAGTATGAGTTTTGACTTTTATATAGACAATGACAATGCCTCATTTTCATAGTAGTAACTAACTCCCCAATTGAAGTTTCAAAGTAGAAATACGTATTGCTCTTAAGTTAATCTGTCATTGGCAAAACTAGTGGACATAAATGTACTCCTCACCACACACACACTCTACGATGTGATCAGATTCTTAAACAAAGGAAGACCGTTGGATTAGGGATGACTCGGGCTAATCACTCCAGCACAAAAACTAAAGAAAATCTTTGTAAGATCGGCTCGTCCCCGTGGGGCATGCTGACAGCTCTCCGATGATAGAGTAGTCAAGTACTATGTGCTTTTCAATTTCTTCATAATAACAATATGGGTCTTTTATGTTGGAGTCGCATACCTTTATTTCATTATTGGGCTTCTATTTATACTTGCTAGCTCTTCATGGGCTCTTTTATCTCTATAAAACAATCCCAAAACCAAGGCCTCTTAGTTGATATGATGTCTGTCTTTCTTGCATGTGGGCTTGCAGGGCACAATTGGGTGGCCCTTTAGCTTGTCTCTAGAGGGGCAGTTCACGTTGTATTAAATGTGAATTTTAGTTGGGACGCAATAAATGCAGAGGTGATTGTCTCTATAAATTAGTAACTCTTTTTTCTAGGTGATAGTTTCGAGCCCAAATTTTATGTCTTACTTTTTCTGCTTTATTTTATATTCTACCAATAAATATTTGCTACGTGTTCACCTAATTAATTAAATACTACTATTAATTAATAACTGTAGTATTAATAAGTTAATAATAATAGTATTTAATTAATTAAGTAAACATGTAGCAATTATTTATCGGTGGAGTATAGAGTGGAGCAGAAAAAGTAGGACAGAAGATTTAGATTCGATAGTTTCAATAATGCAAAGATGATTGCCTCTTTAAACGGGTAACACTTCTTTTTAGATGATAGTTTTAATGTTAGGATAGGAATAGTTAGACATGCCTGTCTAGTTGTGATTGATTTTATATTTAATTTGTGCCTTTCGCGGTGGTATTGGTTTGCCTTATTGCTCCTCGGATCACTATGTCCATTTTGTATGTCCTCTTCTCTTTGTTCTTCTCTAAATTGCCATGAGTAGATTAGCCAATCACATTAATTCCAACCAGGACATGATCGTATTTTGATAAGCCTATGGAGTCCCTAATGGCGTGATCCTTAGCTTTACTTGCTGGGAGGGTGCCTTAGAGATCGAGGTTGGGAACAAAGTGATCCTCAGCTTATTTGATTTGGTCAAGGAAATAGATTCTTCAAATACTTGTTCAAATGGTGGGGATGACTTCGATTTTTTTTTTTTTTCCTTCAATATCTTATTAGGCACAAAATGAATTAACAGCTTGAAATTTTATCAACAGGACAGAAAGATAAAGAAAGTTTTCAACTTCAAGTGTTGTGATCCATTTAATATTGAGGTATAATCAGCATCTCTTTCGAACTTTGTAGATCTATTATGCTGATTTTTTTTTTTTTTTTTCTTTCAAGCTGTCCACTGTCGTTTCATTGGGATGAATGATGAATCTATTGTTTTCCACATAATAGTAATACAGACCGAAATAATGATAAAAGCAAGCAAGGGGAGAAGGGGATGGACAATGTTCAATGGCTAGTTAGTAATCCAGCCGTACCAAGCACATCTTTCCTAAGAGCATTCGCACTAGGACTTTCATATGCCATATCCGAGCTGCTAATTGTAAATTTTTTTACAATACTGCTGCTGCAGTACCATTCTACATGTAGAATAGTATTGTAGCAGCTTGTATTCATTTTTTACTAATTTCTTCTCTCTCCTCTAATTGTCTCCCACTTCTCCATCTCCCACATCTCTCTCTCATTTCTTTGCCTCTTCATCACTCTCTCTTCAATCTTCAATCTTCAATCTTCATGCTTCATCACTTCACCACTTCTCAATCTTCACCGATCCATCTTCAATCTTTGCCAAGCTATCAGTGGTTATGGGTTGTTCGTGGGTTTGGCTGGGTTTTGGGTTTAATGGGTTCGGGTCTAATGGGTTTCGGGATTGGTTTGTTTTGGGTTGATCGGTAGTTATGATTTGTTGATGGGTTAATCTGTGGTTGATGGTTGTTGATGCTTTTGGTTGCGAAATCGACATGGGTTAGTGGGTTGCAAATCGGCGTGGGTGGTTTTGGCCGTGGGTGATGGGTTTTGGCTGTGGGTGATCGATGTTGCTGGGTTTTAGCGTTTTAGTGTTGCTAGTTCTTTTGGGTTTTTTTTTTTCCCCTGTTGTGACGCTGGGCATGGTGGAGGCGCTGTGGTGGTGATTGGGTAGTGGAGGTGCGGTGCTAGAGGTTGAGGGAAGGTACATACATAGGAGAAAATTGGAAAATAACAATATATATATATATATATATATATTATTGTGAAGATATATTATTTTAATGAGTAGAATAGGAAAATAAAAGTTGAGATACTGAGTATATTGTAAAATAGTATTGTATAAATAATAAAGCAAATTTTGAGATGGTAAAATATAATAGTTTGAAGAAACCGAATGCGAATGCTCAACACTGCTCAAGAAGTCATAATCTATTCTATTCTTTATTCTTTTTTTTTTTTTTAATTTTAAAAATCTATTATTTCTTTTCAATTAGCCAAACGTTTTTTGGACTTTGAAAAAAAAAATTGTTGCTATTCTTAAGAACAAGTTTTTGAAAACCAAAAGAAAATTAATTACCAAACATAGCTTCAGATTTTGCCAATGGACATAGGCATAGGGGGAACAAATGAAAAATACAAAGTACATGTGTATATATTAATCATGGAGTAGAAGCATAGACTTGAAGAAACAAGGTTAACTACAAATTTAAAGAGTAAATTCAAATTACTTATAACTTTTTTATGATAACATTGTAAGATGTGACTTTTAAAAATCTAGCATTTGATCCCATTGTCTCCTTAGAACATCCACACTGGGCATGCTAAATGCCATATCTAAAGCACTTTTACAATTTTCACACAAAAAGCAAGCTGCATCCAAGCTTCTAAAATTCAACTATTGCAATTTTTTTTTTGCAATAGTGCTACAATGCAATTCTACTTTTAGAATTGCACTGTAGCACAATTCTAAAACCAAAAAAAAAAAAAAAAAAAAAAAAAAAAAACTAATATTTTATTGTCTCACGTCTCTCTCCGTCTCTCAATCTCTAATTCTCTCTCTCCTTTCAGTCCTCACTCACTCCCTCTCTTTAGACTCAAAACTCCATAGCTACCACACCATGGCCTGACCCACTGTCACCGGCCATGGCAAACCACCACCCACTCATTATTTCTCTTTTCTCTTTCATTGCAAATCAGTGTAGTGGCGTGGAGATCGGCGTTAGGTTGTGGGTTTGCCGTGGGTTTTGTTTGGGTTTGCCCTAGGTTGCGTGAAAGTGGTTTTGATTGATATCAGTGTTGGAAGTGAGTGTTGAGATCGGCATTGGGCGTTGGAAGGGAGATCGACGTTGGGCATTGTCGTGAATAGAGAGATAGGCGTTGAAGTGGGTTTTGTTTGGGTTTGATGTGGGTTGCGAGGAAGTGGATTTGATTGATATTGGCATTGGAAGTGAGTGTGGAGATCAACGTTGGGCGCTAGAAGGGAGATCGACATTGGGCATTGCTGTATTGGATTTGTATTGGATTTGTTTTGGCATCTAGTTTGATTTGTATTAGATTTCTGCAGGTGGTTTTTTTTTTTTTTTTTTTTTCTTTTAGCATTTTTGGATGGTTGAGATAGTTTGGTTTCAGTGGAAGAGAGGTAAAAATTAGGGAGGAGAGAGAGATGGGACAGAATAGATATGGTTTTAAAATATATTATTTTATTGGGTAGATATTATATTTTAATGAGTAGAATAGAAAAATAAAAGTTAATATGTTAAATGTGTTGTAAAATAGTATGGTATAATGATAAAGTAACTTTTTGAGATGGTAAAATAGAATTTTGTGTAGATACGAGATGCGAATGCTCTTATGTCCTCAATGCTTGAAAAATATCAAGCTAATCAAAGATCCATAAATATAAATTTCAAGTTTTTATATTTTAAAATTATACACAAATATGAGTTAAAACATTGAACAATAATAATATCTTAGTAACAAGAAATTTGGTGTTATGCATTTAGAACAAAGAGACTCATTTCCATCACCTGCAGAATTCAAACAAACAGGAGTGGGAACTACAGCAAATAAAATTGCCCAATTTGGCACTAATCATTGCCCTGCGCGGGGAAGTCATCCTACTAAACACCATAAGGGGGGAAAAAAAACTGTGTACCTATATGAAAAATCTTAATGTCTTCCAAAGCGACTCAGAATATCTATATTAACATTGATTTTCACTGCTACACTAACTGTTTGGCTAATTTACATCCCAATGGCATATGCACCATCAATTATGGCCTTTTTCCTCTAACTAGCCTGACTTATAGTACAACAATGGACCTTATACGAAGAATATGCAAAAGAATCAGAACAAGAATTTCTAGTTGCAGTGTATCTCAAGGATAATTAGTGTCCTAACCCAACAAAAGAGCTGATAATATCTCCCCCATAGTCTTCTCAGATGTTTCACCTTCATTATCCACCTCTATACCAGACTCAAGGACAGCTGCATCCAGTACTAGCTTCCGTTTTGCAATCTCATAAACATTCTCATCAACAGTACCCTTGGTAACCAGCCTGCAAAGAATTTGATAGGATAAGAGTAAAAAACCATTTAACATATAAATTTACAGCACTGAAGAATTTAAATTGGTATTCTGGAAAAGAGGTTGAAGAATTTCTTTTGGGGAGAAAGGGGATGGAACCACGAGCACCTGTATATGGTAACAGGCTTTGTTTGGCCAATGCGATGACAACGATCTTCAGCTTGCCGGTCAATCTGTGGATTGAAATCCATGTCATGAATGATGACAGTATCAGCTCCAGTCAGGTTCAGACCCTGCCCTCCAGCTCTTGTGGATAGCAAGCATGCAAATATAGAAGTATCATTATTAAATGTATCAACTATCGTTTGTCGCTCTGTCACCTGAGTACTGTCATTGGAAGAGAATTTCACTAATCTCAATAAATAATTCAAAGTAAAAAAAATCAATTTAAACAAACTATAAGAGCATTGAGGACACTGTGATACTATTATATGGTAACTATTGTATGATCTACACTGTGATACTATTATCAATGGAAGCATAATTTGGTCCCTGCTCCAAGAATAAGCATCATTGATGATCTACAAACTATGGAACAAACTATTCAAGTTCCTTTTCAAATTATATAACATTTTTGGTTCTCACCTCCCCATTTAAGTTCAACCTCTAAATTAAGAGAGCAAAATAACACATATATTTAGGTACCCAAGAGACTCGATATCTTGGATCAATAGACAATATTCATAAAATTGAGAGATTAAAGAGAATGTGTCATAGGATAGGAACATAGGGGATAAAGTGGAGAATTGTATCAAGAGTATTGTTTGATCGCAAAAATACCTATTAAGTTTAAGGGAAATTTTATACAACTATTATAAGACCAGTTATGCTCTATGATACTAAATGTTAGGCTGTTAAGAAGCACTATACATATAATATGAATGTAGCTGAAATGAGAATGTTAAGATAGACGTGGAAAATGCAAGGAAGGATAGGATTTGAAATGACTCATAAAGATAGGGGTGACCTCCATTAATGGAAAGAAGAGACAGAGACACTTGAGATTGTGGTTTGTTCATGTTCAGAGAAGAGCGATTAATGCAACAATGAGAAAAAGTGAGTTTCAAGTTAAAGAAACAAAAAAGATAGGAAAAACAAAAATAACAGTAATATAAATAGTAAAAAATGACATGTCAAATAAGTAATAAATAGAGAGAGCATGACTTTGGATAGAGTGGAATGGCCATATAAAAATGTGTGGCCAACCCTGAATAGTCAATTGAGGATCCACACTCAGACCCAAAATTTTGGGATTAAGGCTTGGAGGTTGTTAAGAGCTACACTACTTGAAGTCAATTAACACTCGCCTTCCTATTGTTATAAATTTTGGATTCCCTTACATATAATCAGATTCACAATTGAATCCAACCTGACCTACACCAAGTCCAGCAGCCCATCCCATCCCCTCTCTAATTGGAACTCATTGATATCTTAGCAAGTTCCTTAATCCAGCTAAACCAAAACTTAGAAACCTCTCTCAATCCTGATACTTATATTTAATAATTCTTAAACACACATTCACCCACCAAAAAGTAAATAGAAGGAAATTTTTTTTTTTAAAGAATATATGTTAATTTATGTTGGGAAATATATTAACCAGAGCAGATGACCTCAATATCTTTCTGAAGTAGCACTTCATAGATTTCACTAATTAAAAAACAATATACAAAGCTGATAGAGCACATCAATGAATATTTTACAAGTTACAGGTGAGTTTGAATGTGCCCTTGGACCATATAAAATAAAAATACCATTGGTAGCCCATAATTAAGTGCAAAAAATTGATAATGACAGTCATCTCCTTTTATAAAACAGGAGGCATCTGACACAAATCCATCATACAAGAATGCAATCCATGCATTGTAACTTTTATTAAATGTAGATAAGCAATATGCTAGACAATGTAGTCAGAAGAGAACAAACTGTAAATGTCAAATTAGCATAGCGATACCTTCCATCAAGTCGTTTATACGTAACCCCAATCACATCCAAACCCCACTCCAAAATATCAAGCATTGACGTCCACTGGCTAAAAATAAGAACTCGATGACCACCTTGCTTTAGTGAAGGGAGAAGTTCACCTAATGCCTATATCATTGAGAAAACAACTCAATCTAAAATTTTGAGCATAAAGAACATATACTAGAACCTTCAATTAGGATCAAACAGACTTATTCCAAAAGAACTTGCACTATTACTTTGGTCATACCCGACATTTTGCTGAAAGCATAACATATTTGTCAGGAAGGATTCCCTTTGTATCAGTGACACCATAATAAAGTAATAGCTGCAATGAGGTAGATGGAAAATATACTGATGTCAGAAAGGAATACACAATTCTAGAACAAAATGATACCAAAGAAATTTATTCAAAGAAACCAGATCAAATTCAGCTCATCATTAGATTTATGTTTGTATTAAGGTCCCAAGCATAAATCATAGGTTGGATCTTTATTCTTTAGTAGTATGCACCTAAGAGAACAAGACATACCACACCAAAGAAATGAACAATCACAAATTTTTATAATATAGCCATAATCGTTCTCATTGAAAAATGAAAACAAAGGTTCATCACTTCCTAAAAATATACTCAACATCTTGGTTTAATCTAACATAATCTGGAAAAAATAAAATTGAGGGGGGTCATAGTCATCCGTTGAAGATTATAAGCAATGTACAAACTCTGATGGAAGGCTTTAAACACTGTTGCCACACAGGCTCGGAAGCCAATTAGCAAGGAGTTGGTCAGTTCAGAAACATTTAGCATGGAGTACCTTTCTTGACAACATTCAACATTCAATTGAGATATGATATCTAGAAGTTTGCAGAGATATGATATATATATATATATATATAGGGACATGATGTGAACATACAAGACATACCACACCAAAGGGTAACAAAGACTTCTCCCATAGAAGTATGCGGAGTGTTTTTAACAGGGCACCAACATTCACAGAAAGCTTGCACAATGAACACATTTTGATACCAGGTGAAGATTGAGGCATATAGCGCTTCATAAAGCCTAGCATTGCTTAGCACTTTGCAGTTGAGCTAAGAATATCCTCCAACCACTTCAAATATCTAGGGGTATAGGAAAACTTGTGTATTGGAATGAAGGGAGACTTAGAAATAGTCGATACCCAATGTGCTTCTCCAACACTTAATAACTGAATATGGGAAACAAACCCATGTGATTAGCTTTCAAGTGGAAAGAAGAACACGATGTTAAAAAATTTGAAGATGCGGGACACAAATTCCTTCTAGAAGGTTCAAAGAGTTCACAAGTCACCCGCCACTAGAATAAATGAACTGATCGGTTGAAATTTGTGGACGACAAGGAGGAGGTACTACTATTAGGTGGTTGGGCTGCCAAAATTACCCTTTTTTTGTCCATGTGGCCTAATAGAGTAAAGAACTGCTTCTTTGGCATCTTTCATGAGTTGATGAAAAATTGAAAACCACCAAATTGACAAACAATTGATCACAATCACTTGTAAATATCAATTATGTAAAGCTCGTGATCCAAGTGGAAGATGATAGAACACACAATTGCATACGACCAATCAATATCTTGAGTATGTAAGGCCCACAACTATGGTCACAAATAAAGGAAGAAAACTAGCCCACCCAAGACTCAGCCTAGGAAGCACAAACGAGGAAAAATTGCCAATGTACTGGTGTCAAACATGTATCTAACATGGACGCAAACGTGTCAAGCACGCACTCAAGAAGAAAAAATTATTTTTTAATTCAGTTGTTCTATTTTGATGTTGAATGTTGTTTATTTGAATTCTTTTTATGGGTGTTTGGTTTATTTGAACTCTTTTGTTCGTACTTTAAACAATATTTTATTGTCTTTAAATTAATTTTAGATATATTTCCAAACATTTCATTGTTGTTACATAATTTTTACATCCAAAATAAACATAAATTATTCCAAATATAAAATATATATACCTAAAAAAAAAAAAAATTCACTAATTAATTGTTGTATCCTCGACATATCATATACTAGTATTTTAAGAAATGTCGTATCACCATACTATGTATCGTGTCAATTGTTGGGTCAAAAGATTTGGTGGTTTCTTTTCAAGTGAGATCAACTGAGTGGGAACATTGTCTCAAGCAGGCAAAAACTCAAGCTTGCATACACGTGGTGAAGGTATTGAACCTTCAGAGTGCCAAAATAATGCAAAGTAGTCTTCAGAGATTTTAGAGGGTACAAATGAGATGTTAAATGTTGTCCCTACCTTTGAGGGGACAGATAGTGAACATAATATAAAAATATACAAATGGTTTGAATTGTCAATTGAGTTACAAGGCTCTTGGTTTGAATGTTGTCGTTTATGTGCAATTCAATTCTTCTAACTTTAAGGCCTTTTGTTATGACATGGCCTCTTAAATCAAATACTAACTTATTTCTGTCAAGTTACCTGAACTAATACTTTGCTTTTGCTATTGCCACCAATTCACAAGACAACAAGGGACGAAACCCTGTTGGGCTTCCTTCCAGCCACACCAAAAAGGATCATCCATTACTTTAGTTTATACCATACAGCTTTGACCTTCTTAGCTGCCAACAAGTTAAAGAGAACCACACCCATGATTCATATCTCAAGGATACAACACTAAAATCTATTAACAAATACAAGAATGACCAAAGTTTGGGCTCTAATCAAGTTTAAAATGACCTAAATCAGTCAGGTAACTCCCGTTAGAGCTACATCAGGGAATACTTTCACCCAGGAATGCAGAATAGTAAAATAAAAATAGAAGAGAGGAAATATCTTGTGATCTTAAAGAGAAGATGATCCTAATCACTGAAAGTGGAATATGCAGCATAATAGGACAAAAGCACTAATTATGTGAGGCAACCAAATAGGAGAAAATTCACATCCCTAAATGGGTGAGAACTAAGGGGGGATCGCACAAGAGTACAACAGGTTTACATAGAACCATCTTAGGCACATCTCAAGGTAGGACAGCTCCTAATCCTCTCAAGACTAGAAGCCAATAATGCGACTTCCCCTGTAATCACCACATATACTCCCATCTCTTACAGCCTTTTCTTTTAATAAATAAGTAATACTTCACTGATTATTTAAAAAAAAAAAACAAAAAAACAAAAAAAAAAACAAAGCACACAGGTAGTGTGCTAAGGACAAAAAATTGAAAAACTAAAGTGCTTGAAAATTACAACAATCAAGCAAATCAACCAGGGAATCAAAAGTGAAAATGCCAAAGCATTTGTCCATTCAAATAGTCTGGAAAAAAAAAAGCCGCTTCAAGTCATGAATTGCAACCTTGTTCTCTCCCCAGGGTGCTCCTAAGCCTTTTAAACTAGAGAGCATACCACTCTATAACTCAATTATATTCTCAAAAAACTAAGTTTACTAAAGTCATAGTATCTAGAACTTGACAGATATGATAAATAAAAACACACCTCTCTTACATGTAGTGGCGGCTACAGAGCAGATAGGAATGACAGGAAGAGAACCCATTTAAAACTAAACAGTGACATCCTTTTACGGGTGCACATAAAGCACGTATGCAGTATATTTTGAATTGACACCTCACCCTCCAACCTTTTGTGTTTTAGAGAGAGGGGGGGGGTGGCGGGGAGAGGAGGTGCCATTAATTTTTTTTTGATAAGTAAGAGAAGTTGTATTAAATAAAACTACTACTCCATTTCTTGATGGAGTAGGCAAAGAAGATATGTACAAGCAACAAAGAAAAACAGAAAATTATGTACAAGAAAGGGAATCTAAAAACAGCGGAATGGATTCCCTAGAAGTAAATCCCCCCGCACGTGACCAATCAAACAAAGTTGTCACAAATAGAGCTATGGGCTTATCCCCGGAAAGCACCGAATCTTCAAATATGCAATTATTTCTCTCCCTCCAAAGAATCCACTTCGCACAACGTGATATCTAAATATTTGAAGAATGCTTCCCCAATCAATTCCTCCAACCGGCCAATAAGTTGATAACCCTCTTGGGTAAAACCCAAAAAACACCAAATGTTCTAAGAGCAAAGCTCCATAACCAAGATACCTCACCACAATGTGAGCACATGATCAACACTCTCTCCACTACATCTACAAAGGCAACACCAATCCATAATAGTGAAGCCCATTCTCCTCAAATAGTTAGTTGTGAGAATCTTCCCAACCAAAAAAAGTCACACCACATGGAACCTTCACGAGCCAAATACTCTTCCAAGGAAAAGGAATAGAGCTAGATCCCCTCCATGCACCATAAAAGAATTTTATATCAAACTCTCCCTTCAACCCCAAACACCACATCTTATCTCCATCCTCAATAGGAGGATTCAATGACTCCAAAGTATGAAAAAAGGCCTCCACCAACTCCATCTAACCACGTTGGAACCATGCATCCCAACTCCACCCTTCCTCCAAAGTGTGGCTCACCACCATATCTGCCACAAATGCCTCCCTATAAGTAGCAGTCTCAAATAAATCCAAGAAAGTTCCTTTCAACAACTGAGCTTCACAAAAATAGTCATGCTAGAACCGGATTCTACTCCCCATTCCTATCTCAAAGTAAATAAACTTGCTAAAACTCCCAACCTTTTCATATGCCCCTCCATAAACCACACCCATGTGAACCCCTACAGAGCAAAGTCAAGCGAACCCCCTTAGAAAGATACATTTACTTCCACCCTACCAAGCGTTTTTCCAATGTCTCCAAAACTGGATTCCATATAGAGTACAACTTGTAGGAGGCTCCCAAAGGCATACCAAGATATGTCATAGACAAAACCCCAATTTTGCAGCCCAGTACATCAGCTAACTCGTCCAAATTATCCACCTCACCCACCGGAACCATCTCACTTTTACTTACATTAATTTTTAGCCTTGTAACCATTGTGAAACAAGTTAGCAGCATTCTAATATGAAGAAATTGTTCAATACTAGTATCACAGAACAATATGGTGTCATCTACAGATAACAAATGAGATACACATAACTCATCACCTCCCACTCCATGCACCTTGAAACCCCTAATAATACCAACCTCCTCCATTCGCCTAAAAATCTTAGAAAACACTTCCATCATCAAAAGGATAAGCATAGGAGATAAAGGATCCCCTTGTCTTATGCCTCTCGAATTAGGAAAAAAAACTAACTGAAGGGCTATTGACTAACTGAAAACTAGACAGAAGAGATACATGTATGGATCCTTTTCTTTTTTTTTATAGGTAAGAAAAATTTTTATTGAAAAAAGATAAGCATAAGAAAATACAAGGTTCACAATAGTGAACAAGAAGAAAAAAGAGGTAAAAATAAGCAAAACAAACACTAAGCTATACTAAGAGACAAAAGAAAATCTGTGATAGTAGAACAATCAGAAAGGCCCCAACACCGAGACCAATTAAAAAGGGTCCGTCTGCAAAACTCCAACAACTGATCCAATGACTTCCCCATATCCTCAAAAGAACGTCAATTCCATTCAGTCCAAATATTCCACATTAAACAACCTGGAACCAGATTCCAAATATCAGAATTATGTTTCCCAAGCCAATGATACCAATAGATAAATAAGTTTGCAACGGAACCTAGCAAGACCCAATCAATCCCAAACAGTCGAAGCATATACATCCACAAAGAATGAGCAACCGGACAAGAAATCAACAAGTGATCTACAGATTCCTCATTACAACAACACATACAACAATGATTTGCCAAAATGCAGCCACGGAGCATAAGATTATCTAAAGTAAGGATCTGACCATATGCTGTTGTCCACATAAAGAATGCCACTCTTCTAGGAACTTTTACTTTCCAAATGCCCTTCCAAGGGAAAATAGGAAGAGTTACATTTCGAATCTTATTATAAAAAGACCAAACATCAAACTTCCCACTTCCATTAAGACACCAAAAAAGTCTGTCACTACCTTCACCCCTAGGAATTCAAGTTTGAATGAAGTGAAGAAGGGAATAGGAAGTAGCCAACTCCGAATCATTAAATTCCCTATAAAATCTTAAGCTCCATACTCTATCATTATCACCAACTGGAAGACTTAAAACTTCAGAGATAAAAGCTTCCTTATTGGCTGAACACACAAAGAGCTGAGGATAGAGAGATTTGAGAGAATTATCCCCAGTCCACTAATCATGCCAAAAAAAGAATTCGAGAACCATGCCCCACCACAAAAGACACATGCCTAAAAAAACTTTCTCACCCTTCACTAATACTTCGCCATAACCCACAAACATAAGCCCTTCTACAAACTCTAGTGCTCCACCTGCCTTTCCCCTCCCCATATTTCATGGCTATGACCCTCCTCCGTAGATGAGAAGTTTCATGACCATACCTCCATAGCCATTTCCCTAATAGAGCCTGATTGAACGACACCAAATTACAAATTCCCAACCCATCCAACTCACGAGGTAAGCAAACTTTTTTCCAAGCCACCAAAGGGTATTTGAAGCACTCAGCTGAAGAACCCCACACAAAATTTCTCTAAATACGCTCCAATCTCATTGCCACCGCTTTAGGAACAGTAAAAAGGGAAAGATAATAAGTCGGAAGGCTTGACAATGTACTTTTCAACAAAGTGAGTCTACCACCCTTTGACAAAAAAAGTCGCTTCCAACCTGACAGCTTCTTCTCCATCCACTCTAGAATTGGATTCCAAATAGAGGTTGTCTTATACAAGGTACCCAATGGCAATCCTAAATAAATCATAGGCAAACTGCCCACCCTGCATTGGAGAATGTTAGCCAAATTGTGAATGTTGGTCACCTCCCCAATAGGGACAATTTCACTTTTCCCCACATTCACCTTCAAACCAGTAAAAGCTTGAAAGCAAGCCAAAGCCAACCTAATGGATAGCAATTGCTCCCTAGAAGCATTACAAAAAAGAATGGTATCATCAGCAAATAAAAGATGAGAAATTCGAATACCAGTAGAATTAATAGGTCCCACATGAAAACCCTGAATAAGGCCACCAACCTCAGTTTTCTTTAGGATCCAACTTAAAACCTCCATGAAAAGAAAGAGAAGGCGAGACAACGGATCACCTTGTCTAAGGCCTCTAGAGCTACCAAAAAAGCCAGCAGAAGAACCGTTAACCAACACTGAGAAACAAACTGTAGTGACACAAGCCTTTACCCATCTTCTCCATCTACCCCCAAAGCCCATCCTCTCTAGCAAATAAAACAAAGTTTCCCAACTTACATGATCACTACTTTTAAATGAATTTACGGCTTTTATCCTAGAATGTTAAGTGATTAAACAATCCTCAAAAGCAGGAGGTGTGCAAGAATCTCCTTAAGGAGTGGAAGTGTGATATTGTTTGTTTTTAGGAAACTAAGTTGTATTCTTTAAACTCTGCTGTTGTTCAAAGTCTTTGGGGTAGTCCGTTCCTTGACTGGGAGGCTCTAGATACAATCAATACTGCAAGGGGGGTATTACTGGTTTGGGACAAAAGAGTCTATGAAAAAATTGACAGTGCTACAGGTCAGTTTTCTATTAATGTTTTGCTGAAGGGGGTGGTGGATGATTTTGTTTGGGCATGTTCCGGAGTGTATGGTCCTAATGATGATAGCCAACGAGGCGCTTTGTGGGAGGAGCTCACAAGCATGTACTCTAGGTGGAATATAGCTTGGTGTGTGTTTGGGGATTTTAACATCATTCGTTATTCGAGTGAAAGACTTGGTTGTGAGGCTTTTAGTCCAGCAGTGTTTGCTTTTTCGGATTTCATTGAGGCTAATTACCCCTTGAAGGGGCTTCTTTCACCTAGTTTAGAGATTCGGGGACAGATTGTATGTCAAGAATCGACAGGACCTTGGCATCGGTGGATTGGATAGATCATTTTGGGAATGTGTCTCAAAGGGTACTTCCCCGAGTGGTTTCTGATCATTGCCCATTATTGGTGGTTGCTGGTTGTGTTAATAAAGGTCAAAGTGCTTTTAAGTTCGAGAATATGTGGTTGAAAGAAGTGGTTTTGTGGAGAGAGTTCGACAATGGTGGAATGGGTATTGTTTTCTGGGTTCTCCAAGCTTTATTCTGGCTCGAAAATTAAAAACGCTTAAGGATGACTTAAAAAAGTGGAATAAGGAAGAATTTGGGGACTTGGCCTTTAGGAAGAAAAGCCTTTTATCTGAGTTGTTGGGTTTGGATGCTAAGGACTTGATGGGTCTTTCACAGGAGGAACAAACTCGTCGTATTCAGATTAAAGGTGACATTGCACATTTGGCCTCATTGGAGGAGATTTCTTGGAGACAAAAGTCATGGATTTTGTTTGTGAAGGAAGGTGACAATAATACTTGCTTTTTTCACCGGGTAACAAACTCACATAGAAGAACTAATCATATTCGAGGGATTGAGATGGATGGGGTCCTTTATGAGGATGAAGATGTGGTGCAATCTAAGGTGGTTCATTTTTATTAGGACTTGTACACGGAGTTAGAATCTAGGTGTCCTTCTATGGACGGTTTGGAGTTTGCTTGTATTGATGAGGAGGAGCAGATTGCTCTTGAGAAAGGGTTTTCTAAAGAGGAGGTGGTACAGGTCCTCCAAGAGATGGAGGGTGATAAGGCCCCAGGTCCTAACGGCTTCACTATGGCAGTTTTTCAAAAATGCTGGAGTATAGTGGAAAAGGATGTTATGGCATTCTTTGATGATTTCCATAGGAGTTATCCATTGTTGCCATCTAACTCCAAAACCCATCCTTTCTAGAGAGTAAAGCAAGGCCTCCCAGTTTACATTTTAAGATTTAGACCCTCTCAACCGGTATGCCAAGACCTTAGCCAAAATCTTATAGACACTTCTCTGC
Organism: Quercus variabilis; assembly: GCA_030445155.1. Lineage (NCBI taxonomy): Eukaryota > Viridiplantae > Streptophyta > Magnoliopsida > Fagales > Fagaceae > Quercus > Quercus variabilis. The sequence goes on from CP129447.1 coordinate 38,793,321, forward strand.
AAACTTATTGGTATATAATCTCTAATATTAGCAGCTTTATGTTTCTTATAAATAAAAGCAATAAACGAAGCATTTACTCGTAAAACTCCTCAAAGAAGGCTAAAATATGACTCTCCACAACCCTCCAACAATGATGGAAAAAAGCCATCGTAAACCCATCAAGTCCCGAGGCTTTGTCCCCCTCCATGTCATGCACAACCTGTAGAATTTCTTCCTCCAATAGTATCAAAATTCAAATCATCCACCACTGGTCGTAGTGTTTCTATCTCCCAATATAACTTTCAATAAAATCCCACCCCGCCACCTAATCAATCACCTCAGCCCTAATGATCATATACCCATCCACCTCTAAATTACCCAAATAATTATTCTTTCTATGGGAATTAGACATAAATCTCCAGATTTCTATCTCAACAATGTTTCCTCCAACAAATTCAACTACTTCACATTTGAAATCACTATCATTTTCCCTCTTCTCCTCAAGTGTGATCCCGGTAACCCCTTCCTTCCCATCTAGCCTCACCAATTCCTCCAACAACCTCCTCTTCTTCACCTATAAATTTCCGTACTCCTTTGTATACCACAAGCGAATATCTTCCTTCAAGACCTCCAACTTCTTAGCTAACACAAAACTAGGCATGCTTTGGAAATAATAACGATTCCACCAAAAATGTACCTTTTTCACAAACCACTCTGTTTTTAACCACATATTCTCAAATCTAAAAGGACTTTTCCCTCTTGCCATTGCTCCTGCCTCCAACAAGATAGGGCCATGATCTGAAATCATACGTGGTAAAACCCACTAAATAACATCAGGGACTTGACTTTTACCTCTCGTCATTCCTCCTACCACCAACAAGATAGGGTTATAATCTGAAATCGGATGTGGTAACACTCACTGAATAAAATCAAGGAATTGCTCTTCCCAATCCTTAGACAACAATGTCCTATCAATCCTAGACATCAAAGGTGAATTCGAACCACTCATCCATGTGTAAGACCCTCCTTCAAGAGGTAGATCGATCAAGTTCATGTCCACAATGAACTAGGAGAATTTTTACATTGCCAGACTAAAGTTGCGACCACCCAACTTCTCACTAGGAAAGCGGATCATCAGTTAGCACTCAATGGTTAAATAAATAAAAATAAAATATTTAATAAAACTCAAATGATCAACCTTCAGCATTGTCATTCTTCCAACCAAGGGAATCAAATAAAAAAGGAATTAACAAACTGTTTAATTCTGACTTCAAAAATAGAGAGATATCAGGAGATTCTGATCTAAGCACCCATGCAGATGGTAAGGTTAAGGCCATCCACTACACCATCAACGTATTAGGATCAGCTTAAGCTTATTTCATCAAAATATGTATCACTGATGCAACATCTAAGAAAGGCTGATTAATGCTAATTTAAGTCATTAATATAAAATAATCCTCAAAACTGAAATACAGATGAGAGTCCAAAAAATTCTTCTTATTTTTTCCTCTTCCTTTTTTTTTTTTTTTTTTTTTTGATAACTAGGTAATCATTTTAAAAATGAACACTAGAATAAAGAGAAAAAACTAACACAACTCCTAAAGAATTACATTCTAAAATTTAAATTATCAATCAATTCTACAGAAGTGGTGGAATGAACACTGGCTAAGGCAGACATACAATCACACATAATTAATCTTGTGTGCAACCTCCATATATTCACAAGCTTCCCTACTGTATGGAAACTAATTAATGCATTGATCTCTGTCATGTATGTCAAAATGGAGATTCTACAATTATACAAAAATAAAATAAAATCAAAGGCACTAGGAGTTCTAGAATAAACTAGCAGCATAGAATTTAATTATAACCTATTAAGATGAAAAATGAGCGAAAGATATAAAAGATAGTCCATCACATTTTTCAGCATTTAAAAAATAAGAAGAGATATCGATAGGACAAAAACGAATTTACCCGGTGAACGGAGAAGTCATTGTAACTCTTAAGTTCCTCAATTACCCTGTCCAAGGTACAATCAAAACCAAACACACCCATTGGATGTAACTTTTTAGCAAAACGAACAACATCCTCATCTCTATAAATACGCCTAACCAATAAAGGATGATTTGCAATCTGGAATAAGCACATAAAAGGAGGCAAAATGAAAAAGAAAAAGAAAAACACACAACAGAAAAAAAGTTAGGAGATAAACATAATTTATGAATGGTTTGAAGTGTATAAATTGAATACATAGAGAATGTGATGAATAGAAATTGCAGCACCTTACGAAACTGAACAAAATAGTTGGAGATTTGACGCCGAGGAAGAACTCCAAAAATATTATTTGAGTTTATTTCTGAATTTTTTGTGATACGAGCTCGTGAAGCTGCACGATACTCCTCAATAGCTTCCTTATAAGCATCGTCCTGCTGCTTTTCCATTACAACATACTCAACCTGTATAATAGTTTAAGCATTTACAGGAGTAAATTTTAAGCGAGAGAGAAAAAAAAATTATATTTAAATAAATCATCTAAAATACCCGTTGAATCTTTGGAACAAGCTGCTGCATCACATCAGATTTCAAACGTCTCAAAATAAACGGTCCCAAAATAGACTTCATTCGACCAACCAAATCCATATCATCTGCGTTTAAAAGCTTTTTCAAGTCGACATCCTCGGTAGCAAAAAGATCAGGCATCATAAATTCCAATAACGACCACAGCTCCTGGAACAAAAACCCAGCAAGTCAACCACATAAAAATTGCATGACACTGAAATTTTTGATAGCCTTGCAGTATAATCTCCAACAGTTGATGTTACATACAAGAGTAATTACTAAAATATAATCTATTATTGAGCAAAGCCAATTACTGAAAACAAACATCATTAAAGATCAGTCCCCGTCCCCCTTCAATTACCACCAACAAAAAGATGAAATTTGCTATATAATTACATTCTTGACACAAGACAATCGAAACTGTTGTATTTTGTATGCAAAAGAAAGTGTTTATTGGATGACAACAAATATTGACAGATTGAAAAAAAGAATAAAGGAAACATGTAATCCAACCAAAGAACAAAATTGTAACCTAAAATCCCCTCCCACCCATAACTCCCCTCTCTTAGCCAAGAAGTTGGCCCCACACCAAATTTCATAGAAGGAGCCATACACCCATATTTTGTTCTAAGTTCTTGATAATCTCTATGAATCCAACATATTCCCTTTAAACCAGGTGATAACAATCACAAGACCATATCTCAGAATTCATACAACATAGTAACTACCCATCATTTTTTATTTTGATTGGTAAGTTACCCACAACCTCACCCTCCATACCCTTTTTTTTTGATAAGTAATAAGTTTATTGATATCAAAAAGGGAACACCCTAGTACACAGGGAGTGTACAAGGGGGTCAAACAATCAAGAACAAAAATTACAAGAATCTAGGAAATCAAGAAAAGATAAAAATGATTGGTTGGCTGCTTTGCAGAACCTCATCCTCCATACCATTATTATGAAAGGAGGAAATGACAATTAAGCTATAGCTCATTAGCGGTAACTAGCCATCATATTACTAAGACTTCAACTACATGATCTCTAAAATTCATTTCTTAAGGCAGCAGCAGCAGCGGAATGTTTCTAGGCTTAATTGGCAGTAAGAACTATGGAAAATTTAAGCAACTCTAGGCAAGAGGTTATTGCAAGTAATACATGTAGATCATTTTGAAGTGGTGTTCCTGTCAGCATAAGACGCTGGTTTGCATTCTTTGCTACAGACATTAGATTTTTCCACCTATAACTGCTTTTATCCTTCAAGGCATGGGCCTCATCCATCAGCACACAGCTCCATTGCCAACGTTTCAGAATTTTTCGATCATCTTTCTGCTGTGCACTGCATTCACTATCATTTATAAGATTTCAACCAACATCAAGTCAAATAGCATATGGAACAAAGTCAAACAAACCTGTGTCTTTCAAAAAGTGAATAACACACAAGAAGAACATTAAAAGGAGGCGGCTTTCCAGCTTTGGCCAAAGAGTTCAACTGCTTTGAATGTGCTGATCGCGCAGCCCCATGATACTGGAGAATCGAAAATGATGGACACCACTTCTTAAGTTCTCTTTCCCAGTTTTCCAAAACAGAAGCAGGACATACGATTAAATGTGGACCAGGATCATTGTTCAAGTGTTTCAGCAAAGTCAGATATGTAATAGCCTGTCGGACAAGAACAATTTTACACTATTCAGAAAAACAATGATCGACACCTATTGGGTTTAAAAAACAACAAATCCTTGAGTTGCAACATTTTCTTTTCTCCTCCTCTTACAATAATGGTTAGAGAGAAAGGTCATAGCTTCAAAACCCACAAGGTGAACGTGTAACTTACTAGTCCAAAATAATAAGAACCTTCTTTTCATGGGGTCAAAAGAACTAGCGAGGCATAGGCAAAATAATGGAGCCCAACATACCTGAATAGTCTTCCCAAGGCCCATCTCATCCGCCAATATGGCTGTAGAAATTACAAAGGTAATCAACCATAAATCTTAACAATTAACTAAAATCTCAAACCTATATTGAAAACAAAATATTAAACCTTATAATATGCTAGAGATATGCTTTTCAGCTAAGAAGCATAGAATGGAACATGATACAACAAATTGAAAAAAACAAAAAATAAAAGAATAGATAATTTAGAGTCCACAACTAGGGTAGCTTGGAGTCCACACCAAGCTAGGTAATAAACTTAGGAGTCAGCACCTAGAATTTGCTTGAGTCAACACCAAACCGCTAGAAATTCCGAGAGAAATTTTTATTAATCAAGCAACTATAACCTTGTCTCCATAAGAGTAAAATAACATGTTTATATAATCAACCCTAATTCTAGTGTACTCAAGAAATCCAAATTCTAATTAACCATCCCAATTATTGAATTACAAATTGATCAATAATAAGACCTAAAATAAAATTCAAATTGACCAATAAAAACACAATAAACTTCAAAATTAAATAAAAGTAAATTAAACTAAGTATTTCTATGTACTTCCTACATTTGACACAAAACAAAACCAAAACTTAATGCAACACAAAAATTGAAAAGTAGAAACTATAAAAATCACCTAGGTTTATTCTATATGAAATTGGAGATGGATCAAAAGTGTAATTTTGGCTTGATCGTTGGTGTGGATCTTCTCCCCTCACAGATCGTTATCCTGATTTATATAGGATTTGTTGCAACAAAGAGGCAAGTGTAGTGGATCTTATGAGGTTCACCAATGGAGTACTCCACTGGGATTTTTAGTTCTATAGAGAGGTGCATAACCGTGAATTGGAAGCTCTCAAGAATTTCATCAATTCCATTTATTACACCCCTGTAAGGGGGATCGGGGAGCATAAGAGATGTTGGCTGCCTTGTAAGAGTAAGGGGTTCACGGTTAGTGCTTACTACCATCTTCTAGTTGGCCATAATGAGCAGTTTTTCTCTTGGAAAAGCAGTTGGAAGCAGAAGATCCACTCTAGAGTGGCTTTCTTTGTATGGACAGCAGCCTTGGGGAAATGTCTGACTATTGACAACTTAAGGAAAAGAAAGGTTTGCATTTTGGACTGGTGTTTCATGTGCAAGTGTAATAGTGAAACTATTGACCATCTTTTCCTTCATTGCCCGGTTGCTTTGGAGTTGTGGGATATGGTTTTTGGATTATTTGGAGTTTGTTGGGTTATGCCTTTCTCTGTTGTTGGGCTTTTGGCATGCTGGCAAGTTCGTTTTGGTCACCATTGTAATGGAGATCTATGGATGGTTGTTCCTCATTGTCTGATGTGGTGTATTTGGAAGGAGAGAAATAGTAGGTGTTTTGAAGACAAGGTGCGTTCCATGCCTGATCTCAAGCTTCTTTTTTTTAGAACCTTACTTGATTGGTTCTCTGTGTGGAGAAACCATCCTTTTTCTTCTATTTTGGATTTTCTTGATTTTTGTAATGTTCGTTTTTGATTTGTTCACCCCTGTATACTCCCTGTATACTTCGGTGTTCCTCTCTTTTTGATTTCAATGAATCTTATTACTTATCAAAAAAAAAAAAAATCACCTAGGAGTCGACACCTAAGTTTTCTTAGAGTCAACACCCAATGGAATTGAAAACTGAGGAGTCAACACTTAGGGTTGGCTAGAGTCAACACCAATCGTTAAAAAAAAATAAAATAAGAGAGAGAAATAGCACAATATGGAAGACATAGAAATAGCATAATAATGAAGGCTACACCTCATTGCTTGATGTGGTGCATTTGACTTAAAAGAACTCCTATAATTTTTTTGGGTTGTTAGAGATCTATCTTAGAAGTGAAGATGCAATTTTTCAGAACCATCCTCGAGTTAATGATGGCGGCAGGAGCATGTGCTTTCTATAATTTACAATTTTATGGATGATAGTAATCTTAGAACCTAAATTTGCTATTATTCATCTGGTATATCCCCTATATACTTGATGTATAAATTTTCTCATCAATAACAATTAATGCTTAAAAAGAGAGACACACCAAGAGAGAGAAAGAGAAATTTTATTAATCAATTGTTTATATACCACCAAAACTAAACCCTAAATTATAATTGACTTAGGAAACCCTAATTCTAATTGACTTGAAATTACTGAATTGCAAAAATACCCTCAACTCTAGAAAATTAATAAAATACTGCTAACCTTATTAAATAATAAGAAATTTAAAAAAAAAATGTAATGACCAATAAAAATATAATTGACTCCAAATTTAAATAACACTAAATTAAAAATAATATTTATTTGCGCATCATCTTGGTTGGAGAAAAATCCTCCTCAAGGCAAGTGTTGAATGATAAGAATTTCAGCATTGGATACTTGCTTTAATTCTGGAATCACCTATGGTAGCACTAATAACAAGGAAACTTTATGTTCCACCACATCATTAAATTCATCGGGAATTACAAATCAATGTTGCAAACATTACAAACTTATCTTGGGCCACAGGAAGCACCATTGTTTTAATCTTTTCCATTTTATTAAGCTTTTTAACTTCATGCACCATAATGGGTGGATCAGTAACGGATGCATCAAACTCACTCTTTACAATCCTCTGAATGTTGCTCTCAAGTTGAACTTTCTCATCAATCAATGGGAAATCTTCCTTTTCTGCAGTAAGCCAAATATCTGACTCTTTAAGAGGCTGAGTAAAATTTACTACACATGGTTCAGGTATTCCATCATGCTGTGTAGGCTCTGCGAAATGCTCTTCTTACTATCTAGCATTGTAACAAACGGTGGAAAATCTTAGGAAAACTTCATAATCCAATAATTGGATACAAATCCAAAAATTACACCCAGTCATGCAGGTAGCAAAAACTCTCAAAAAACATGCTAAAGACCAAATCTATCCAATGTTATGCTCACAGGAGCTAGAGAAATCCTTAGGCTATTTTGGTTACCATTAAGTCCTTTTCTTCTTTCAATGTATCTCTCTGATAGGAAGATATCCCCCCCAGACCCCCCCAGTTTTTACTTCAATCGGTAAGTTACAAATACATGTGATGATTTTGAACCCACAATCTCACTTCCACCATATATTTGAGCTATATAGCACAAATGACAATATTTATGTTTTCTTATGTTTCAAATGTTAGGAAAATATCTACAATTCCTGACAAGGCATGGACCATACCTGTGGCTCGAGGCTCTTAGTACGGGTCAGATTATGTTATCGGATCCTTATGATTGGCATTTAGTAGTTCACAAATTAACTTCTATTACTTTTTGACAATGAGTTAGCATCCTACAACTTACTACACTAGAATTAGTAGCTTGTGTACATGGATGCAACTTTCTAATCCAATCTATAAAAATAAAAAAGTTGCCAACAGTTAAACCCCTTGTGTAATCCTTAGGTATGATGTAAAGGAAGCTTAAAGAAAAAGGCCTAAGAAAGTCTAAGTGTGATTAATTCTTGTTCTTCAATTTGAATCCAACTTACAAAAATAAAAAACAAACAAACAAACAAAATAGCCATAGTTTCTTAGATTTTCATCAGAAACATTCATGATAGAAACCCTAACACCCACCTCTAATTAACTTTTTTTTTCAATAAATCAGCTTTAATTAACATATAAATAAAAAAATTTAAAACTACTACCATTTTAGTTTACTGTTCACAGCCCCAATAAGGCCTGACATTCTTCTCATGCTTTTTCCTTTATTTTTATTTTTATTAACACATACACCCAATAGGTCTTGAAGTTGAATCTCACAACCTCACCCTTCACTCAATTCTACATAGAGAGGAAGCTCATTTGAGCTAGAGCTTATTGTAAAATTTCTTCAATTTTTCACTTGTTTAGAATCCAAATATGTACCCCTATTATCCACATATCTTTCCTTTTTTTTCTTTTTTCTTTTTTTATTCTTTTTTTTTTTTTTTTTTTTTGGATGACGAGGAATTTTGCATTTTTTTTTTTTTTAATTTTTTATGATGAGGAATTTTTGCAAATTGCCTCACCCAAGGTGCCTCAATGGCAAGGCCACAAAGGAGAGTGCCTGGACTAATTGCAAACCTAGAAGTAGCTTATTTGACTACTTGTTGTCAAATAATTTCAGCAAACATCAATCTCTGTTCTAACATCAAATCAGACATAATAAAGATTCAAAATTTTCTAAGCCAGTTTCACTGCTAACAGCTAAGCATTACACAAATATTCCAAGAACTTCACAAGCACGCCACTGCAGCTAAATATCAATGGGTCCATGTAATACAGCCTGTTAAGATTCATGAAAACTATAATTATATAATCAATAAGCTATATAGCCCAACTGGTACTTCCTCCTCCCATAATAATGGGAATGGCGATGAGGTCGGGGTTCAAGACCCACCCATGTGTAACTTACCAATCAAAATATAAAAATATAGCATTTCTTAGTGTACCCTCAGCACAAAGTGTTAAAAGTTATTATGTACTATCAAAGGCAAAAGCACAGTACCTCCCCCAATATCCTTCTGATATAACAGAAGAAGAAAATTGACACCAACCAGTTGATATGGCTTGAGAACCGGTTGAAAATCCGAATCCTGTGACTTACATGCCGCATCAACATCGTCCTACAAGTACCAAAAACTGCATCAGCTACCATTAAAAAAAGCAAAATTTTCAATCATATTGGATTCAATACCGCAGCTAAACAATGACCTGAGTGACAATCCTGACTGAAGAGGACTCGACTTCGGCGTAGCGGTCGCAGGCGGTGACGGAGGAGCCGTACAGGTCTCTCTTCAACTCGGCCGATATCTTTGCACACTTCTGCAAAGCCTTTGCCACCACATCCTCCTCCTCCTCCTCCTCCTCCTCCTCCTCCTCTTCCTCTTCCTCTTCCTCTTCCTCTTCAACAAATCCTTCTTCATCGCTTGACTTCACGTTGTACACTTGCGCGATATCCGCGTCCTTATCGCCGTCGTCGCCGTCGCTCTCCTCATCCTCCACCACGAACCGGCGGCCACGGTTCGCCACGGAAGGTCTGGCGGTCTCGACCACATCCTCATCGTCGTCCTCCAAATCAAACACTATGTCCTCCTTCGGGTTTTGCTTCGACGAGCCGTAAGCGAAGGATTCGATCGCCGGAGGTTTGGGGTTCGTGGTGGTGTTGAGGACGCGAGAGGGCTTGAAGGAGTGGCTGTGGCTCTCCCACTCGTCGTCGGAGATTTCCTCGAACACTCGCTTCATTTTTCTTCTTCGTCGAGATTAAAACGGTGCGTTTTGGGGGGGTTTTTTTTGGTTTAGGTAAGTGAGGGTTTAGACTTCAGAGAGTTGGACAAGAGAGAGGGACTAGAACGACTGGGAGGATGTACTTTGAAACTGAAAGTAAAGAGACGAAGCGCCATTTGTGCTTTCTTTTTGTTTCCTTTTCTTTTTTTGGTTGGGCGAAACTAGAAGGACGCGAGGTGGAAAAAGGCGGTACACGAAAGTGATGCAGGGCGGGCCCCGAGAAATTATACGTTGCGTTTTGATTGGTTACAGCGAGGCTGTGTCTTCCGTGCAAGAAAATGCTAATGGTACCAAAGTTTTACGGCAAATTTTGCTATAGAGTATAGAGTAATCTTTAGAAAAAATTTATGTGGATAGCATGCAGATGAAGTTAATTAGGAAAATAGACTATTTTTGGAATTTGAGTTTGTTAAAGTAGATATCATGCAGAAAACTCGATTTTCAATTGGTTTAAATGGCTGACATGGACTTTTTTTTTAAATAATAACACGTGGAACTCGAGTTTGCTAAACTCAAATTCCAGACAATAAATATACCAATAAAATGTTAAGCGATTAGTTTCTTTGTTAGCCCAAGAAGAAATGTTTCTCAATTAACTCTATTGAAGCCTAATTGCGTGTTGAGTTTTCAATGGGATTTGGTATTTGGTGTCGTCTACATGGCTCAATCTCAATAGAAAAAGACAATATGTATGACACCAAATTCTTCCATATCTCAAGCCAAATGAAATGCACTCCCATTTCCCACAAAGTAGTTGGCTTCGCTAACTTGTTATTTTTATGCCTTATTTCCTTGACTGGTTTTGGCCGGTTTTGGGGAATTTTTCCCAGATCAGATTGGTATTAATTGAATCGGTTAATACAGTCTGATTTTTAAAACTATGGTTTTACTACATAAAAGTTTGTGACAATTAATGTGATTGGAGGCTTTCAACCATCTCATAAATGGTTTTTTTTTTATAGGACAAAAATATAAATAGACTAATCGTTTGATAGTTTAGAGCATCCACATTGATGATACTAAAATTGCTAAAAAGCTATTTTAGCACCTCAAATATATGTAAAAATAAAATAAATAAATGAAAAAACTCCTACATCAATGGTGCCATAGCTAAATTTTTTTGGCTCATTACTACAATAAACGGTTACTTGTAGTAGTTACTATAGCTCTTTGCCAAACAATAAAACCTTTTTTTTTAAATACCCAAACGTTTTTCTCTCTCTTTCTTCATTCACTTCTCAGACTCAACCTCTCCTTTCATTCTCTGCCCCTATCTCCCTTCTTTGTTCTTTGCTCCTCTCTCTCTCTCTCTCTCTCTCTCTCTCTCTCTCTCTCTCTCTCATGCTTCTTGGTGGATCATCACCGTCGTGCCTCTTTAGGTGGATCATGGTTGTAGGTTGCTAGATTTTGTGGTGGGTTTTAGGTTTGGCTAAGTTTGTGTGGTGGTTTTTGATGTGGCTGGGATTCGACAGAGTTGCGATTGGGTTATGTTGGTTTTGGATGGTTTGGATTGGTTGTTAATGGCAATGTGGCTGTGGTATGGTTGATGGTGGTGGTGGTGGTTGATTTTCGCTATGATGGTGGATTTTATGGATTTTGTTTATGGGTTTCCTGGGTTTGGCTATGGCAGTGGGTTGTGGCTTATGGTGATAAATTGTGCTTTTTTTTTTTTTTTTTGCCATGGGCTATGGTGGTTGTGGCTAGTTTGTGGTATTTTTTTATTATTTTAATCGAAGTGGTAAAAAAGTAGAACCATTTGATGTTGGGTGTGTTATAAAGCAGTGTGTTAAAATTGATCAAGTGAGTTTTTGAGATGCTAAAAGCTAAAAAATTTAACTCCACCACTCTTGTAGATACTACATTTCGTACCCCTTACAACTAGGGCATCCATTCCCTAATGATGCTTAAACTCTAAGGCCCAATGCTAGTTTAGAGCCCAGTTAGATATCAAATTAACTTGAAGAGTGTTAAAATGAAAAATATAACCTTTTAAATGAGCAAAAATCTATTTTTGGAAATAAAAGACCAAAGTGGCCCTCGGCTCACGTATGTGGGCAGCAGCCTATGTACGTGGGCCAAAGCATGTGTACGTAGGCACTCTCCTGTGTACGCAGCTAGGGTTACAGAAACATAAAAAATGTAAGTTTTCTACAATAATGATTGAGGTTTGGAATGAATCCCACATCATCTGGGAGCCATTCCAAACCCCATTTTTTCCATTATATAAAGTCTTACATGGTACATTCCAGAACACATAGAAATCTCACAGGAGAAACCTAAGATTTACTAGAAAATAGTGAATCAAAAGGGATTTTGTTTTTCACAAAACACCCTCAAGTCAATTTTATTTGATTGAGATCTTTTCTGGCTTCAATCCTTTTAGTTTAACATTGCTAATCGCTTGTTTAATGACTTGTGATAGATTTGACTGAGGGGAACAGTCAAAATCAAAGCTTGGGAACTCCTTTTTTGAGGTATCAAACTTCAACCCTTCTTTTTCTTTTTTAGTCTTTCTTTCCTATTTTAATCTGGTTCTTTTCATTACTTATGTTTATGTATGTCTACTTAGGTTAGTTTTTTAGTTGTCTTCATATTTTACGCATGTTAGGTTGTTAGAATTTTCGTTTTAAGGTTCTGCTTTGTTTTTGTGTTTTAGGTTTTCTAGGTAAGAGGTTGTGTACACATAATCTTGCCTGCACACGTAGGCTTAATTATGCCCACACAGGCTTGTTCTTGCATGCACAAGTCGCAGCCCAAAAATCCTAATTTTATTTGTTTGTTACTTCTGTTTCACATGTTTGTTCTGTTTAGCTTCTTTCTATATGTTTTATGCTCCATAAGTTTCTATTTGCTTTATTCACATGCTTGTTTGCCTTTAACATGCCTAGATTAGGGTTTTATGCTTGTTTCTTGCTTTGATGCCATGAACATGCATTCACATGCCCATTCATGATGTCATAGGTGCTAATGTGCTGCAAGGTAAGTAAGGTATATCATGCATTCATATGAACATGCATTTGGTTGATTTACTATTTTCTTGATGAATATACAAAATAGATACCATGCTCTTAATTAACAATGTGATGTTGCTTGCTACCATGATTGGTTGCTACTTTGTTTGATATGTATGATAGGGTTTCACATGTTAGATGTATGCGAGGGTTTATTTGGGTATGTTTGGCTCTTTATTGCTTTATGGATAGGTATGATATGTTGTTTTAGGATGAATGATGTCATGATTGTATATTTAGATGTATGCCAGTGTGTGTGTGAGTTTAAGATACAAGTATTGTATGCGGTTTTATCAAGGTTAAGATGTAAGACACAATGATGGGAGGCCAACCTTAGGGTTGGGCGATCTTGGGTAACTAACACCTTCTCAAGAGCATACCTAAACTCTGAACCCATATCCTTGGTAGTAAGATCAACAGGTCATTCCTCAAGAGGACATTATATATATGGTTCCTAAACCATTGCAAAAATTAGGTGGTGACTCAAAAACCTCCCTTGTGTCCACAATTGTGCTCTTATACTTTATAATGAAATTTCACAAATGTGACACTTTATTAAGAACATGTTTAATAGTAATGAAGCTCGTGGTCTTGGAAAAATACAATGATAAACTATCATATAAGCCTTACTTTTTGAGAAGAAAGACAGTGATGGTGCACAAAATTTTCAATAAGTCAATCGTCCAAGCGTATAGTAACATAAGGGTACCAAAAGAATGAAAGGTGAAGAACCTATAGAGAGCACCAGTGAGGTGCCGGCCAAAGCCCCTCTAAAGGTTAATTCAGTAACTGAATGATCTCTAATAACTCTAAAAGTATGAGAGCTAGGAAATTTTATGTACCTTAGAGAGGAGAAGGCTTGTGTTTATATAGTGATGTAAAGCTAACCATATTTCTCATGTATGTTGGCTCTTTCCTTACAAGGAGCATACAAAGTTAATGCTCCGAGATCTTTGTGTTTGACTTCCCATGTTTGGAGGATACAAATATATAGGAAGATCCTTGGGCGTGGTGTGCAAATTCTTTCTATATGGAGATAGTTGAGTGGAGAATATGTAAGCTGGTATATAAGGTCAAGTACAATGGATCGTCCATCATAGAATACTCATTGTAGACATCTCATTTTGTACTTTTTACGACTCAAACCCCTGTTTCCCAATGACGACATCACTCAAAGGCCTAGGATTGATTTAGAGCCTGATCTTGTGAAACTTTAACTTAGAAGGATGTTTTGGTAAAGAAATGTGCAGGAAAAAAGCATGCACACACATGCCTTTAAGTATGCGTACACATATGTCAACACCTCTTGGTTGCTCGACCACCCAATGCGACAACACTCGCGCGCCTTTCTCTTGATGCAAGAAATGTTATGGAGGTGTGTTGTACCTCAGGTGTGTGATTGGAATATAACTCTATTTAAAGGAAATTACCAAGAGTAAGTGAAGTCGCTACCAATCATTGGGTTTTTTCTAAAGTGTGATTGGTTACCTAACTCTATTTGATTTTATTACCGATCTTAGGCTAAGAAAAAAGGTCATTTTTCCTAATCTAATATGAATGGGTAAAAAATATTAATTCTTGAGTTCGGAAGTTTGGTTACGTGTGGATAAGATGTTAGGTACCCCACAACGCCTATCCAAGGATAGTCATTTGTTTTGGTAAAACCATAATTTTTAGACATTGGCAATTGAAAACAAGCTATTGGCATTAGCTTACAAGGATTTAAACGTGTTTGGCTTTGATGTTTGATTTTGGAATGAGTATGGTCCCAGTCGATGTTTTCTTAATGCATTTGCAATTAATGCCAAATTTCCACAACAAAAATCTGGCAGCATTTTGCCTCATTTTCATGGCAGAAATCCCTTAGCGCTTCACCACAAGTGCATCATAGCACACAAAACGTTATTCTCACGAAGCTTTTATTGTAAGAATATGGCAACAGGGGGCCTTATTTTCACAGCGAAAATCCAGCAGAGTTTCGTGTTCGATGCGCTATGGCGCATCCACAAGGTTTCACATCTGTGTATACAACGCGTATTGACATGCGGTATTGAGACAAGTTGAAACCCTTCAAAGTATCAAACGTGTTGATGCATGTCGCATACATAAGGAAACTAGTGTCACTGGATGACATGGATCGAGATAATCACATCATGCTGATTGTGCACACAATATAGGTCATTTTTCCTAATCTAATATGGAAGGGTAAAAAATCTTGATTCTTGAGTTCGGAAGTCTGGTTACGTGTAGGGAAGGTGTTAGGCACCCTACAGTGCTTGTCCAAGGACAATCCTTTGTTTTGGTAAAACCGTAATTTTTAGACATTAACAATTGAAAATAAGTTATTAGCATTAGCTTACAGGGCTTTAAATTTGTTGGGCTTTGAGGTTTGATTTTGGAATAGGTATGGTCCCAATCGATGTTTTCTCAGTGTGTTTGGAATCAATGCTAAATTTCCACAACTAAAATCCAGCAACATTTCGCCTTATTTTTGTGGCAAAAATCCAGCAGCACTTCGCCGTAAGTGCATTATAGCACACACAATGCTATTCTTACCAAGCTTTCACTGTGAGAATATGGCAACAGGGTGTCTCATTTTCACGATGAAAATCTGGTAGAGTTTCACATTTGGTGCGCTATGACGCATTAACAGGGTTTCGCATCTATGTATACAACACGTATCGACATGCTCGTGCTGAGACGAGACGAAAACCTTTAAAGTATCAAGCATGTTGATGCATGTCGCATACACAGGGAAACTAGTGTCACTGGGTGACATGGATTAAGACAATCACACCATGATGATCATGCACACTGAAAGCTCGGATTTGTGCAAAAACCCAAGAGCTTGTTTAGACCCCCAATTAAAAATTACAGCTAGATAGCTTTTATTCTAACTTATTCTAAGTGTGGAACAAGAGTAAATAAGCACAAAGAACCGTTAAATCTACCTTAAGCCATATTCATCCATTATCAACAATAAAATGAAAGTTTAAAGAGTAGGGAAGAGAGATGCAAATACAAGATAACACGGAGATGTGTTGTAGAAGAGGAAACTAAAAAACCTATCCGTGATCCTCCAAGTCTAAATTGATCCACCAGAGAATAAAGTTGGAATACACGAATAACAAAAGATCCTCCAAGCCTAGTCTACCCCATGTACTTGAGCCCTCCAAGCTCCTGCTTCCAACTGACTTCTTGGAGCCTAATCTTCTCTAGCTTTCCGAATCCCACAATTCAGCTCGATTGCATCCGCCAATGAATGGCTCCTTTCAATGCTTCCTAGCAGTACCAAAATCTCACTTTACACTCAAAATGAGTATGGTAAATGTTTGGGCTAGCAACCTCTCAAGGATATAGAGATGGAGAGGTAGGAGTTGAGGAAAACCACAAGGAAATGTGCAGATGATTGTGGGTATAATAATCTCTAATTCTTAAGTGTATTTTCCAAGGTTTTCTCTCTGAAAAGCACTCCTTACAATTTTTGGGTAATGAGGGTATATATAGTGTAGGTAAAGACATGTTAAAGCAAAACACAACTTTTTGCCAAACAGAAAGTTTCGTGGGTCCTTTGCAAGTTGGCCTTACTAGTAAGACAGTCGTGAAAAATCCAACCTGGTACGATTCTTCATCTTCCAGTCATGTGCTCTACACGTGGCTCTTTTTGTGGGTTGCTTATAGCAAGACAAACGCGAGCTATCACGAAATCCATTTGTTTAACTTTTGAAGCTTTCTTCACCAATCTCTCACACTCATCCCTTACAATTAATCCCATATGCATACAGGGAAAATGATTGAAGAAATTATGATTAAATTTGGCACGAAATTAAAGCTAACACAATATAGTTGGAAATCACAACTTTACACACACAATATAGCATGAATTTGCACCTACAACAATTGCCTTGAGCACATACCTACACTACAAGTTCAAGAGCTCTCATGACTAGAGAGGGTCGGTCACATAGTCACGAGAGTCCAACACACAAAGTGCACAATCACCCATATACAAATAGATATAGATATACATACATCATACACAATGCAACCATGTAGAGCAGAAAAGTAAATCAAACATTGCCAATGTTCAAAGGGTATGTCTTAGTAAGGTATAGGAAATATAAAATAGACATTGTCATGCCCAAGAAACGCGGCTTAAGCAAGGAGTAGGAAAAGTAAAGAAGGTATGGACGAGTGTCCATAGCTCTATTAGATTGGAGTATGGACGACACAGACAAGCAAAGTGTCATGCATGAACATGTAGGCAAGTATGCAAAAAGAATGCATAGAAAGCCAAACTGGTGGCACAAAGCAAGCAAGGCAGGCAGCATTGCATGGGGCGGGGAAAGGGTATGCATCAAGCAAACCAGCATCACTGGGAGTGGTTACACCCTAATAGGCCATAAGGGGGATGGATGTAACCATACAAGGACAAGCCCACAAGGGGCACAAAGCATGGCAAAGCCTAGATCTGAAAGGCAAGCATAGACATAAAGTATAGAAGCAAGTAAATATACATATACATAGAGGGAAATAATCCAAACCCTTTGATATAGGCCTAGGTGTATGGATGCAGATCTAGACCACATGATCTAGATCTACACCCCACCAATAAGGGCTAAAACACAAGAAAGAGAAGATATCAAGGGACAAAAGGGCTATAGAAGCATATGGCATAAGCAACCAACATATAGATCTAAGCACACAAATATGGCATGGAGCACATAAACATAGATCTAAGCATAGGCATGACACAGGGCCCAAAGAGATAGATCTAAACATAGGCACGTAGATCTAGGCATAAATATGGTAAAGAATGCGTAGGTATGTAGATCTAAGCATAAGCATGGCATAGAAAGCATAGGCATGTAAATCTAAGCACTAACGTGTAATTTAGACATATCCTAGCCCAAGAAGGCTAGGCCAACAACATTAAAGCAATAAATTATGGCAAAAAGCAAGGAAACATGCTAGAAAAATCATAAAACATGCTAGGAAGCAAAATAAAGCGAGAGCAAGCTAGGAGAAGTGATAAAACATATTATTGAACAAGAAAAAGTTAGAAAAAGTTATGAAAATAAAAGGGTGTGGATTGTAGCTAAAAAGCTACATCCATACCCCTAAACCTCAAATCTAAGGTAAGGTATGGAATCAAAGAGATGAAGATTAGGTGTAAGAACACTACCCTGTGATTGTGTAGAAAAGAGAAGAATCAAAAGTGTTTGGATGTGTTTAGGAGAGAAATTAGAGAGAAGAGAGAGAGGATCTGCCCAGAAAACCACCCAAAAAATATATATATATATATATATATATATTTGCAAAATGAGGGGCCTGGATGCATTTGTAGCTTGATTTTGACCCTTTGGCTTTTGGCTACACAAAGGCCGCCGGCCACCCTTGCTAACATCAGCAGTTCTGAC
This sequence comes from Quercus variabilis, assembly GCA_030445155.1. Lineage (NCBI taxonomy): Eukaryota > Viridiplantae > Streptophyta > Magnoliopsida > Fagales > Fagaceae > Quercus > Quercus variabilis. The sequence continues at coordinate 38,811,505 of CP129447.1, forward strand.
TTTTTCTGGTCTAACTTTGAATGCATGTGAAGGTCTTCTTAGCCTTGGATTGAGCTGATCTTGGTGTCCCTAGAAAGCTTTGGATGTCTAGTTTCCAGAACACTAAAGAAATTGGAAATTTTGACAGTCAGATCGAAAGTTATGGCCTCGAGAAATGTATTGACGCACTTTGCATGATTTTTTGGATATCTCAACTGGAAAGGGAATTAGATAATCTTCACAATGGCGCTGGTCCCAACCCATTCTGATGGTCAAATCAAAATTTGGGTTTTTGGTGCCCTTAAAAGTCAACATCGAGTCAAACTTGGTCAAACTTAACAAAAATATTCGAGTGGCTTAGGTTTGATATAAAGGCATGAAAAATGTCATTTTGGGATGACTTTGACCTCGTTTGACTTTTGGTCTACCCAAGGTTGATTAAGGGCATTTTGGTCAATTTGAACGAAAAAGGCACTTCGAGTGCTCCAATGCCCGAACGGGTTGCACAAAGTCAAGAAAAGAAGAATATAGAACTTGAGTACATATCCTTCTTGGAATTGAACATGTACATTAGAATTAAGGTACAAACTACCTAGAATAGAAGGGATTATGATAGAGATAGAAGTCATGCAGAGGCAATAGCCTCACTAGATTAGAAGAGATTAAGATAGAGATAGAAACTACCCAAAGGCAAAAGCCCTAAATGGAGACCATAGAGATGTATCCTTTTAGCTCATAATATCACCTTATTTGCTTGGTTGATGGTTGAGGTCGTTGGCCATGTTTGTTTTTCTTTTTTAATGATTCTAGGATGGTGAGTCACTCGCTTTTTGCTTACAACTAGCAAAATAGGTTCTTGGAATGTGAACCTGTAGTTGCTCGTTTCCCTAGTAACAAAGGTAGGAATTTGGACATGCAAATCCCACGTAACTCTGTGGAGTTACACCCCACCCCATGTATGCGTGTTGCTTGCCATATGCATTATGGGCATAAGTGCCCACAATGCATAGTGTCATCCTTGTGGTTAGGTGAGTACACATTGGCCTAGGGTGGACCATGGCGGAGAAATGGAGTCGCCACCTAGATCAAATCCAGGAACCATAAATATAGTGCCCTTCATGGAAGGACTGATCTTTTACCAAAGCATGTGTCTTGAGTTTAGGTATAGGGATGGAAAGGTGTTAGGCACCGAATCCCACCCAACCTGTGGGTCGGCTTCCACTCATTGTGTTCCAAGTGTTAATCTTATTAAAGGCAAGTTTAATACATTATTCCAACTCACATACACTCTAGCATGCATCTAAGGCACACAACATGGCATCAATCATCCTAGACCTAATCATTCATCTATCATAGCATTTAAACACATATCTCCAAGGGCAGAAACATCACATGGCAGAATCAAACAAAACATGTTAAAGAAAACCTACTTCGACAAGTAGTAGTCTCGTATGATAAAGCCTTTTCAATTGGTTTAGGACCTAGACCCTAACGAGTAAGACGATGAAGAGTCTTCAAAGTGTGAAAACTCCTATGAATAAGGTTTGTCTACAAAAGTCGTCAAAGTCGTCAAACCATGTTTAGAACAATTCACGAGGGAGGGCCAACAAAAAGTATAACAAATATGAATAAGGTTTGTTTACAAACCTTATGATTGTTGTCGACACCCGGCCTTGATTGGAACGGGGCAGAAAAACCATTGTCGTTGTCGCGAGCCTTCGTTCAACCACCCACCGTGGCAACGGCTCCCATGAGCGCGGGGCCCCGTTGAAGGGCCCCTCTCGAAATATGGTGTGCACTGTGTGCTTTGCGAGGAGCTTCGGGTGCTCTTTCTCTCAATGGAGGAAGGTAGGTCTACCTTTGACGTTATGGCAAGAATTTGGGTCAAATTTTAAGGGATTACCAAAGGTGAATGGAGTTGCCACCAATCATTGGATTTTTCTGAGGTGTGATTGGTCACCTGTTTGTAGTTGATTTTATTACCTATCCTAGGTTAAGAAAAAGGGCCTTTTTCCTAATCTAATGTGGATGGCAAAAAATCTTGATTCTTAGGTCTGGAAGTTTGGTTACGTGTGGGGAAGGTGTTAGGCATCCCGCAATGCATGTCCAAGGAGAGTCCTTTATTTTGATAAAATCTTAATTTTCAAAAATTGGCAGTAAAAACATGATTTTGGCATTAGCTATTGAGGCTTTGCATGCATGGGGGCTTTAAGGTTTGGCTTTTGAATGGGTGTGGTCCCAATCTATGCTTTCCTAAGGCAATCGAGCAAAGTGCCAAATTTCTATGGTGAAAATCTGGTGACAAGTCACCTTACTTTCACAGTGGAAATTAGGCATTACTTGCCTTAGGTGGCATGGACTATGACAATCACACTGGAATGGGGGGTTGTGAGTACACAGAGCAGGAAAGTAAATGCCTACATCTCTAGAGCATGACCCAAAATAGAGGTGCAAGAAAGTAAACAGGGGTCACCATACTCTAGAGATGAGGACAAATGGTACACGACATGATATACCTAATACAAACCATCTAGGGGAGAAAGGGAGGAGGAAGGAAGGGGTTTTAAAAGAGTACTTAACCAAATGGGAGAAACTAGAACCCTAAATCTACCAAACATAGCCACTTGGCTTATATCCACATGCTCACATCCTCGCCCTTTTTGCTTGTGCCTAAGAAACTGTGCTTTAGCTCCATGCATTCTCACTCCATGTGTGTACATGCAAAGGTAAGAACAAGAAACTAGCAGACAAGTAATGGAAAGAAAGAGATGCATAGAGCATATTAAAGAGGCATAAAGCAAATAGGCATGATTGACATAGCAAGCAAAGAAACAAGAAAGCAGGCAAACAAGTGAGAAGGCAAAGAAGCAAGAAAGAAAACAAAAGGTGGAGTCCGTGAAGGACAAATGCAGGTTTGGATCGAATGTCTATAACTTCATTGTGTTGAAGTATGGATGACAAACTAGCAAGCAAGACTCATGCATGAACATGTGAGCAAGTTTGTAAAGATGTATAAAAAGCTAACGGGTGGCACAAACAAGCATGGCAAACATATCATCACATAGAGCGAAAAAGGGGAAAGGTTTGCACGAAGCAACTATCATCATGGTGATGCATCCCAAGTGGTTACATCCAAACAAGGCCTTATGGGCGTCGGATGTAACCACACAACCACCAACCCACTAAGGGTGTCAAGCATGGCAAAGCCTAGAATGAAAGAGGTTAACATAAGGATAAAGTATAGAAGCAAGTAAGCATAGACATGCAAAATGGGTGATGCAAACCCTTTTATATGGGCCAAGGTGTATGGACAATGACAAAGACCATAGGGTCTAGATTGGGTCAGAACCACTAAGACAAAACACAAGAAAGAAAGACAAAGCGACAAAAGGGCTACAATAGCACATGGTATGAAAAACATAGCTTAGGTCCAGGCACACAAACATGGCATGGAGTGCACAAGCACATGAAAGATAGCATAAAGCATGTAGAGAACATAGATCCAAACGCAAAAGCATGTGGAAGCATAGATATAGATATAGGAGCATAGGACATGCATACAAACATGTAGATCTAAGAAAGACATAACCATAGACATGATATCAAGCATGTGAGCATGTAATCTTAACATCAACATAGAGCAAAAAGAGGAACAAAACTTAGAAAAACATGGCATAGAACCCTAAGCATGTAGATCTAAACATATGAACATGTGAAAAAATAGATCTAAGCACAAAACATGGCATAAGACATAATCAACAAAGAGATTTAAGCTAAAAACACAAATAAAGTAAGAAACATGCTAAAGAATGTAATAAATCACATTATTCAAGCAAAAAGAGCAAGATAAATGTTAGGAAAAGATTTAGAAGGTTAAGGGTGTGGATGATAGCCAAAAATGCTACATCCACACTCCTAAACCCCAAATCCAAAGTGTAGAACCAAGGAAAGGAAGATAGAGTATAAGAACAACACCTTGTGTTGTTGGTGAAAAGAGAAGAATTAAGAGGCTTTGATGTGTTTTTTTGGGTGTTTTGTGGTCTTTGGAAGAGAAAAAAACGTGTAGAGAAACCAGGCAGAGAGCAGAAAATTAGAAAAATGTCTTCCTTCTTCAGTCTGAGGGGTTCTTGGGGCTATTTATAGCCTCAACACGTGTTTCGAGGCAATAGCCCTTCAAGGACCGCCGGCCTCAAAAAGTCTGAGATAGGGTTGATCCTGACACCTTTGGAAAAATCCTGACTCCCTGTTTCTGAAAAGGTATGGAACTTGGAAATCCAACGGTCAGATTAAAATTTATGGCTTTCGGAAGTTAACGGTGCATCGATCGATGCGTCATCCTGATTTTCATGATATCTCGGCCGTTCTAACTCTGATTTCGACCCATGAATAGGCATTAGAATGAAAATTTGATAATCTTCGTAATGGCATTAGTTTCGACCCATTCTGAGAATCGGATCAAAATTAGGGTTTTTGGGTCCACTTGAGATCAACTTTGGGTCAAACTTGGTCAAAGCTATTAAAACTCTCCGAGAAGCTTGACTTTAATGTGAAACTATGAAAAATGTCATTTTGTGAGAGTTTCGACCTCATTTAACCTTCAATCCAACATAGGGTTGACCAGGGGCATTTTGGTCATTTTAGCTGAAAAATGCACATTGATGTCCGAATTGGTTGCATGCATCATTTTGGATGTTTTTGCGGCCACATGGAGAGAAAATGATATTTTAAGATTTTCGAGGTCTGGCACGGAAATCGAAGGCAGAAAAAGTACAGTATCAACAATAATCTAGGACAACCCAATTGTCCATGCCATATAGGGATACAAATGACTAAATAACACTAAGTAAATTTCAAAGGATTTTTCCACACTTTATGCAATCTGACCACGATTTGTCATTCCAGAACATGGGGAGGCCCAAAATTCGCTTCATTTTCTCCATTAACTCCACACATCTCCCACGATGATAGTGGATCCTAACTCTCTATAAAAGGATCAAGTATTATTCAACTGAGGTAAGTTTTACGATTCACTAATTCACCATCCTTGTGTTCCAGAGAGAAAATTGACTTAACCGTCGGAAGGTCCTTAACTGGTTCACATCGGTCACCCTTGTTAATCTTTCTTTTTCTCTTTAGGTCATCAAGTCATCACCGTAGCTTGGAGCATTTAACCTACTGATTTTTGTGCATCATCACTAATGATAGTATTTGTGAGAGGAAATAAAGGCTTTCCAGAGTCAAAATTCAAATCCACTATAAATATGCGATATTGCTCTCAATCATGCAACTCAATTCATCCATTTTAGTGGGCATTAAAAACCAGACACTATTTCCAAACAAAGGTAACTAATAGTCATTTTGTTTACTACCTACACGTGGGATACTTGTTTTGAAGTGGATGTCTTCTGTACTAAGTTTGTACCTAGTTTGTAACATGTAAGTAATTATTAAAGATACAGGGCCTGTTTGGTAATGTTATTCTAGTAACGTTGTTTAAGTATTGTGAAAATACATGTGGGTGAAAAAGTATTGTAAAAATACGTGCTGTGTTGTTTAAACAACGAAAACTATTGTTTAAACAACACAACCAAACAGGCCCACAGTTATGCACCTTTTCTTTTAGTAAAATATTTAACTAGTTCTATGCAACCTAAAAATAAATAAACACCCAATGTAACACTTAAAATCTTCTACAATTGCATCTATATTTTTTTTCACCTCCATATCCCCATCTTCACCCATATGTTTCATCACGTGTAAAGACCTTCTCTTCCGCTTGTCTAGTATCAAGTTTCTTTTCCAAGTCAGTAATTTTACTATGAAGTTTATCCTTTTCTCTTTGCCATCACCAATCAAACACAAATAAATAATGCAAGTTATATAAATGATACTCATTTTATTTTTTTTTTCTTTAAGATCCAGCTTAAGAGAAAGAATGTAAAACACACCTCATGTTCCTCTGCCAATCTTAACACTCTTTCATCAGCATTTTTTGGCTCTAAGGTAGCCCTTTCAACCTAAAAAGGCAAGATGATCAATTTTCAACAAACCAGACTTTAAATTTTTTTCTTCAATAAGGGGAAAAACAGCAAAGAAATTCATCAGAATACTCAGTTCTCAAGGTTTTGCAACAATGCTCAAGTCACAATACACCTAGGTATAATGGTAATCCTTGCAAGAGAACAACAATACCACAAAAGGAAGGTGAAGATTTATTTCTTCCTAAGTAGGATATTAAAAGAATTTGCAATTCCACATGTCCCTTCTTGAACATCTCAACTGATGTGGTAGGGGTAGTACCGGTACGAATTAAGCAGACCATGATCAAATGCAAAGCAAATCGAGGCTAGGGTGGCTGTTGCCTCCCATGGGATTAATTTTTTTTAATATTTATTATTATTATTATAATATATATATATATATATATATAGAGAGAGAGAGAGAGAGAGAGAGAGAGAGAGAGAGAGAGAGAGAGAGAGAAAGAGAGAGAGAGAGAGACCTTTGTACTGTATGCCCCGATTCTTCCACTTTTTTAGATATCAAAACCACATAATCCCATTTGAAAGCAAGAGGTTTTGATGGGATTAAGGTAACATCAAAGGTGCACCAGGAAAATTATTGGTCTTTATAAAGAGAATTTTTACTTTCATTAAAATTTTATTTGTAGCCATACCTTATTTGAAATATACATATATTTTCCTTCAACTAAATATGTTACTCTCCCCTTAAAAAAAGACCCTAGATTATATTATAAAGAAAAAAAAAAGTTTGTTCATTAGAGAGAAGCAATAGAGATAAAATTGGCCTAAACAAGGTGGCTAACTAAGGAGAGAGTAATTTAAGAATGTATGATCATATTCCAATGTAGAGAAAAAAAAGTTGATCAATTTGGTGACAAGGTGACTATGAAAAGTTGTGGGTCAAGTGCACTAATTTATAAGTTAATGCCTTTAATTTTGGGTGACCTAGCCCCTACTAAGCTATAAATGCCCTGGCCACAAATCACCTCTGACAGGGCTTGTTTCGGGTGATTGTTTGATCAACCTAAAGCTCAAAGTAAGTGTTCAATTTGTAATAAGGTTAATCAAACTTTGATAGAGTTTTCAATCATTTAATTTAAGATATCCCAAGTAGAGTAACACACAAAGTAATGCTTATGAACATACCTTAATGGCCTAAGCAAATACTAGGAGCTGGAGTGATGGCAATTAGGGACTTTTTTGGAAATTGGAACTTGGTCTTTGCCTATTCACTCAATTATTAAGAGCATTCATCTTTATTGCTAACAAGACCACAAATTCTTAAGCATAAAGATTCTTCATGCAAGTAAAAACATCAGACACATGTATAAAGGGTCCATTCCTATGATTGCAATATATAAATTCCCTACAAATTAAATATATTCTACACTGATTGATTTCATCACAAGAGAATAAAGCCTTTAAAATAAAATGTATTTCCCCTGTACTCTTTATAACTCATAAAAATGATAACACAGTCTGATATAGGGAAAGAGTGTTGAAAATGGCAAACATAGTTGAACAGAAAGTAAATGACAAAAAATTGACTCACAGCTATATGTGCTACATGTAGGACTTAGGAAACTTCCTAGAGACATTCCAATCTTCTTAAGTAGTCTCCATAAAAGGCAAATCCAAAGAATACTCTCTGGTGATGTTGTAACAAAAGGGGAAAAAAGAATAAACGAAATCAACACCTAATATGGTACTTTATGAATACTAAATTTCACATATGTATGAATTTATAATGAAAAGAACGGAAGATTGAAACATAACCATGAAAAAAAAATGAATTTAACAAATCACCTCTCCTCAATTACCAATAGGAAGCATCATTCTCTGGTGCGGCCTCTTTTTTGAGAGTAATAGCACAAGACAAGCAGCTTGGTCATATTGAAGCTTGATTTAAAGTAAAAATATTACGTTAAAGATAACCACTACATTGATGTTGGTTGAAAACACAGATATTATGTTAAAATAAAAAAGTGAACAGAAAATTAAAATAACAAAACCACATTATACAACTTTAAGAGCTAACATGAGAGAATATTTGTTGCTTTGATACTCTAAATCTTTGGCTATCTTCGATTTAGGTATCAATATCGATAAAATCAAGCAACATTTTGAGATAATCTAAGTCAAGGACCTTAATTCAAAGAATATCTTTATTTTTTTAGGGGAGAAAAAAAAAACTTGGAACTTTTGCAATATAATCGTAAACTAAAAACATAAGTAAAACTTAGTGTACCTAGTTTGCAAGACCACCACTCATCGGTACCTCGTTCCACTTAGGGCATGTTCTTCGGTTATGCCCCTCTTGATTACACAAACCACATTGCACCTTCTTCCTGCCCTCCTACCATGGTGTGGTTCTCGGTCGTTTCCCTCCCTCATCCATCTTATTCTTGATTCTTATTGATATAGGGTGGCCTTTCTCTCAGATCAATCGAGGGTTAAAGATGACCTTTCCAGTTTCTTCAAGATCTGGCTAGGTTAATCTATCTTTCAATGTTAGGAAAACAAGTGCATAGCTGCGGAACAATGCATTCATGCTATAGCATGAGACAATATACTACTCTACATCATGTTGATATCTACTACAAACTGCAATGACATGTGAACATGGTATCTTATATAGTTTTCATTTCTCATATGTTCAAGTTTTCTATAGCAAATTAACTCCATGTGTGTGATCCCTCCCACCAGTACTCCCTAGACTATGTGGTGTATCTACTTGATAGGATTGTTGTTGCGTGCTCAATCTTGTCACCCACTGATACTCCGCCATCGTCTTATTTCTCATGAAGGTAACCAAGGCACATTTACACAATTTTTTACCCGAATTCAACTATTCTATACTCTTATTGCAACGATCATCAAAGTAAGCATATAGTTTGAAAAATGTGTATTTCACCTTTGTCGTAATGGGTAGGCTTCAAGCACCCTTTAAAACACCATTAAAGCACTTGGAAACGTTTGTGGTCATCGCCCCATAACGGTAACTCCCGTCAAAAGCCAAAGCCCATTTGTCTTTGGGCACATCATTGAGATATTGGTGCGTTTCCTGCTTGAGATTTTCAATTAATCCAAAGGTGGCATTGAACTTTCGCCTTTGGGTAGCACTTGATGCTCTCCATACTAGATTCTTTAAAATTTCATCTTTCCATCTAGTGTTGACGTCACTGCATAGATGACAGAGGCAGTAATGATGTTGTGTCATGGGAGGCTGTAAAAATCGAGTACTAGTGTCTCTAAAGACAGCTTGTATTCCAAGGCGTCTGTCAAATATGACGCATAGATCTATCAGGTTGGTAACATACCTTCTTATGCAAGCCAAGAACCAACCCTAAGTCTTTGTGTTCTCGATATCAACAACGGCAAAGGCTAGTGGATAAATCTTGTTGTTAGCGTCTATTGCCAATCATCAACTTCCCTTTATATTTGTCGTACAAGTGGGTTGCATCAATGCTGATCACGAGCCTGCAGTGCCTAAACCCAACAATTGATGGACCAAATGCCTAAAATACGAAGTTGAATGTACAAGTTCCCAGTTCATAATTATTGTCCACTAGTTACTTAAACTTTGTACTCAGACTTGAATCTTTCAGTCTTGCCAAAAAACGCGGCAACTCCACATACGACTCTTTAAAATCCCCATATATAGTTACAACGGCCTTTTGTTTGGCATCCCATACCTTGTAGATGAACCATAATGATTACATCAGAAATGAACGCAAGTTAAATAATTAAAGTTGAATTGAACAAATCAAACCTTTTAAGGCTCTAAGATGAAAATAATCTTTCTTTTCCTTGTAAACATTAGGCACGTTATTTCTTTCTCTTTCCCTTTATTGTTTTTTCTTGTTTTCTTTTTTATTTAAACTATAGACGCTTATTTAACATGAATTTCAAGAATAAAGATACATATCAGATATGATCTGTGTGTCACATGAATTTATTGATTCAAAAAACATTCAGAAATGTCGATTTTAGGGTGATATGGATAGATTAAACAAACTTAGAAATATATAGGCACACATGTGATATGTTGATACTTAGATAATCATCACCTAATTGTTATTCTTGTTTTTCATTATTTTTTTTTCATTTAGTTTTGTAAATTTTAATTTTCTCAGTACAACTTGCAAATGTCTATGTAGAAGGGGAAAAAGCACGAAAACAGGTTGCTGCCATATACTTTGAATTAGCACCTAGTTTATTTATTTATTTATTTTTTTTTTGCAATTTCAATTTTCATAATATACAGTATTCATGGTTTTGGGAAAGAGAAGAATGAACCCGTGACCTAAACTCCTGAAAATGATCATTCTTATACTTCCATAAAGATCTTGGGATCAAATTTACAATTTTACCCTTATAGTTTCTCCCATATTTAAATTGGCCAATTCCAAGATTAATTAAATATTATCATATGCTCAGATATTCAAAACTCCTCCATAAAATAATTAACCACATTGAATTAAATAAACTCCAAATTTAGATATAATTGTCATTGGAAAAATTGTTTAAAAAAATATTTGGGGTGTTACTGGTTCCTTCTCAAAATGTATAGGGCTTTCAAGAGAGAGGTTTCTTGGATTTGATTTGTAAATCAAAGATAATAAGAAAACAAAAGATATTTGAATACTATCTTATTAAAACTCAACTCCCAAAAGTTTTAAGAAATTTAAAAGCACTTAAAAAAAAAAAAAATAAACGTATATGAACAAATAAACATAAACACAAACATATATTTTCATTTTTTTGTTACAACTATGGGGGTAGGAGCATTTGAAACCTATTCATTTATGTGGAAAATACCAGGAGGTGCCAATTAATCTACAAAACTCTTGACAAATCTAAACTTAAATTTTAAACATATGAAAAAGATAATTAATTTTTATGTTCACTTCAAATTTATAAATGATATATATATTTTTTCCAACTTGTATAAAAGCTCTTTATACTTATTGAATTTAAAAGTATTTTATATGTTATATCTAATTCTAGTCCTTATTTTGTGCATAATATTTATAAAATGATGCTAGGTACAAAATAAGGTACTAAACAATGTGTCACTTGAAAATGAGAGACTTGCAACACCCACTGTGTAATTGCCCTATTAATATAATCTAAAACCATTTAAATTTCATATGATTTATTTATTTCAAAGGGAATTCAAAAATAAATAACTAAATATACTCTTTCAAGAGCTGCTATAGATCAAAGAAAAAAAAAAGCAATATTGTTTGGGATCGAAGAAAGACAAATGATACTATTGGTTTTGATGCATTATTTAGTGGTTGGGATGCGAACTTAATGACGACACTAAAGCTCATATTTTCAAATGTTGTTAAAACGAGATAGGATGTTACCCAATAGATGATAACGGAAATGGCAGAGAAATTGTTTGACAAGAGTTATAGGTTATGATTTTATTAATACAAATGAATAAAAACTTGACGAATACATATCTAGTGAAAATTAAAAAATTTAAAATTGAGGTGATTGGTGGCAAGGAAACTTGTTTGAAAGACAGGATTTTATTTGTAAATAACAATAAATATTAAAAATTTTAGTTAGTTGTCACGGCGTAAAAGAAAGTTGAAAAGTAGCATCTTGAGTGTCTAAAACTTGAGTTCTAAGATAAAACTCGAGTTTTTAAGTTTCGATTTATAAGTGAATGGGTAAAATGTGGAGAAAAAATAACATAAAAATCGAGTTTAAAGACTCGAGTTCTATAAAACGTCGCTATAGGACTTTAAAACGTCATTATAGGGCTTAAAAACGCCACTATAGGACTCCCTGATCACACTTGGAAAAATTTTTGCAAAAAAATGCTGCTATAGGGCTTTAAAACGTCACTATAGGGATTAAAAACGCCACTATAGGGCTCCTTGAACAGACTTATAAATTTTTTTTTTTGCAGGAAAACGCTGCTATAGAGCTTTAAAATGTCACTATAGGAGTTAAAAACGCCACTATAGGAACTCGAGTTTCTAAAACTCGAGATCTTTATGGCATTTTCAGTCCCAAAACGCTCGCAAAGCGAGTCTTTGAGACTCGAATTTTAATATGGATCTCGAGTTTCTAAGACTCGAGATGCTATTTTTCTTAAAACTTTAAATCGTTGTCTAACTTACTACATACTTGCCCAATTCACTATTAGTCTGCCCATTCCCCCTTGAAAGACATATATGAAATTATATCCCACATGTAGACCACTAATTATTGCTCTTTGTAAGGGCATACATCTCAGAAAGATAAAGGCAAGGGTAAAATCATGTGGCTATCAAATCAAAGAAAAGACCATACTTGATGACTTAACAAATAAGCACGAAGTATGCTTCATTATGCACTCAACCTTCAAAGTTATGAACCCTTTTCTATGATATCTTTATAGTGGTTGCTCAAGACACATGACTGGAGACCGCACTCTCTTCAAAGTATTTGAATCCAAAAAAGGTGGTAATGTCACCTTTGGTGATGGAAGCAAATCCCAGATAAAGGGAAAGGGAATCATCTTTTTACCAGGACTACTGGATATTGCAAATATGTTGTATGTGGAAGGGTTGAGAGTGAATCAATTGAGCTTAAGTTTGATTTATGATTAAGTCTTCATGGTGTTGTTCTCAAAAGGGAAGTTTCTAGTTTTAAATGAGTTAGGTGAGCAAGTTATAAGTGGAATTCACACACTAGACAACTGCTATGGTCTAGTTCCTAATGTTGAGATTGTATGTAACAACATTTGAATGCTAAATGAAGACCTATGGAACCAAAGGATTTGGCATGCTAGCTAAAAGCAACTATCAATTGTGTCAAAAAAGGATGTCGTTCTAGGAATGCCTAAACTCAATAAGGTGACAAATGCTGTGTGTGGAGCATGTCAACTTGGAAAACAAACAAAAGCTCAACACCATGCCACCTTGACCATAGCCATGACCAGACCTCTTTAATTTATAGGGAGTTTGAAGACCAGTAACTTTCTTAATTTTCTCAACTAACCAGATAAAGGGTAGAAATTGCAAAGAATGTGCGGTACTTCACTTGCATCTTTCATAGGTAATTGGTGCAGGTTGTAGCTGATTTTCAACAACATGCCTCTTTTCTTTTGAAATTATTTAAGGGAGTGGGGCATGTGGTAGGAGGTTATTTCACTCAGCCACACGTCCCATCATTTAACATCTTTTAACATGAGACCCTGAATCCCTTATAGGAATTTTGTTTGATGACACGTGTGTCATTCATACCCCAATCTCATAGAACTATAGATATCTGATCCAAACCTACATTTGTCCTCCTAGGACACCCCTTTTTGTTTGATAACATATTTGTTTGCCCCTGTTTGGCTATCTTTGCTAGTATGTCTCTTTGCATGCTCCCTTTACCTCTTTGCTATCTCCTTTGCTTGTCTGTTGGCTGCTTTCTTTGTTTGTTACATGTACATGCATGGAACAAGGATGCTTGGAGCAAGGGCATAACCTCCTAAGTGCAAGTAACAAGGGCAATGATGCAAATCCAAAATTGTTGACATCAGCAATTTTGTCCTTTTCTTCCAGTTTTTGGTTTTGATTTGATCACATAGTTGAAGGCCTTCCTGAACTCCGATTAAGTCGATCTTGGTGTCCTTGAAAAGATCTAGATGTCTAGTTTTTAGAATACTAAAGAAATTAAAAATTCAATAGATGGATCAAACGTTATGACCTTGGGGAGCAAACTAACGCGCCTATCACGGTTTTCAAGATATCTCAACCATTTTAGCTTCGATTTTGACCCATGAATAGTCGTTGGAAAGGGAATTCAATAATCTTTGCAATAACATTGGTTTCAACATATTTTTATGGTTAGATCAAAATTATGGTTTTTGGTGCCTCTAAGATTTAATCTCTGGTCAAACTTGGTCAAAGTTAACAAAAATCTTTGAGTAGTTCGGGTTTGATGTAAAAATATGAAAAATGTTGTTTTGAGATGATTTTGACCAAGTTTAACTTTTGGTCAACCCAGGGTTAATAGGAAATTTTGGTTATTTTGACCTAAAATGGCACTTTGGATGCTCTGATGCCCAAACAGCTTGTACCATGTCAATCTAGTTGTTTCCGCGGCCCCATGGAGTAAAGTTAATATTTTTTTTGGAATTTTCGAGGTCCAGCACGCAAATCGATGGTGAACAAAATACAGTATTTATAGGTAAAGTCAAGGACTTCATTGATTTTGGTGGAGTCAAAGACTCTATTAATGAATTTGATTTTGTAGAGTTAAGGACTCTAGTTAAGAAAACATTGAACCAAAACTTAAGAGAATTTTTATTTGGTAATTCTCAAACAAGATTTACGAGTCAAGGACTCGTATCTAAAGCTTTATGTATGGAGTTAGGTGATAGGCCAAGAATGTATTGACCCCTTTGGTAAATTAATCAATTAATTAGCCAAGTTAATTAATTAGATTCAATTATATGCAACAAGCATGGTAGCACAAATAAATCACCAACTAAATTAAATGTAGTGAAAAATAAATTTGACACAGACGATTTGTTTACGAACAGAGAAAACCATCGAAGCAAAACCCCATCGGGTGAATTTAAGGTCATCACTCCTGAGTATCCACTAATATCAAAACAAACGGTTATAAGTAAAAGGAATCCCAGTACCTAATCTAGTACATGACTAACTAATGATACATGGATCCTAGTACGTGACTAACACACCAACTGGAGGAAGATATTGGCTGCAAAGTTCTCCAGTTCATCCAATAAGGAAGATCAAGAAACTCCTCGGTCACAAAACTTTTGGTGCAAAGACGTAATAGCTTCTAGAAAGAATATGATAAATTAGAGCAAATTCTGTCTCCGGTCACAATTTGCATGCACAATGACTTGCATTAAGTTACATCCTTTGCATCACCTTTGTTGACCCTTAAAATAATTTTTATATATGTCTAGGGTTATGAGAAAAGAAACCCTACATAAATATACATAAATACGCGTGAAATCAGATTTGAAAATTTGAATTTCGTAATTCTCGGTAGATACAACTTCTATCGAGTTGCTGTCGAGCATCAGCATTAGACCTCGATAGATATGATTTGTCGAGCTATCTATTGAGCTTTAATGAACAACACTTCTTCACTTGTTTCTTGGATAGATTTACATAGCTTCAATACTAAACTTGAACTTTTGTTTCTTTAAGTACTAAACTCATCCTAGACCTACCCAATTACAAGTAAAGTGTGTTTTGTCAAAGGATTAGCCAATTTACATAACATATGTTTCTAACAAGTCTCATATATGTCTTAACAATCTCCCCATTTGGCAATCCGTAACAAAATCACAATAAACAAATGAATTATGAGAGAAGTCTTAAGTCATTAAACTCATAACTACTTGTTGAATATAATAAAATCTAACCCTAACACAAACTCTTGAAAAACTTTGCAAGAAGAGAGTTCATGGCATGGTAGATTTTCACAACCTGTCTTTCTGAAACATTTTAAACAAAACTCATCAAGGCATCTTGGTGTGAAATAGAAATAAAGGATTGCATACATAAAGAAACATGTGTATAAAGATAGAAAAGAAACAATACATGGAGAGATAGGTGAAAAATAACATACATCATCATATATATGAAAATAAATACAATGTATGTCATAAATAAATGGTCACAAGATTGGTATACAAGAGGATAATGTAACTAAAGAGAAAGAAAAGAAAAGTACATAAAACCTCATTACATCCCTCAAAATATAGACACTCCCCCTAACAAAAATGTCTCATGCTAACTCTCCTCCTAATCCCTAATAACAAGACTACTCTTATCATCCAAAACTACTTCCTCTTTTTGTCGTGAATGACAAAGGTTAAGTCACAGAGAGGTCGTCATCTCCTTATCACTAGAAGAGCTAGCATCCTCATCCTCATAATCATCATCAGCACCATCATCACCGTCCTCATTTGCCGAAGCATTTGAAGAAGGAGAGGGATAAGCGGCGAAACCACCAAGGCGAGCCTATTGTAGTGCAATATGACTGACATAGGTGTTCACTTGACACAACTTATAACTGAAAGTGTCAAGGCGAGCATCCATGCATAGAATCTGCACCATGATGGCTTCGAGAATCACACTACCACCCGAAGAAGAAGGAGCGAAGGTGGAAGGAATGTTAAAGGATTAGTCGTCTCCATTCGTGGCCGCTTTGGTCGAAGCTGAGCCTCGCTCCACTTAACAAAAGTTGCACTGATGGCACCCATGACAATGTAGTAGGGAGAATCAAGAATAGGGATAGAAAAATGGTGAAGAATCCGTGTGATAGCCAAAGGAAAAATAAGCTTATCACGGGTCGCTGTATCCTGATAAACATCAATGATGGAAGTGATGAAGTGATTGGGGAAGTCATTAGAAAGACCCTCTAAGAGGGACAACAAAAATCGAGCACGAGGCTTTATGATAGAGTTATAGTGAGATAGTGGAGTAAGAACAAATGTCATCACTATGTTAAGCAATCTCGAACCTTTTGCAAAGCCCGAGCATGGGGTGTTTTAACGCTTACCCCATATAGAGGGTGTTTCATAGAAATGAGACAGAAGCTCATTTTTGGACAGAGTCATCAGATGCTGACAATCAGGGTAATCAGGATGCAATACCCTCGAGACATGTAGTATCTTGGATATAAGATCCAGAGTGACTATGATATGTGTACCTCTAAATATCGTGGAAAACTGAGGTACAGAGGTACCAATACTGTGTATATTGGAGTAAAATTCTTGTATAAACATGATAGGGTACCTTAAGGGTATCTTACAGAGAGATTCCCATCCCCGAGTCTAAATAACACTGAGTAAAGGAATGTCGGAAAAGTCCGACAAAATGACATGGCACTTTGAATGAACGCCACATCTCTGAAAGTTCTCAAGGAAGTCCTGTTGGGTCTTCCCATCACGAAATCGAATGTGAAGAGGGGTGTAGGATTAGAAGAAGAAGACCTGGAACCAAGAAGGTTTTGAGCTGAAGTAGATTTGCGTTTAGGTGCCATGCGCAATCTATTCGAGAGAGTGAGAGAGAGGGGGAGAAAGAGAGAAAACACATCACCAACAGAACAAAAAAGAAAGAAAATAGAGAATACGTATGCATGAAATATGCATGAACATGTGACGTGCAAAAATAAACACATCATAGGTAAAACCTAATCCAAACCTACCAGCACACATTTCAACATAATTAAACACACATCTAAATGCATGAAACATTGTTAAAATACAAATGAAATGCAATGCATGATCATATATCATCAAATACACAAAGCCCAACCCAAAAATTCCAAGAAAACTCAAAAACCTAGGTTTAAAGTGCATGGATGCATGAAAATGAGGGTTTAAGAGCCTTTTCAAAGGATTAAGGCTTGATCTAGGCCAAAAAACACGTGGATAGAGAGATAGGAGTGAAAGAGAAGTGTTTGGAGTGAGAGAGAAGGTTGTTTTTGTTGAGAGAGAAGTGAGAAAGTGAAAACTGGATCACGCCTCAAGTATATATATAAAAACGCAACTCAATGGATCGAGGAGCAATCGAGATCTGTCGAGCACTAAATCTCAACATAAATGAATCTGTTGAGGTGCTGTCAAGGATCTGTCAACAGCAAATGTACCTTGATGGATCGAGAAGCTGTCGAGACTCTATCAGCTAGATAGAAAATTTCTCGATTGATCAAGAAGTTATAGAGAAGCTATCGAGACAAATTCCAGAAAGCTCGATGGATAGAAAATGCACTAACTTCTGTCAAGAAAGGAAGTCCAATGGGCTCGATAGATAAGAATCTATCAAGGATCTGTTGAGAAGCTATCGAGCTTGGAGAAAAGGAGTTTTTCAAATAGTGGAAAAACACAAAGAGATGAATGCAACAAGCAAGCTACTCAAACATAGATCCAATCAACATGTTAAGCTCTCAAAAGCATTTCTCAACAAAAAAATGCAAAGCATTCATGATCCAAAACACACACACACACACACACAAAATTAAGTCTAACCAATTTTATATTTCAAAAACAAGTTATGATAGTTTAGTGAGCATACATTAACACATGTATCCCTTGTGATGGCCAAATCACATTATACCTGCACATGTATCAAAAAGTAGTAAAGAATTTGCGTGTTGTGTGTGAAAACATAGTAAGAGTGTATAAGTGTCTCATATTATGACGATTTGAGATATAAGAAAATCATATACACTCACACACAATTATAACTGCTTGATAGGGACTTTCACATTTGAAATACATTTTATAACTCCCACATCTCCTAGAAACACGCTTGTAACTATATTTAAAAGTATTTTGATTCTTTTTACTTTTGATTTCTTTGCATATTCTTTTTCTTTTTGAGCATATCATGCATGGACATACAAGAGAGAGAAAAGAAATACCCAATTATGTTAAGCCATAAACATCACAATTTTACTATGCTGAAGCATACAGATGTTATACATGATTGGCAGACTTTAGTGGTGAGCTGGTTAGTAATTCCTTTCTTTTAGGATTTTTTAGTCATTCCCATAGAAAAGAGTGATATAAGTGTTAAGTATAAGAGATTACTTAATCATACTCATCACAAACACGAGCCACAAAGCTCACTTGCTTAGTTGTACATTAAGATGCTCATCTAAGCTACAATAGATACAAGGTTTAGAAAACTTTGTTTCAATGGCCATTCAAGGTGCACAAGTACCAATAAACACAAAACGCACACTATTTTTGTATTTTTTTTTTATTTTTCAATTTTTTTTTATGAAAAACAAAATAAAGAAAAATTGAAAACAAACAAACAAAAACATGTTAAACAAAACAAAGCATAAAGCTAGACTGACTCAAAACAAGAAAGCAAAACATACAATTAATGCATAAACATAAAGGGAGAGAGAGAAAATGTGACTAAATCACTTTGAGCCTTTTTTCTTTCACACCTTAGAAGAACCTTTCCTTTGAGCAAACCTTTGATCCGGTGGTAAGGGGGAATATTTGAAACTGTTCAAGTTCAAAAGGAACACGAGGGCCTTAAAAAGATCTTCTAGAGGAGTAAGAGAAGATGAAAACTAATTTTGGTTTCCAGACGAGAGCATACTATTGCTTTGTTGAGTGGCTAACCACTTGTAGCAATTTGGACGAGTATGCCCTGAAGCTCCACAATGATGACAGAGATGCGGCTTCTTCGGTTAAGAATTTTTGTTGTTAACCTTCTTAGTCCTAGGGTTTCTATCTCTTTCTTTTCAACCTTAGGGGGTGCTCCTAGAATAGATTTTCCATTATCTACATTCTCATTAGCTATTTTAGTTTTACATTCATTGTTCTAACAATTAACATTGTTAGCAGGTGAGACAAACACAGATGTACTAGATAAGGTAATATTAGGAGAAAAGAAATTATACCCCAAACCAGTTTTGTCAGAAGTGGCTTTCTAAAAGCTAAGCATCTCATCAAACTTTGCATTGGAAGTCCTTTCCAATTGTACTCTAACCTAGAATAGTTTTGCTTCAAGCTTCTTTATCTTTTCAGTAAGGAAGTTGTTCTCGAACCGCAAAGCTCCAATAGTTTGATTCGCTTCACCAACCTTTGTAGAAAGCTCCTCTCGCTTTAGCTTTACATCACTCAGCTTCTTGGTGGCTAGCTTATACAGTTTCTCAAGCTTCTTAGAAACCTTGTACAATTTTGCATAAGCTGTATGGATGTCATCATGTTCATCCATTTTCTCAAACTTAGATACCACCAAGTCCTCTTCTTCATCTTCTGTTTTTGTAACCCCTTTTAGTCGGATCAATTGTAGCAATGAAGGCATTTAAACTTCCCTTATCATCACTATCATCTGACTCAATCTCATGCTCGGTGTCACTCAAGGTAGTAGCAAGAGCCTTGCTTTTTTCCAACTGACTTGAGATATGTTGGACATTCTTGTTTCTGTCCAAAACCTTGACATCCGAACCGCTTTGGTCTGGAGGGAATAGTGTACTGACCGCTATCCTTAGCATCCTTCTTTCCTCTATCTTGGCTCTTGAAATGAGAAGTACTAGATTGTTTATGGTCTTTATCAAATCCTTTTGCATGGGCATTCTTCATGAACTTCTTGAATTGCCTAGTGATGTAGGATTTCATCTTGAAATCTTCATTATCGAAAGACTCATTGGTCTCATTGCTTTTAGCCTTCAGTGCCATGCTTTTGCTTTTGCCTCTTTTCCTGATTCTAGTCAAACCCAATACATAGGTTTGCAAGTTGCCAACCAGCTTTGTCAAATGAATAGAGTCAATATCCTTTGATTCTTCAATGGCATTGATCTTCACATGAAATCTTTTAGGCAAAAACCTTAGCACCTTTCTTAGAACCTTGTGTTTGGGAATGGTTTCCCTAAGAATAAAAGCTGAGTTGACTATGTAGTAAAGGCTGAGTTGACTATGTCCTTTAGCTTGGCATAGAACTCATCAAAAGACTCATCCTCCTCCATCTTTATCTCCTCAAAGCTAGTAGTGAGCCTTTGGAATTTTGAATCCTTGAGAGCCTTAGTCCTTTCATAAGTTGCCTAGAGGATAGTCCATGCTTCCTTAGTAGTTTCAGTGAGGATATCTTCTTGAACTCCTCATTGGTTACTGAACTGAATAGAGCGTTCAATGCTTTGTTGTTGATCTTGGCATCATCCCAATTAACCAGTGCTTCCTTTGGCTTAGTCCCGCCAATCTCCACAGCTTGCCACACCTTCTCGTCTAAAGACAACAAGGAAGCTCTCATGCGTACTTTCCAGTATGCATAGTTAGTGTCATCAAATAAAGGATGTATAATAAGTGACTAGTTTCTATCCATGAGAAATAGGGATCAATGGATCACATATCAAAGATCAATCCTAATCAAAGTGTGCTCGCTCTTATACCACTTGATAGGCCAAGAATGTATTGACCTTTTTGGTAAATTAGTCAATTAATTAGCCAAGTTAATTAATTAGATTCAATTACATGCAATAAACGTGGTAGCATAAACAAATTACCAACTAAGTTAAATGCAGCGGAAAATAAATTTGACATAGGTGATTTGTTTATAAATGGGGAAAACCACCAAGGTAAAACCCTACCAGGTGAATTTAAGGTCATCATTTTTGAGAATTCACTATTATTAAAACAACTGGTTACAAGTAAAAGGAATCACAGTACCTAATACCAACCTATAGTTGAACCCTTACCTTAATACCCAATTAGACTTGTCAATGCTGTACTGAAGACTATACTGATTTGGCCAGCGATACGATATATTTCGGATACCGGTCAATACCGGTGTACCGTTTCGGGTTTACCATTATTTTTTATATTTATAAATATATATATATATATATATGTGTGTGTGTATGTATGTATGTGTGTGTATGTGTGTGTGTGTGTGTGTATTATAATAAATATAAAAGTTTACCATAAAACATTTTCTCAATTCAGAACTAATTATTTATGGTTTTAAACTTTAGTATCAATTAAAAGAAAGAAAAAAACACAATATAAAAAATAGAAAGCTTAAAAGTTACCATTGTATACTAAAAAACAAATAATACTAATAAGTTAATGCAAATAAGTTACCATTCTGTCCTAACAAAAATTCAAAAATTACAAAACTTAAAAAAAAAAAAAAAAACCTTTTTTCTTTACTGGCCGGTACACCTGGTATCGGTTGATATTGCCCAAAATTGGCCAGTACGGCTGGTATTTTTTTCGGTACTAAATAGGGGGGTTATGTGTACCGGTAAGCACCAGTACAGTATACACGGACTGGTACGGCTGGTACGGTACGAAATCGACTCCCTTGTTCCCAGTACGTGACTAACCAATGATGCACAGATCTCAGTACGTGACTAACACACCAACTTGAGGAAGACGTTGGCTGCAAAGTTTTTTAGTTCATCCAACAATGAAGATCAAGAAGCTCGTTGGTTACCCAACTCTTGGCGTAAAGATGTAGTAGCTTCTAGAGAGAATATGATGAACTAGGGCAAATTCTGTCTCCGGTCACAATTTGCATGTACAATGACTTTACATCAAGTTGCATCCCTTGCATTACCTTTTGACAACTTTTAAAATAATCCTTATATATGTCTAGGGTTATGAGAAAAGAAATCCTACACAAATACACATGGATATGCGTGAAATCAGATCTAGAAGTCTGCATTTTGTAATTCTCGATAGATACAGCTTCTATCGAGCTACTGTTAAGTATCAACATTAAACCTTGATGGATATAATCTGTCAAGCTATTTGTAGAGTTTTAATGAACAACATTTCTTTACTTATTTCTTAGATAGATGTGCATGGCTTTAATACTAAACTTGAACTCTTGTTCATTGGAGTACTAAACCCATCTTAGATCTATCTAATTACAAGTAAAGTGAGTTTTGTCAAATGATTAGCCAATTTACATAACATATGTTTCTAACAAGTTTCACATATGTCCTAACATTAGGAACTCCTCATGAAAAACAACCCAATTTGTTTTACCAAACAAATATTCAGATTTGAGGAGGAGGGAGAGAGAGAGAGATTTTGTTAAAGTCAAGGATTCTAGTTGAGAAAATATTGAACCAAAACTTGAGAGAATTTTTATTTGATAATTCTCAAACAGGATCTAATTCATTATTAATAGCTTCCAACCAAAATGGTGTATCAATAGATTTAATTACATCATAATAACTTATAGGTTCATCTTCAACAATATAGGTAAGGAAATCGTTACCGTAACTATTTTCCTTCCTAGCTCGCTTGCTCATTTTTAATTCTTGCACGTCATCAACAAGATCATTAGAAGTATCAATAGATTCATGTAATATTTTTTTTCCTTATTTTTAAAAGGAAATAAATGTTCAAAGAATATAGCATTTTCAGATTCAATAATAGTGTAAGATTCTAAAATATCACTCTTGATAACTAGAAATCTATGACATAAACTATTGCTAGCATATCCAATAAAAACACAATCACATATTCGAGAACCAAGTTTTCTCTTTTTAGGCTCAAGCAGCATAACTTTAGCCAAACACCCCCACACTTTAAGGTATTTCAAGTTAGGCTTACATCTTTCCCAAAGTTCATAAGGAGTTTTACCAGTTTTCTTATGAGATACCTTATTCTGTATATGCCAAGCCGAAAGAATGGCTTCCCCCACATATTGGAAGATAGCCTAGAACTAAAAAGTATAGCATTCATCATCTCTTTAAGAGTTCTATTTTTCCATTTGGCTATTCCATTATATTCAGGTGAATAAGGAGGAGTTACCTCATGAATTATGCCATTTTGTTTACAAAATTCTTTAAAAGAGTTAGACTCATATTAACCTCCTTTATTAGTTCTAAGTCTTTTAGTCCTTTTATTCTTTTGGTTCTCAACTTCATTTTTATACTTTATAAACATTTCTAAAGCTTCATCTTTGGTTCTTAGTAAATAAAGTTTAGTGAATCTAGAATGGCCATCAACAAAGATTATATAAAATTTTTTACCACCTCTAGTCATTGTGTGTTTTAAATCACCCAAGTCACTAGGTACCAAACTAAGGAGTTCGGATTCTCTTGTTATAGATTTATAAGGTTTCTTGGTGATTTTAATTTTGGAACAAATTTCCCATATTTCCATGTTTGCTTCACTTAGTGAGTTTATGATTCCACATTCTTTCATTTTCTTTATGTAACCAACATATATATGTCCAAGTCTACCATGCCACACATCAATAGAATCAACCAAGTAAGCATAAGAAGATGAACCATTTTCATTAATGACTTAATCAACATTAAGTACAAAAAGACCATGATTATCATAACCCTTACCAAAAAATATTTCATTTTGAGATAAAGTAACTATGCCACCATCAAATAGAACTTTAATAACAGCTTTACCAAGCAAACGTACTGAGATGAGATTATGTCAAAAATGAGGTATATGGAGGACATTGGTGAGTGAAAGAATTTTATCGGAAGTTAGCTTTAAGGGTACCTTCCCTTTGCCACTCACTGGTACAGGCCTATTGTCCCCAACATAAACAAACTCGGTGCTTTCCACTATTGGAGTGTATGAAGTAAATTCCTTTTTGAATGCACCAATATGTTTTGTGCAAGCTGAATCTACTACCCATCCTTTCACACTTGAGACCAAATGTACCTCGAATACTATTGCCGCAATGACCTCTTCGGTTTCCACCACATTTGCTTTGTTTGACGTTGAGCCTTTGTTGTTGATATTGGTTTTGAAGTTGCCTCTCACTCTACAAATTGCCACATTATGACCTGTCTTACCACAATTGAAACAATTACCTTTTTTTTTTTTGGATTTGAGGATTTGGGTTATTTTTGTTATAAAACTTTCCTTCGCCTCTAGGATCATATTTCTTATTGTCTTGTGGAGGTCTAAAGGGTTCTCCCTCTACAATATTAGCCTTAGAAGTAAATTCCTTCACTTTAGAAGAAATTTCAAATATTCTATTAGTCTCTTCTATTTGAAAATCAACAATAGTTTGTTGAATATTTAAATAGGTTCTATGATAGTTATATCGATACTTATACTCTTTCCAAGAGTCCAGCAATTTATAAACAAGGCCACGAGCCAAAAACCTTTCAGGTAAATTATCACCCTCTTTGGCTAAGTCAGAAAATAATTTTTAAAAATCTTCAATTTGGCTAGAAACAGTTTTTTCTTCACACATTTGAAAAGACGTATTTAGCCGTAGCAAATTTTTTAGCACCCTCATCCTTAAACCCATAAATCTTTAGCACAAATAAAATGACAATAATTATCAAATAACTTATTAGCTAAACCACACTTAATAGTATGTGTACATAATTTATTTATTTTTAACCACTTTGCTAATTTTTCGAGATTATCGGGTTGGGGTTCATGAAGAACACTATCAATTTTAGTAAATTCCAAAATGGGCAAAGCCCTTTCTTTCCAATGTTTAAAATTATTTCCATCAAAAGGTTCAAGTTTGGTAATTTCTGAAATGACTTTAAGAGAATCAACAACTTGTTTATCTATTTTGAGAAACTAAATCAACCTTTATGATTGTTGGAAAAATTGTTAGGACATATGTGGAACATGTTTTGAATATATGTCATTTAAAATTGGCTAATCCTTTGACAAAATGCACTTTACTTATAATTGGGTAGATCTAGAATGTGTTTAATTCTTTAAGAAACATGTTGTTCAAGTCAAGAGTCAAAGTCATGCAAATCTATTCAAGAAATAAGTGAAGAAGTGTTGTATTTTAAAACTTGATAGATAGCTCGACAGATTGTATTTATCGAGGTTTAAAAGGAAATTTTAGCCCGATTCTTGACATCTGCTTAACAGATACCTATCTATCGAGAATTACAAAATTCAGATTTCCAGATCTATTTTTCACGCATATCCAGGCTATGTGTTTAGGTTTTCTTTTCTCACAACCCTAGACATATATAAGGATTATTTTAAGGCCGTCTCACTGGATGCAAAGGTTGTTGCACTTGTTGTTACATGCATATTGTGACCGGAAACAATCTGCCCTAGTTCATCTTTCTCTTGAAGAAGTTACTGCATTTGTGCGCCATAGAGTTTTGTGACCAAGAAGCTTCTTGATCTTTATTGTGTGGATGAATTGAAGAACTTTGCAGCCAACATCTTTCTCAAGTTTATGTGTTAGTCATGTACTAAGATCCGTACATCAATTGGTTAGTCACATATTTGGAGCTGTGTATTGAAAGGAGAGATTATCACTACATTACAAGTCCAATTGTGTATCGAGGTAAGGGTTCAACTATAAGTTGGTATAAGGTACTGAGATTCCTTTACTTGTAACTGCTTGTTTTGATAATAGTGGATTATCGAGAGTGGTGACCTTAAATTCATCTGGTGGGGTTTGGTGTCAGTGGTTTTCTCTATTCGTAAACAAATCACTTGTGTTAAATTTATTTTTCACTGCATTAACTTTAGTTGGTGATTTGTTTGTGCTACCACTCGTATTATATGTTAAATTGACTTAATTAATTTACTTGGCTAATTAATTAGTTAATTTACCCAAATGGTTAATACATTCTTGGCCTATCAAGTGGTATTAGAGTGGACACACTCTGATTAGGGTTAATCTTTATTGTGTGATCCATTGACCCATGTTGTCATGACTGCAATCGGAAAGAAAAGATTTTTTTTTTTGTTTCGGACACATCTTGTTTTTCTAATCTCTATTTGATTGAGTATCTAAAAAAATGCAAGTCTAAAAGTTATTTGAAAGCTATCATGATGATTATTGAAAAGATCTTATTGTGACAGAGAAGAAATTAGACTGTCTTAAAATGAAAATGTGTAGAGGAGTTCATCTAAGAAGAGTGAAGATCAAAGGCTTTGTTCATAAACAATTCCTACAGATTTGTCATCCAAGCATGAGGTGTGTTTTATGATGAAGTCTGCATCCAAGGTAATGGATATATGTTTGTGGTACCTTGACAATGGATGCTTACGACACATGACCGGATACCACTCTCTCTTTAAGTTTTTTGAGTCCAAGAAAGGTGGAAATGTCACTTTTGGTTATGGAAGCAAATCACAGAGAAAAGGAAATGGAACTTTCTCTCTACTTGGATTGCCAGACATTGCATATGTGCTATATGTAGAAGATTCGAGGGTGAACTTGTTAATTATAAGTCAGATATGCGATCAAGACTTCATGGTGCTATTCTTAAAAGAAAAATGCCTTGTGTTGAATGAGTCTAGGAAGAAACTCATTAGTGGTCTTCGCACTTTAGATAACTGCTATGGATTGGTACCTAATGCTGATATTGTGTGTAATAGCATTTGCTTGCCAAATGAAGGCCTATGGCACCAAAGGATGGGACATGCTAGTTACAAACTTCTCTTAATTGTATCTATGCATGAATCAGTTTTGGGGATACCTAAGCTCAACAGAGTGAACAATATTGTGCATGGACCATGTCAACTTGGGAATCAGACAAAAGCTAAACATCCAAGCACTCAGACATCAACTACATCTAGACATTTGGAGTTATTACATCTAAATCTCATGGGCCCAATCAGAACCAAGTCTCTTGGAGGAAAGAGATATATCATGGTTATGGTAGATGACTTCACTAGGTACACTTGGATCATTCTTCTAAGATCCAAGTTAGATGCTCCTGAGCACATTGAAACCTTGTGCACAAGACTACAAAATGAGAATAGCTCAAAGATTGATTGAATTTGAAGTGATCATGGTAAAGAATTCGAGAACTCAGACATGGATTCTTTTTGCACTAGATCAGGTATATCTCAAGAATTCTCTGCTCCTATTACTCTTCAATAGAATGGTGTAGTAGAAAGAAAGAACTGAGTCATTCAGGAAATGGCTAGAGCTATATTGCATAACAAGGATGTGGTTAGAAATTTATAGGGGGAAGTTGTTAGAACATATGTGATTTAATGTTAGGAACATATGTCATTTTATAATTGGCTAATCCTTTGACAAAATGCACTTTACTTGTAATTGGGTAGATTTAGGATATGTTTAATGCTCCAAGGAACAGGGTTTCAAGTTCTAATGTTAAAGTTATGCAAATCTGTTCAAGAAACAAGTGAAGAAGTGCTAGATTTTAAAGCACAATAGCTACTGTCTATCAAGGTTTAAAAGTTGCTGAAGCCCGATGCTCAACAGCTAGCTCGATAGATACCATATCTGTCGAGGTTTATGGAATTCAGTTTTTCAGAGTTGATTTTCATTCAATCCGTGTGTATATATTTGGGTTTTCTTTTCTCACAACCCTAAACATATATAAGAACTGTTTCAAGGTTCGTCAAAGATTGCGTAAGTGTGACGCAAAGTTTTGTTCATGCAAATTGTGACTAGAGACAGAATTTTCCTTAGTTCATCTTTCCCTTGAAGAAGCTACTGTGTTTGTACACCATAAGGTTTTGTGACCAAGGAGTGTCACGATCTTCATCGCGTGTTGAACTGAAGAATTTTGCAGCCAACATCTTTTTTAAGTTGATGATTAAGTTGCGTACTGAAATCCGCGCATCTATTGGTTAGTCATGTACTAAGAGCCATGCATTGAAAAGGAGAGATTGTCATTATTGAACAAGTCTAATTAGGTATTGGGGTAAGGGTTTAATTGTAAGTTAGTATAAGATATTAGGATTCTTTTACTTGTAACTAGTTGTTGTGATAGTAGTAAATTCTCGGGAGTGGTGACCTTAAAATCATCCCTAGGGTTTTTGGCGTGTAAGTTTTTCCCATTTGTAAACAAATCACCATGTCAATTTATTTTCCACTGCACTTTAACTTAGTTGGTAATTTGTTTGTGTTACCATGCATTTTGCATGTTAATTGAATTAATTAATTAACTTGGCTAAATTAATTAGTTAATTTATCACAATGGGTCAATATATTTTTGGCCTATCAAAAGCCGTTAACATTGCTTATCATTTAGTTAACAGGGTGTATTTCAGACCCGGCACCAAGAAGACTCCCTATGAATTGTGAAAGGGAAGAAAGCCAAATGTGAAGTATTTTAGAATCTTTGAAAGTACTTGTTTCATCCTTAAGGATAGAAAGAATGTGGAAAAATTGGATTCCCGAAGTAATGAAGGAATATTATTGGGATACTCCTCCACTAGCAAGGCCTACCGAGTATACAATAAGAGAACAAAGAACGTGATGGAAACAGTAAATGTTGTTATTGATGAAGTTTCAGACTTTGGTTTTGAGAAAATTAATGAGGAGATACCTAAGGAAATTCTTCCTCCTGGGCCTAGGGGTGTTCAAGAAATAGTTGATCAAGAGCCCATATCTCCAAGTACTCCAAGTGTTACAGAAGGTTCAGTAAACATAACTACTTCACCTGATTCTGAATCTTATAAAGAGAAAGGACCTTCCTCAAGGATCAAGTTGAATCATCCTCTTGAAGTTATTGTGGGAAATATAAATGAACTTACATTAAGAGAGCGTACAATTGATAAATGTGTTGCTAACTTTGTGCCTTATTCTTGCTATTTGTCCCAAGTTGAACCCATTAAGGTTGAGGAAGCTCTCTAGAATGAAAGCTAGGTTTAGGAAATGCATGATGAGCTGCTTTAGTTTCAAAGGGATGATATTTGGACCCTAGTGCCTAGACCGGAAGGTGAGCACATCATTGGCACAAAATGGATATTCCCCAATAAGACTGATGAGGAGGGAAATGTGATCTGCAACAAGGCTCATCTTGTGGCTCAAGGATACTCTTAAATGGAAGGAGTAGACTATGATGAGACATTTACTCCTATAGCTCGTATAGTGTCCATCAGGATTCTCCTAGCTCTGGCATGTCACTTGAAGTTCAAACTTTACCAAATGAATGTAAAGACTGCATTCTTGAATGGTTCCTTAAAGAAGATATCTATATGGCTCAACCTAAAAGATTCATTGATCCACATTTTTCGGATCATGTGTTGTACCTCAAGAAGGCACTCTATGGGCTAAAGCAAGCATCCAGAGCTTGGTATGATCAGCTTACGCAATAATTGGTCTCACATGATTTCACAAGAAGAAAAGCTGATCAAACACTTTTCATTAATAGGGAAGTTGGTGAGTTGATAGTTGCTTAAGTCTATGTTGTTGATATCATCTTCAAGTCTACAAAGGATGAACTTGTACATAATTTCTCCAAACTCATGCAAGCCAAGTTCAAGATGAGCATGATTGGAGAGTTAAAGCACTTCCTTGGGTTGCAGATCCGTCAACAAGAGTCAGATATATTCCTATCCCAATCTAAATATGCTAAAAATCTTCTGAAAAAGTTTGGTTTGGAATCTGCTAGTTTTGTTAGAACCATTATGAGCCCAAATGTTAAATTCACTATTGATTTGTTGGGAAAAAGTGTTGATTCTTCTCTCTATAGAAGCATGATAGCTAGTCTTCTTTACCATACTACTAGTAGACTTGATATTAGTTACAATGTGAGAGTGTGTGCTAGATATCAAGCTAATTCCAAAGAGTCTCATATGATTACTTTGAAAAGAATTATAAAGTATGTCAAAACCACTGTCGATTTCGGTGTGTAGTATAGCAAGGACACCAATGATGTCTTAGTTGGGTACTCTGACGCAGACTGGGCTGGGAATGCTAATGATAGAAAGAGTACTTTGGGGAGTTGTTTTTATGTGGATAATAATCTTGTCTCCAAGATGAGCAAAAAGCAGAATTTCATCTCATTATCTATTGTCGAAGCTGAATACATCGCTATTGGTAACTGCTGCACCAAACTTTTGTGGATGCAAAAACTCCTCCTTAATTTTGGTAATCGTGAAGAACATTTTACCATCTATTGTGACAATACCAGTGCCATTAACATATCTAAGAATCCTGTTCAACATTCTCAAACAAAACATATAGAGATTTGACACCATTTCATTCTGGAGTTTGTCGAAAATGGTACCCCTACTTTTTAGTTCATTCACATTGATGATCAAAAGGCCGATTTGTTCACCAAATCTCTTGATAACAAACAATTTGAATTCCTTTACTAAAACATTGGTGTTATCTCCATGGATTGATCTACTCTCTTTCTCCTCCTTTCTCATGCATTTGCATCTAGTTTTATGCTTTGCTTTGTTTAACATGTTTTTGTTTGTTTGTTTTCAGTTTTGCTTTATTTTGTTTTTTATTAAAAAAAATTAAAAATCATAAAAATACAAAAACAATATGTGTCATGTGTACATTGATACTTGTGTACCTTGGATGACCATTGAAATAAAGTTTTCTAAACTTTGTATCTTTTGTAATTTAGATTAGCATCTTTCTGCACAACTAAGCAGGTGAGTTTTGTAACTCATATGTGTGATGAGTAAAATTAAATAATCTCTCGTACTTAACACTCATATCACTTATTTATTTATTTTTATTTTTTTTATGGGAAGGACTAAAAAATCCTAAGAGAAATGCATAAATAACTATTTCACCACTAAAGCCCGCCAATCATGATATGACATATGTATGCTCTAGCATAGCAAAATTGCAATTTCAAAAGTTTAATATAATTGGGTATTTCTTCTCTCTCTTATATGCCTATGTTGATATGCTTAAAAGAAAAAAATATATGTAAAGAAAAATCAAAAGCAAAAGGAATCAAAGTGCTCTAAATATGGTTGCAAGCATGTTTCTAGGAGATGTGAAAGTTATAAGATGTACCTCGAAGGTGATAGTTTCCATCAAGCAATTATGATTGTATGTGAGTTAAATTATTTTTCTCATATCTCAAATCATTATAACATGTAAACACTTATGCATTCTTGCAATGTTTTTCACACATAACACACAAAATTCTTTGCTACTTTTGATACATGTGTAGGTATAATGTGATTTGGCCATCAAAAAGAATACATATGTTAATGTATGCTCACTAGACTATTTTGACTTGTTTTTGAAATATAAAATTGGTTAGAGTTATTTATTGTGTGTGTGTGTTTTGGATCTAAATGCTTTACATTTTTCTTGTTGAGAGATGTTTTTGAGAGCTTAAAATGTTGTTTGGATCTTTGGTTGAGTAGCTTGTTTGATTGCATTCATTTCTGTGTTTTTCTCTTCTTTGAAAAACTGTTTTTATTAAGCTTGACAGCTTCTCAACAGATCTCGACAAATAGCCATCTATCGAGACCCTTAGATTGCTTTTCTTGATAGATCTTATTACATTTCGATCCATCGAAGTTTTTTGGGATTTGTCTCAATAGCTTTTCGACAAATTCTTGATCCATCGAGAAAGTTTCTATCTAGCCAATAGATTCTTGATAGCTTCTCGATCCATTGAGGTATTTTGCCGTCGTCGGATTCTCAACAACGCCTCGACAAATTCATTTATCAGAATTAGTGCTCGATAGATTCTCGATAGCTCTCGATCCATCAAGATGAGTTTTCTACAAGTAGATCCAACGCGATTTCAGATCTCCTTTTCTTCGATCTCTCTCAACAGGCTTGCATCCTTTCTCCTCCCCAACACTTTCTCTCTCTCTAAACCTTAAATCCATTTGATTTTCGGCCTAGAGTGATCCTTCTTTCACTAGTATGATCTTGTTTTCTCTCTTTTTCAT
Source organism: Quercus variabilis (assembly GCA_030445155.1). Lineage (NCBI taxonomy): Eukaryota > Viridiplantae > Streptophyta > Magnoliopsida > Fagales > Fagaceae > Quercus > Quercus variabilis. Next base: position 38,843,578 of record CP129447.1, read on the forward strand.
GCATTTCATATTTGGGCATCTTCATATTGAAACCTTCTTCATTCTGGGCCATCTTCTTCTGATTCTACACCTTTCCATGTCAGGTTTCATGATGATAAAGCCCGTTAGGACTTTTTGGAGAACTTCTCCAAATGTGGCATTCATTCTGAACGCCACGTTATCTTATCGGACTTCTCCGATACCATTTTACCCACTATCATTCATAGTCAGGGTTGAGAGTGTCTTTGTGAGATCCTTGTGAGTTGTCCCTCCGTGATCATATAGGAGTTTTACTCTAATATGCACAGATTCGATTATTCTATACCTCGTTTCATCACTTCTATTTGAGGTATTTATATAGTAGTCATTCTGAAGCTTATTTCCGATGTGCTACATGTCCTGAGAGTATCACATCCTGATTACCTCGGTTGTCCTCGTTAGCGGATTGTGTCCAAAGACGAACTCTCAATTCTCTTTTGTGAGACACCTTCACCTTGAGGTAATTGTCAAACTCCCCTTGCTCAGGCTTTGCAAAAGGTCTGAGGTTCCTTAACATGGTGATGACATTCATTCTTCATCCTTTGTCTCACTATAACTCTATTATTAAGCCTCGTGCTCGCTTTTTGCTTGCCCTCATTGAGGATCTTACCATAGACTTTCCTTCTCACTTCATTCTCTTTCTCATTGATGTCTGTAGGGACATGGTGACTTGTGATAAGCTTATCTCCCCTTCTACTACCACAAGGATCATTCACCACTCCTCTATTCCTTGTCTTAAGTCTTCTCATATCTCTATCATGGGTGCTATTAGCGCGGTGTCTATTAGATGGAGTGAGGCCCAACTTCAACCGAAGTGGTCATGGACCGAGATGGCAACTCCTCTAGCCTATTCCTATTTATCCACCTCTGCACCTTCTTCCTCCGTGGGTGGTATGACTCTCGAGGCCATCATGACACAGCTTGAGCGCAATGATGCTTACATTGGCACTCTCAGTAATGAGTTATGTCAGGTGAACACCCGTGTTGGTCGTATTGCATGAATGTAGGCTGTTATGGGTGGCTTCACCGCGTCTCCATCTCTATCTCCACAGGCTTTCGAGGATGAGGGTGATGATGGTGACTCTAATGGTGATGATGATGCTTATGAGGATGAGGATGCTAGCTTTTTCGGTGATAAAGAGATGACTACTTCTCAGTGACTAGCCCTTTGTCATTCGTGACAAAAAGAGGGAGTAGTTTTGGGTATGAAAGTAGTCATATACTTAGGGGGAGAGTTAGCATGAGACATTTTTGTTAGGGGGAGTGATTTTTTTTTTTTTTTTTTTATTTATGAGAATGTAGTGAGGATTTTTGTATCTTTTCTTTTCCTTCTCTTTTAGACACATTATTCTTCTACATTGGTCTTGTGACCTCTTAGTGATAGCAAACATTGTATTCATTATTGATGTATATATTTGATAATGTTGTTATCACATTTTCACCTATCTCTACATGTGTTGTTTCTTTTCTCTCTTTATATACATGGTTCTCATTTTGTACGCAATCTTTTACTTTTGTTTCACACTAAGATGCTATGATAAGTTTTGTTTAAAGTGTTTCAGAAATACAAGTTGTCAAAATCTTTCATGCCATGAACTCTCTTCTTGCAAAATTTTTCAAAAGTTTGTGTTAAAGTAGATTTTATTGTATTTAACAATTGATTATGAGTTGAGTGATTTATGAATTCTCTCATATTTCATTTGTTTGTTGTGGTTTTGTCACGGATTGCCAAAGAGGGAGATTATTAGGATATATGTGGAACATGTTATGAACATATGTCATTTAGAATTGACTAATCCTTTGACAAAATGCACTTTACTTGTAATTGGGTAGATCTAGAATGTATTTAATTCTTCAAGAAACATGTTGTTTAAGTCAAGAGTTAAAGTCATGCAAATCTATTCAAGAAATAAGTGAAGAAGTGCTGTATTTTAAAACTCGACAAATAGCTTGATAGATTGTATCTATCGAGGTTTAAAAGGCAATATTAGCCCGATACTCGACAGCTGCTCGATAGATACCCTATCTATCGAGAATTACGAAATTCAAATTTCTAGATCTGTTTTTCATGCATATCCAAGCTATGTGTTTAGGTTTTCTTTTCTCATAACCCTAAACATATATAAGGATTATTTTAAAAGCCGTCTTATGGGATGCAAAGTGTTGGAAAATTTAGACTCCGATTGATAGAATTAACAAGTTTTAAACCCAAGTTGTTAATTAAATTTATTATGAATAAAACTTGTTAAAACAAACAAACATCAATACCATGTCAAAATCATGCAGCAATAAAATAAATAAGACAAGATATGATGACCCAAGAAAACTAATGAAACAAACTAGATTCACCGTAAAAAACTTGGGGAAAACCTTTCCGAAAAGTAATCCACTATTGTAAAGAAAAGTTTCAAATCTAGTACAAAACCATTGTCCTTAAACTCTACAATCCTCGTAGATGAACTCACAACAGAACCTTTCTATCACTTCAGAATCTGTAAACTCTTCAATATGTGAACGCCACCCTTTGATGCACAAATCACAGTACGTAACTAATCAATTGTGCGGATCCTAATACGTGACTTAATCACTAACTAGAGAAGGTTGTTGGCTACAAAGTTTTTCACTTTATCAATAATGAAGATCAAGAAGCACTTGGTTACAAAACCCTAAGGCACAAAGACGCAATAGCTTCTTTCAGAGAGAATAAGGCATCGGTCACCTTTTGCATATGTTCTCCTTGTATTCTCTTATGTGACGACCTCTAAAATAAGCCTTATATAGATTTAGGGTTGTGAGTAAAAAAACCCTACACATACATGTCCGAAAATCAGATCTAAAAATCTAAATTCCCGTAACCTTGATCGATCGGGAGGTGATGAGTTTTAAACTTCGATAGATACAGTTATTGAGAAGCTATCAAGGAGTTGTTGAGGAGATAAGAGCTTTCTCGATCGATCCACCAGTTGTCAAGATTGTGATAAGAAGAAGTTGAAAATCTCGATAGATAGTATAGTTGTTAAGAGGTGTTGAGTAGCTATCGAGTTATCTGTCTGCAGGTGTTAAGCTATCTGTCCAGTTTTATTGAACAGCTTTTCTTCACTTGTTTCTTGGTCTAATCTTCATGACTTTAATACTAGACTTGAACAACATGTTTCTTGAAGTATTAAACACATCTTAAATCTACTCAATTACAAGTAAAGTGCATTTTGTCAAAGGATTAGTCAACTACATAAAATATTGACATATGTTCCTAACAAGTGAATCACATATGTCCTAACACAAAGGTTGTTGCACTTGTTGTTACATGCATATTGTGACCAGAAACAATCTGCCCTAACTCATCTTTCTCTTGAAGAAGCTGCTGTATTTGTGTGCCGTAAGGTTTTGTGACCAATGAGCTTTTTGATCTTTATCGTGTGGATGAATTGAAAAACTTTGTAGCCAACATCTTTCTTAAGTTGGTGTATTAGTCACGTATTAGGATTCGTGCATCGATTGGTTAGTCACGTATTTGGAGCCATGCATTAAAAGGAGAGACTGTCACTACATTACAAGTCCAATTGTGTATTGGGGTAAGAGTTCAATTGTAAGTTGGTATAAGATACTGGAATTTCTTTACTTGTAATCGCTTGTTTTGATAATAGTAGATTCTTAAGAGTGGTAACCTTAAAGTCACCCGGTGGAGTTTTTCCTTGGTAGTTTTCTCCATTCGTAAACAAATCACCTGTGTCAAATTTATTTTCCACTGTATTAAACTTAGTTGGTGATTTATTTGTACTACCATACGTACTATATGTTAAATTAACTTAATTAATTCACTTGGCTAATTAATTTGTTAATTTACCCTTTAGGTCAATATATTCTTAGTCTATCAAAAATAATAATGAATAAACAAGTTTGATACA